>OV281288.1:0-1200000 GCA_923062465.1 Acleris sparsana
CCTAACCTAACCTAACCTAACCTAACCTAACCTAACCTAACCTAACCTAACCTAACCTAACCTAACCTAACCTAACCTAACCTAACCTAACCTAACCTAACCTAACCTAACCTAACCTAACCTAACCTAACCTAACCTAACCTAACCTAACCTAACCTAACCTAACCTAACCTAACCTAACCTAACCTAACCTAACCTAACCTAACCTAACCTAACCTAACCTAACCTAACCTAACCTAACCTAACCTAACCTAACCTAACCTAACCTAACCTAACCTAACCTAACCTAACCTAACCTAACCTAACCTAACCTAACCTAACCTAACCTAACCTAACCTAACCTAACCTAACCTAACCTTTTTTTTTTTTTTTTTTGATGACGGAGTGGAAATGCATTTACGCATCCTCCCTGCCCGGGGAAGGCTGTGCAATGGGAGGTATGACGGACTCTCAAAAGAACTACCGTCTAAAACCACTCCGGCGTTTAAACCTCCTGGCCGGTAGTGAGGCACCGCGGTACCGCTAAAAGCATAGACCACTGACGCACCTCCCGGCTTGCTCCGAAGAGCCCCTCAAACCCCCGCCAGAGGAGGAGACGGCTGTGAACAGCCCGCGACCGTCTCCCCAGACCGGTTTAGCCGTGCAATGTGAGCCCCCTACCCACTGGCTTAACAAGAAGTTCGGGCGAGCAGCAAACCGAAGTTCGCTGAGTTCGCCTTCCCTTCAACGGTCTGCCTGTGGTGGATGGTGCTTTCCGGATACCCAAACGCGAGGTTTGGTCCCATACCCTTCAAACACACCCCACCACAGCTGTCCCACCAATAACTACAGTGCCCCCCGGGATTCCGAAGGACACGTAGAAGGACCCTCGGGTGACATGGGAGCACCTTCGGAGTGGGTTACGCCCCGTTGCGTGCCATGTCTTCCGGTAAACCCAGTCACCAACCACCAAAGTGACAGAAGGGAGCTGTCCGGTTTGGAAACGGCCTCGAAGGCACACGCAACCGCCCCTTTCAACCACCTCTGTCACGGCCCCCTCCAGGTAACTGGTTCAGCTTTCCAGGAACAGAAACGGCCTCGCAGGCACACGCAACTGACCCTTCAAGCCTCCCCAGTCACCAACCGTCAAAAAGGCAACAGAGAGAAGCTGTCCAGGACGGAAGCGGCCTCGTAGGCACACGCCACCGCCCCTTCCAACAACCTCTGTCGCCGCCCTCATAAGAGGCGGGATGGTGACGACACCACTTTTCCGAGGAAAAGCGGCTCGTCACCATCCCCCCCCTAGGTGACAGAAGGAAACTTTCCGGGGCAGAAGTGCTCTCCACACAACCGCAACCCTTCAAGAAACCCCTGTCCCCTCCCCCCCCCCCCTTTGCCGGATATTAGCCATGGGCCGAAAGAATTCCCAAGGGGGAAAAGTCTCAACCGATGCCCAGGGTGCACCAGCCCAGATGCTGCGTTCTCTCCGGATCGAGATCAAGAGAGACTGCAACACCCAAGCCAACGTGGAGGAATCCGGCCTGCACCCCAACCTAACCTAACCTAACCTAACCTAACCTAACCTAACCTAACCTAACCTAACCTAACCTAACCTAACCTAACCTAACCTAACCTAACCTAACCTAACCTAACCTAACCTAACCTAACCTAACCTAACCTAACCTAACCTAACCTAACCTAACCTAACCTAACCTAACCTAACCTAACCTAACCTAACCTAACCTAACCTAACCTAACCTAACCTAACCTAACCTAACCTAACCTAACCTAACCTAACCTAACCTAACCTAACCTAACCTAACCTAACCTAACCTAACCTAACCTAACCTAACCTAACCTAACCTAACCTAACCTAACCTAACCTAACCTAACCTAACCTAACCTAACCTAACCTAACCTAACCTAACCTAACCTAACCTAACCTAACCTAACCTAACCTAACCTAACCTAACCTAACCTAACCTAACCTAACCTAACCTAACCTAACCTAACCTAACCTAACCTAACCTAACCTAACCTAACCTAACCTAACCTAACCTAACCTAACCTAACCTAACCTAACCTAACCTAACCTAACCTAACCTAACCTAACCTAACCTAACCTAACCTAACCTAACCTAACCTAACCTAACCTTTTTTTTTTTTTTTTTTTTTTTTTTTTTTTTTTTTGATGACGGAGTGGAAATGCATTTACGCATCCTCCCTGCCCGGGGAAGGCTGTGCAATGGGAGGTATGACGGACTCTCAAAAGAACTACCGTCTAAAACCACTCCGGCGTTTACCCCCCTGGCCAGTCGCGAGGCGCCGCGGAACCGCAATTAAGCTTTGCCCACTGACACGCCTCCTGGCCTGCTCCGAAGAGCCCCACCTTCTCCGCCAAAGGAGGAGACGGCTGCGGTCAGCAGCCCACGACCATCTCCCCAGACCGGTAAAGCCGTGCAATGTGGGCCCCCAACCCACTGGCCCTACACGGTCTGCCTGTGGTGGATGGTGCTTTCCGGATACCCAACCTCTAGGGTCGGTCCCCATACCCTTCAAACACACCCCACCACAGCTGTCCCACCAATAACTACAGTGCCCCCCGGGATTCCGAAAGACACGTAGAAGGACCCTCGGGTGACATGGGAGTACGTCTTGAGCAGGGTCATGCTCCGGTGCAGAGCGGAACCTTCGTGCTCCGTTGCAGAGCGGAGTTAACATGCCCCAGTCTTTCGGTAAGCCCAGTCACCAACCACCAAAGTGACAGAAAGCAGCTGTCCGGTTTGGAAACGGCCTCAAAGGCACACGCAACCGCCCCTTTCAACCACCTCTGTCACGGCCCCCTCCAGGTAACTGGTTAAGCTTTCCAGGAACAGAAACGGCCTCGAAGGCACACGCAACTGACCCTTCAAGCTACCCCAGTCACCAACCGTCAATGGGCCACAGAAGGAAGCTGTCCAGGGCGGAAGCGGCCCAGCAACCGCCCCTTCCAACGACCTCTGTCGCCGCCTCCCTATGGTGACGAGGCCACTTTTCCGAAGAAAAGCTGCTCGTCACCATCCCCCCCCAGGTGACAGAAGGAAACTTTCCGGGGCAGAAGTGCCGGTACACAACCGCAACCCTTCAAGAAACCCCTGTCACCTTCCCCCCCCCCCCCCCCGTGCCGGATATTAGCCATGGGCCGAAAGAATTCCCAAGGGGGAAAAGTCTCAGCCAATGCCCAGGGTGCACCAGCCCAGATGCTGCGTTCTCTCCGGATCGAGATCAAGAGAGACTGCAACACCCAAGCCAACGTGGAGGAATCCGGCCTGCACCCCAACCTAACCTAACCTAACCTAACCTAACCTAACCTAACCTAACCTAACCTAACCTAACCTAACCTAACCTAACCTAACCTAACCTAACCTAACCTAACCTAACCTAACCTAACCTAACCTAACCTAACCTAACCTAACCTAACCTAACCTAACCTAACCTAACCTAACCTAACCTAACCTAACCTCACCTAACCTAACCTAACCTAACCTAACCTAACCTAACCTAACCTAACCTAACCTAACCTAACCTAACCTAACCTAACCTAACCTAACCTAACCTAACCTAACCTAACCTAACCTAACCTAACCTAACCTAACCTAACCTAACCTAACCTAACCTAACCTAACCTAACCTAACCTAACCTAACCTAACCTAACCTAACCTAACCTAACCTAACCTAACCTAACCTAACCTAACCTAACCTAACCTAACCTAACCTAACCTAACCTAACCTAACCTAACCTAACCTAACCTAACCTAACCTAACCTAACCTAACCTAACCTAACCTAACCTAACCTTTTTTTTTTTTTTTTTTTTTTTTTTTTTTTTTTTTTTTTTTTTTTTTTTTTTTTTTTTTTGACAAGGTGAAAAATGCGTTACGCATTTCCCCCGCCATGGGAGTGGCGGGGGGGTATGTGGGACTCACGTCCCCTCCCCTTCTCCGAGCGAGAAGGAGTAGGGGAGTGTTACCCACTAAAAAACACCTTGGCGTACCCTCATACCGGTTTGGTTGGACGCCGTGGAACCCGCGGAAGGCATTCCCCACGACGTCTACCGGCGGCCCCAGCCATTGCTGGGGCTTCCCGCGCCAAAAGGGGAGAGGGGCCGAGCACGCGTGGCCCCCCTCCCAGACCGCTGAGTGGCTTGCCTACGGCAGGCGGGGGACTCCCATCCCCCGCCCGCAGCCACTAAGGGTTAAGGCGCGCAGCAAATCGCCGCCGCCTCAACCCCTGCCGTCTGCGCCGGAGCGGATGCGCAAGAGGAGACTCCTCGCGCTCCCGCTCCGCGGCCTCCTTCTGCGACATGATCGTTTCGCAGAAGGAGGCCACAGCCTCCCAAGACCTCTCGCTGCAGAGCATTGCCGCAACAATGCTGTAGAGCGAGAGGTCCTCCCGCTGAATAGCGAGTGCCATGGCGCCGCGCTCCGAACTCCAACGGCTGCACACCTCGAAGGTGTGCTGAGCCGTGTCGTCCGGATCCCCGCACTCATGGCACTGCGGGGTAGGCTCCCTCCCAATTTTGTGCAGGTAATGGCCGAAACACCCATGTCCGGTCATCACCTGCACAAGCCGGAACGACGTTGCGCCGACTGCCCTCTCTAACCAAAGGTCCACCGACGGGAGGATCGCCCCTATAGTACGGGTACCATAGGGAGAGTCCTCCAGGTCGGATTTCCAGCGGTCCCGCAGTCGACGCTCCGTCATTCGGTGCGTCTCCTCTACCTCCTCAGGGTCCGGGCGTTCACCCCTTGCCCGGGCCCTAGACCTAACCCTATAGGTCTCCGCCTGCACCTCTGCGTCCAGTTCCCAGGGCGGGGTGCAGGCGAGGAGGCAGGCCGCCGCGTGGGCCACAGTTACGTAGGCCCTCACTATACGGAGGGCCACAACCCTCTGCGGCCTCCGCAGCAGGGCCTTGTTGCGGGCGGACAGCTTGTCCGCCCAGATTGGGGCTCCGTAGAGGGCCATGCTCCTTGTTACGCCAGCGTATAGACGCCGGCATAAGGAGCCCGGCCCACCCACATTGGGCAGTAGCCGGCCCAGCGCCGAGGCGGCGCCCACGATTCGGGGAGCAAGTCTGGTGAAGTGCTCCCCGAAGTCCCATTTGCGGTCCAGTACCAGCCCCAGATATTTGATATGGGGCTTTATCTGGACCGCTTCCCCTCCGAGGGTAAGCGCCGCGCCCGCCGGCAGCCGCCACCCACGCCCCCCGAAGACAATACCCTCCGTCTTCGAGAGGGCCACCTTTAGGCCGAGCCGCTCAATGCGATGGATCGCCAGCTCGGCCGCCACCTCCGCCCTCCTTGAGGTCTCCCTCATGTCGCTTCCGCGCGCAGCCACCATCGTGTCGTCCGCATAACAGATGGTGAGTGTGCGCGGAAGCAGCTCCCCCCTAATGGCCCAATCGTACCCCAGGTTCCAAAGAAGTGGACCGAGTACGGAACCCTGGGGCACGCCGCAGGCCATTCCCCTCTCCCCTCGTCGACCCTCCTTACCCTCATAGAGCACTACCCTCTCAGTAAGGTAGTGCTCTATGACCCGCCTTAAATAATGAGGCACTTCGTGATACCGAAGTGCCTCACTAATCACCTCGTAGGGGAGGGTGCCGAATGCGTTCGCGATGTCCAACGACACCGCGACGACACCCTCACCCCTGCTCGACGCGTACTCGCAGAACCTAACCTAACCTAACCTAACCTAACCTAACCTAACCTAACCTAACCTAACCTAACCTAACCTAACCTAACTAACCTAACCTAACCTAACCTAACCTAACCTAACCTAACCTAACCTAACCTAACCTAACCTAACCTAACCTAACCTAACCTAACCTAACCTAACCTAACCTAACCTAACCTAACCTAACCTAACCTAACCTAACCTAACCTAACCTAACCTAACCTAACCTAACCTAACCTAACCTAACCTAACCTAACCTAACCTAACCTAACCTAACCTAACCTAACCTAACCTAACCTAACCTAACCTAACCTAACCTAACCTAACCTAACCTAACCTAACCTAACCTAACCTAACCTAACCTAACCTAACCTAACCTAACCTAACCTAACCTAACCTAACCTAACCTAACCTAACCTAACCTAACCTAACCTAACCTAACCTAACCTAACCTAACCTAACCTAACCTAACCTAACCTAACCTAACCTAACCTAACCTAACCTAACCTAACCTAACCTAACCTAACCTAACCTAACCTAACCTAACCTAACCTAACCTAACCTAACCTAACCTAACCTAACCTAACCTAACCTAACCTAACCTAACCTAACCTAACCTAACCTAACCTAACCTAACCTAACCTAACCTAACCTAACCTAACCTAACCTAACCTAACCTAACCTAACCTAACCTAACCTAACCTAACCTAACCTAACCTAACCTAACCTAACCTAACCTAACCTAACCTAACCTAACCTAACCTAACCTAACCTAACCTAACCTAACCTAACCTAACCTAACCTAACCTAACCTAACCTAACCTAACCTAACCTAACCTAACCTAACCTAACCTAACCTAACCTAACCTAACCTAACCTAACCTAACCTAACCTAACCTAACCTAACCTAACCTAACCTAACCTAACCTAACCTAACCTAACCTAACCTAACCTAACCTAACCTAACCTAACCTAACCTAACCTAACCTAACCTAACCTAACCTAACCTAACCTAACCTAACCTAACCTAACCTAACCTAACCTAACCTAACCTAACCTAACCTAACCTAACCTAACCTAACCTAACCTAACCTAACCTAACCTAACCTAACCTAACCTAACCTAACCTAACCTAACCTAACCTAACCTAACCTAACCTAACCTAACCTAACCTAACCTAACCTAACCTAACCTAACCTAACCTAACCTAACCTAACCTAACCTAACCTAACCTAACCTAACCTAACCTAACCTAACCTAACCTAACCTAACCTAACCTAACCTAACCTAACCTAACCTAACCTAACCTAACCTAACCTAACCTAACCTAACCTAACCTAACCTAACCTAACCTAACCTAACCTAACCTAACCTAACCTAACCTAACCTAACCTAACCTAACCTAACCTAACCTAACCTAACCTAACCTAACCTAACCTAACCTAACCTAACCTAACCTAACCTAACCTAACCTAACCTAACCTTTTTTTTTTTTTTTTTTTTTTTTTTTTTTTGTTGACGAAGTGGAAATGCATTTACGCATCCTCCCTGCCTGGGGAAGGCTGTGCAATGGGAGGTATGACGGACTCTCAAAAGAACTACCGTCTAAAACCACTCCGGCGTTTAAACCTCCTGGCCGGTAGTGAGGCACCGCGGTACCGCTAAAAGCATAGACCACTGACGCACCTCCCGGCTTGCTCCGAAGAGCCCCTCAAACCCCCGCCAGAGGAGGAGACGGCTGTGAACAGCCCGCGACCGTCTCCCCAGACCGGTTTAGCCGTGCAATGTGAGCCCCCTACCCACTGGCTTAACAAGAAGTTCGGGCGAGCAGCAAACCGAAGTTCACTGAGTTCGCCTTCCCTTCAACGGTCTGCCTGTGGTGGATGGTGCTTTCCGGATACCCAAACGCGAGGTTTGGTCCCATACCCTTCAAACACACCCCACCACAGCTGTCCCACCAATAACTACAGTGCCCCCCGAGATTCCGAAGGACACGTAGAAGGACCCTCGGGTGACATGGGAGCACCTTCGGAGTGGGTTACGCCCCGTTGCGTGCCATGTCTTCCGGTAAACCCAGTCACCAACCACCAAAGTGACAGAAAGCAGCTGTCCGGTTTGGAAACGGCCTCGAAGGCACACGCAACCGCCCCTTTCAACCACCTCTGTCACGGCCCCCTCCAGGTAACTGGTTTAGCTTTCCAGGAACAGAAACGGCCTCGCAGGCACACGCAACTGACCCTTCAAGCCTCCCCAGTCACCAACCGTCAAAAAGGCAACAGAGAGAAGCTGTCCAGGACGGAAGCGGCCTCGCAGGCACACGCCACCGCCCCTTCCAACAACCTCTGTCGCCGCCCTCATAAGAGGCGGGATGGTGACGACACCACTTTTCCGAGGAAAAGCGGCTCGTCACCATCCCCCCCCTAGGTGACAGAAGGAAACTTTCCGGGGCAGAAGTGCTCTCCACACAACCGCAACCCTTCAAGAAACCCCTGTCACCTCCCCTCCCCCCCTTGCCGGATATTAGCCATGGGCCGAAAGAATTCCCAAATGGGAAAAGTCTCAACCAATGCCCAGGGTGCACCAGCCCAGATGCTGCGTTCTCCCCGGATCGAGATCAAGAGAGACTGCAACACCCAAGCCAACGTGGAGGAATCCGGCCTGCACCCCAACCTAACCTAACCTAACCTAACCTAACCTAACCTAACCTAACCTAACCTAACCTAACCTAACCTAACCTAACCTAACCTAACCTAACCTAACCTAACCTAACCTAACCTAACCTAACCTAACCTAACCTAACCTAACCTAACCTAACCTAACCTAACCTAACCTAACCTAACCTAACCTAACCTAACCTAACCTAACCTAACCTAACCTAACCTAACCTAACCTAACCTAACCTAACCTAACCTAACCTAACCTAACCTAACCTTTTTTTTTTTTTTTTTTTTTTTTTTTTTTTTTTTTTTTTTTTTTTTTTTTTTTTTTTTTTGATGACGGAGTGGAAATGCATTTACGCATCCTCCCTGCCCGGGGAAGGCTGTGCAATGGGAGGTATGACGGACTCTCAAAAGAACTACCGTCTAAAACCACTCCGGCGTTTACCCCCCTGGCCAGTCGCGAGGCGCCGCGGAACCGCAATTAAGCTTTGCCCACTGACACGCCTCCTGGCCTGCTCCGAAGAGCCCCACCTTCTCCGCCAAAGGAGGAGACGGCTGCGGTCGGCAGCCCACGACCATCTCCCCAGACCGGTAAAGCCGTGCAATGTGGGCCCCCAACCCACTGGCCCTACACGGTCTGCCTGTGGTGGATGGTGCTTTCCGGATACCCAACCTCTAAGGGTCGGTCCCCATACCCTTCAAACACACCCCACCACAGCTGTCCCACCAATAACTACAGTGCCCCCCGGGATTCCGAAAGACACGTAGAAGGACCCTCGGGTGACATGGGAGTACGTCTTGAGCAGGGTCATGCTCCGGTGCAGAGCGGAACCTTCGTGCTCCGTTGCAGAGCGGAGTTAACATGCCCCAGTCTTTCGGTAAGCCCAGTCACCAACCACCAAAGTGACAGAAAGCAGCTGTCCGGTTTGGAAACGGCCTCAAAGGCACACGCAACCGCCCCTTTCAACCACCTCTGTCACGGCCCCCTCCAGGTAACTGGTTAAGCTTTCCAGGAACAGAAACGGCCTCGAAGGCACACGCAACTGACCCTTCAAGCTACCCCAGTCACCAACCGTCAATGGGCCACAGAAGGAAGCTGTCCAGGGCGGAAGCGGCCCAGCAACCGCCCCTTCCAACGACCTCTGTCGCCGCCTCCCTATGGTGACGAGGCAACTTTTCCGAAGAAAAGCTGCTCGTCATCATCCCCCCCCAGGTGACAGAAGGAAACTTTCCGGGGCAGAAGTGCCGGTACACAACCGCAACCCTTCAAGAAACCCCTGTCACCTTCCCCCCCCACCCCCCCGTGCCGGATATTAGCCATGGACCGAAAGAATTCCCAAGGGGGAAAAGTCTCAGCCAATGCCCAGGGTGCACCAGCCCAGATGCTGCGTTCTCTCCGGATCGAGATCAAGAGAGACTGCAACACCCAAGCCAACGTGGAGGAATCCGGCCTGCACCCCAACCTAACCTAACCTAACCTAACCTAACCTAACCTAACCTAACCTAACCTAACCTAACCTAACCTAACCTAACCTAACCTAACCTAACCTAACCTAACCTAACCTAACCTAACCTAACCTAACCTAACCTAACCTAACCTAACCTAACCTAACCTAACCTAACCTAACCTAACCTAACCTAACCTAACCTAACCTAACCTAACCTAACCTAACCTAACCTAACCTAACCTAACCTAACCTAACCTAACCTAACCTAACCTAACCTAACCTAACCTAACCTAACCTAACCTAACCTAACCTAACCTTTTTTTTTTTTTTTTTTTTTTTTTTTTTTTTTTTTGACGGTGAGGAAACGCATTTACGCGTACCCTCCGGTCTAGGGATGACCATATTGGAGGGTTATGTGGGACTCTCAACCCCCTACCCTTCAGAGCGAAGGGGAAGGGGGAAGCCTACCCACTAAAACCTCACCGGTGTTAACCTCCACAGGCTGTTAACGGGGGCACCGTGGGCTGATGACTATTCACCACTGGGTGCCCCCCAGCCGCCCCAGCCTGTTGCTGGGGCACCTGCGCCAAAGGAGGGAGGGTTCAGTTAACACGCCGAACCCTCCCCCAGACGTGTAGGACCTTTGTGTGGGACCCTATCCCCACGGTCCTACTAGGGGTTCAGGCGGGTGGCAAACTGCCTCCGCCTTCGCCCCACACGTCTACGCCGGAGCGGGTGCGCATCCACGTCCTCCTCGCGCTCCCGCTCCGCCGCCTCCTTCTGCGAGACAATGCTCTCGCAGAAGGAGACGACCGCCAACCACGATCTCTCACTGCTCAGCATGGCCGACACGACGCTGTGCAGTGAGAGATCGGAGAGCCCTGTGTCCGCAACCAGAGCGCGGCGCTCCGGATCCCACTTCGAGCACACCTCTAGGGTGTGCTGGGCCGTGTCGTCCGGATCGCCGCACTCGTGGCAAACCGGACTGGGCTCTCTCCTAATCTTGTGCAGGTAATGGCC
Organism: Acleris sparsana; assembly: GCA_923062465.1. Taxonomy (NCBI): domain Eukaryota; kingdom Metazoa; phylum Arthropoda; class Insecta; order Lepidoptera; family Tortricidae; genus Acleris; species Acleris sparsana. The sequence goes on from OV281288.1 coordinate 10,823, forward strand.
GAAGCACCCGTGCCCGGTCATCACCTGCACAAGACGGTACGTGGCGGTACCGTACCTCCTCTCCAACCAGTGGTCCAGCGACGGGAGGAGTGCCCCTATGGTGCGGAGTCCATAGGGGGAGTCCCCCAGGTCGCTTTTCCACCGGTCCCTCAGGCGCCGCTCCGTCATTCGACGGGCCCCCTCCACCGTCTCCGAGTCCGGGCGCTGTCTCCTCGCCCGGAACCCGGCCCTCATCCGGTATGTCTCGGCCTGCACCTGAGCATCTAGCTCCCACGGCGGGGTGCAGGCCAAGACACACGCGGCCGCATGTGCCACCGTCACATAGGCCCTCACTATTCGGAGGGCCACCACTCTTTGGGGCCTCCTTAGGAGCGCCTTATTCTTGGCCGACAGCTTGTCGGCCCAGATTGGCGCTCCGTATAGCGCCATGCTACGCACTACGCCTGCAAACAGGCGTCGGCATGGCGCTTGAGGCCCCCCCACGTTCGGCAACATGCGGCCCAGGGCCGACGCGGCGCCTACCACCCGGGGAGCAAGTTGGCGGAAATGCTCCCCGAAATCCCACCTCCGGTCCAGGATGAGGCCAAGGTACTTTATCGTACCCTTCACCTGGACCGCTTCCCCCGCCACAGGGATGGACAATCCACAACGTGGACGCCATCCCCTCCCCCCGAAGACAATAGCGTCTGTCTTCGGGAGGGACACCTCCAGACCCAGCTGTCGGATGCGGCCGACAACCAGGTCTGCCGCCAACGACGCCCTCCGAAGGGCCTCCTCCAGCTCACGTCCCCGCACGGCCACCATTGTATCGTCGGCATAACAAAGGGTGGCCATGCGGGGAAGGAGCGCTCCGCGGATCACCCAGTCGTACCCTATGTTCCATAGCAGGGGTCCTAACACGGACCCCTGGGGAACACCGCACGACATCGGGTGAGCGATCCGCAGACCCCCACGATCGTAGAGCACTACCCTGTCGGTTAGGTAGTGCTCCACAATCCGCCGCAGATACCCGGGCACCCTGTGGAAGCGGAGGGCCTCGCTGATGACCGAGAAGGGCAGGGAGCCAAATGCGTTGGCGATGTCTAGCGACACCGCCACGACCCCCTCACCCTTCGCCTCCGCGTTCCCACAGAAGTTCCGGAGGGACGAAAGCGCGTCCATAGTGGACCGTCCCTCCCGGAACCCGAACTGCCGGTCGGAGATGTTAGGCCCCACGTCCTCCAGATGTTGGACGATGCGACGGGACAGGATGCGCTCTAGCATCTTGCCCGTCTCATCTAGGAGGACGATGGGGCGGTGACCGGCAGGGGTATCCAACGGCCTACCCTCCTTCCGAAGGAGGACGAGGCGTCCCTCCTTCCAGCACCTCGGGAAGCGCCCCTCCTTGATACAATCATCAAAGAGGGTCCGCAAGCGGTCCCCGAGGTGCTCCGCCACAATGTGGAGGACTCTTCCCGGTACCCCATCCGGTCCTGGTGCCTTTCTGCAGGACCGGAGACGGTCGACGATGGTCTCCATTTCGTCGTCCGTCACGGGAGGGGGATCATCTTGATCAACCTCCTCAACCGTGGGGCCCACCATTGCGGGCGGCTGGAAGGCCGCCGCAGCCGGGAAGAGTCCCTCCACAATCCTCGTGAGGAGCTCCGGCTCAAGGGAGTCCATGGGGGGTGCGCAACGCATTTTGTTGCGCACAACTCGGTATGGCCGCCCCCACGGATCCCTATCCAACGTGGCCAGGAACTCCTCACGCGCCTCGTCCTTTCTGCGAGCTATCTCCACAGAGAGCGCGTCCTTCGCCACCTTCAGCTCTCTGTGGAGATGCTCTTCCTCCTCCGGCAGGTGTCGCCGCCTCCTGCAGCGCGTATATGCGCGGCGGGCGGCATCACTGGCGGCTCGCAGGGCCGCAATCTCCTGCGACCACCAGTACACCTGCTTCTTGGCGGGCAGCCTTCGGGCCCGGGGCATGGCCGCGTCGCACACCGACGTTAGTGCGACGCGAAACCGGGCTGCCCGCTCCTCCACCCCCAAGGAGACCGGTGGGGGCGCACACCACGCCTCCACCATGGCCGCCTCCACCGCCGCTCCCATGTCGAGGCGGGCCAGGGTCCACCTTGGGAAAGCCCCTCCTCCTCCTCTCCCCCTCCGCCCTCTCGGGCTGGGCGGCGGCACCCCTGGCGAGGTGCTGACCCTCATCCGAACGTATAAATGGTCGGAGAGGGTCTCTACCTCCTGCAGGACGCGCCAGTCCGTGATTCGTGCGGCAATGGCAGGGGTCGCGAACGAGACGTCCACGATCGACCCTCCCTGCCGCCGCACACACGTGTTGGCGTCGCCCCGGTTGAGCACCTCAAGCCCCATCGCCGCCACCCAGTCTTCGAGGGCCACCCCTCTCGGGTCCGTGATGGGGGAACCCCACGCCGCGCTCTTGGCGTTTAGGTCCCCCATCACCACCAATGGCGCCGGCGCCGCCCCTCCGACGACTCTCCCCAGCCCCACCAGGAAGGCTTCAAACTCCCGCAGCGGCCTATTCGGGGAGAAGTAAACTGCCACTAGGACAGTTTCTCCCCACTTGGCCACCGCGAAGCCCGAACCCCTGGCCATTCCCGATAGGGGGGGGAGGTCACCCATCGCCGGTACCGCAATGGCAACCGAGCCGTCCGTCGCCCCGACCCAGTTAGACTGGGGGGGGACGAAGTACGGCTCAGCCACCACCAAAACGCCTATGCCCCACTCCGCCATGACCTGCATGAGCAGATCTTGGGCGCGGGCGGAGTGGTTGGCGTTCGCCTGAAGGACCTCTAAATGCTGGTGTGCTGGCATTTAGAGGTCCATCTGGCTACCTTCCTGCCTAGCCGCATTGGCGGCACGCCTTGTAGAGGGGGACGTTGTCTGACCAGCCTTGCCCCTCGTGTGTGGCGGGCTGCACCTCCGTCCCCCCATTACGTGGTCCGCTGGACGTCGCGCTTTTAGGCAAACGTCGCAATGCGGCGCGGCCATGCAGGAGGCCCTCCAGTGGTCCGGCCCACTGCACCGGTGGCACCAATTTGACCGGTCCACGGTTGAGGGGCAGAGGGCCCCGCTGTGTCCGATGCCTTGGCATCGGAAGCACCGCATGGGCCTCGCCTCCAGTGCAGTCACGCTGGCGGACGACCACCCCACCAGTAGTCGTCCTGCTGTTGCCAGCGTGTTGGCCACGGTCACCGGGCACTGCGCGTTCGCCACGCCAGATCCGTCGAATCGGACCCGGATGGCGCCAACCTTCACCTGGGTGGGGGAGCACCCAGTCTTGGCCACCATTGCCGCCGCGATGTCCTCCGGGGTGATGGTCTCATCGAGACCACCCACCCGGATTTCCGCCATTTTGACGGGTCGGTAGACTTTGGCCACGTCGCCAACCAACCCGTCAAGTTTTGCGCATAGCGCATCCGCCGCCGCTGCCCCGTTCGCGCCCGGGACCTCAATGAGGCGGGCCCCGGTCTGCGTCTTACGGACCCTGACATGCTCAAGGCCAACCTCCGCCAGCGAGAAGGACTTCATGGCCTTGGCCATGACGCTGGCGTAGGTGGCCTCGCTGCCCTCCTTTACGGCAACTACCACAGCAGCCGTTGAGGGAGCAGGCAGTTTCTTGGGGCCCGGCGCGGGCCTGTTGCCTGTGACTGCTTTAGGTGGTGGGGCAACCTTCTTCTTCTTCTTCTTCTTACCCCTCTTCACCGCGTCCGACCACGACATTTGGGTGGGCGGCAGTGGCTCTTGTACTGCCGGAACCGCCGGGGCGAACTCGCGGATAGGAGGGGGACGAAGAGCAGCCGCTTTTTCCCGATGACGACGGCGCGAAGTCTTGGATGGTGCCTCCTTGGCTGGGGGGGCCTTACGAGCGGCAGGTGTCAGCTTGGCCGCTCGGGCGGGGGGAGCCGCCCCAGCTGGGAGAGCCGCTGTGGTGGTGGAAGCTGCTCTTGCCGGGGAAGCTGCCCTGGTATGAGGAGCTGGCACGGTGGCGGGGCCCAACCTGGAAGGAACCTCCTTCCTCCTCTTGTCCGCTGCCAGTGGGGGGCGGACAATCGGACCAGCGGGGAGAAGGGCCCGGACTTCCCCAATCCGGACATTCACCATCTCCCCGATGGACATGAAGAGGTCCCGCTTGAGGTCCTCCCTCAGCACCAACATGGCCTGCCCCAAGGCCTGTGGAAGGCCGTCTTCGGCGGGCGAGTCCTGCGAAGGCAGCTTCTTTTTTTCAGAGAAGGCCGTCCGGAGGGCCTTTAGCTCCTTACGCACGAGGGAGAGTTCCTCCCTCATGCGCTTGTTGTCAGCGCGTAAGGCCCTCACCTCCTCGCCCTCTCCTCCGTTCCTCCCCTGGAGGATGTCTGCGGCCGCCATGATGTCATCGCACGCAATCTTCATGCGGCCCCAGACATCTCCCTTCAGGTTGCCGCTCTTGTTGGCTTCCGCCATCACCTGCCGTGCAGAGTTTTTGAGAACGGCGATGTAGCTCCCATCGTCGTCGTCCTCCTCCTGTATCGGGCTGCGGTCTCGCGGGACCGAGGAACTGCGCCTTCTATTCCCCGCTCTTAGGGCCTTCCTCCCACGAGCTCGAGACAGCGAGGAGTCGCGGCTGACACGGTACTTAGCAACCGCGTCCGCTCTCGTCTCGAACTCCCGGCACTCGTTGAACCGAAGCACGATCTTGCCCCTCCTGGCGGTGTTCACTTTGGGCTTTATAACCGGCCCAGTCAGCACCTCGTCCTCGTCCGCATGCGGCCGCTTGGTGGTTTTGACGTTGACTGATGGAAGAGATGAGTCGGAAACATTACCTGTCTCCAACAACATCTCCTCCATCAGCTCCGTCTCCTTCCGCCTCGCCATGTCCAACATTCTTTCTCTTTCCTCATCAATGTCCGTTATCCGTTTGCTAGGGTCGTTGTTTTGGCCCTGAGAAGGGCCGTTTGGTAGGGTTATATGTGTATCCATTTTTGTTCCCACGAGTAATAGGGATTATCGGTCGATCCAGGAGGTGCCCGTGCACCTGGACAAGCCTAGCATCTCCCGTCAGAGGGTCGGCAGGTACTCTGACGGGGCAACGCACTAACAGCTGACCACCTCTCAGCCATGCATCCCCTCGCGGTGCGGCGCCGCTTAGGATTGAGGGATTTTTTATGAGGTTTACTCCCCTCGACCCAGCCGGTTAAGGCAAGGTCCTCGGCCCGTCGGAGCCGCGAGACGTGATCCACGACACTCCAGACGGGAAACGAGTTAGGCTCGACGTCGGCTAAACCGAGTGCACCTGGCACATCGCCGGGCCCCGTTGTACCTCTTTCGAGGACAACCCCAAATCATCCATCGCCCACTCTCCTAGGAGAAGGCCCTCCACTCCATCCAAAACGCCCTCTGCAAAACAGAAGACGCTGCTGCACTCCTCTAACTACTCTCCGAGGAGAGTAGTCGGGAGCAGCCTTCCACCACAAGTGCGCACTTTCGGGGAGTATTTAGTTCCCCGGGCCCGCGCTGGCCCATGACAGTGGGTATCCCGCCACTGGTTCGGTGGAAGTGGAGAAGGATGGGTAAGGGGAAGGAAAGGGAGGGATATCAAGGAAAGGAATGGGAAGGTGGGAGTGGAAAGGGAAAGTGCCGCTCTTAGTCTGGTCCCTCACCTCGGAACTTTCCGGTATGGGTAGCCCTGTCCGGTATAGCGTCGAGGATCACTGAAACACGCAAGCCCCCCCACCACGACAAGGTGGCAGCACATTCGGGGGGGAACCTAACCTAACCTAACCTAACCTAACCTAACCTAACCTAACCTAACCTAACCTAACCTAACCTAACCTAACCTAACCTAACCTAACCTAACCTAACCTAACCTAACCTAACCTAACCTAACCTAACCTAACCTAACCTAACCTAACCTAACCTAACCTAACCTAACCTAACCTAACCTAACCTAACCTAACCTAACCTAACCTAACCTAACCTAACCTAACCTAACCTAACCTAACCTAACCTAACCTAACCTAACCTAACCTAACCTAACCTAACCTAACCTAACCTAACCTAACCTAACCTAACCTAACCTAACCTAACCTAACCTAACCTAACCTAACCTAACCTAACCTAACCTAACCTAACCTAACCTAACCTAACCTAACCTAACCTAACCTAACCTAACCTAACCTAACCTAACCTAACCTAACCTAACCTAACCTAACCTAACCTAACCTAACCTAACCTAACCTAACCTAACCTAACCTAACCTAACCTAACCTAACCTAACCTAACCTAACCTAACCTAACCTAACCTAACCTAACCTAACCTAACCTAACCTAACCTAACCTAACCTAACCTAACCTAACCTAACCTAACCTAACCTAACCTAACCTAACCTAACCTAACCTAACCTAACCTAACCTAACCTAACCTAACCTTTTTTTTTTTTTTTTTTTTTTTTTTTTTTTTTTTGATGACGGAGTGGAAATGCATTTACGCATCCTCCCTGCCCGGGGAAGGCTGTGCAATGGGAGGTATGACGGACTCTCAAAAGAACTACCGTCTAAAACCACTCCGGCGTTTACCCCCCTGGCCAGTCGTGAGGCGCCGCGGAACCGCAATTAAGCTTTGCCCACTGACACGCCTCCTGGCCTGCTCCGAAGAGCCCCACCTTCTCCGCCAAAGGAGGAGACGGCTGCGGAGGAGACGGCTGCGGTCGGCAGCCCACGACCATCTCCCCAGACCGGTAAAGCCGTGCAATGTGGGCCCCCAACCCACTGGCCCTACACGGTCTGCCTGTGGTGGATGGTGCTTTCCGGATACCCAACCTCTAAGGGTCGGTCCCCATACCCTTCAAACACACCCCACCACAGCTGTCCCACCAATAACTACAGTGCCCCCCGGGATTCCGAAAGACACGTAGAAGGACCCTCGGGTGACATGGGAGTACGTCTTGAGCAGGGTCATGCTCCGGTGCAGAGCGGAACCTTCGTGCTCCGTTGCAGAGCGGAGTTAACATGCCCCAGTCTTTCGGTAAGCCCAGTCACCAACCACCAAAGTGACAGAAAGCAGCTGTCCGGTTTGGAAACGGCCTCAAAGGCACACGCAACCGCCCCTTTCAACCACCTCTGTCACGGCCCCCTCCAGGTAACTGGTTAAGCTTTCCAGGAACAGAAACGGCCTCGAAGGCACACGCAACTGACCCTTCAAGCTACCCCAGTCACCAACCGTCAATGGGCCACAGAAGGAAGCTGTCCAGGGCGGAAGCGGCCCAGCAACCGCCCCTTCCAACGACCTCTGTCGCCGCCTCCCTATGGTGACGAGGCCACTTTTCCGAAGAAAAGCTGCTCGTCACCATCCCCCCCCAGGTGACAGAAGGAAACTTTCCGGGGCAGAAGTGCCGGTACACAACCGCAACCCTTCAAGAAACCCCTGTCACCTTCCCCCCCCCCCCCCCCCCCCGTGCCGGATATTAGCCATGGGCCGAAAGAATTCCCAAGGGGGAAAAGTCTCAGCCAATGCCCAGGGTGCACCAGCCCAGATGCTGCGTTCTCTCCGGATCGAGATCAAGAGAGACTGCAACACCCAAGCCAACGTGGAGGAATCCGGCCTGCACCCCAACCTAACCTAACCTAACCTAACCTTTTTTTTTTTTTTTTTTTTTTTTTTTTTTTTTTTTTTTGATGACGGAGTGGAAATGCATTTACGCATCCTCCCTGCCCGGGGAAGGCTGTGCAATGGGAGGTATGACGGACTCTCAAAAGAACTACCGTCTAAAACCACTCCGGCGTTTACCCCCCTGGCCAGTCGCGAGGCGCCGCGGAACCGCAATTAAGCTTTGCCCACTGACACGCCTCCTGGCCTGCTCCGAAGAGCCCCACCTTCTCCGCCAAAGGAGGAGACGGCTGCGGTCAGCAGCCCACGACCATCTCCCCAGACCGGTAAAGCCGTGCAATGTGGGCCCCCAACCCACTGGTCCTACACGGTCTGCCTGTGGTGGATGGTGCTTTCCGGATACCCAACCTCTAGGGTCGGTCCCCATACCCTTCAAACACACCCCACCACAGCTGTCCCACCAATAACTACAGTGCCCCCCGGGATTCCGAAAGACACGTAGAAGGACCCTCGGGTGACATGGGAGTACGTCTTGAGCAGGGTCATGCTCCGGTGCAGAGCGGAACCTTCGTGCTCCGTTGCAGAGCGGAGTTAACATGCCCCAGTCTTTCGGTAAGCCCAGTCACCAACCACCAAAGTGACAGAAAGCAGCTGTCCGGTTTGGAAACGGCCTCGAAGGCACACGCAACCGCCCCTTTCAACTACCTCTGTCACGGCCCCCTCCAGGTAACTGGTTAAGCTTTCCAGGAACAGAAACGGCCTCGAAGGCACACGCAACTGACCCTTCAAGCTACCCCAGTCACCAACCGTCAATGGGCCACAGAAGGAAGCTGTCCAGGGCGGAAACGGTCCAAAGCAACCGCCCCTTCCAACGACCTCTGTCGCCGCCTCCCTATGGTGACGAGGCCACTTTTCCGAAGAAAAGCTGCTCGTCACCATCCCCCCCCAGGTGACAGAAGGAAACTTTCCGGGGCAGAAGTGCCGGTACACAACCGCAACCCTTCAAGAAACCCCTGTCACCTCCCCCCCCCCCCCGTGCCGGATATTAGCCATGGACCGAAAGAATTCCCAAGGGGGAAAAGTCTCAGCCAATGCCCAGGGTGCACCAGCCCAGATGCTGCGTTCTCTCCGGATCGAGATCAAGAGAGACTGCAACACCCAAGCCAACGTGGAGGAATCCGGCCTGCACCCCAACCTAACCTAACCTAACCTAACCTAACCTAACCTAACCTAACCTAACCTAACCTAACCTAACCTAACCTAACCTAACCTAACCTAACCTAACCTAACCTAACCTAACCTAACCTAACCTAACCTAACCTAACCTAACCTAACCTAACCTAACCTAACCTAACCTAACCTAACCTAACCTAACCTAACCTAACCTAACCTAACCTAACCTAACCTAACCTAACCTAACCTAACCTAACCTAACCTAACCTAACCTAACCTAACCTAACCTAACCTAACCTAACCTAACCTAACCTAACCTAACCTAACCTAACCTAACCTAACCTAACCTAACCTAACCTAACCTAACCTAACCTAACCTAACCTAACCTAACCTAACCTAACCTAACCTAACCTAACCTAACCTAACCTAACCTAACCTAACCTAACCTAACCTAACCTAACCTAACCTAACCTAACCTAACCTAACCTAACCTAACCTAACCTAACCTAACCTAACCTAACCTAACCTAACCTAACCTTTTTTTTTTTTTTTTTTTTGATGACGGAGTGGAAATGCATTTACGCATCCTCCCTGCCCGGGGAAGGCTGTGCAATGGGAGGTATGACGGACTCTCAAAAGAACTACCGTCTAAAACCACTCCGGCGTTTACCCCCCTGGCCAGTCGTGAGGCGCCGCGGAACCGCAATTAAGCTTTGCCCACTGACACGCCTCCTGGCCTGCTCCGAAGAGCCCCACCTTCTCCGCCAAAGGAGGAGACGGCTGCGGTCGGCAGCCCACGACCATCTCCCCAGACCGGTAAAGCCGTGCAATGTGGGCCCCCAACCCACTGGCCCTACACGGTCTGCCTGTGGTGGATGGTGCTTTCCGGATACCCAACCTCTAAGGGTCGGTCCCCATACCCTTCAAACACACCCCACCACAGCTGTCCCACCAATAACTACAGTGCCCCCCGGGATTCCGAAAGACACGTAGAAGGACCCTCGGGTGACATGGGAGTACGTCTTGAGCAGGGTCATGCTCCGGTGCAGAGCGGAACCTTCGTGCTCCGTTGCAGAGCGGAGTTAACATGCCCCAGTCTTTCGGTAAGCCCAGTCACCAACCACCAAAGTGACAGAAAGCAGCTGTCCGGTTTGGAAACGGCCTCAAAGGCACACGCAACCGCCCCTTTCAACCACCTCTGTCACGGCCCCCTCCAGGTAACTGGTTAAGCTTTCCAGGAACAGAAACGGCCTCGAAGGCACACGCAACTGACCCTTCAAGCTACCCCAGTCACCAACCGTCAATGGGCCACAGAAGGAAGCTGTCCAGGGCGGAAGCGGCCCAGCAACCGCCCCTTCCAACGACCTTCTGTCACCTGGGGGGGGATGGTGACGAGGCCACTTTTCCGAAGAAAAGCTGCTCGTCACCATCCCCCCCCAGGTGACAGAAGGAAACTTTCCGGGGCAGAAGTGCCGGTACACAACCGCAACCCTTCAAGAAACCCCTGTCACCTTCCCCCCCCTCCCCCCCGTGCCGGATATTAGCCATGGGCCGAAAGAATTCCCAAGGGGGAAAAGTCTCAGCCAATGCCCAGGGTGCACCAGCCCAGATGCTGCGTTCTCTCCGGATCGAGATCAAGAGAGACTGCAACACCCAAGCCAACGTGGAGGAATCCGGCCTGCACCCCAACCTAACCTAACCTAACCTAACCTAACCTAACCTAACCTAACCTAACCTAACCTAACCTAACCTAACCTAACCTAACCTAACCTAACCTAACCTAACCTAACCTAACCTAACCTAACCTAACCTAACCTAACCTAACCTAACCTAACCTAACCTAACCTAACCTAACCTAACCTAACCTAACCTAACCTAACCTAACCTAACCTAACCTAACCTAACCTAACCTAACCTAACCTAACCTAACCTAACCTAACCTAACCTAACCTAACCTAACCTAACCTAACCTAACCTAACCTAACCTAACCTAACCTAACCTAACCTAACCTAACCTAACCTAACCTAACCTAACCTAACCTAACCTAACCTAACCTAACCTAACCTTTTTTTTTTTTTTTTTTTTTTTTTTTTTTTTTTTTTTTTTTTGATGACGGAGTGGAAATGCATTTACGCATCCTCCCTGCCCAGGGGAAGGCTGTGCAATGGGAGGTATGACGGACTCTCAAAAGAACTACCGTCTAAAACCACTCCGGCGTTTACCCCCCTGGCCAGTCGCGAGGCGCCGCGGAACCGCAATTAAGCTTTGCCCACTGACACGCCTCCTGGCCTGCTCCGAAGAGCCCCACCTTCTCCGCCAAAGGAGGAGACGGCTGCGGTCAGCAGCCCACGACCATCTCCCCAGACCGGTAAAGCCGTGCAATGTGGGCCCCCAACCCACTGGCCCTACACGGTCTGCCTGTGGTGGATGGTGCTTTCCGGATACCCAACCTCTAGGGTCGGTCCCCATACCCTTCAAACACACCCCACCACAGCTGTCCCACCAATAACTACAGTGCCCCCCGGGATTCCGAAAGACACGTAGAAGGACCCTCGGGTGACATGGGAGTACGTCTTGAGCAGGGTCATGCTCCGGTGCAGAGCGGAACCTTCGTGCTCCGTTGCAGAGCGGAGTTAACATGCCCCAGTCTTTCGGTAAGCCCAGTCACCAACCACCAAAGTGACAGAAAGCAGCTGTCCGGTTTGGAAACGGCCTCAAAGGCACACGCAACCGCCCCTTTCAACCACCTCTGTCACGGCCCCCTCCAGGTAACTGGTTAAGCTTTCCAGGAACAGAAACGGCCTCGAAGGCACACGCAACTGACCCTTCAAGCTACCCCAGTCACCAACCGTCAATGGGCCACAGAAGGAAGCTGTCCAGGGCGGAAACGGTCCAAAGCAACCGCCCCTTCCAACGACCTCTGTCGCCGCCTCCCTATGGTGACGAGGCCACTTTTCCGAAGAAAAGCTGCTCGTCACCATCCCCCCCCAGGTGACAGAAGGAAACTTTCCGGGGCAGAAGTGCCGGTACACAACCGCAACCCTTCAAGAAACCCCTGTCACCTCCCCCCCCCCGTGCCGGATATTAGCCATGGACCGAAAGAATTCCCCAGGGGGAAAAGTCTCAGCCAATGCCCAGGGTGCACCAGCCCAGATGCTGCGTTCTCTCCGGATCGAGATCAAGAGAGACTGCAACACCCAAGCCAACGTGGAGGAATCCGGCCTGCACCCCAACCTAACCTAACCTAACCTAACCTAACCTAACCTAACCTAACCTAACCTAACCTAACCTAACCTAACCTAACCTAACCTAACCTAACCTAACCTAACCTAACCTAACCTAACCTAACCTAACCTAACCTAACCTAACCTAACCTAACCTAACCTAACCTAACCTAACCTAACCTAACCTAACCTAACCTAACCTAACCTAACCTAACCTAACCTAACCTAACCTAACCTAACCTAACCTAACCTAACCTAACCTAACCTAACCTAACCTAACCTAACCTAACCTAACCTAACCTAACCTAACCTAACCTAACCTAACCTAACCTAACCTAACCTAACCTAACCTAACCTAACCTAACCTAACCTAACCTAACCTAACCTAACCTAACCTAACCTAACCTAACCTAACCTAACCTAACCTAACCTAACCTAACCTAACCTAACCTAACCTAACCTAACCTAACCTAACCTAACCTAACCTAACCTAACCTAACCTAACCTAACCTAACCTAACCTAACCTAACCTAACCTAACCTAACCTAACCTAACCTAACCTAACCTAACCTAACCTAACCTAACCTAACCTTTTTTTTTTTTTTTTTTTTTTTTTTGACAAGGTGAAAAATGCGTTACGCATTTCCCCCGCCATGGGAGTGGCGGGGGGGTATGTGGGACTCACGTCCCCTCCCCTTCTCCGAGCGAGAAGGGGTAGGGGAGTGTTACCCACTAAAAAACACTTTGGCGTACCCTCATACCGGTTTGGTTGGACGCCGTGGAACCCGCGGAAGGCATTCCCCACGACGTCTACCGGCGGCCCCAGCCATTGCTGGGGCTTCCCGCGCCAAAAGGGGAGAGGGGCCGAGCACGCGTGGCCCCCCTCCCAGACCGCTGAGTGGCTTGCCTACGGCAGGCGAGGGACTCCCATCCCCCACCCGCAGCCACTAAGGGTTAAGGCGCGCAGCAAAACGCCGCCGCCTCAACCCCTGCCGTCTGCGCCGGAGCGGATGCGCCAGAGGAGACTCCTCGCGCTCCCGCTCCGCGGCCTCCTTTTGCGAGATGATCGTTTCGCAAAAGGAGGCCACAGCCTCCCAAGACCTCTCGCTGCAGAGCATTGCCGCAACAATGCTGTAGAGCGAGAGGTCCTCCCGCTGAATAGCGAGTGCCATGGCGCCGCGTTCCGAACTCCAACGGCTGCACACCTCGAAGGTGTGCTGCGCCGTGTCGTCCGGATCCCCGCACTCATGGCACTGCGGGGTAGGCTCCCTCCCAATTTTGTGCAGGTAATGACCGAAACACCCATGTCCGGTCATCACCTGCACAAGCCGGAACGACGTTGCGCCGACCGCCCTCTCTAACCAAAGGTCCACCGACGGGAGGACCGCCCCTATAGTACGGGTACCATAGGGGGAGTCCTCCAAGTCGGTTTTCCAGCGGTCCCGCAGTCGACGCTCCGCCATTCGGCGCGTCTCCTCCACCTCCTCAGGGTCCGGGCGTTCACCCCTTGCCCGGGCCCTAGACCTAACCCTATAGGTCTCCGCCTGCACCTCTGCGTCCAGTTCCCAGGGCGGGGTGCAGGCGAGGAGGCAGGCCGCCGCGTGGGCCACAGTTACGTAGGCCCTCACTATGCGCAGAGCCACAACCCTCTGCGGTCTCCGCAGCAGGGCCCTGTTGCGGGCGGACAGCTTGTCCGCCCAGATTGGGGCCCCGTAGAGGGCCATGCTCCTTGTTACGCCGGCGTATAGACGCCGGCATAAGGAGCCCGGCCCACCCACATTGGGCAGTAGCCGGCCCAGCGCCGAGGCGGCGCCCACGATTCGGGGAGCAAGTCTGGTGAAGTGCTCCCCGAAGTCCCATTTGCGGTCCAGTACCAGCCCCAGATATTTGATATGGGGCTTTATCTGGACCGTTTCCCCTCCGAGGGTAAGCGCCGCGCCCGCCCGTAGCCGCCACCCACGCCCCCCGAAGACAATACCCTCCGTCTTCGAGAGGGCCACCTTTAGGCCGAGCCGCTCAATGCGATGGATCGCCAGCTCGGCCGCCACCTCCGCCCTCCTTGAGGTCTCCCTCATGTCGCTTCCGCGCGCAGCCACCATCGTGTCGTCCGCATAACAGATGGTGAGTGTGCGCGGAAGCAGCTCCCCCCTAATGGCCCAATCGTACCCCAGGTTCCAAAGAAGTGGACCGAGTACGGAACCCTGGGGCACGCCGCAAGCCATTCCCCTCTCCCCTCGTCGACCCTCCTTACCCTCATAGAGCACTACCCTCTCGGTAAGGTAGTGCTCTATGACCCGCCTTAGATAGTGAGGCACTTCGTGATACCGAAGTGCCTCACTAATAACCTCGTAGGGGAGGGTGCCGAACGCGTTCGCGATGTCCAATGACACCGCGACGACACCCTCACCCCTGTTCGACGCGTACTCGCAGAAGTCCCTGAGGGACTTCAACGCGTCGAGCGTTGACCGCCCCTCCCGGAACCCGAACTGTCTTTCCGAGACGTTCGGGCCGGCGGTCTCCAGGTGCTGCAGGATCCGGGAGGCCAGGATGCGTTCGAACATTTTCCCGGCCTCGTCCAGCAGCACGATGGGGCGGTATGCGGACGGGCAGTCGGGGGGTCGACCCTCTTTACGGAGGAGACACAGCCTCCCCTCCTTCCATATCCTCGGGAACCTTCCCTCCCTCATGCAGTCGTCCATGATCTGCCTGAGGCGGTTCCCGAGGTGCTTCAAAGCTACCGGGAGGACGCGGCCTGGGACTCCGTCTGGACCCGGGGCTTTTTTGCAGCCCCGGAGTCGATCGAGCACCCGCTCGAACTCGTCATCGCTCACAGGAGCGACGGCGAGTTCATCCTCCCGTTCCTCCCGGGTCTCGGTCATTGCCGGGGGAGTGATCGAGGGGGCTGGAGGGAACAGCCCCTCGACGACCCTCTGCAGTAGAGCGGGCTCAAGGGACTCCATGGGGGGGGCGGTGCGCATCTTGTTACGCACCACCCTGTAGGGCCGTCCCCACGGGTCCCTATCGAGGGTGGCCAAGAATGAGACATGCGCCTCATCCTTGGCCTTTGCAATAGCCGTATTTAGGGCCCCCTTTGCCTCTTTGAGGGTGCGGTGGAGGCCCTCTTCTTCATCGGTAGTGTGCCGCCGGCGCCTACAGTGCTGGTAGGCCCGGCGGGCAGCGTTGCTGGTGGTACGCAGGCCCGCAATTTCTGCGGACCACCAGTACACCCTCTTACGGGCAAAGAGACGCTTGGTCCGGGGCATGGCCGCATCGCACACCGCCTGCAGTGCGATGCGGAACCGGACCGCCCTCTCCTCGACACCGAGGGCGGCGGGTGGGGCAGCGCACCAGGCTTCCACCATCGCCGCCTCGTCCGCCATGGCCCTGTCCAATTGGGACAGGGACCATTTTGGGAACCCTCTGCCCCCGTTCGCCCTCCTCCCCGGGATGGGCGGTGGCTGGACCCCTCCTGCAGAGACCCTCATCCTGATGTACAAATGATCGGAGAGGGTCTCCACGTCCTCCAGGACGCGCCATTGTTCCACGCGCGCGGCAATGGCAGTGGTCGCGAACGTTATGTCCACGACCGAACCCCCCTGCCGCCGCACGCATGTGTTTGCGTCGCCCTGGTTCAGGATTTCCAGTCCCGTTGCCACCACCCAATCCGTGAGAGCCGCCCCGCGTGGGTCCGTGATGGGGGAACCCCATGCCGAGCTCTTGGCATTGAGGTCCCCCAGGACCATCACCTGTCTCGGGGCAGCCCTCCTGACCACCCCCCCCAGGACCCCCAGGAACTGCTCGAACGCACGCAGCGGCCTATTGGGGGAGAAATACACCGCTACTAGAACGGTGTCGCTCCCCCACCTGGCCGCCACGAACCCCGGGCCGCCCTCGATCCTCGACAGGGGGGGGAAGTCCCCAACCGCCGGCACCACGATGGCAACCATTTCGTCCGATGCCCCTACCCAATTAGGTAGGGGGGGGACGAAATATGGCTCCGCGACAACCGCCACGCCGATTTCCCACTCCGCCATGGTCTGCATGAGCAGATCTTGAGCTCTGGCGGAGTGGTTGGCGTTCACCTGCAGGACCTCTAGATGTCGGTGTGCTGACATTTAGAGGTCCATGCGGTTGTCCTCCATGCGGTTGTCCTCTTCGGGCCGGCCGGCGGCTTCTTCTACCTGTGGGGGAGGCTGAGGACGACGGGGGGGTCGCGTCCTCAGGTCCTTGCCTCTAGTGTGAGGCGGGAAACAACTGTCCCCCCCCATGGAGTGATCAGCCGGGAGTTTGGCATGGGCGCACACCACGCACCACGCCTTCTCCTCCCAGCACTGCTTAGCCATGTGCCCCTCCCTGCTGCACCGGTAGCAAGCGTTGGACCGGTCAACGCTGGAGGGGCACGTCTCTCGTGTGTGACCAACACCCATGCATTTATAGCACCGCAGGGGTGTTGGTCCGATTCTATTGACCCTGGCGGAGGCCCAACCGATCCTGACCCGCCCTTGTGCCAGGAGGGCTTTGGCCACCCGCACTGGGCACTGGATCAGGACAGATCCAGTGCCGTCATACAGGGGGCGAATGCCCCCTACCTTGATTTGGGCCTCATCACAGGCTCCCGCGGAGGCGACAGCCAGCGCCACGGACTCCTTAGTCGCCGACTCGTCCAAGCCGGCGATTTGGAGCCCGACCTTCTTTGTGACGCGGCTGACGTCAGCCACGTCGCCGACAATCTCTCGCAGTTTGTCTGCGAGATTGTCGGCCGCGTTCTCCTGGTCCTCTCCGGGGACCTCGATTATACGGTTCCCCGTCATCGAGGACCTTACTTTAACGTGCTGCAGGCCCACAGCCTCCAGGCTCAGGGCATTGATGGCCCTGGCCATGGTGGCCTGCAGCGTGGTGGTGGTGGTGGCTTCCTTCTTCAGAGAAACCACCACCGCCGCCGTCTTCGGAACGGCCAGTGCCTTCAATTTAGGCACTGCCTTCTTACTCGTTTGGGGCGCCTGGGGCGCTTTGGACAAGGGGGTGGGCTGGGCCTTCGCCTTCCCCTTCCCCTTTGCCTTCCTCACCACGTCCACCCAGGTTTCCTGGGGTGGACGCGGCGTTTTAGCGGAAGGCCCTGCTCCTTCAGCCGACGACCGAGCGGCTGTCGAGGCGGCTCGTGGGGCCGGGACTGGGGCTTGGCGGGAGGGGGCCGCTACCTTTTTGGTAGGTTTGGCCTTTTGCGGCCTCCCGTCCCCCAGTCTTGCTCCTGTCTCAGACTGCGTGTTCCTCACCCTGAGGGGGGCTGGCACAGCCGTACTCATCTTGGGGGGGGCTGTCAGTGCTGGTCCCCCTGCTCTCCTGTCAGCCGCCAGCGGGGGGCGGAGAATCGGTTCCGGCGGCAGGCGCCTGTTCACCTCCTCGATGCGGGCATTTATCATACCGCCCAAAGAGGTGAACAGGTCCTTTTTGAGAGCCCCGATGGCCTCCGCCAGATCCGCAGCAGAAAACTGCACGGGCGGATCCGGCAGTGAGGCCGGAGCTACCGGAATCTCCCGCTCCGAGAAGGCGGTTCGGAGCGCCTTCAGCTCCCCCAAGCATTGAGCGAGTTGCTCCCGCATCCTCTTGTTGTCCGCCTTGAGGATGCGGATCTCCTCGCTCTCCGATTTGGCGGCCTCCACATCGTCCATTGAGTCGAGGATGATTTTACACGCTCGGTTCATGTCGCCCCAAATGTCCCCCTTCAAGTTCCCGGAGCGTCTGGCACCCTCCAGGATGTCTCTTGCTGCTTCTCGGGTCGCCTCGATGGGATCCGTGAGGCGCAGAAACGCCGACGGGCTCATTCTGGTAGGGGAGGTCGGCGAACGCGAGCGCGAGCGCACCTTTTTCCCCCCTTTCCCCTGATTTTCCCCTCTTGGACGGAGCTCGGGGAAATCCTTCCGGTATGCTGCGGCAACGGCAGCATCCGCTTCATCCTCGAAGCGATAAGGGTCAAGGTCTTTGAGTTTGGCCCTTGCCGCAGCCAACCCCGCGTATGCCCCCTTGGGCTTACCCCTATGTGAGGAGTTGACTTTGGGCCCGAAAGCGGGCCTCAAATCATCCTCCTCGTCATCCTCGTGGTTCCGTTTGGAGGCAGGGACCCTCAAAGCTACTAGCGAGTCGTCGGACTCACAGCCAGAGCCGAAGTTTTCTCCCTCCCCCTCCGGTGGATCCCCCCATTTCTCGGTGTCCGAGGCCATAGTGGCCCCTTACACCAGCCTACAAAATTAAGTCTAAATGCGACCAGCAGGACCGAAGTTATTTCGAATTCCGAAATAAAATCGGTCAAGTGCGAGTCGGATTTAGACTTTCCTATACAAAAATGAGTTTGGCGCCTGATGGAAAAAAATAGCAACCGAACAAATTTTTCCCCCGCAGTTTTTACCCACTTCCCGGGGTCGCAGGAAGTCGGGAAAAACACTTAAAAATAGAACAAAACAAAAGCTATCCTACTAAAAAATAAAAACAAATAAAAGTTAAAAGGTTACAAAAATACAGAATTTACAAAAAATTTACAAAACCTTAAGTTTGCAACCGCAAAAACCCTCTACCCCCCACTACACTTAAAGGCTAATAACTTCCGACTTTGCAGTCGGAAAATTATGAGTCCTTCAAGAAAATATACACAATTATATACACTACCGCTAATAAAAATAATACTATGATACAACAACCGTAACCTAATAAAATAATTTTTACAAACTCAAAATTGAGACTTTTATTTCGCAAATTTCGAGCAAAATACTCGAAATTTTAAAAATAAAAGATCTCGCTACTTACACTAAAAAATAAAACCAAACCAACGCTATAGTTAGCGGGACCGTTGCCGCTACCCCAACCCAAAAACTGGGCAATTAAGGCAGCTGGCAACACCGACAAAACTAAAACGAAAAAATGTAAACAAAGGAAAATATATACAGAAAATCAACGCCAAAAAACCCCGAAACCCGGAGGTCGCTAATTCCCAATCTTTCGAGAGGGAAGTAACGGGACCAACCGTACGGTCAAGACGGGGATTGCCGGTATGTTCTAGCCCTGAAAAGGGCTCGATACGATATCGGCAACAATTTTATATTTGACGAAGAAAAAGCAATAGAAACCAATGAACAAAAAACCAACCGCAAATAGAAAACTTTAAAAAATAAGGAAACTAAACTAGCTAAGAGAGAAAGAAAGAAAGAAATAAGATGAGAAAAAAATGTAATCTTTCGTCACCAAATCACCCGCAAATCGTTCCATCAACACCCAAGATTTTACCTCAACCTAACCTAACCTAACCTAACCTAACCTAACCTAACCTAACCTAACCTAACCTAACCTAACCTAACCTAACCTAACCTAACCTAACCTAACCTAACCTAACCTAACCTAACCTAACCTAACCTAACCTAACCTAACCTAACCTAACCTAACCTAACCTAACCTTTTTTTTTTTTTTTTGATGACGGAGTGGAAATGCATTTACGCATCCTCCCTGCCCGGGGAAGGCTGTGCAATGGGAGGTATGACGGACTCTCAAAAGAACTACCGTCTAAAACCACTCCGGCGTTTACCCCCCTGGCCAGTCGCGAGGCGCCGCGGAACCGCAATTAAGCTTTGCCCACTGACACGCCTCCTGGCCTGCTCCGAAGAGCCCCACCTTCTCCGCCAAAGGAGGAGACGGCTGCGGTCAGCAGCCCACGACCATCTCCCCAGACCGGTAAAGCCGTGCAATGTGGGCCCCCAACCCACTGGCCCTACACGGTCTGCCTGTGGTGGATGGTGCTTTCCGGATACCCAACCTCTAGGGTCGGTCCCCATACCCTTCAAACACACCCCACCACAGCTGTCCCACCAATAACTACAGTGCCCCCCGGGATTCCGAAAGACACGTAGAAGGACCCTCGGGTGACATGGGAGTACGTCTTGAGCAGGGTCATGCTCCGGTGCAGAGCGGAACCTTCGTGCTCCGTTGCAGAGCGGAGTTAACATGCCCCAGTCTTTCGGTAAGCCCAGTCACCAACCACCAAAGTGACAGAAAGCAGCTGTCCGGTTTGGAAACGGCCTCAAAGGCACACGCAACCGCCCCTTTCAACCACCTCTGTCACGGCCCCCTCCAGGTAACTGGTTAAGCTTTCCAGGAACAGAAACGGCCTCGAAGGCACACGCAACTGACCCTTCAAGCTACCCCAGTCACCAACCGTCAATGGGCCACAGAAGGAAGCTGTCCAGGGCGGAAGCGGCCCAGCAACCGCCCCTTCCAACGACCTCTGTCGCCGCCCTCAAAAGAGGCGGGATGGTGACAAAACCACTTTTCCGAGGAAAAGCGGCTCGTCACCATCCCCCCCCTAGGTGACAGAAGGAAACTTTCCGGGGCAGAAGTGCTCTCCACACAACCGCAACCCTTCAAGAAGCCCCTGTCACCTCCCCTCCCCCCCTTGCCGGATATTAGCCATGGGCCGAAAGAATTCCCAAGTGGGAAAAGTCTCAGCCAATGCCCAGGGTGCACCAGCCCAGATGCTGCGTTCTCCCCGGATCGAGATCAAGAGAGACTGCAACACCCAAGCCAACGTGGAGGAATCCGGCCTGCACCCCAACCTAACCTAACCTAACCTAACCTAACCTAACCTAACCTAACCTAACCTAACCTAACCTAACCTAACCTAACCTAACCTAACCTAACCTAACCTAACCTAACCTAACCTAACCTAACCTAACCTAACCTAACCTAACCTAACCTAACCTAACCTAACCTAACCTAACCTAACCTAACCTAACCTAACCTAACCTAACCTAACCTAACCTAACCTAACCTAACCTAACCTAACCTAACCTAACCTAACCTAACCTAACCTAACCTAACCTAACCTAACCTAACCTAACCTAACCTAACCTAACCTAACCTAACCTAACCTAACCTAACCTAACCTAACCTAACCTAACCTAACCTAACCTAACCTAACCTAACCTAACCTAACCTAACCTAACCTAACCTAACCTAACCTAACCTAACCTAACCTAACCTAACCTAACCTAACCTAACCTAACCTAACCTAACCTAACCTAACCTAACCTAACCTAACCTAACCTAACCTAACCTAACCTAACCTAACCTAACCTAACCTAACCTAACCTAACCTAACCTAACCTAACCTAACCTAACCTAACCTAACCTAACCTAACCTAACCTAACCTAACCTAACCTAACCTAACCTAACCTAACCTAACCTAACCTAACCTAACCTAACCTAACCTAACCTAACCTAACCTAACCTAACCTAACCTAACCTAACCTAACCTAACCTAACCTAACCTAACCTAACCTAACCTAACCTAACCTAACCTAACCTAACCTAACCTAACCTTTTTTTTTTTTTTTTTGATGACGGAGTGGAAATGCATTTACGCATCCTCCCTGCCCGGGGAAGGCTGTGCAATGGGAGGTATGACGGACTCTCAAAAGAACTACCGTCTAAAACCACTCCGGCGTTTACCCCCCTGGCCAGTCGCGAGGCGCCGCGGAACCGCAATTAAGCTTTGCCCACTGACACGCCTCCTGGCCTGCTCCGAAGAGCCCCACCTTCTCCGCCAAAGGAGGAGACGGCTGCGGTCAGCAGCCCACGACCATCTCCCCAGACCGGTAAAGCCGTGCAATGTGGGCCCCCAACCCACTGGCCCTACACGGTCTGCCTGTGGTGGATGGTGCTTTCCGGATACCCAACCTCTAGGGTCGGTCCCCATACCCTTCAAACACACCCCACCACAGCTGTCCCACCAATAACTACAGTGCCCCCCGGGATTCCGAAAGACACGTAGAAGGACCCTCGGGTGACATGGGAGTACGTCTTGAGCAGGGTCATGCTCCGGTGCAGAGCGGAACCTTCGTGCTCCGTTGCAGAGCGGAGTTAACATGCCCCAGTCTTTCGGTAAGCCCAGTCACCAACCACCAAAGTGACAGAAAGCAGCTGTCCGGTTTGGAAACGGCCTCAAAGGCACACGCAACCGCCCCTTTCAACCACCTCTGTCACGGCCCCCTCCAGGTAACTGGTTAAGCTTTCCAGGAACAGAAACGGCCTCGAAGGCACACGCAACTGACCCTTCAAGCTACCCCAGTCACCAACCGTCAATGGGCCACAGAAGGAAGCTGTCCAGGGCGGAAGCGGCCCAGCAACCGCCCCTTCCAACGACCTCTGTCGCCGCCTCCCTATGGTGACGAGGCCACTTTTCCGAAGAAAAGCTGCTCGTCACCATCCCCCCCCAGGTGACAGAAGGAAACTTTCCGGGGCAGAAGTGCCGGTACACAACCGCAACCCTTCAAGAAACCCCTGTCACCTTCCCCCCCCCCCCCCGGGCCGGATATTAGCCATGGGCCGAAAGAATTCCCAAGGGGGAAAAGTCTCAGCCAATGCCCAGGGTGCACCAGCCCAGATGCTGCGTTCTCTCCGGATCGAGATCAAGAGAGACTGCAACACCCAAGCCAACGTGGAGGAATCCGGCCTGCACCCCAACCTAACCTAACCTAACCTAACCTAACCTAACCTAACCTAACCTAACCTAACCTAACCTAACCTAACCTAACCTAACCTAACCTAACCTAACCTAACCTAACCTAACCTAACCTAACCTAACCTAACCTAACCTAACCTAACCTTTTTTTTTTTTTTTTTTTTTTTTTTTTTTTTTTGTTGACGAAGTGGAAATGCATTTACGCATCCTCCCTGCCCGGGGAAGGCTGTGCAATGGGAGGTATGACGGACTCTCAAAAGAACTACCGTCTAAAACCACTCCGGCGTTTAAACCTCCTGGCCGGTAGTGAGGCACCGCGGTACCGCTAAAAGCATAGACCACTGACGCACCTCCCGGCTTGCTCCGAAGAGCCCCTCAAACCCCCGCCAGAGGAGGAGACGGCTGTGAACAGCCCGCGACCGTCTCCCCAGACCGGTTTAGCCGTGCAATGTGAGCCCCCTACCCACTGGCTTAACAAGAAGTTCGGGCGAGCAGCAAACCGAAGTTCGCTGAGTTCGCCTTCCCTTCAACGGTCTGCCTGTGGTGGATGGTGCTTTCCGGATACCCAAACGCGAGGTTTGGTCCCATACCCTTCAAACACACCCCACCACAGCTGTCCCACCAATAACTACAGTGCCCCCCGGGATTCCGAAGGACACGTAGAAGGACCCTCGGGTGACATGGGAGCACCTTCGGAGTGGGTTACGCCCCGTTGCGTGCCATGTCTTCCGGTAAACCCAGTCACCAACCACCAAAGTGACAGAAGGGAGCTGTCCGGTTTGGAAACGGCCTCGAAGGCACACGCAACCGCCCCTTTCAACCACCTCTGTCACGGCCCCCTCCAGGCAACTGGTTTAGCTTTCCAGGAACAGAAACGGCCTCGCAGGCACACGCAACTGACCCTTCAAGCCGCCCCAGTCACCAACCGTCAAAAAGGCAACAGAGAGAAGCTGTCCAGGACGGAAGCGGCCTCGTAGGCACACGCCACCGCCCCTTCCAACAACCTCTGTCGCCGCCCTCAAAAGAGGCGGGATGGTGACAAAACCACTTTTCCGAGGAAAAGCGGCTCGTCACCATCCCCCCCCTAGGTGACAGAAGGAAACTTTCCGGGGCAGAAGTGCTCTCCACACAACCGCAACCCTTCAAGAAGCCCCTGTCACCTCCCCTCCCCCCCTTGCCGGATATTAGCCATGGGCCGAAAGAATTCCCAAGTGGGAAAAGTCTCAGCCAATGCCCAGGGTGCACCAGCCCAGATGCTGCGTTCTCCCCGGATCGAGATCAAGAGAGACTGCAACACCCAAGCCAACGTGGAGGAATCCGGCCTGCACCCCAACCTAACCTAACCTAACCTAACCTAACCTAACCTAACCTAACCTAACCTAACCTAACCTAACCTAACCTAACCTAACCTAACCTAACCTAACCTAACCTAACCTAACCTAACCTAACCTAACCTAACCTAACCTAACCTAACCTAACCTAACCTAACCTAACCTAACCTAACCTAACCTAACCTAACCTAACCTAACCTAACCTAACCTAACCTAACCTAACCTAACCTAACCTAACCTAACCTAACCTAACCTAACCTAACCTAACCTAACCTAACCTAACCTAACCTAACCTAACCTAACCTAACCTAACCTAACCTAACCTAACCTAACCTAACCTTTTTTTTTTTTTTTTTTTTTTTTTTTTTTTGACAGGGTGGAAAATGCTTTATGCATTCCCCTCACCATGGGAGTAGTGAGGGGATATGTGGGACTCACCCCCCCGCCCCCCCTCCGAATGAGAGGGGGAAAGGGAGCGCAACCCACTAAAAACCACCCTGGCGTACCCTCCTGCCGGTTAGGCAAGGCGCCGTGGAACCGCCGAAGCTCTGCCCACGACGCCTTCCGGCAGCCCCGGCCACCTGCCGGGGCTACCCGCGCCGAAGGAGAGAGAGGCCGAGCACGCCTGGCCCCTCTCCCAGACCGCCAAGTGACTAGCCTACGGCGGGCGAGGGACTCCCATCCCCCACCCGCAGTCACTAAGGGTTGAGGCGGGCGGCAAAACGCCGCCGCCTCAACCCCCGCCGTCTACGCCGGAGCGGATGCGCGAGAGGAGAATCCTCGCGCTCACGCTCCGAGGCCTCCTTCTGCGAGATGACACACTCGCAGAAGGAGGCCACAGCCCTCCAGGACCTGTCGCTGCACAGCATTGCAGACACAACGCTGTGCAGGGAGAGGTCCCGTCGACCGATGGCTAGCGCCATAGTGCGGCGCTCCGCACACCACCGGCTGCACACCTCGAGAGTGTGCTGAGCCGTGTCGTCCGGATCGCCGCACTCATGGCACAGCGGGCCGGGCTCCCTCCCAATTTTGTGCAGGTAATGACCGAAGCATCCGTGTCCGGTCAATACCTGCACAAGCCGGTACGACGTAGCGCCGACTGCCCTCCCCAACCAGGTGTCAAACGACCCGAGGACCGCCCCTATGGTCCGAGTCCCATAGGGGGAGTCCTCCAGGTCCGCTTTCCACCTGTCCCGCAGTCGGCGCTCCGTCATCCGGCGCGTCTCCTCCACCTCCTCAGGGTCCGGGCGTTCTCCTCTCGCCCGGGCCCTGGACCTAACTGCGTAGGTCTCCGCCTGCACCTCTGCGTCCAACTCCCAGGGCGGGGTGCAGGCGAGGAGGCAGGCCGCGGCGTGGGCCACCGTCATGTAGGCCCTCACAATACGGAGGGCCACCACCCGCTGTGGCCTCTGTAGCAGGGCCCTGTTCCGGGCGGACAGCTTGTCCGCCCAGATGGGGGCCCCGTACAGAGCCATGCTCCTTGTAACGCCGGCATACAGCCGGCGGCACAAGGAGCCCGGCCCACCCACGTTCGGCAGCAGCCGGCTCAGTGCCGACGCGGCGCCCACAATTCGGGGAGCCAATTGCGAAAAATGCTCCCCGAAATTCCATCGTCGGTCCAGAACAAGCCCCAAATATTTTATGTGGGGCTTGATCGGGACCGACTCCCCCCCCAGGGTGAGCGCCAAACCCGCCGGCAGCCTCCACCCCCGGCCCCCGAAGACTATCGCCTCAGTCTTCGGGAGCGCCACCCTCAGGCCGAGCCGACCAATCCGGTAAATGGTCAGCTCAGCCGCCGCTTCCGCCCGGCACAGCACCTCCCTCATGTCGGTCCCACGCACGGCCACCATGGTGTCATCTGCGTAGCAGATGGTGGCCGTCCGTGGGAGCAACTCCCCCCTGAACCTAACCTAACCTAACCTAACCTAACCTAACCTAACCTAACCTAACCTAACCTAACCTAACCTAACCTAACCTAACCTAACCTAACCTAACCTAACCTAACCTAACCTAACCTAACCTAACCTAACCTAACCTAACCTAACCTAACCTAACCTAACCTAACCTAACCTAACCTAACCTAACCTAACCTAACCTAACCTAACCTAACCTAACCTAACCTAACCTAACCTAACCTAACCTAACCTAACCTAACCTAACCTAACCTAACCTAACCTAACCTAACCTAACCTAACCTAACCTAACCTAACCTAACCTAACCTAACCTAACCTTTTTTTTTTTTTTTTTTTTTTTTTTTTTTTTTTTTTTTTTTTGATGACGGAGTGGAAATGCATTTACGCATCCTCCCTGCCCGGGGAAGGCTGTGCAATGGGAGGTATGACGGACTCTCAAAAGAACTACCGTCTAAAACCACTCCGGCGTTTACCCCCCTGGCCAGTCGTGAGGCGCCGCGGAACCGCAATTAAGCTTTGCCCACTGACACGCCTCCTGGCCTGCTCCGAAGAGCCCCACCTTCTCCGCCAAAGGAGGAGACGGCTGCGGTCGGCAGCCCACGACCATCTCCCCAGACCGGTAAAGCCGTGCAATGTGGGCCCCCAACCCACTGGCCCTACACGGTCTGCCTGTGGTGGATGGTGCTTTCCGGATACCCAACCTCTAAGGGTCGGTCCCCATACCCTTCAAACACACCCCACCACAGCTGTCCCACCAATAACTACAGTGCCCCCCGGGATTCCGAAAGACACGTAGAAGGACCCTCGGGTGACATGGGAGTACGTCTTGAGCAGGGTCATGCTCCGGTGCAGAGCGGAACCTTCGTGCTCCGTTGCAGAGCGGAGTTAACATGCCCCAGTCTTTCGGTAAGCCCAGTCACCAACCACCAAAGTGACAGAAAGCAGCTGTCCGGTTTGGAAACGGCCTCAAAGGCACACGCAACCGCCCCTTTCAACCACCTCTGTCACGGCCCCCTCCAGGTAACTGGTTAAGCTTTCCAGGAACAGAAACGGCCTCGAAGGCACACGCAACTGACCCTTCAAGCTACCCCAGTCACCAACCGTCAATGGGCCACAGAAGGAAGCTGTCCAGGGCGGAAGCGGCCCAGCAACCGCCCCTTCCAACGACCTCTGTCGCCGCCTCCCTATGGTGACGAGGCCACTTTTCCGAAGAAAAGCTGCTCGTCACCATCCCCCCCCAGGTGACAGAAGGAAACTTTCCGGGGCAGAAGTGCCGGTACACAACCGCAACCCTTCAAGAAACCCCTGTCACCTTCCCCCCCCCCCGTGCCGGATATTAGCCATGGGCCGAAAGAATTCCCAAGGGGGAAAAGTCTCAGCCAATGCCCAGGGTGCACCAGCCCAGATGCTGCGTTCTCTCCGGATCGAGATCAAGAGAGACTGCAACACCCAAGCCAACGTGGAGGAATCCGGCCTGCACCCCAACCTAACCTAACCTAACCTAACCTAACCTAACCTAACCTAACCTAACCTAACCTAACCTAACCTAACCTAACCTAACCTAACCTAACCTAACCTAACCTAACCTAACCTAACCTAACCTAACCTAACCTAACCTAACCTAACCTAACCTAACCTAACCTAACCTAACCTAACCTAACCTAACCTAACCTAACCTAACCTAACCTAACCTAACCTAACCTAACCTAACCTAACCTAACCTAACCTAACCTAACCTAACCTAACCTTTTTTTTTTTTTTTTTTTTTTTTTTTTTGACAAGGTGAAAAATGCGTTACGCATTTCCCCCGCCATGGGAGTGGCGGGGGGGTATGTGGGACTCACATCCCCTCCCCTTCTCCGAGCGAGAAGGGATAGGGGAGCGTTACCCACTAAAAAACACCTTGGCGTACCCTCATACCGGTTTGGTTGGACGCCGTGGAACCCGCGGAAGGCATTCCCCACGACGTCTACCGGCGGCCCCAGCCACTGCTGGGGCTTCCCGCGCCAAAAGGGGGAGAGGGGCCGAGCACGCGTGGCCCCCCTCCCAGACCGCTGAGTGGCTTGCCTACGGCAGGCGGGGGACTCCCATCCCCCACCCGCAGCCACTAAGGGTTAAGGCGCGCAGCAAATCGCCGCCGCCTCAACCCCTGCCGTCTGCGCCGGAGCGGATGCGCAAGAGGAGACTCCTCGCGCTCCCGCTCCGCGGCCTCCTTCTGCGAGATGATCGTTTCGCAAAAGGAGGCCACAGCCTCCCAAGACCTCTCGCTGCAGAGCATTGCCGCAACAATGCTGTAGAGCGAGAGGTCCTCCCGCTGAATAGCGAGTGCCATGGCGCCGCGCTCCGAACTCCAACGGCTGCACACCTCGAAGGTGTGCTGAGCCGTGTCGTCCGGATCCCCGCACTCATGGCACTGCGGGGTAGGCTCCCTCCCAATTTTGTGCAGGTAATGACCGAAACACCCATGTCCGGTCATCACCTGCACAAGCCGGAACGACGTTGCGCCGACTGCCCTCTCTAACCAAAGGTCCACCGACGGGAGGATCGCCCCTATAGTACGGGTACCATAGGGAGAGTCCTCCAGGTCGGTTTTCCAGCGGTCCCGCAGTCGACGCTCCGTCATTCGGCGCGTCTCCTCCACCTCCTCAGGGTCCGGGCGTTCACCCCTTGCCCGGGCCCTAGACCTAACCCTATAGGTCTCCGCCTGCACCTCTGCGTCCAGTTCCCAGGGCGGGGTGCAGGCGAGGAGGCAGGCCGCCGCGTGGGCCACAGTTACGTAGGCCCTCACTATGCGGAGAGCCACAACTCTCTGCGGCCTCCGCAGCAGGGCCTTGTTGCGGGCGGACAGCTTGTCCGCCCAGATTGGGGCCCCGTAGAGTGCCATGCTCCTTGTTACGCCGGCGTACAGACGCCGGCATAAGGAGCCCGGCCCACCCACATTGGGCAGTAGCCGGCCCAGCGCCGAGGCGGCGCCCACGATTCGGGGAGCAAGTCTGGTGAAGTGCTCCCCGAAGTCCCATTTGCGGTCCAGTACCAGCCCCAGATATTTGATATGGGGCTTTATCTGGACCGCTTCCCCTCCGAGGGTAAGCGCCGCGCCCGCCGGCAGCCGCCACCCACGCCCCCCGAAGACAATACCCTCCGTCTTCGAGAGGGCCACCTTTAGGCCGAGCCGCTCAATGCGATGGATCGCCAGCTCGGCCGCCACCTCCGCCCTCCTTGAGGTCTCCCTCATGTCGCTTCCGCGCGCAGCCACCATCGTGTCGTCCGCATAACAGATGGTGAGTGTGCGCGGAAGCAGCTCCCCCCTAATGGCCCAATCGTACCCCAGGTTCCAAAGAAGTGGACCGAGAACGGAACCCTGGGGCACGCCGCAGGCCATTCCCCTCTCCCCTCGTCGACCCTCCTTACCCTCATAGAGCACTACCCTCTCGGTAAGGTAGTGCTCTATGACCCGCCTTAAATAATGAGGCACTTCGTGATACCGAAGTGCCTCACTAATCACCTCGTAGGGGAGGGTGCCGAATGCGTTCGCGATGTCCAACGACACCGCGACGACACCCTCACCCCTGCTCGACGCGTACTCGCAGAAGTCCCTGAGGGACTTCAGCGCGTCGAGCGTTGACCGCCCCTCCCGGAACCCGAACTGTCTTTCCGAGACGTTCGGGCCGGCGGTCTCCAGGTGCTGCAGGATCCGGGAGGCCAGGATGCGTTCGAACATTTTCCCGGCCTCGTCCAGCAGCACGATGGGGCGGTATGCGGACGGGCAGTCGGGGGGTCGACCCTCTTTACGGAGGAGGCACAGCCTCCCCTCCTTCCATATCCTCGGGAACCTTCCCTCCCTCAGGCAGTCGTCCATGATCTGCCTGAGGCGGTTCCCGAGGTGCTTCAACGCTATCGGGAGGACGCGGCCTGGGACTCCGTCTGGACCCGGGGCTTTTTTGCAGCCCCGGAGTCGATCCAGCACCCGCTCGAACTCGTCATCGCTCACAGGAGCGACGACGAGTTCGTCCTCCCGTTCCTCCCGGGTCTCGGCCATTTCCGGGGGAGTGATCGAGGGGGCTGGAGGGAACAGCCCTTCGACGACCCTCTGCAGTAGGGCGGGCTCGAGGGACTCCATAGGAGGGGCGGTGCGTATCTTGTTACGCACCACCCTGTAGGGCCGTCCCCACGGGTCCCTATCGAGGGTGGCCAAGAATGAGACATGCGCCTCATCCTTGGCCTTGGCAATAGCCATATTGAGAGCCCCCTTTGCCTCTTTGAGGGTGCGGTGGAGGCCCTCTTCTTCCTCGGCAGTGTGCCGCCGGCGCCTACAGTGCTGGTAGGCCCGGCGGGCGGCGTTGCTGGTGGTACGCAGGCCCGCAATTTCTGCGGACCACCAGTACACCCTCTTGCGGGCGAAGAGGCGCTTGGTCCGGGGCATGGCCGCATCGCACACCGTCTGCAGTGCGATGCGGAACCGGACCGCCCTTTCCTCAACACCGAGGGCGGCGGGTGGGGCAGCGCACCAGGCCTCCACCATCGCCGCCTCGTCCGCCATGGCCCTGTCCAATTGGGACAGGGACCATTTTGGGAACCCTCTGCCCCCGTTCGCCCTCCTCCCCGGGATGGGCGGTGGCTGGACCCCTCCTGCGGAGACCCTCATCCTGATGTACAAATGATCGGAGAGGGTCTCCACGTCCTCCAGGACGCGCCATTCTTCCACGCGTGCGGCAATGGCAGTGGTCGCGAACGTTATGTCCACGACCGAACCCCCCTGCCGCCGCACGCATGTGTTTGCGTCGCCCTGGTTCAGGATTTCCAGTCCCGTTGCCACCACCCAATCCGTGAGAGCCGCCCCACGCGGGTCCGTGATGGGGGAACCCCATGCCGAGCTCTTGGCATTGAGGTCCCCCAGGACCATCACCTGTCTCGGGGCAGCCCTCCTGACCACCCCCCCCAGGACCCCCAGGAACTGCTCGAACGCACGCAGCGGCCTATTGGGGGAGAAATACACCGCTACTAGAACGGTGTCGCTCCCCCACCTGGCCGCCACGAACCCCGGGCCACCCTCGATCCTCGACAGGGGGGGGAAGTCCCCAACCGCCGGCACCACGATGGCAACCATTTCGTCCGAAGCCCCTACCCAATTGGGTAGGGGAGGGACGAAATATGGCTCCGCGACAACCGCAACGCCAATTTCCCACTCCGCCATGGTCTGCATGAGCAGATCTTGAGCTCTGGCGGAGTGGTTGGCGTTCACCTGCAGGACCTCTAGATGTCGGTGTGCTGACATTTAGAGGTCCATGCGGTTGTCCTCTTCGGGCCGGCCGGCGGCTTCTTCTACCTGTGGGGGAGGCTGAGGACGACGGGGGGGTCGCGTCCTCAGGTCCTTGCCTCTAGTGTGAGGCGGGAAACAACTGTCCCCCCCCATGGAGTGATCAGCCGGGAGTTTGGCATGGGCGCACACCACGCACCACGCCTTCTCCTCCCAGCACTCCTTAGCCATGTGCCCCTCCCTGCTGCACCGGTAGCAAGCGTTCGACCGGTCAACGCTGGAGGGGCACGTCTCTCTGGTGTGACCAACACCCATGCATTTGTAGCACCGCAGGGGTGTTGGCCCGATCCTGTTGACCCTGGCGGAGGCCCAACCGACTCTGACTCGCCCTTTTTCTAAGAGGGCTTTGGCCACCCGCACAGGGCACTGAATAAGGACGGATCCAGTGCCGTCATACAGGGGGCGAATGCCCCCGACCTTGATTTGGGCCTGATCACAGGCTCCCTCAGTGGCGACCGCCAGCGCCACGGATTCCTTAGTCGCCGACTCATCCAAGCCGGCGATTTGGAGCCCGACCTTCTTGGTGACGCGGCTCACGTCAGCCACGTCGCCGACAATCTCTCGCAGCTTGGCTGCGAGATTGT
The DNA here is from genome assembly GCA_923062465.1 of Acleris sparsana. Taxonomy (NCBI): domain Eukaryota; kingdom Metazoa; phylum Arthropoda; class Insecta; order Lepidoptera; family Tortricidae; genus Acleris; species Acleris sparsana. Next base: position 42,462 of record OV281288.1, read on the forward strand.
CGGCCGCATTTTCCTGGTCCTCTCCGGGGACCTCGATTATTCGGTTCCCCGTCATCGAGGACCGTACTTTTACATGCTGCAGGCCCACAGCCTCCAGGCTCAGGGCATTGATGGCCCTGGCCATGGTGGCCTGCAGCGTGGTGGTGGTGGTGGCTTCCTTCTTCAGAGAAACCACCACCGCCGCCGTCTTCGGAACGGCCAGTGCCTTCAATTTAGGCACCGCCTTCTTAGTCGTTTGGGGCGCCTGGGGCGCTTTGGACGAGGGGGCGGGCAGGGCCTTCGCCTTCCCCTTCCCCTTTGCCTTCCTCACCACGTCCACCCAGGTTTCCTGGGGTGGACGCGGCATTTTGGCGGAAGGCCCTGGTCTTTCGGCCGACGACCGAGCGGCTGTCGACGCGGCTCGTGGGGCCGGGACTGGGGCTTGGCGGGAGGGGGCCGCTACCTTTTTGGTAGATTTGGCCTTTTGCGGCCTCCCGTCCCCCAGTCTTGCTCCTATCTCAGGCTGAGTGGTCCTCACCCTGAGGGGGGCCGGCACAGCCGTACTCGCCTTGGGGGGGGCTGTCAGAGCCGGTCCTCCTGCCCTCCTGTCAGCCGCCAGTGGGGGGCGGAGAATAGGTTCCGGCGGCAGGCGCCTGTTCACCTCCTCGATGCGGGCATTTATCATGCCGCCCAAAGAGGTGAATAGGTCCTTTTTGAGAGCCCCGATGGCCTCCGCCAGATCCGCAGCAGAAAACTGCAAGGGCGGATCCGGCAGCGAGGTCGGAGGTGCCGGAATCTCCCGCTCCGAGAAGGCGGTTCGGAGCGCCTTCAGCTCCCCCAAGCATTGAGCGAGTTGCTCCCGCATCCTCTTGTTGTCCGCCTTGAGGATGCGGATCTCCTCGCTCTCCGACTTGGCGGCCTGCACATCGTCCATTGAATCGAGGATGATTTTACACGCTCGGTTCATGTCACCCCAAATATCTCCCTTAAGGTTCCCGGAGCGCCTGGCACCCTCCAGGATGTCTCTTGCTGCTTCTCGGGTCGCCTCGATGGGATCCGTGAGGCGCAGAAACGCCGATGGGCTCATTCTGGTAGGGGAGGTCGGCGAACGCGAGCGCGAGCGCGCCTTTTTCCCCCCTTTCCCCTGATTTTCCCCTCTTGGACGGAGCTCGGGGAAATCCTTCCGGTATGCTGCGGCAACGGCAGCATCTGCTTCATCCTCGAAGCGATAAGGGTCAAGGTCTTTGAGTTTGGCCCTTGCCGCAGCCAACCCCGCGTATGCCCCCTTGGGCTTACCCCTATGTGAGGAGTTGACTTTGGGCCCGAAAGCGGGCCTCAAATCATCCTCCTCGTCATCCTCGTGGTTCCGTTTGGAGGCAGGGACCCTCAAAGCTACTAGCGAGTCGTCGGACTCACAGCCAGAGCTGAAGTTTTCTCCCTCCCCCTCCGGTGGATCCCCCCATTTCTCGGTGTCCGAGGCCATAGTGGCCCCTTACACCAGACTACAAAATTAGGTCTAAATCCGACCAGCAGGACCGAAGTTATTTCGAAACCGAAATAAAAACGGTCAAGTGCGAGTCGAATTTAGACTTTTCCCTACTAAAGTGAGTTTTGCGCCTGATGGAAAAAAATAGCAACCACACTATTTTTTCCCAAGCAGTTTTAACCTACTTCCCGAGGTCGTAGGAAAGCGGAAAAAACACTTAAAAATAGAGCAAAACAAAACCTATCCTACTAAATAATAAAAACAAATAAAAGTTAAAAGGTTACAAAAATACAGAATTTACAAAAAATTTACAAATCCTTAAGTTTGCAACCGCAAAATCTCTTTACCCCCCACTACACTAAAAGGCTAATAACTTCCGACTTTTTAGTCGGAAAATTATGAATCCTTCAAGAAAATATACACAATTATATACACTACCGCTAATAAAAATAATACTATGATACAACAACCGTAACCTAATAAAATAATTTACACAAACTCAAAATTGAGACCTTTATTTTGCCAATTTCGAGTAAAATACTCGAAATTTTAAAAATAAAGGATCTCGCGACTTACACTACAAAATAAAACCAAACCAACGCTATAGTTAGCGGGACCGTTGCCGCTACCCCAACCCAAAAACTGGGCAATTAAGGCAGCTGGCAACACCGACAAAACTACAACGAAAAAATGTAAACAAAGGAAAATATGTACAGAAAGTCAACGCCAAAAAACCCGAAAACCCGGAGGTCGCTAATTCCCAATCTTTCGAAAGAGAAGTAACGGGACCAACCGTACGGTCAAGACGGGGATTGCCGGTATGTTCCAGCCCTGAAAAGGGCTCGATACGATATCGGCAACAATTTTATATTTGACGAAGAAAAAGCAATAGAAACCAATGAACAAAAAACCAACCGCAAATAGAAAACTTTAAAAAATAAGGAAACTAAACTAGCTAAGAGAGAAAGAAAGAAAGAAATAAGATGAGAAAAAAATGTAATCTTTCGTCACCAAATCACCCGCAAATCGTTCCATCAACACCCAAGATTTTACCTCAACCTAACCTAACCTAACCTAACCTAACCTAACCTAACCTTTTTTTTTTTTTTTTTTTTTTTTTTTTTGATGACGGAGTGGAAATGCATTTACGCATCCTCCCTGCCCGGGGAAGGCTGTGCAATGGGAGGTATGACGGACTCTCAAAAGAACTACCGTCTAAAACCACTCCGGCGTTTACCCCCCTGGCCAGTCGCGAGGCGCCGCGGAACCGCAATTAAGCTTTGCCCACTGACACGCCTCCTGGCCTGCTCCGAAGAGCCCCACCTTCTCCGCCAAAGGAGGAGACGGCTGCGGTCAGCAGCCCACGACCATCTCCCCAGACCGGTAAAGCCGTGCAATGTGGGCCCCCAACCCACTGGCCCTACACGGTCTGCCTGTGGTGGATGGTGCTTTCCGGATACCCAACCTCTAGGGTCGGTCCCCATACCCTTCAAACACACCCCACCACAGCTGTCCCACCAATAACTACAGTGCCCCCCGGGATTCCGAAAGACACGTAGAAGGACCCTCGGGTGACATGGGAGTACGTCTTGAGCAGGGTCATGCTCCGGTGCAGAGCGGAACCTTCGTGCTCCGTTGCAGAGCGGAGTTAACATGCCCCAGTCTTTCGGTAAGCCCAGTCACCAACCACCAAAGTGACAGAAAGCAGCTGTCCGGTTTGGAAACGGCCTCAAAGGCACACGCAACCGCCCCTTTCAACCACCTCTGTCACGGCCCCCTCCAGGTAACTGGTTAAGCTTTCCAGGAACAGAAACGGCCTCGAAGGCACACGCAACTGACCCTTCAAGCCTCCCCAGTCACCAACCGTCAATGGGCCACAGAAGGAAGCTGTCCAGGGCGGAAACGGTCCAAAGCAACCGCCCCTTCCAACGACCTCTGTCGCCGCCTCCCTATGGTGACGAGGCCACTTTTCCGAAGAAAAGCTGCTCGTCACCATCCCCCCCCAGGTGACAGAAGGAAACTTTCCGGGGCAGAAGTGCCGGTACACAACCGCAACCCTTCAAGAAACCCCTGTCACCTCCCCCCCCCCCCCCCCCCCGTGCCGGATATTAGCCATGGACCGAAAGAATTCCCAAGGGGGAAAAGTCTCAGCCAATGCCCAGGGTGCACCAGCCCAGATGCTGCGTTCTCTCCGGATCGAGATCAAGAGAGACTGCAACACCCAAGCCAACGTGGAGGAATCCGGCCTGCACCCCAACCTAACCTAACCTAACCTAACCTAACCTAACCTAACCTAACCTAACCTAACCTAACCTAACCTAACCTAACCTAACCTAACCTAACCTAACCTAACCTAACCTAACCTAACCTAACCTAACCTAACCTAACCTAACCTAACCTAACCTTTTTTTTTTTTTTTTTTTGATGACGGAGTGGAAATGCATTTACGCATCCTCCCTGCCCGGGGAAGGCTGTGCAATGGGAGGTATGACGGACTCTCAAAAGAACTACCGTCTAAAACCACTCCGGCGTTTACCCCCCTGGCCAGTCGCGAGGCGCCGCGGAACCGCAATTAAGCTTTGCCCACTGACACGCCTCCTGGCCTGCTCCGAAGAGCCCCACCTTCTCCGCCAACGGTGGAGACGGCTGCGGTCAGCAGCCCACGACCATCTCCCCAGACCGGTAAAGCCGTGCAATGTGGGCCCCCAACCCACTGGCCCTACACGGTCTGCCTGTGGTGGATGGTGCTTTCCGGATACCCAACCTCTAGGGTCGGTCCCCATACCCTTCAAACACACCCCACCACAGCTGTCCCACCAATAACTACAGTGCCCCCCGGGATTCCGAAAGACACGTAGAAGGACCCTCGGGTGACATGGGAGTACGTCTTGAGCAGGGTCATGCTCCGGTGCAGAGCGGAACCTTCGTGCTCCGTTGCAGAGCGGAGTTAACATGCCCCAGTCTTTCGGTAAGCCCAGTCACCAACCACCAAAGTGACAGAAAGCAGCTGTCCGGTTTGGAAACGGCCTCAAAGGCACACGCAACCGCCCCTTTCAACCACCTCTGTCACGGCCCCCTCCAGGTAACTGGTTAAGCTTTCCAGGAACAGAAACGGCCTCGAAGGCACACGCAACTGACCCTTCAAGCCTCCCCAGTCACCAACCGTCAATGGGCCACAGAAGGAAGCTGTCCAGGGCGGAAACGGTCCAAAGCAACCGCCCCTTCCAACGACCTCTGTCGCCGCCTCCCTATGGTGACGAGGCCACTTTTCCGAAGAAAAGCTGCTCGTCACCATCCCCCCCCAGGTGACAGAAGGAAACTTTCCGGGGCAGAAGTGCCGGTACACAACCGCAACCCTTCAAGAAACCCCTGTCACCTCCCCCCCCCCCCCCCCCCGTGCCGGATATTAGCCATGGACCGAAAGAATTCCCAAGGGGGAAAAGTCTCAGCCAATGCCCAGGGTGCACCAGCCCAGATGCTGCGTTCTCTCCGGATCGAGATCAAGAGAGACTGCAACACCCAAGCCAACGTGGAGGAATCCGGCCTGCACCCCAACCTAACCTAACCTAACCTAACCTAACCTAACCTAACCTAACCTAACCTAACCTAACCTAACCTAACCTAACCTAACCTAACCTAACCTAACCTAACCTAACCTAACCTAACCTAACCTTTTTTTTTTTTTTTTTTTTTTTTTTTTTTTTTTTTTTTTTTTTTGTTGACGAAGTGGAAATGCATTTACGCATCCTCCCTGCCTGGGGAAGGCTGTGCAATGGGAGGTATGACGGACTCTCAAAAGAAATACCGTCTAAAACCACTCCGGCGTTTAAACCTCCTGGCCGGTAGTGAGGCACCGCGGTACCGCTAAAAGCATAGACCACTGACGCACCTCCCGGCTTGCTCCGAAGAGCCCCTCAAACCCCCGCCAGAGGAGGAGACGGCTGTGAACAGCCCGCGACCGTCTCCCCAGACCGGTTTAGCCGTGCAATGTGAGCCCCCTACCCACTGGCTTAACAAGAAGTTCGGGCGAGCAGCAAACCGAAGTTCACTGAGTTCGCCTTCCCTTCAACGGTCTGCCTGTGGTGGATGGTGCTTTCCGGATACCCAAACGCGAGGTTTGGTCCCATACCCTTCAAACACACCCCACCACAGCTGTCCCACCAATAACTACAGTGCCCCCCGGGATTCCGAAGGACACGTAGAAGGACCCTCGGGTGACATGGGAGCACCTTCAGAGTGGGTTACGCCCCGTTGCGTGCCATGTCTTCCGGTAAACCCAGTCACCAACCACCAAAGTGACAGAAAGCAGATGTCCGGTTTGGAAACGGCCTCGAAGGCACACGCAACCGCCCCTTTCAACCACCTCTGTCACGGCCCCCTCCAGGTAACTGGTTTAGCTTTCCAGGAACAGAAACGGCCTCGCAGGCACACGCAACTGACCCTTCAAGCCTCCCCAGTCACCAACCGTCAAAAAGGCAACAGAGAGAAGCTGTCCAGGACGGAAGCGGCCTCGTAGGCACACGCCACCGCCCCTTCCAACAACCTCTGTCGCCGCCCTCAAAAGAGGCGGGATGGTGACAAAACCACTTTTCCGAGGAAAAGCGGCTCGTCACCATCCCCCCCCTAGGTGACAGAAGGAAACTTTCCGGGGCAGAAGTGCTCTCCACACAACCGCAACCCTTCAAGAAGCCCCTGTCACCTCCCCTCCCCCCCTTGCCGGATATTAGCCATGGGCCGAAAGAATTCCCAAGTGGGAAAAGTCTCAGCCAATGCCCAGGGTGCACCAGCCCAGATGCTGCGTTCTCCCCGGATCGAGATCAAGAGAGACTGCAACACCCAAGCCAACGTGGAGGAATCCGGCCTGCACCCCAACCTAACCTAACCTAACCTAACCTAACCTAACCTAACCTAACCTAACCTAACCTAACCTAACCTAACCTAACCTAACCTAACCTAACCTAACCTAACCTAACCTAACCTAACCTAACCTAACCTAACCTAACCTAACCTAACCTAACCTAACCTAACCTAACCTAACCTAACCTAACCTAACCTAACCTAACCTAACCTAACCTAACCTAACCTAACCTAACCTAACCTAACCTAACCTAACCTAACCTAACCTAACCTAACCTAACCTAACCTAACCTAACCTAACCTAACCTAACCTAACCTAACCTAACCTAACCTAACCTAACCTAACCTAACCTAACCTAACCTAACCTTTTTTTTTTTTTTTTTTTTTAACGGTGAGGAAACGCATTTACGCGTACCCTCCGGTCTAGGGACGACCATATTGGAGGGTTATGTGGGACTCTCAACCCCCTACCCTTCAGAGCGAAGGGGAAGGGGGAAGCCTACCCACTAAAACCTCACCGGTGTTAATCTCCACAGGCTGTTAACGGGGGCACCGTGGGCTGATGACTATTCACCACTGGGTGCCCCCCAGCCGCCCCAGCCTGTTGCTGGGGCACCTGCGCCAAAGGAGGGAGGGTTCAGTTAACACGCCGAACCCTCCCCCAGACGTGTAGGACCTTTGTGTGGGACCCTATCCCCACGGTCCTACTAGGGGTTCAGGCGGGTGGCAAACTGCCTCCGCCTTCGCCCCACACGTCTACGCCGGAGCGGGTGCGCATCCACGTCCTCCTCGCGCTCCCGCTCCGCCGCCTCCTTCTGCGAGACAATGCTCTCGCAGAAGGAGACGACCGCCAACCACGATCTCTCACTGCTCAGCATGGCCGACACGACGCTGTGCAGTGAGAGATCGGAGAGCCCTGTGTCCGCAACCAGAGCGCGGCGCTCCGGATCCCACTTCGAGCACACCTCTAGGGTGTGCTGGGCCGTGTCGTCCGGATCGCCGCACTCGTGGCAAACCGGACTGGGCTCTCTCCTAATCTTGTGCAGGTAATGGCCGAAGCACCCGTGCCCGGTCATCACCTGCACAAGACGGTACGTGGCGGTACCGTACCTCCTCTCCAACCAGTGGTCCAGCGACGGGAGGAGTGCCCCTATGGTGCGGAGTCCATAGGGGGAGTCCTCCAGGTCGCTTTTCCACCGGTCCCTCAGGCGCCGCTCCGTCATTCGACGGGCCCCCTCCACCGTCTCCGAGTCCGGGCGCTGTCTCCTCGCCCGGAACCCGGCCCTCATCCGGTATGTCTCGGCCTGCACCTGAGCATCTAGCTCCCACGGCGGGGTGCAGGCCAAGACACACGCGGCCGCATGTGCCACCGTCACATAGGCCCTCACTATTCGGAGGGCCACCACTCTTTGGGGCCTCCTTAGGAGCGCCTTATTCTTGGCCGACAGCTTGTCGGCCCAGATTGGCGCTCCGTATAGCGCCATGCTACGCACTACGCCTGCAAACAGGCGTCGGCATGGCGCTTGAGGCCCCCCCACGTTCGGCAACATGCGGCCCAGGGCCGACGCGGCGCCTACCACCCGGGGAGCAAGTTGGCGGAAATGCTCCCCGAAATCCCACCTCCGGTCCAGGATGAGGCCAAGGTACTTTATCGTACCCTTCACCTGGACCGCTTCCCCCGCCACAGGGATGGACAATCCACAACGTGGACGCCATCCCCTCCCCCCGAAGACAATAGCGTCTGTCTTCGGGAGGGACACCTCCAGACCCAGCTGTCGGATGCGGCCGACAACCAGGTCTGCCGCCAACGACGCCCTCCGAAGGGCCTCCTCCAGCTCACGTCCCCGCACGGCCACCATTGTATCGTCGGCATAACAAAGGGTGGCCATGCGGGGAAGGAGCGCTCCGCGGATCACCCAGTCGTACCCTATGTTCCACAGCAGGGGTCCTAACACGGACCCCTGGGGAACACCGCACGACATCGGGTGAGCGATCCGCAGACCCCCACGATCGTAGAGCACTACCCTGTCGGTTAGGTAGTGCTCCACAATCCGCCGCAGATACCCGGGCACCCTGTGGAAGCGGAGGGCCTCGCTGATGACCGAGAAGGGCAGGGAGCCAAATGCGTTGGCGATGTCTAACGACACCGCCACGACCCCCTCACCCTTCGCCTCCGCGTTCCCACAGAAGTTCCGGAGGGACGAAAGCGCGTCCATAGTGGACCGTCCCTCCCGGAACCCGAACTGACCTAACCTAACCTAACCTAACCTAACCTAACCTAACCTAACCTAACCTAACCTAACCTAACCTAACCTAACCTAACCTAACCTAACCTAACCTAACCTAACCTAACCTAACCTAACCTAACCTAACCTAACCTAACCTAACCTAACCTAACCTAACCTAACCTAACCTAACCTAACCTAACCTAACCTAACCTAACCTAACCTAACCTAACCTTTTTTTTTTTTTTTTTTTTTTTTTTTTTTTGACAGGGTGGAAAATGCTTTATGCATTCCCCTCACCATGGGAGTAGTGAGGGGATATGTGGGACTCACCCCCCCGCCCCCCCTCCGAATGAGAGGGGGAAAGGGAGCGCAACCCACTAAAAACCACCCTGGCGTACCCTCCTGCCGGTTAGGCAAGGCGCCGTGGAACCGCCGAAGCTCTGCCCACGACGCCTTCCGGCAGCCCCGGCCACCTGCCGGGGCTACCCGCGCCGAAGGAGAGAGAGGCCGAGCACGCCTGGCCCCTCTCCCAGACCGCCAAGTGACTAGCCTACGGCGGGCGAGGGACTCCCATCCCCCACCCGCAGTCACTAAGGGTTGAGGCGGGCGGCAAAACGCCGCCGCCTCAACCCCCGCCGTCTACGCCGGAGCGGATGCGCGAGAGGAGAATCCTCGCGCTCACGCTCCGAGGCCTCCTTCTGCGAGATGACACACTCGCAGAAGGAGGCCACAGCCCTCCAGGACCTGTCGCTGCACAGCATTGCAGACACAACGCTGTGCAGGGAGAGGTCCCGTCGACCGATGGCTAGCGCCATAGTGCGGCGCTCCGCACTCCACCGGCTGCACACCTCGAGAGTGTGCTGAGCCGTGTCGTCCGGATCGCCGCACTCATGGCACTGCGGGCCGGGCTCCCTCCCAATTTTGTGCAGGTAATGACCGAAGCATCCGTGTCCGGTCAATACCTGCACAAGCCGGTACGACGTAGCGCCGACTGCCCTCCCCAACCAGGTGTCAAACGACCCGAGGACCGCCCCTATGGTCCGAGTCCCATAGGGGGAGTCCTCCAGGTCCGCTTTCCACCTGTCCCGCAGTCGGCGCTCCGTCATCCGGCGCGTCTCCTCCACCTCCTCAGGGTCCGGGCGTTCTCCTCTCGCCCGGGCCCTGGACCTAACTGCGTAGGTCTCCGCCTGCACCTCTGCGTCCAACTCCCAGGGCGGGGTGCAGGCGAGGAGGCAGGCCGCGGCGTGGGCCACCGTCATGTAGGCCCTCACAATACGGAGGGCCACCACCCGCTGTGGCCTCTGTAGCAGGGCCCTGTTCCGGGCGGACAGCTTGTCCGCCCAGATGGGGGCCCCGTACAGAGCCATGCTCCTTGTAACGCCGGCATACAGCCGGCGGCACAAGGAGCCCGGCCCACCCACGTTCGGCAGCAGCCGGCTCAGTGCCGACGCGGCGCCCACAATTCGGGGAGCCAATTGCGAAAAATGCTCCCCGAAATTCCATCGTCGGTCCAGAACAAGCCCCAAATATTTTATGTGGGGCTTGATCGGGACCGACTCCCCCCCCAGGGTGAGCGCCAAACCCGCCGGCAGCCTCCACCCCCGGCCCCCGAAGACTATCGCCTCAGTCTTCGGGAGCGCCACCCTCAGGCCGAGCCGACCAATCCGGTAAATGGTCAGCTCAGCCGCCGCTTCCGCCCGGCACAGCACCTCCCTCATGTCGGTCCCACGCACGGCCACCCTGGTGTCATCTGCGTAGCAGATGGTGGCCGTCCGTGGGAGCAACTCCCCCCTGATGGCCCAATCGTACCCCAGGTTCCATAAGAGCGGACCGAGCACGGAACCTTGGGGTACGCCGCAGGCCATCGCCGTCGACCCCCGTCGACCGTCCCTCTGCTCATAGAGCACTACCCTCTCGGTCAGGTAGTGCTCTATGACCCGCCGCAGGTAGGGAGGCACTTGGTGGTAAATAAGTGCCTCCCTTATCACCCCATAGGGGAGAGTGCCAAACGCGTTTGCGATGTCAAGGGACACCGCGACGACACCCTCCCCTCTGCTCGACGCGTACTCACAGAAGTCCCTAAGGGACTTCAGCGCGTCGAGCGTAGACCGCCCCTCTCTGAACCCGAACTGTCTATCAGAGACGTTCGGGCCGGCAGTCTCCAGATGCTGCTGGATCCTGGAGGCCAGGATTCTCTCCATCATCTTCCCGGCCTCATCCAGCAGCACTATGGGGCGATAGGCGGAGGGACAGTCCGGGGGTCGACCCTCTTTCCGGAGGAGGCAGAGCCTCCCCTCCTTCCACACCCTCGGGAACCGTCCCTCCCTCAGGCAGTCGTCCATCAACTGCCTGAGTCGGTCCCCGAGGTGTTTTAGGGCGATGGGGAGTACCCGGCCCGGTACTCCGTCGGGCCCCGGGGCTTTCTTGCAGCCCCGGAGCCGATCCACCGCCCTCTCGAACTCGTCATCGCTTACCGATGCGATGGCGAGCTCGAGTGGGTCCTCCAAGTCCCCCGGTGGCTCGGTCATCACCGGGGGAGTTATCGAGGGAGCTGCCGGAAACAGCCCCTCGATGACCCTCCTCAGGAGGGGAGGCTCTAGAGAGTCCATGGGGGGGGCAGTGCGCATTTTGTTGCGCACCACCCTGTACGGCCGCCCCCACGGATCCCTGTCCAGCGTGGCCAAGAATGAGGCGTGTGCCTCATCCTTGGCCTTTGCTATCGACAGGGTTAGGGCCCCCTTGGCTTCTTTGAGGGCCCCGTAGAGCCTCTCCTCCTCCTCCGCAGTGTGCCGCCTGCGCCTACAGTGTTGGTAGGCGCGGCGGGCACTGTTACTGGTGGTCCGCACTGCCGCAATTTCGGCGGACCACCAGTAGACCTTCCTCCGGGCGAAGAGCCGTTTCGCCCGGGGCATGGCCGCTCCGCACACGGCCTGCAGTGCGGAGCGGAACCGGCGCGCCCTCTCCTCCACTCCCAAGGCGGCGGGTGGGGCAGCACACCAAGCCTCCACCATCGCCGCCTCGTCCGCCTTGGCCCTGTCCAGTTGGGACAGGGACCACTTGGGGAACTCCTCCGTCCCCCCTCCCCGCCCCCCCCGAGGACTGGGTGGCGGCTGGCCCGGTCTTGTGGAGACCCTCAACCTGATATACAGGTGATCGGAGAGGGTCTCCACGTCCTCCAGGACGCGCCAGTCTGCGAGGCGCGCGGCAATGGCAGGGGTCGCGAACGTGATGTCCACGATGGACCCCCCCTGCCGCCGCACGCAAGTGTTGGCGCTGCCCTGGTTCAGGACCACCAGGCCCGCCGCCGCCACCCAATCCGTCAGCACCTCCCCGCGCACGTCCGTTATGGGGGATCCCCACGCCGCACTCTTGGCGTTGAGGTCCCCCAGGACCATGACATGGCGCGGGGCCGCCCTCTCCACGACCCCCCTCAGGACCCCCAGGAAAGCCTCAAAGGCGGCCAGCGGCCTATTGGGGGAGAAGTACACCGCAACAAGTACGGTGTCGCTCCCCCATCCGGCCGCCACATACCCCGGGCCGCCCTCGATCCTCTCGAGAGGGGGTCCGCCGCCGATCGCCGGCACCGCCACGGCAACCCACTCGTCCGTCGACCCTACCCAATTGGGTAGGGGAGGGACGAAGTAGGGTTCCGCGACCACCGCAACGTCAATCGACCACTCCGCCATTGCCTGCATGAGCAGGTCTTGTGCTCTGGCGCAGTGGTTGACGTTGGCCTGCAGGAGCTCTAAATGGTGTGCTGGCATTTAGAGCTCCATGCAGGTCTCCTCGGGGGCCTGGCCGGCGGCGGTCGCTGCGGGGCCACTTTCATTAGCAACGGGGGGGCGGGGACGCTGCGGCCTCAGGTGTCGACCTTTTGTTGCGGGGGGGAAACATTTCCTCCCCCCCAGCATGTGGTTTGCCGGGAGTTTGGCCTGGTGGCATACGGCGCACCAAGCCTTCTCCCAGCACTCCGCCATTTTGTGCCCCTCTTTGCTGCACCGGAAGCAGAAATTGCTCCGGTCAACTTTGGAGGGGCACAGCTCCCGCGAATGGCCGACACCATAGCAGCGGAAGCACCGCATTGGTGTCGGCCCCACCGCCGTGACCCTGGCGGAGGCCCAACCCACCAGGATCCTCCCGGCTTTGGTAAGGGTCACCGCAGCCTGCACGGGGCACTGGATCAAGACCGATCCAGTGCCATCGTAAAGGGCGCGGACGGCCCCCACCTTGACCTGCTCAGGCTGGCAAGCCCCAGCCGCGGCAACAGCCTGCGCCACCGTCTCCTTGGTGGCCGACTCATCCAGACCGGAAATCTGGACGCCGGCCATCTTGACGGGGCGGCTGACGTCCGCCACGTCCCCCACCAAACCTAACCTAACCTAACCTAACCTAACCTAACCTAACCTAACCTAACCTAACCTAACCTAACCTAACCTAACCTAACCTAACCTAACCTAACCTAACCTAACCTAACCTAACCTAACCTAACCTAACCTAACCTAACCTAACCTAACCTAACCTAACCTAACCTAACCTAACCTAACCTAACCTAACCTAACCTAACCTAACCTAACCTAACCTAACCTAACCTAACCTAACCTAACCTAACCTAACCTAACCTAACCTAACCTAACCTAACCTAACCTAACCTTTTTTTTTTTTTTTTTTTTTTTTTGGCAAGGTGAAAAATGCGTTACGCATTTCCCCCGCCATGGGAGTGGCGGGGGGGTATGTGGGACTCACGTCCCCTCCCCTTCTCCGAGCGAGAAGGGATAGGGGAGTGTTACCCACTAAAAAACACCTTGGCGTACCCTCATACCGGTTTGGTTGGACGCCGTGGAACCCGCGGAAGGCATTCCCCACGACGTCTACCGGCGGCCCCAGCCATTGCTGGGGCTTCCCGCGCCAAAAGGGGAGAGGGGCCGAGCACGCGTGGCCCCCCTCCCAGACCGCTGAGTGGCTTGCCTACGGCAGGCGGGGGACTCCCATCCCCCGCCCGCAGCCACTAAGGGTTAAGGCGCGCAGCAAATCGCCGCCGCCTCAACCCCTGCCGTCTGCGCCGGAGCGGATGCGCCAGAGGAGACTCCTCGCGCTCCCGCTCCGCGGCCTCCTTCTGCGACATGATCGTTTCGCAGAAGGAGGCCACAGCCTCCCAAGACCTCTCGCTGCAGAGCATTGCCGCAACAATGCTGTAGAGCGAGAGGTCCTCCCGCTGAATAGCGAGTGCCATGGCACCGCGCTCCGAACTCCAACGGCTGCACACCTCGAAGGTGTGCTGAGCCGTGTCGTCCGGATCCCCGCACTCATGGCACTGCGGGGTAGGCTCCCTCCCAATTTTGTGCAGGTAATGGCCGAAACACCCATGTCCGGTCATCACCTGCACAAGCCGGAACGACGTTGCGCCGACTGCCCTCTCTAACCAAAGGTCCACCGACGGGAGGATCGCCCCTATAGTACGGGTACCATAGGGAGAGTCCTCCAGGTCGGATTTCCAGCGGTCCCGCAGTCGACGCTCCGTCATTCGGCGCGTCTCCTCTACCTCCTCAGGGTCCGGGCGTTCACCCCTTGCCCGGGCCCTAGACCTAACCCTATAGGTCTCCGCCTGCACCTCTGCGTCCAGTTCCCAGGGCGGGGTGCAGGCGAGGAGGCAGGCCGCCGCGTGGGCCACAGTTACGTAGGCCCTCACTATACGGAGGGCCACAACCCTCTGCGGCCTCCGCAGCAGGGCCTTGTTTCGGGCGGACAGCTTGTCCGCCCAGATTGGGGCCCCGTAGAGGGCCATGCTCCTTGTTACGCCGGCGTATAGACGCCGGCATAAGGAGCCCGGCCCACCCACATTGGGCAGTAGCCGGCCCAGCGCCGAGGCGGCGCCCACGATTCGGGGAGCAAGTCTGGTGAAGTGCTCCCCGAAGTCCCATTTGCGGTCCAGTACCAGCCCCAGATATTTGATGTGGGGCTTTATCTGGACCGCTTCTCCTCCGAGGGTAAGCGCCGCGCCCGCCGGCAGCCGCCACCCTCGCCCTCCGAAGACTATACTCTCCGTCTTCGAGAGGGCCACCTTTAGGCCGAGCCGCTCAATGCGATGGATCGCCAGCTCGGCCGCCACCTCCGCCCTCCTTGAGGTCTCCCTCATGTCGCTTCCGCGCGCAGCCACCATCGTGTCGTCCGCATAACAGATGGTGAGTGTGCGCGGAAGCAGCTCCCCCCTAATGGCCCAATCGTACCCCAGGTTCCAAAGAAGTGGACCGAGTACGGAACCCTGGGGCACGCCACAGGCCATTCCCCTCTCCCCTCGTCGACCCTCCTTACCCTCATAGAGCACTACCCTCTCGGTAAGGTAGTGCTCTATGACCCGCCTTAGATAGTGAGGCACTTCGTGATACCGAAGTGCCTCACTAATAACCTCGTAGGGGAGGGTGCCGAATGCGTTCGCGATGTCCAACGACACCGCGACGACACCCTCACCCCTGCCCGACGCGTACTCGCAGAAGTCCCTGAGGGACTTCAACGCGTCGAGCGTTGACCGCCCCTCCCGGAACCCGAACTGTCTTTCCGAGACGTTCGGGCCGGCGGTCTCCAGGTGCTGCAGGATTCGGGAGGCCAGGATGCGTTCGAACATTTTCCCGGCCTCGTCCAGCAGCACGATGGGGCGGTATGCGGACGGGCAGTCGGGGGGTCGACCCTCTTTACGGAGGAGGCACAGCCTCCCCTCCTTCCATATCCTCGGGAACCTTCCCTCCCTCAGGCAGTCGTCCATGATCTGCCTGAGGCGGTTCCCGAGGTGCTTCAAAGCTACCGGGAGGACGCGGCCTGGGACTCCGTCTGGACCCGGGGCTTTTTTGCAGCCCCGGAGTCGATCCAGCACCCGCTCGAACTCGTCATCGCTCACAGGAGCGACGACGGGTTCGTCCTCCCGTTCCTCCCGGGTCTCGGTCATTGCCGGGGGAGTGATCGAGGGGGCTGGAGGGAACAGCCCCTCGACGACCCTCTGCAGTAGAGCGGGCTCAAGGGACTCCATTGGAGGGGCGGTGCGCATCTTGTTACGCACCACCCTGTAGGGCCGTCCCCACGGGTCTCTATCGAGGGTGGCCAAGAATGAGACATACGCCTCATCCTTGGCCTTGGCAATAGCCGTGTTTAGGGCCCCCTTTGCCTCTTTGAGGGTGCGGTGGAGGCCCTCTTCTTCTTCGGTAGTGTGCCGCCGGCGCCTACAGTGCTGGTAGGCCCGGCGGGCAGCGTTGCTGGTGGTACGCAGGCCCGCAATTTCTGCGGACCACCAGTACACCCTCTTGCGGGCGAAGAGGCGCTTGGTCCGGGGCATGGCCGCATCGCACACCGCCTGCAGTGCGATGCGGAATTGGACCGCCCTTTCCTCGACACCGAGGGCGGCGGGTGGGGCAGTGCACCAGGCCTCCACCATCGCCGCCTCGTCCGCCATGGCCCTGTCCAATTGAGACAGGGACCATTTTGGAAACCCTCTGCCCCCGTTTGCCCTCCTCCCCGGGATGGGCGGTGGCTGGACCCCTCCTGCAGAGACCCTCATCCTGATGTACAAATGATCGGAGAGGGTCTCCACGTCCTCCAGGACGCGCCATTCTTCCACGCGCACGGCAATGGCAGTGGTCGCGAACGTTATGTCCACGACCGAACCCCCCTGCCGCCGCACGCATGTGTTTGCGTCGCCCTGGTTCAGGATTTCCAGTCCCGTTGCCACCACCCAGTCGGTGAGAGCCGCCCCGCGCGGGTCCGTGATGGGGGAACCCCATGCCGAGCTCTTGGCATTGAGGTCCCCCAGGACCATCACCTGTCTCGGGGCAGCCCTCCTGACCACCCCCCCCAGGACCCCCAGGAACTGCTCGAATGCACGCAGCGGCCTATTGGGGGAGAAATACACCGCTACTAAAACGGTGTCGCTCCCCCACCTGGCCGCCACGAACCCCGGGCCACCCTCGATTCTCGACAGGGGGGGGAAGTCCCCAACCGCCGGCACCACGATGGCAACCATTTCGTCCGAAGCCCCTATCCAATTAGGTAGGGGAGGGACGAAATATGGCTCCGCTACAACCGCAACGCCAATTTCCCACTCCGCCATGGTCTGCATTAGCAGATCTTGAGCTCTGGCGGAGTGGTTGGCGTTCACCTGCAGGACCTCTAGATGTCGGTGTGCTGACATTTAGAGGTCCATGCGGTTGTCCTCTTCTTGCCGGCCGGCGGCTTCTTCTACCTGGAGGGGAGGCTGAGGACGACGGGGGGGTCGCGTCCTCAGGTCCTTGCCTCTAGTGTGAGGGGGGAAACAACTGTCCCCCCCCATGGAGTGATCAGCCGGGAGTTTAGCATGGGCGCACACCACGCACCACGCTTTCTCCTCCCAGCACTCCTTAGCCATGTGCCCCTCCCTGCTGCATCGGTAGCAAGCGTTGGACCGGTCAACGCTGGAGGGGCACGTCTCTCGTGTGTGACCAACACCCATGCATTTATAGCACCGCAGGGGTGTTGGTCCGATTCTATTGACCCTGGCGGAGGCCCAGCCGATCCTGACCCGCCCTTGTGCCAGGAGGGCTTTGGCCACCCGCACTGGGCACTGGATCAGGACAGATCCAGTGCCGTCATACAGGGGGCGAATGCCCCCTACCTTGATTTGGGCCTCATCACAGGCTCCCGCGGAGGCGACAGCCAGCGCCACGGACTCCTTAGTCGCCGACTCGTCCAAGCCGGCGATTTGGAGCCCGACCTTCTTGGTGACGCGGCTCACGTCAGCCACGTCGCCGACAATCTCTCGCAGTTTGTCTGCGAGATTGTCGGCCGCGTTCTCCTGGTCCTCTCCGGGGACCTCGATTATTCGGTTCCCCGTCATCGAGGACCTTACTTTTACATGCTGCAGGCCAACAGCTTCCAGGCTCAGGGCATTGATGGCCCTGGCCATGGTGGCCTGCAGCGTGGTGGTGGTGGTGGCTTCCTTCTTCAGAGAAACCACCACCGCCGCCGTCTTCGGAACGGCCAGTGCCTTCAATTTAGGCACCGCCTTCTTACTCGTTTGGGGCGCCTGGGGCGCTTTGGACGAGGGGGCGGGCTGGGCCTTCGCCTTCCCCTTCCCCTTTGCCTTCCTCACCACGTCCACCCAGGTTTCCTGGGGTGGACGCGGCGTTTTAGCGGAAGGCCCTGCTCCTTCAGCCGACGACCGAGCGTCTGTCGAGGCGGCTCGTGGGGACGGGACTGGGGCTTGGCGGGAGGGGGCCGCTACCTTTTTGGTAGGTTTGGCCTTTTGCGGCCTCCCGTCCCCCAGTCTTGCTCCTGCCTCAGACTGCGTGGTCCTCACCCTGAGGGGGGCTGGCACAGTCGTACTCATCTTGGAGGGGGCTGTCAGTGCTGGTCCCCCTGCTCTCCTGTCAGCCGCCAGCGGGGGGCGGAGAATAGGTTCCGGCGGCAGGCGCCTGTTCACCTCCTCGATGCGGGCATTAATCATGCCGCCCAAAGAGGTGAACAGGTCCTTTTTGAGAACCCCGATTGCCTCCGCCAGATCCGCAGCAGAAAACTGCACGGGCGGATCCGGCAGCGAGGCCGGAGCTACCGGAATCTCCCGCTCCGAGAAGGCGGTTCGGAGCGCCTTCAGCTCCCCCAAGCATTGAGCGAGTTGCTCCCGCATCCTCTTGTTGTCCGCCTTGAGGATGCGGATCTCCTCGCTCTCCGACTTGGCGGCCTGCACATCGTCCATGGAATCGAGGATGACTCTGCACGCCCGATTCATGATGCCCCATATGTCTCCCTTTAGGTGTCCGGAGCGCCTGGCACCCTCCAGGATGTCTCTGGCCGCTTCTCGGGTTGCCTCGATCGGGTCTGTGAGGCGCAAGAACTCCGATGGGCTATTTCTGGTAGGGGAGGTCGGCGATCGCGAGCGCGAGCGCACCTTCTCCTTCCTTTTCCCCTGATTTTCCCCTCTGGGACGGAGCTCGGGGAAATCCTTCCGATATGCTGCGGCAACGGCAGCATCCGCTTCATCCTCAAAGCGATAAGGGTCAACGTCTTTGAGTTTGGCCCTTGCCGCAGCCAACCCCGCGTACGCCCCCTTGGGCTTACCCCTAAGTGAGGAGCTGATTTTGGGCCCGAAAGCGGGCCTCAAATCACCCTCCTCATCATCGTCGTGGTTCCGTTTGGAGGCAGGGACCCTCAAAGCTACTAGCGAGTCATCCGACTCACAGCCAGAGCTGAAGTTTTCTCCCTCCCCCTCCGGTGGATCCCCCCATTTCTCGGTGTCCGA
This sequence comes from Acleris sparsana, assembly GCA_923062465.1. Taxonomy (NCBI): domain Eukaryota; kingdom Metazoa; phylum Arthropoda; class Insecta; order Lepidoptera; family Tortricidae; genus Acleris; species Acleris sparsana. The sequence goes on from OV281288.1 coordinate 61,268, forward strand.
GGCCATAGTGGCCCCTTACACCAGCCTACCAAAGTTGGTCTAAATTCGACCAGCAGGACCGAAGTTATTTCGAAAATCGAAATAAAAACGGTCAAGTGCGAGTCGAATTTAGACTTTCCTATACAAAAATGAGTTTGGCGCCTGATGGAAAAAAATAGCAACCAAACTATTTTTCTCCTCGCAGTTTTAACCCACTTCCCGGGGTCGCAGGATAGCGGGAAAAACACTTAAAAATAGAATAAAACAAGACCTATCCTACTAAAAAACAAAAACAAATAAAAGTTAAAAGGTTACAAAAATACCGAATTTACAAAAAATTTACAAAAGCTTAAGTTTGTAACCGTAAAAACCCTCTACCCCCCACTACGCTTAAAGGCTAATAACTTCCGACTTTTCAGTCGGAAAATTATGAGTCCTTCAAGAAAATATACACAATTATATACACTACCGCTAATAAAAATAATACTATGATACAATAACCGTAACCTAATAAAATAATTTACACAAACTCAAAATTGAGACCTTTATTTTGCCAATTTCGAGTAAAATACTCGAAATTTTAAAAATAAAGGATCTCGCGACTCACACTACAAAATAAAACCAAACCAACGCTATAGTTAGCGGGACCGTTGCCGCTACCCCAACCCAAAAACTGGGCAATTAAGGCAGCTGGCAACACCGTCAAAACTAAAACGAAAAAATGTAAACAAAGGAAAATATGTACAGAAAGTCAACGCCAAAAAACCCGAAAACCCGGAGGTCGCTAATTCCCAATCTTTCGAAAGGGAAGTAACGGGACCAACCGTACGGTCAAGACGGGGATTGCCGGTATGTTCCAGCCCTGAAAAGGGCTCGATACGATATCGGCAACAATTTTATATTTGACGAAGAAGATACGATAAAAACCAATGAACAAAAAACCAACCGCAAAACGAAAACTTAAAAAAATAAGGAAACTACAAAAGATAAGATAAGATCGAAATATGAAATGAAATGAGAAAAAAATGTAAGTTTTTGACACCAAATCACCCGCAAATCGTCCACTTAACACCCAAGATTTGACCTCAACCTAACCTAACCTAACCTAACCTAACCTAACCTAACCTAACCTAACCTAACCTAACCTAACCTAACCTAACCTAACCTAACCTAACCTAACCTAACCTAACCTAACCTAACCTAACCTAACCTAACCTAACCTTTTTTTTTTTTTTTTTTTTTTTTTTTTTTTTTTTTTTTTTTTTTTTTTTTTTTTTTTTTTTTTTTTTTTTTTTTTGGCAAGGTGAAAAATGCGTTACGCATTTCCCCCGCCATGGGAGTGGCGGGGGGGTATGTGGGACTCACGTCCCCTCCCCTTCTCCGAGCGAGAAGGAGTAGGGGAGTGTTACCCACTAAAAAACACCTTGGCGTACCCTCATACCGGTTTGGTTGGACGCCGTGGAACCCGCGGAAGGCATTCCCCACGACGTCTACCGGCGGCCCCAGCCATTGCTGGGGCTTCCCGCGCCAAAAGGGGAGAGGGGCCGAGCACGCGTGGCCCCCCTCCCAGACCGCTGAGTGGCTTGCCTACGGCAGGCGGGGGACTCCCATCCCCCGCCCGCAGCCACTAAGGGTTAAGGCGCGCAGCAAATCGCCGCCGCCTCAACCCCTGCCGTCTGCGCCGGAGCGGATGCGCCAGAGGAGACTCCTCGCGCTCCCGCTCCGCGGCCTCCTTCTGCGACATGATCGTTTCGCAGAAGGAGGCCACAGCCTCCCAAGACCTCTCGCTGCAGAGCATTGCCGCAACAATGCTGTAGAGCGAGAGGTCCTCCCGCTGAATAGCGAGTGCCATGGCACCGCGCTCCGAACTCCAACGGCTGCACACCTCGAAGGTGTGCTGAGCCGTGTCGTCCGGATCCCCGCACTCATGGCACTGCGGGGTAGGCTCCCTCCCAATTTTGTGCAGGTAATGGCCGAAACACCCATGTCCGGTCATCACCTGCACAAGCCGGAACGACGTTGCGCCGACTGCCCTCTCTAACCAAAGGTCCACCGACGGGAGGATCGCCCCTATAGTACGGGTACCATAGGGAGAGTCCTCCAGGTCGGTTTTCCAGCGGTCCCGCAGTCGACGCTCCGCCATTCGGCGCGTCTCCTCCACCTCCTCAGGGTCCGGGCGTTCACCCCTTGCCCGGGCCCTAGACCTAACCCTATAGGTCTCCGCCTGCACCTCTGCGTCCAGTTCCCAGGGCGGGGTGCAGGCGAGGAGGCAGGCCGCCGCGTGGGCCACAGTTACGTAGGCCCTCACTATGCGCAGAGCCACAACCCTCTGCGGTCTCCGCAGCAGGGCCCTGTTGCGGGCGGACAGCTTGTCCGCCCAGATTGGGGCCCCGTAGAGGGCCATGCTCCTTGTTACGCCGGCGTATAGACGCCGGCATAAGGAGCCCGGCCCACCCACATTGGGCAGTAGCCGGCCCAGCGCCGAGGCGGCGCCCACGATTCGGGGAGCAAGTCTGGTGAAGTGCTCCCCGAAGTCCCATTTGCGGTCCAGTACCAGCCCCAGATATTTGATATGGGGCTTTATCTGGACCGTTTCCCCTCCGAGGGTAAGCGCCGCGCCCGCCCGTAGCCGCCACCCACGCCCCCCGAAGACAATACCCTCCGTCTTCGAGAGGGCCACCTTTAGGCCGAGCCGCTCAATGCGATGGATCGCCAGCTCGGCCGCCACCTCCGCCCTCCTTGAGGTCTCCCTCATGTCGCTTCCGCGCGCAGCCACCATCGTGTCGTCCGCATAACAGATGGTGAGTGTGCGCGGAAGCAGCTCCCCCCTAATGGCCCAATCGTACCCCAGGTTCCAAAGAAGTGGACCGAGTACGGAACCCTGGGGCACGCCGCAGGCCATTCCCCTCTCCCCTCGTCGACCCTCCTTACCCTCATAGAGCACTACCCTCTCGGTAAGGTAGTGCTCTATGACCCGCCTTAGATAGTGAGGCACTTCGTGATACCGAAGTGCCTCACTAATAACCTCGTAGGGGAGGGTGCCGAACGCGTTCGCGATGTCCAATGACACCGCGACGACACCCTCACCCCTGTTCGACGCGTACTCGCAGAAGTCCCTGAGGGACTTCAACGCGTCGAGCGTTGACCGCCCCTCCCGGAACCCGAACTGTCTTTCCGAGACGTTCGGGCCGGCGGTCTCCAGGTGCTGCAGGATCCGGGAGGCCAGGATGCGTTCGAACATTTTCCCGGCCTCGTCCAGCAGCACGATGGGGCGGTATGCGGACGGGCAGTCGGGGGGTCGACCCTCTTTACGGAGGAGACACAGCCTCCCCTCCTTCCATATCCTCGGGAACCTTCCCTCCCTCATGCAGTCGTCCATGATCTGCCTGAGGCGGTTCCCGAGGTGCTTCAAAGCTACCGGGAGGACGCGGCCTGGGACTCCGTCTGGACCCGGGGCTTTTTTGCAGCCCCGGAGTCGATCGAGCACCCGCTCGAACTCGTCATCGCTCACAGGAGCGACGGCGAGTTCATCCTCCCGTTCCTCCCGGGTCTCGGTCATTGCCGGGGGAGTGATCGAGGGGGCTGGAGGGAACAGCCCCTCGACGACCCTCTGCAGTAGAGCGGGCTCAAGGGACTCCATGGGGGGGGCGGTGCGCATCTTGTTACGCACCACCCTGTAGGGCCGTCCCCACGGGTCCCTATCGAGGGTGGCCAAGAATGAGACATGCGCCTCATCCTTGGCCTTTGCAATAGCCGTATTTAGGGCCCCCTTTGCCTCTTTGAGGGTGCGGTGGAGGCCCTCTTCTTCATCGGTAGTGTGCCGCCGGCGCCTACAGTGCTGGTAGGCCCGGCGGGCAGCGTTGCTGGTGGTACGCAGGCCCGCAATTTCTGCGGACCACCAGTACACCCTCTTACGGGCAAAGAGACGCTTGGTCCGGGGCATGGCCGCATCGCACACCGCCTGCAGTGCGATGCGGAACCGGACCGCCCTCTCCTCGACACCGAGGGCGGCGGGTGGGGCAGCGCACCAGGCTTCCACCATCGCCGCCTCGTCCGCCATGGCCCTGTCCAATTGGGACAGGGACCATTTTGGGAACCCTCTGCCCCCGTTCGCCCTCCTCCCCGGGATGGGCGGTGGCTGGACCCCTCCTGCAGAGACCCTCATCCTGATGTACAAATGATCGGAGAGGGTCTCCACGTCCTCCAGGACGCGCCATTGTTCCACGCGCGCGGCAATGGCAGTGGTCGCGAACGTTATGTCCACGACCGAACCCCCCTGCCGCCGCACGCATGTGTTTGCGTCGCCCTGGTTCAGGATTTCCAGTCCCGTTGCCACCACCCAATCCGTGAGAGCCGCCCCGCGTGGGTCCGTGATGGGGGAACCCCATGCCGAGCTCTTGGCATTGAGGTCCCCCAGGACCATCACCTGTCTCGGGGCAGCCCTCCTGACCACCCCCCCCAGGACCCCCAGGAACTGCTCGAACGCACGCAGCGGCCTATTGGGGGAGAAATACACCGCTACTAGAACGGTGTCGCTCCCCCACCTGGCCGCCACGAACCCCGGGCCGCCCTCGATCCTCGACAGGGGGGGGAAGTCCCCAACCGCCGGCACCACGATGGCAACCATTTCGTCCGATGCCCCTACCCAATTAGGTAGGGGGGGGACGAAATATGGCTCCGCGACAACCGCCACGCCGATTTCCCACTCCGCCATGGTCTGCATGAGCAGATCTTGAGCTCTGGCGGAGTGGTTGGCGTTCACCTGCAGGACCTCTAGATGTCGGTGTGCTGACATTTAGAGGTCCATGCGGTTGTCCTCTTCGGGCCGGCCGGCGGCTTCTTCTACCTGTGGGGGAGGCTGAGGACGACGGGGGGGTCGCGTCCTCAGGTCCTTGCCTCTAGTGTGAGGCGGGAAACAACTGTCCCCCCCCATGGAGTGATCAGCCGGGAGTTTGGCATGGGCGCACACCACGCACCACGCCTTCTCCTCCCAGCACTGCTTAGCCATGTGCCCCTCCCTGCTGCACCGGTAGCAAGCGTTGGACCGGTCAACGCTGGAGGGGCACGTCTCTCGTGTGTGACCAACACCCATGCATTTATAGCACCGCAGGGGTGTTGGTCCGATTCTATTGACCCTGGCGGAGGCCCAACCGATCCTGACCCGCCCTTGTGCCAGGAGGGCTTTGGCCACCCGCACTGGGCACTGGATCAGGACAGATCCAGTGCCGTCATACAGGGGGCGAATGCCCCCTACCTTGATTTGGGCCTCATCACAGGCTCCCGCGGAGGCGACAGCCAGCGCCACGGACTCCTTAGTCGCCGACTCGTCCAAGCCGGCGATTTGGAGCCCGACCTTCTTTGTGACGCGGCTGACGTCAGCCACGTCGCCGACAATCTCTCGCAGTTTGTCTGCGAGATTGTCGGCCGCGTTCTCCTGGTCCTCTCCGGGGACCTCGATTATACGGTTCCCCGTCATCGAGGACCTTACTTTAACGTGCTGCAGGCCCACAGCCTCCAGGCTCAGGGCATTGATGGCCCTGGCCATGGTGGCCTGCAGCGTGGTGGTGGTGGTGGCTTCCTTCTTCAGAGAAACCACCACCGCCGCCGTCTTCGGAACGGCCAATGCCTTCAATTTAGGCACTGCCTTCTTACTCGTTTGGGGCGCCTGGGGCGCTTTGGACGAGGGGGTGGGCTGGGGCTTCGCCTTCCCCTTCCCCTTTGCCTTCCTCACCACGTCCACCCAGGTTTCCTGGGGTGGACGCGGCGTTTTAGCGGAAGGCCCTGCTCCTTCAGCCGACGACCGAGCGGCTGTCGAGGCGGCTCGTGGGGCCGGGACTGGGGCTTGGCGGGAGGGGGCCGCTACCTTTTTGGTAGGTTTGGCCTTTTGCGGCCTCCCGTCCCCCAGTCTTGCTCCTGTCTCAGACTGCGTGTTCCTCACCCTGAGGGGGGCTGGCACAGCCGTACTCATCTTGGGGGGGGCTGTCAGTGCTGGTCCCCCTGCTCTCCTGTCAGCCGCCAGCGGGGGGCGGAGAATCGGTTCCGGCGGCAGGCGCCTGTTCACCTCCTCGATGCGGGCATTTATCATACCGCCCAAAGAGGTGAACAGGTCCTTTTTGAGAGCCCCGATGGCCTCCGCCAGATCCGCAGCAGAAAACTGCACGGGCGGATCCGGCAGTGAGGCCGGAGCTACCGGAATCTCCCGCTCCGAGAAGGCGGTTCGGAGCGCCTTCAGCTCCCCCAAGCATTGAGCGAGTTGCTCCCGCATCCTCTTGTTGTCCGCCTTGAGGATGCGGATCTCCTCGCTCTCCGATTTGGCGGCCTCCACATCGTCCATTGAGTCGAGGATGATTTTACACGCTCGGTTCATGTCGCCCCAAATGTCCCCCTTCAAGTTCCCGGAGCGTCTGGCACCCTCCAGGATGTCTCTTGCTGCTTCTCGGGTCGCCTCGATGGGATCCGTGAGGCGCAGAAACGCCGACGGGCTCATTCTGGTAGGGGAGGTCGGCGAACGCGAGCGCGAGCGCACCTTTTTCCCCCCTTTCCCCTGATTTTCCCCTCTTGGACGGAGCTCGGGGAAATCCTTCCGGTATGCTGCGGCAACGGCAGCATCCGCTTCATCCTCGAAGCGATAAGGGTCAAGGTCTTTGAGTTTGGCCCTTGCCGCAGCCAACCCCGCGTATGCCCCCTTGGGCTTACCCCTATGTGAGGAGTTGACTTTGGGCCCGAAAGCGGGCCTCAAATCATCCTCCTCGTCATCCTCGTGGTTCCGTTTGGAGGCAGGGACCCTCAAAGCTACTAGCGAGTCGTCGGACTCACAGCCAGAGCTGAAGTTTTCTCCCTCCCCCTCCGGTGGATCCCCCCATTTCTCGGTGTCCGAGGCCATAGTGGCCCCTTACACCAGCCTACAAAATTAAGTCTAAATGCGACCAGCAGGACCGAAGTTATTTCGAATTCCGAAATAAAATCGGTCAAGTGCGAGTCGGATTTAGACTTTCCTATACAAAAATGAGTTTGGCGCCTGATGGAAAAAAATAGCAACCGAACAAATTTTTCCCCCGCAGTTTTTACCCACTTCCCGGGGTCGCAGGAAGTCGGGAAAAAAACTTAAAAATAGAACAAAACAAAAGCTATCCTACTAAAAAATAAAAACAAATAAAAGTTAAAAGGTTACAAAAATACAGAATTTACAAAAAATTTACAAAACCTTAAGTTTGCAACCGCAAAAACCCTCTACCCCCCACTACACTTAAAGGCTAATAACTTCCGACTTTGCAGTCGGAAAATTATGAGTCCTTCAAGAAAATATACACAATTATATACACTACCGCTAATAAAAATTATACTATGATACAACAACCGTAACCTAATAAAATAATTTTTACAAACTCAAAATTGAGACTTTTATTTCGCAAATTTCGAGCAAAATACTCGAAATTTTAAAAATAAAAGATCTCGCTACTTACACTAAAAAATAAAACCAAACCAACGCTATAGTTAGCGGGACCGTTGCCGCTACCCCAACCCAAAAACTGGGCAATTAAGGCAGCTGGCAACACCGACAAAACTAAAACGAAAAAATGTAAACAAAGGAAAATATATACAGAAAATCAACGCCAAAAAACCCCGAAACCCGGAGGTCGCTAATTCCCAATCTTTCGAGAGGGAAGTAACGGGACCAACCGTACGGTCAAGACGGGGATTGCCGGTATGTTCTAGCCCTGAAAAGGGCTCGATACGATATCGGCAACAATTTTATATTTGACGAAGAAAAAGCAATAGAAACCAATGAACAAAAAACCAACCGCAAATAGAAAACTTTAAAAAATAAGGAAACTAAACTAGCTAAGAGAGAAAGAAAGAAAGAAATAAGATGAGAAAAAAATGTAATCTTTCGTCACCAAATCACCCGCAAATCGTTCCATCAACACCCAAGATTTTTAACCTAACCTAACCTAACCTAACCTAACCTAACCTAACCTAACCTAACCTAACCTAACCTAACCTAACCTAACCTAACCTAACCTAACCTAACCTAACCTAACCTAACCTAACCTAACCTAACCTAACCTAACCTAACCTAACCTAACCTAACCTAACCTAACCTAACCTAACCTAACCTAACCTAACCTAACCTAACCTAACCTTTTTTTTTTTTTTTTTTTTGACAGGGTGGAAAATGCTTTATGCATTCCCCTCACCATGGGAGTAGTGAGGGGATATGTGGGACTCACCCCCCCGCCCCCCCTCCGAATGAGAGGGGGAAAGGGAGCGCAACCCACTAAAAACCACCCTGGCGTACCCTCCTGCCGGTTAGGCAAGGCGCCGTGGAACCGCCGAAGCTCTGCCCACGACGCCTTCCGGCAGCCCCGGCCACCTGCCGGGGCTACCCGCGCCGAAGGAGAGAGAGGCCGAGCACGCCTGGCCCCTCTCCCAGACCGCCAAGTGACTAGCCTACGGCGGGCGAGGGACTCCCATCCCCCACCCGCAGTCACTAAGGGTTGAGGCGGGCGGCAAAACGCCGCCGCCTCAACCCCCGCCGTCTACGCCGGAGCGGATGCGCGAGAGGAGAATCCTCGCGCTCACGCTCCGAGGCCTCCTTCTGCGAGATGACACACTCGCAGAAGGAGGCCACAGCCCTCCAGGACCTGTCGCTGCACAGCATTGCAGACACAACGCTGTGCAGGGAGAGGTCCCGTCGACCGATGGCTAGCGCCATAGTGCGGCGCTCCGCACTCCACCGGCTGCACACCTCGAGAGTGTGCTGAGCCGTGTCGTCCGGATCGCCGCACTCATGGCACTGCGGGCCGGGCTCCCTCCCAATTTTGTGCAGGTAATGACCGAAGCATCCGTGTCCGGTCAATACCTGCACAAGCCGGTACGACGTAGCGCCGACTGCCCTCCCCAACCAGGTGTCAAACGACCCGAGGACCGCCCCTATGGTCCGAGTCCCATAGGGGGAGTCCTCCAGGTCCGCTTTCCACCTGTCCCGCAGTCGGCGCTCCGTCATCCGGCGCGTCTCCTCCACCTCCTCAGGGTCCGGGCGTTCTCCTCTCGCCCGGGCCCTGGACCTAACTGCGTAGGTCTCCGCCTGCACCTCTGCGTCCAACTCCCAGGGCGGGGTGCAGGCGAGGAGGCAGGCCGCGGCGTGGGCCACCGTCATGTAGGCCCTCACAATACGGAGGGCCACCACCCGCTGTGGCCTCTGTAGCAGGGCCCTGTTCCGGGCGGACAGCTTGTCCGCCCAGATGGGGGCCCCGTACAGAGCCATGCTCCTTGTAACGCCGGCATACAGCCGGCGGCACAAGGAGCCCGGCCCACCCACGTTCGGCAGCAGCCGGCTCAGTGCCGACGCGGCGCCCACAATTCGGGGAGCCAATTGCGAAAAATGCTCCCCGAAATTCCATCGTCGGTCCAGAACAAGCCCCAAATATTTTATGTGGGGCTTGATCGGGACCGACTCCCCCCCCAGGGTGAGCGCCAAACCCGCCGGCAGCCTCCACCCCCGGCCCCCGAAGACTATCGCCTCAGTCTTCGGGAGCGCCACCCTCAGGCCGAGCCGACCAATCCGGTAAATGGTCAGCTCAGCCGCCGCTTCCGCCCGGCACAGCACCTCCCTCATGTCGGTCCCACGCACGGCCACCATGGTGTCATCTGCGTAGCAGATGGTGGCCGTCCGTGGGAGCAACTCCCCCCTGATGGCCCAATCGTACCCCAGGTTCCATAAGAGCGGACCGAGCACGGAACCTTGGGGTACGCCGCAGGCCATCGCCGTCGACCCCCGTCGACCGTCCCTCTGCTCATAGAGCACTACCCTCTCGGTCAGGTAGTGCTCTATGACCCGCCGCAGGTAGGGAGGCACTTGGTGGTAAATAAGTGCCTCCCTTATCACCCCATAGGGGAGAGTGCCAAACGCGTTTGCGATGTCAAGGGACACCGCGACGACACCCTCCCCTCTGCTCGACGCGTACTCACAGAAGTCCCTAAGGGACTTCAGCGCGTCGAGCGTAGACCGCCCCTCTCTGAACCCGAACTGTCTATCAGAGACGTTCGGGCCGGCAGTCTCCAGATGCTGCTGGATCCTGGAGGCCAGGATTCTCTCCATCATCTTCCCGGCCTCATCCAGCAGCACTATGGGGCGATAGGCGGAGGGACAGTCCGGGGGTCGACCCTCTTTCCGGAGGAGGCAGAGCCTCCCCTCCTTCCACACCCTCGGGAACCGTCCCTCCCTCAGGCAGTCGTCCATCAACTGCCTGAGTCGGTCCCCGAGGTGTTTTAGGGCGATGGGGAGTACCCGGCCCGGTACTCCGTCGGGCCCCGGGGCTTTCTTGCAGCCCCGGAGCCGATCCACCGCCCTCTCGAACTCGTCATCGCTTACCGATGCGATGGCGAGCTCGAGTGGGTCCTCCAAGTCCCCCGGTGGCTCGGTCATCACCGGGGGAGTTATCGAGGGAGCTGCCGGAAACAGCCCCTCGATGACCCTCCTCAGGAGGGGAGGCTCTAGAGAGTCCATGGGGGGGGCAGTGCGCATTTTGTTGCGCACCACCCTGTACGGCCGCCCCCACGGATCCCTGTCCAGCGTGGCCAAGAATGAGGCGTGTGCCTCATCCTTGGCCTTTGCTATCGACAGGGTTAGGGCCCCCTTGGCTTCTTTGAGGGCCCCGTAGAGCCTCTCCTCCTCCTCCGCAGTGTGCCGCCTGCGCCTACAGTGTTGGTAGGCGCGGCGGGCACTGTTACTGGTGGTCCGCACTGCCGCAATTTCGGCGGACCACCAGTAGACCTTCCTCCGGGCGAAGAGCCGTTTCGCCCGGGGCATGGCCGCTCCGCACACGGCCTGCAGTGCGGAGCGGAACCGGCGCGCCCTCTCCTCCACTCCCAAGGCGGCGGGTGGGGCAGCACACCAAGCCTCCACCATCGCCGCCTCGTCCGCCTTGGCCCTGTCCAGTTGGGACAGGGACCACTTGGGGAACTCCTCCGTCCCCCCTCCCCGCCCCCCCCGAGGACTGGGTGGCGGCTGGCCCGGTCTTGTGGAGACCCTCAACCTGATATACAGGTGATCGGAGAGGGTCTCCACGTCCTCCAGGACGCGCCAGTCTGCGAGGCGCGCGGCAATGGCAGGGGTCGCGAACGTGATGTCCACGATGGACCCCCCCTGCCGCCGCACGCAAGTGTTGGCGCTGCCCTGGTTCAGGACCACCAGGCCCGCCGCCGCCACCCAATCCGTCAGCACCTCCCCGCGCACGTCCGTTATGGGGGATCCCCACGCCGCACTCTTGGCGTTGAGGTCCCCCAGGACCATGACATGGCGCGGGGCCGCCCTCTCCACGACCCCCCTCAGGACCCCCAGGAAAGCCTCAAAGGCGGCCAGCGGCCTATTGGGGGAGAAGTACACCGCAACAAGTACGGTGTCGCTCCCCCATCCGGCCGCCACATACCCCGGGCCGCCCTCGATCCTCTCGAGAGGGGGTCCGCCGCCGATCGCCGGCACCGCCACGGCAACCCACTCGTCCGTCGACCCTACCCAATTGGGTAGGGGAGGGACGAAGTAGGGTTCCGCGACCACCGCAACGTCAATCGACCACTCCGCCATTGCCTGCATGAGCAGGTCTTGTGCTCTGGCATAGTGGTTGACGTTGGCCTGCAGGAGCTCTAAATGGTGTGCTGGCATTTAGAGCTCCATGCAGGTCTCCTCGGGGGCCTGGCCGGCGGCGGTCGCTGCGGGGCCACTTTCATTAGCAACGGGGGGGCGGGGACGCTGCGGCCTCAGGTGTCGACCTTTTGTTGCGGGGGGGAAACATTTCCTCCCCCCCAGCATGTGGTTTGCCGGGAGTTTGGCCTGGTGGCATACGGCGCACCAAGCCTTCTCCCAGCACTCCGCCATTTTGTGCCCCTCTTTGCTGCACCGGAAGCAGAAATTGCTCCGGTCAACTTTGGAGGGGCACAGCTCCCGCGAATGGCCGACACCATAGCAGCGGAAGCACCGCATTGGTGTCGGCCCCACCGCCGTGACCCTGGCGGAGGCCCAACCCACCAGGATCCTCCCGGCTTTGGTAAGGGTCACCGCAGCCTGCACGGGGCACTGGATCAAGACCGATCCAGTGCCATCGTAAAGGGCGCGGACGGCCCCCACCTTGACCTGCTCAGGCTGGCAAGCCCCAGCCGCGGCAACAGCCTGCGCCACCGTCTCCTTGGTGGCCGACTCATCCAGACCGGAAATCTGGACGCCGGCCATCTTGACGGGGCGGCTGACGTCCGCCACGTCCCCCACCAACCCTTGCAGCTTGGCTGCAAGGGTATCCGCCACCTCGTGGCCCTTCTCCCCGGGGACCTCGATGACCCGGGAGCCCGTCATCGAGGTCCTGACCCGCACGTGCTGCAGGCCCACCTCGCTCAGGCTAAGGCCATTAATGGCCTTAGCCATGGTGGCCTGCAGGGTGGTGGTGGCTCCCTTCTTTAGGGAGATCACCACCGCCGCCGTCTTGGGGACCGACAACTTGGCGGGTCTCGGCCGGTGCGCCGCCTTACCGGTCCCTTTAGGGGGTGGAGGGGGGGGCTTGGCCGCGCCCTTACCCTTCTTCCGAACCACCTGCGACCACGACATTTGTGTGGGCGCAGGTGGCATATGGCTCGAGGAGCCGGGTCCCTCTTCCGTGGCCGGGGCAGCCTTGGCGGCCTTGGCGGCTTTTTTGATGGCCGGAGTGGGAGCTGGGGCCACCGCCTTCTTGTTGGCCCGCCCATCACCTAGCCTGGCTCTGGCTTTCGGCTCGAGGTCCACCGGGGCCGGGGGGTGGCGGGGCAATACCTGCCCCCTGTCGCTGAGGGGGGGCCGACACGGCAGGCTTGGCAGCCCGCTTGTCGTGTGCCAGCGGGGGGCGAAGGATGGGCTCCGCCGGGAGGCGCCTGTTGACCTCCTCCATCCTGTCGCTTATCATCTTGCCCAGGCTAAGAAACAGGTCCCTCTTCATGCTTTCAATCGCCTCGGTCAGCTCGGCGGTCCCGAACTGCAGGGCAGCAGCGACAGGGGGGGCGGCCGGGATCTGCCGCTCGCTGAAGGCGATGCGGAGCGCCTTCAGCTCCGCCGAGTTCAGAGCGAGTTGCTCCCGCATCCTTTTGTTGTCCGCCTTAAGGATGCGGATCTCCTCGCTCTCGGTTCTGGAGGCCTCTACCTCGTCCATCAGCCCCAAGATGGCGCGGCAGGCCCGGTTCATCCGGCCTTGGACCTCCCCCTTGATGTTGCCGGATATCCTGGTCGCCTCCAGGATGTCCCTCGCCGCCATGCGGGTGGCATCTATCGGGTCAGCCTTCTGCTGACCCTCTAGTCCATCCATCAGCTCAGGGGAGCGCGACCCCGAGCGAGAGCGTGAGCCGGAGCGAGATCGCCGGTCCCCCTCCGCTTTTCCCTTTTTCCCCCCCTTTCCCCCCCTGGGGCGGAGTTCGGGAAGGTCCCTCGTGTAACTGGCCGCAGGATCGGCATCACATACCTCCTCAAATTGGGGCTCCAGCTGGTAAAGCTTCGCCCTCAACCTGGCTGCGGCCAGCCCAGAGTAAGCCCCCTTGGGCTTTTTGAGGAGCTTCTTCCTTCGAGTCTGAGGCGGCGGCGAATCACCAGTTGCACGGTACTTGGCAGCCGCGTCCGCCTCCGCCTCAGACCCACCCAGATCATGGTACCGAAGCACCACCCCCGAGCACGCTCCCCTCGTACCGGAGCGCTTCCCTCTCCTAGCGGTGTTCACTTTCGGCTTCGGTAACACCTCGTCCTCCCCGGCGTGTGGCCTTTTTGTAGACCTTGTACCAGAAGGTCTACTTTGAGTATTCGGGGCATCATTTTTCAGCCCGTCCTCATCAGTGACCTTGCTGGTATTGGGGGTGCTGGTCTGGACATACTGGACAACTAGCGGAAGAGATGAGTCGGAGACATCACCTGCCTCCGAACTGATCACCTCCACCAGCTCCGCCTCATTCAGCCTCGCCGCCTCCATTGCTTTGTCCATCTCGGTGTCCTGTTGTGGTGTGCCCTGGTCGTGTTTACGAAGGTCAGCGCCGTTGCGCTGGCCTACGAAGTGGCTTTTGCCCCCCCCAGAATACGAGGGGCAGCCCGTGTCCGCAGACACGGGGAGGGGTTCTCCCGTTAGGGTACCCTCCTGGGGTAGTCTATTTTTTGAGCCACTCATTCCATCCGTCTTCATTGTGCGTTTAAGGCCCTGCACAAAAGGCCGTGGTACCTTGTTCTCGCCCAGGTCGTCATTATATGAATCGTCATCGGTGTCCTTAAGTAGCTCGCATGGGTCGTGTTCACGGAGGTCAGCGCCATTGCGCTGACCTACGACATGGCCTTTGCCCCCCCCAGAATACGAGGGGCAGCCCGTGTCCGCAGACACGGGGAGGGGTTCTCCCGTTAGGGTACCCTCCTGGGGTAGTCTTTTTTTTGAGCCACTCATTCCATCCGTCTTCATTGTGCGTTTAAGGCCCTGCACAAAAGGCCGTGGTACCTTGTTCTCGCCCAGGTCGTCATTATGTGAATCGTCATCGGTGTCCTTAAGTAGCTCGCATGGGTCGTGTTTACGGAGGTCAGCGCCATTGCGCTGACCTACGACATGGCCTTTGCCCCCCCCAGAATACGAGGGGCAGCCCGTGTCCGCAGACACGGGGAGGGGTTCTCCCGTAAGGGTACCCTCCTGGGGTAGTTTTTTTTTTAAGCCACTATCCATCATCATTGCGTGCGTTTTAGGCCCTGCACCAAAGGCCACCCATCCTCATTCTGCAGTTGCACTCCACTAACTACTCTCCAAGGAGAGTAGTCGGGAGCAACCTTCCACCAATATTGCGCACTTTCGGGGAGTATTTAATTCCCCAGGCCCGCGCTGGCCCAAAAGTGGATATACCGCCACTGGCTCGGTGCCCACCCCCTAGCCTAGCCTAACTTAACCTACCCATTTCCCCCCCAGTGTGTCGGTGACAAAGCGACTTTTCTAACGGAAAGTCACTTGTCACCTCCCCCCCACTCCCCTGCCGGATATTTGCCATGGGCTGAGAGAATTCCCCAGAGGGGAAAAGTCTCAACCGATGCCCAGGGTGCACCAGCCCAGATGCTGCGTTCTCTCCGGATCGAGATCAAGAGAGATCGCAACAACCAAGCCAACGTGGAGGAATCCGGCCCGCACCCCAACCTAACCTAACCTAACCTAACCTAACCTAACCTAACCTAACCTAACCTAACCTAACCTAACCTAACCTAACCTAACCTAACCTAACCTAACCTAACCTAACCTAACCTAACCTAACCCAAGCCAACGTGGAGGAATCCGGCCTGCACCCCAACCTAACCTAACCTAACCTAACCTAACCTAACCTAACCTAACCTAACCTAACCTAACCTAACCTAACCTAACCTAACCTAACCTAACCTAACCTAACCTAACCTTTTTTTTTTTTTTTTTTTTTTTTTTTTTTTTTTTTTTTTTTTTTTTTTTTTTTTTTTTTTTTTTTTTTGATGACGGAGTGGAAATGCATTTACGCATCCTCCCTGCCCGGGGAAGGCTGTGCAATGGGAGGTATGACGGACTCTCAAAAGAACTACCGTCTAAAACCACTCCGGCGTTTACCCCCCTGGCCAGTCGCGAGGCGCCGCGGAACCGCAATTAAGCTTTGCCCACTGACACGCCTCCTGGCCTGCTCCGAAGAGCCCCACCTTCTCCGCCAAAGGAGGAGACGGCTGCGGTCGGCAGCCCACGACCATCTCCCCAGACCGGTAAAGCCGTGCAATGTGGGCCCCCAACCCACTGGCCCTACACGGTCTGCCTGTGGTGGATGGTGCTTTCCGGATACCCAACCTCTAAGGGTCGGTCCCCATACCCTTCAAACACACCCCACCACAGCTGTCCCACCAATAACTACAGTGCCCCCCGGGATTCCGAAAGACACGTAGAAGGACCCTCGGGTGACATGGGAGTACGTCTTGAGCAGGGTCATGCTCCGGTGCAGAGCGGAACCTTCGTGCTCCGTTGCAGAGCGGAGTTAACATGCCCCAGTCTTTCGGTAAGCCCAGTCACCAACCACCAAAGTGACAGAAAGCAGCTGTCCGGTTTGGAAACGGCCTCAAAGGCACACGCAACCGCCCCTTTCAACCACCTCTGTCACGGCCCCCTCCAGGTAACTGGTTAAGCTTTCCAGGAACAGAAACGGCCTCGAAGGCACACGCAACTGACCCTTCAAGCTACCCCAGTCACCAACCGTCAATGGGCCACAGAAGGAAGCTGTCCAGGGCGGAAACGGTCCAAAGCAACCGCCCCTTCCAACGACCTCTGTCGCCGCCTCCCTATGGTGACGAGGCCACTTTTCCGAAGAAAAGCTGCTCGTCACCATCCCCCCCCAGGTGACAGAAGGAAACTTTCCGGGGCAGAAGTGCCGGTACACAACCGCAACCCTTCAAGAAACCCCTGTCACCTCCCCCCCCCCCCCCCGTGCCGGATATTAGCCATGGACCGAAAGAATTCCCCAGGGGGAAAAGTCTCAGCCAATGCCCAGGGTGCACCAGCCCAGATGCTGCGTTCTCTCCGGATCGAGATCAAGAGAGACTGCAACACCCAAGCCAACGTGGAGGAATCCGGCCTGCACCCCAACCTAACCTAACCTAACCTAACCTAACCTAACCTAACCTAACCTAACCTAACCTAACCTAACCTAACCTAACCTAACCTAACCTAACCTAACCTAACCTAACCTAACCTAACCTTTTTTTTTTTTTTTTTTTTTTTTTTTTTTTTTTTTTTTTTTTTTTTTTTTTTTTTTTTTTTTTTTTTTTTTTCCCCCCCCCCCAGACGTGTGTAGGACCGTGCAATGTGGGCCCCTAACCCACTGGTCCTACAAGGGGTTCAGGCTAGCAGCGTACTGCATGCGCCTTCGCCCCCTCCGTCTGCGTCGGAGCGGGTGCGCGTCGACATTGTCTTCGCGCTCCCGCTCCGCCACCTCCTTCTGCGAGATGACACTCTCACAGAAGGAGGATACCGCCTTCCACGATCTGTCGCTGCCCAGCATGGCCGAGACTACGCTGTGCAGCGAGAGATCTGAGGCACCAATTTCCGCAGCCATAGTGCGGCGCTCCGGATCCCAGCGAGTACACACCTGGAGGGTGTGCTGGGCCGTGTCATCCGGGTCGCCACACTCGTGGCAGATCGGACTCGGCTCCCTCTTTATCTTGTGCAGGTAGTGGCCGAAGCACCCATGTCCGGTCAGTACCTGCACAAGCCGGTACGTAAGCGTACCGTGTCGCCTCTCGACCCAGTGGTCAAATGACGGGAGGAGTGCCCCTATAGTGTAAGTTCCATAGGGGGAGTCCTCCAGGTCACTTTTCCACCGGTCCCTCAGGCGCCGCTCCGTCATTCGACGGGCCCCCCTCCACCGTCTCCGAGTCCGGGCGCTGTCTCCTCGCCCGGAACCCGGCCCTCATCCGGTATGTCTCGGCCTGCACCTGAGCATCTAGCTCCCACGGCGGGGTGCAGGCCAAGACACACGCGGCCGCATGTGCCACCGTCACATAGGCCCTCACTATTCGGAGGGCCACCACTCTTTGGGGCCTCCTTAGGAGCACCTTATTCTTGGCCGACAGTTTGTCGGCCCAGATTGGCGCTCCGTATAGCGCCATGCTACGCACTACGCCTGCAAACAGGCGTCGGCATGGCGCTTGAGGCCCCCCCACGTTCGGCAACATGCGGCCCAGGGCCGACGCGGCGCCTACCACCCGGGGAGCAAGTTGGCGGAAATGCTCCCCGAAATCCCACCTCCGGTCCAGGATGAGGCCGAGGTACTTGATCGTACCCTTCACCTGGACCGCCTCCCCCGCCACAGGGATGGTCAATCCACTACGTGGACGCCATCCCCTCCCCCCGAAGACAATAGCGTCTGTCTTCGGGAGGGACACCTCCAGACCCAGTTGTCGGATGCGGCCGACAACCAGGTCTGCCGCCAACGACGCCCTCCGGAGGGCCTCCTCCAGCTCACGTCCCCGCACGGCCACCATTGTATCGTCGGCATAGCAAAGGGTGGCCATGCGGGGAAGGAGCGCTCCGCGGATCACCCAGTCGTACCCTATGTTCCATAGCAGGGGTCCTAACACGGACCCCTGTGGAACACCGCACGACATCGGGTGAGCGATCCGCAGACCCCCACGATCGTAGAGCACTACCCTGTCGGTTAGGTAGTGCTCCACAATCCGCCGCAGATACCCGGGCACCCTGTGGAAGCGGAGGGCCTCCCTGATGACCGAGAAGGGTAGGGAGCCGAATGCGTTGGCAATGTCTAACGACACCGCCACGACCCCCTCACCCTTCGCCTCCGCGTTCCCACAGAAGTTCCGGAGGGACGAAAGCGCGTCCATAGTGGACCGTCCCTCCCGGAACCCGAACTGCCGGTCGGAGATGTTAGGCCCCACGTCCTCCAGATGTTGGACGATGCGACGGGACAAGATGCGCTCTAGCATCTTGCCCGTCTCATCTAGGAGGACAATGGGGCGGTAACCGGCAGGGGTATCAAACGGCCTACCCTCCTTCCGAAGGAGTACGAGGCGTCCCTCCTTCCAGCACCTCGGGAAGCGCCCCTCCTTGATACAATCATCAAAGAGGGTCCGCAAGCGGTCCCCGAGGTGCTCCGCCACAATGTGGAGGACTCTTCCCGGTACCCCATCCGGTCCTGGTGCCTTTCTGCAGGACCGGAGACGGTCGACGATGGTCTCCATTTCGTCGTCCGTCACGGGAGGGGGATCATCTTGATCAACCTCCTCAACCGTGGGGCCCACCATTGCGGGCGGCTGGAAAGCCGCCGCAGCCGGGAAGAGTCCCTCCACAATTCTCGTGAGGAGCTCTGGCTCAAGGGAGTCCATGGGGGGTGCGCAACGCATTTTGTTGCGCACAACTCGGTAAGGCCGCCCCCACGGATCCCTATCCAACGTGGCCAGGAACTCCTCACGCGCCTCGTCCTTTCTGCGAGCTATCTCCACAGAGAGCGCGTCCTTCGCCACCTTCAGCTCTCTGTGGAGATGCTCTTCCTCCTCCGGCAGGTGTCGCCGCCTCCTGCAGCGCGTGTATGCGCGGCGGGCGGTATCACTGGCGGCTCGCAGGGCCGCAATCTCCTGCGACCACCAGTACACCTGCCTCTTGGCGGGCAGCCTTCGGGCCCGGGGCATGGCCGCGTCGCACACCGACGTTAGTGCGACGCGAAACCGGGCTGCCCGCTCCTCCACCCCCAAGGTGACCGGTGGGGGCGCACACCACGCCTCCACCATGGCCGCCTCCACCGCCGCTCCCAGGTCGAGGCGGGCCAGGGTCCACCTTGGGAAAGCCCCTCCTCCTCCTCTCCCCCTCCGCCCTCTCGGGCTGGGCGGCGGCACCCCTGGCGAGGTGCTGACCCTCATCCGAACGTATAAATGGTCGGAGAGGGTCTCTACCTCCTGAAGGACGCGCCAGTCCGCGATTCGTGCGGCAATGGCAGGGGTCGCGAACGAGACGTCCACGATCGACCCTCCCTGCCGCCGCACACACGTGTTGGCGTCGCCCCGGTTGAGCACCTCAAGCCCCATCGCCGCCACCCAGTCTTCGAGGGCCACCCCTCTCGGGTCCGTGATGGGGGAACCCCACGCCGCGCTCTTGGCGTTTAGGTCCCCCATCACCACCAATGGCGCCGGCGCCGCCCCTCCGACGACTCTCCCCAGCCCCACCAGGAAGGCTTCAAACTCCCGCAGCGGCCTATTCGGGGAGAAGTAAACTGCCACTAGGACAGTTTCTCCCCACTTGGCCACCGCGAAGCCCGAACCCCTGGCCATTCCCGATAGGGGGGGGAGGTCACCCATCGCCGGTACCGCGATGGCAACCGAGCCGTCCGTCGCCCCGACCCAGTTAGACTGGGGGGGGACGAAGTACGGCTCAGCTACCACCAACACGCCAATGCCCCACTCCGCCATGACCTGCATGAGCAGATCTTGGGCGCGGGCGGAGTGGTTGGCGTTCGCCTGCAGGACCTCTAATTGCCGGTGTGCTGGCATTTAGAGGTCCATCTGGCTAACCTCCTGGGTTGACACATTGGCGGCACGCCTTATGGGGGGGGGCGTTGATTGGCCCTGCCCTGGAGCTTTGCCCCTGGTGTGTGGCGGGGCACACCTCCATCCTCCCATCACGTGGTCCGCTGGACGTTGCGCCTTAAAGCAGACGTCACAGTGGGGCGCGGCCACGCAGGAGGCCCTCCAGTGGTCTGTCCCGCTGCACCGGTGGCACCAGTTGGACCGGTCCACGGTTGAGGGGCAGAGGGCCCCGCTGTGTCCGATGCCTTGGCATCGGAAGCACCGCATGGGCCTCGCCTCCAGTGCAGTCACGCTGGCGGACGACCACCCCACCAGTAGTCGTCCTGTTGTTGCCAGCGTGTTGGCCACGGTCACCGGGCACTGCACGTTCGCCACGCCGGATCCGTCAAAGCGGACCCGGATGGCGCCAACCTTCACCTGGGTGGGGGAGCACCCAGTCTTGGCCCCAATTGCCGCCGCGATGTCCTCCGGGGTGATGGTCTCATCGAGACCACCCACCCGGACTTCCGCCATCTTGACGGGCCGGTAAACATTCGCCACGTCGCCCACCAGCCCGTCAATTTTGTCGCGCAGCGCGTCTGCAGCCGCGGCACTATTCACGCCCGGGACCTCAATGAGGCGGGCCCCGGTCTGCGTTTTGCGGACCCTAACGTGTTCCAGGCCAACCTCCGCCAGCGAAAAGGACTTCATGGCTTTAGCCATGACGCTGGCGTAGGTTGCCTCGCTGCCCTCCTTCATTGCTACCACGACCGCTGCCGTTTTTGGGGCGGGCAACCTTCTTGGGGCTAGCGATAGCCGGTTGCCCTTGACCACTTGATGTGCGGTGGGGGCAGCCTTCTTCTTTTTCCCCTTACCCTTCACGACGTCCGACCAGGATGTCTGGGCGGGGGGCAGTGCCTCCTGCACTGCCCTCACCGCCGGGGCGAACTCGTGAATAGGGGGAGGACGAGGAGCTGCCAACAGCCTTGTCGCTTTTGCCCGACGAGACCGGCGCGAAGGCTTCGCGGGGCGTGCAACCTTAACGGGGGGGGCCTGACGACCGGCAGGAGTCACCTTGGCCGCTCGGGCGCGGGGAGCCGCCCTAGCTGGGAGAGCCGCCGTGGTGGTGGAAGCTGCTCTGGCCGGGGGAGCTGCCCTGGTGTGAGGAGCTGGCACGGTGGCGGGGCCCAACCTGGGAGGAGCCTCGTTCCTCTTCCGGTCCGCTGCCAGTGGGGGGCGGACTATCGGACCAGCGGGGAGAAGGGCCCGGACTTCCCCAATCCGGACATTCACCATCTCCCCGATGGACATGAAGAGGTCCCGCTTGAGGTCCTCCCTCAGCACCAACATGGCCTGCCCCAGAGCATGAGGCAAGCCTCCATCGGGGGCGGGCTCCTGCGAGGGCTGCTTTTTCCGTTCCGAAAAAGCAGTCCTGAGGGCCTTTAGCTCCGACCGCACGGAGGAGAGTTCCTCTCTCATGCGTTTATTGTCGGCGCGCAAGGCCCTCAACTCCTCGTCTTCGCCTCCGCCCCTCGCTTGGAGGATGTCTGCTGCCGCAAATATGTCGTTGCACGCCTTTTTCATGCGGCCCCAGACATCCCCCTTCAGGTTGCCGCTTTTATTGGCCTCAACCATGACTTGGCGTGCGGCATTCCTCACAACAGCGACGTACCCCCCGTCACTGTCCTCCTCGCGGACAGGGCTGCGGCTACGGTGCCGCGGGACCAACGTGCTCCTCCGTATATTTCCCTTTTTGAGGGGCTTCTTCCTTCGAGTCTGAGGCGGCGGCGAATCACCAGTTGTACAGTACTTGGCAGCCGCGTCCGCCTCCGCCTCAGACCCACCCAGATCATGGTACCTCAGCACCACCCCCGAGCACGCTCCCCTCGTACCGGAGCGCTTCCCTCTCCTAGCGGTGTTCACCTTCGGCTTCGGTAACACCTCGTCCTCCCCGGCGTGTGGCCTTTTTGTAGGCCTTGTACCAGAAGGTCTATTTTGAGTATTCGGGGCATCATTTTTCAGCCCGTCCTCATCAATGACCTTGCTGGTATTGGGGGTGCTGGTCCGGACATGAACTGGCGGAAGAGATGAGTCGGAGACATCACCTGCCTCCGAACTGATCACCTCCACCAGCTCCGCCTCTTTCAGCCTCGCCGCCTCCATTACTTTGTCCATCTCGGTGTCCATTTGGTTGCCAAAGTCATTTTTCAGGAAGTCACCATCTTGGCGACCTCCCTCTCCACTGCCCTCTATCATCAAATCAGCGTCCGTTGTGGGTTTGCGTTGGTTGTGTTCACGGAGGTCAGCGCCATTGCGCTGACCTACGACATGGCCTTTGCCCCCCCCAGAATACGAGGGGCAGCCCGTGTCCGCAGACACGGGGAGGGGTTCTCCCGTAAGGGTACCCTCCTGGGGTAGTTTTTTTTTTAGACCATCACTCATCATCATCGTCAGGTACGTTTAGGGCCCTGCACCAAAGGCCATGGTTGGATTTTTTATAGAGGTTGTCTCCTCGCGGCCCAACGTGACGGCCATCGCCCCGGACGCCTACGGGTCCGGATTACGATTTGACCGACGGAAGCCTAAGCAAACCGCCGCTCCTGCACGCCTTCTGAAAAACAGAAGACGCAGTTGCACTCCACTAACTACTCTCCAAGGAGAGTAGTCGGGAGCAACCTTCCACCAATATTGCGCACTTTCGGGGAGTATTTAATTCCCCAGGCCCGCGCTGGCCCAAAAGTGGATATACCGCCACTGGCTCGGTGCCCACCCCCTAGCCTAGCCTAACTTAACTACCCATTTCCCCCCCAGTGTGTCGGTGACAAAGCGACTTTTCTAACGGAAAGTCACTTGTCACCTCCCCCCCACTCCCCTGCCGGATATTTGCCATGGGCTGAGAGAATTCCCCAGAGGGGAAAAGTCTCAACCGATGCCCAGGGTGCACCAGCCCAGATGCTGCGTTCTCTCCGGATCGAGATCAAGAGAGATCGCAACAACCAAGCCAACGTGGAGGAATCCGGCCCGCACCCCAACCTAACCTAACCTAACCTAACCTTTTTTTTTTTTTTTTTTTTTTTAAGAGGGGAAATGCTTTACGCATACCACCGCGTTTGGGCGAACGCGGCGGTTATGTGGGACTCTCCCCCCGCCCTCCTCCCCTATTGGGAAAAGGGCAGGAAGCCTACCCACTAAAACCCCTCTGAGTGTCGTCCCGTGCTTTTGGTATTGGCCGCAGTGGGATGCATAAGATTCTACCAAAACTGCGGCCGAAGCTACCCTAGGTGGGCTCGTCATGCCATTGGCAGGGGGGTGTAAACACCACCATCGGCAAGTGAGGCTGTGCAATGCGGGCCAAGGCTGCCCTTCCTGACCCGCGGCCTCACAAAGGAAATAAACGATTTCCTTTTCTCCGAACTAAGTGTGCCGAGAAATGTCAGGACTCCGACATCTCGTCGGCACTCGGAGTGTCACTGCAGTAAAATGATGGTGCAGCTCGTACTGGAGGCACCGGTTTTGTCCTCTTCTGAGGAGGCCTGCAGCGTTTTCCACACATAATGTGTCCTGCCGGTCTTTTTGCATGGGCGCAAACCGCACAGTGCGGTTTGGCCCTGCAGCCAGCGGACACATGGCCCTCTTCGCCGCATCGGAAGCAGATCGAGCCACGGTCAATTTCCGATGGGCATACTGCCCGTATGTGGCCTATACCCATGCACTTGAAGCAGCGCAAGGGTAAGGAATCCAGTATCTGGATCCGGGCTGATGACCAGCCCACCAAAAGACGTCCTGCCGCGGCTAGGGCTTTAGCAGCCCCTATAGGGCATTTAATAACCACCGTGCCAGACCCTCGTGGTCCCGTGCGGATGGTACCAATTTTGACTTGGTCGACCTCGCATCCAGTCTTCCTTGAAACCGCCAAGGCAACGTCTTCGGGCTCAATGGCCTCGTTTAGGCCAGATGCGCGAAGCGTGGCAGTCTTGATTGGCCTTGTTACAACCGCAAGTGATTCCAAGGCATCCTTAATTTTTTCCACCAGCATGTCCGCCTTAGGGCCGCTGTCAGCCCCGGGCACCTCTATGATTCGGGCTCCGGAAGCAGTACTCCGAATTCGGACATGCTCCAGGCCCACCTCACTCAGCTCGAAACAGCTTTTTATTTTGGTGATGGCGGCCGGATAGTCGATACCAGCCTTAAACGCCCACGGTGTCAATGTAATTACCACCGCAGTCGTCTTGGGGGTAACCAACCTAGGCTTCCGTTTCCTCCTCTTCTTGCCCTTATTCCTCTTCGGTTGCCTTTTTTTCTGGGCTAAGGGTGTCTTTTGTGCTGGGGCAGACACAATGGGCGGGCGGGGTGAGTCCAAGCGAACACCATCCCTGGCCACCTCCGCATAGTTCCGACCAGTGCCTTCACCCGGCCGTGCTCCCGAAGTAGCCAAAGTCACACCAGCTTGTTGGGGCGCGGTTTTTGGCTTAGCCGTCTGCTCTGTCCTTTTGTTCTGCTGTGGCCTCGATGTTGGGGCTGTAGCAGATCGAGCCCTGGTTGGGGCTGACCCTTTTTCGTCAGCAGCCAGTGGTGGCCGCAATACCGGTTCAGGTGGAAGGCGAGACTCAATGTTTCCAAGGCGGGCATTTATCATGCCCCCAAGGGACACAAGCAAGTCACGCCTTACCCCTTCCACGAGGTCTACTAGGCCAGCCTGGGTGTTATGTGGCTGGGCTCCGCTAGTAGATGGTCCATTTTCCCTTGCGCGTTCTGCGAAAGCCATGTCACGCAAGGTCCTCATCTCCGCTTTGAGGACATCTACTTGACGCTGAAGACGCGCATTATCGGCCCTCAGGCTGCGCGTCTCGTCGTCCCGGGTAAATATCCCCAGCTCTTCAACCGCTTCACCAATCGCTTTGGTGGCGAGGTTGATTTGCTTCCTCACTGTGCCTTTGAGGTGTCCGGATATTCTCGTGGCCTCGCGGATGTTCTGGACTTCCGTGAGCACGAGGTGGACGAGCGCATCTTTCGTCGGTCTCTCCAAAGTAAGAGGCGATTGCAGCTCAGTCCTATCCGTTTGTTTCGTCGCATTTTCGGTGTTTTGTCGAACCATTTGGGCCTTGGTCAGGCCCAGTCCGGGTGTTCCCGGCTTTCGTCCTCTGCCTCTGTGGGCCGTTTTGATTTTGGATGCCGAACACGTTTCAGCATCGTAAACCAGTTCGTCCTGCAATATCTCCAATGGTCTTTTGGTCGCAGATGAGGTCGTCAGTCTCACCGAACGGAGAGAGGAATCCGACAAAGAGTCGGCCTCCTCGGCTCGTTCCGGCTGGACGCGCTCTCTCATCCGGCTCGTCAGGTCCAATTCCGTCGTCAAGAGGTCATCGTCATTGCTTTCATCATCAGTATCCGTTATGGGTTTGCGTAAGTCGTGTTCACGGAGGCCAGTCTTGCGCTGGCCTACGAAGCGGCTTTTGCCCCCCCCAGAATACGAGGGGCAGCCCGCGTCCACAGACACGGGGAGGGGTTCTCCCGTTAGGGTACCCTCCTGGGGTAGTTTCTTTTTATGGCCACTCTCCATACTCCTTGCGTGCGTTTTAGGCCCTGCACCAAAGGCCATCCACCCCAACCCTGACGCCCTCTGCAGAGCAGAGAACGCTGCTGCACTCCCCTAACTACTCTCCGTGGAGAGTAGTCGGGAGCAGCCTTCCACCATAAGTGCACACTTTCGGGGAGTATTTAATTCCCCGGGCCCGCGCTGGCCCATGACAGTGGGTATCCCGCCACTGGTTCGGTGGAAGTGGGGAAGGATGGGTAAGGGGAAGGAAAAGGAGGGATATCAAGGAAAGGAATGGGAAGGTGGGAGTGGAAAGGGAAAAGTGCCGCTCTTAGTCTGGTCCCTCACCTCGGAACTTTCCGGTATGGGTAGCCCTGTCCGGTATAGCGTCGAGGATCACTGAAACACGCAAGCCCCCCCACCACGACAAGGTGGCAGCACATTCGGGGGGGGAACCTAACCTAACCTAACCTAACCTAACCTAACCTAACCTAACCTAACCTAACCTAACCTAACCTAACCTTTTTTTTTTTTTTTTTTTTTTTTTTTTTTTTTTTTTTTTTTTTTTTTTTTTTTTTTTTTTGTTGACGAAGTGGAAATGCATTTACGCATCCTCCCTGCCTGGGGAAGGCTGTGCAATGGGAGGTATGACGGACTCTCAAAAGAACTACCGTCTAAAACCACTCCGGCGTTTAAACCTCCTGGCCGGTAGTGAGGCACCGCGGTACCGCTAAAAGCATAGACCAATGACGCACCTCCCGGCTTGCTCCGAAGAGCCCCTCAAACCCCCGCCAGAGGAGGAGACGGCTGTGAACAGCCCGCGACCGTCTCCCCAGACCGGTTTAGCCGTGCAATGTGAGCCCCCTACCCACTGGCTTAACAAGAAGTTCGGGCGAGCAGCAAACCGAAGTTCGCTGAGTTCGCCTTCCCTTCAACGGTCTGCCTGTGGTGGATGGTGCTTTCCGGATACCCAAACGCGAGGTTTGGTCCCATACCCTTCAAACACACCCCACCACAGCTGTCCCACCAATAACTACAGTGCCCCCCGGGATTCCGAAGGACACGTAGAAGGACCCTCGGGTGACATGGGAGTACGTCCAGAGCAGGGTCATGCTCCGTTGCAGAGCGGACCCCTTACGTTCCGTTGCAGAGCGGAGACATCCCCCGGTCTTTCAGTTAGCCCAGTCACCAACCACCAAAGTGACAGAAGGGAGCTGTCCGGTTTGGAAACGGCCTCGAAGGCACACGCAACCGCCCCTTTCAACCACCTCTGTCACGGCCCCCTCCAGGCAACTGGTTTAGCTTTCCAGGAACAGAAACGGCCTCGCAGGCACACGCAACTGACCCTTCAAGCCTCCCCAGTCACCAACCGTCAAAAGGCAACAGAGAGAAGCTGTCCAGGACGGAAGCGGCCTCGTAGGCACACGCCACCGCCCCTTCCAACAACCTCTGTCGCCGCCCTCAAAAGAGGCGGGATGGTGACAAAACCACTTTTCCGAGGAAAAGCGGCTCGTCACCATCCCCCCCCTAGGTGACAGAAGGAAACTTTCCGGGGCAGAAGTGCTCTCCACACAACCGCAACCCTTCAAGAAGCCCCTGTCACCTCCCCTCCCCCCCTTGCCGGATATTAGCCATGGGCCGAAAGAATTCCCAAGTGGGAAAAGTCTCAGCCAATGCCCAGGGTGCACCAGCCCAGATGCTGCGTTCTCCCCGGATCGAGATCAAGAGAGACTGCAACACCCAAGCCAACGTGGAGGAATCCGGCCTGCACCCCAACCTAACCTAACCTAACCTAACCTAACCTAACCTAACCTTTTTTTTTTTTTTTTTTTGATGACGGAGTGGAAATGCATTTACGCATCCTCCCTGCCTGGGGAAGGCTGTGCAATGGGAGGTATGACGGACTCTCAAAAGAACTACCGTCTAAAACCACTCCGGCGTTTACCCCCCTGGCCAGTCGCGAGGCGCCGCGGAACCGCAATTAAGCTTTGCCCACTGACACGCCTCCTGGCCTGCTCCGAAGAGCCCCACCTTCTCCGCCAAAGGAGGAGACGGCTGCGGTCAGCAGCCCACGACCATCTCCCCAGACCGGTAAAGCCGTGCAATGTGGGCCCCCAACCCACTGGCCCTACACGGTCTGCCTGTGGTGGATGGTGCTTTCCGGATACCCAACCTCTAGGGTCGGTCCCCATACCCTTCAAACACACCCCACCACAGCTGTCCCACCAATAACTACAGTGCCCCCCGGGATTCCGAAAGACACGTAGAAGGACCCTCGGGTGACATGGGAGTACGTCTTGAGCAGGGTCATGCTCCGGTGCAGAGCGGAACCTTCGTGCTCCGTTGCAGAGCGGAGTTAACATGCCCCAGTCTTTCGGTAAGCCCAGTCACCAACCACCAAAGTGACAGAAAGCAGCTGTCCGGTTTGGAAACGGCCTCAAAGGCACACGCAACCGCCCCTTTCAACCACCTCTGTCACGGCCCCCTCCAGGTAACTGGTTAAGCTTTCCAGGAACAGAAACGGCCTCGAAGGCACACGCAACTGACCCTTCAAGCTACCCCAGTCACCAACCGTCAATGGGCCACAGAAGGAAGCTGTCCAGGGCGGAAGCGGCCCAGCAACCGCCCCTTCCAACGACCTCTGTCGCCGCCTCCCTATGGTGACGAGGCCACTTTTCCGAAGAAAAGCTGCTCGTCACCATCCCCCCCCAGGTGACAGAAGGAAACTTTCCGGGGCAGAAGTGCCGGTACACAACCGCAACCCTTCAAGAAACCCCTGTCACCTTCCCCCCCCCCCCGTGCCGGATATTAGCCATGGGCCGAAAGAATTCCCAAGGGGGAAAAGTCTCAGCCAATGCCCAGGGTGCACCAGCCCAGATGCTGCGTTCTCTCCGGATCGAGATCAAGAGAGACTGCAACACCCAAGCCAACGTGGAGGAATCCGGCCTGCACCCCAACCTAACCTAACCTAACCTAACCTAACCTAACCTAACCTAACCTAACCTAACCTAACCTAACCTAACCTAACCTAACCTAACCTAACCTAACCTAACCTAACCTAACCTAACCTAACCTAACCTAACCTAACCTAACCTAACCTAACCTAACCTAACCTAACCTAACCTAACCTAACCTTTTTTTTTTTTTTTTTTTTTTTTTTTTTTTTTTTTTTTTTTTTTTTTTTTTTTTTTTTTTTTTTTTTGGCAAGGTGAAAAATGCGTTACGCATTTCCCCCGCCATGGGAGTGGCGGGGGGGTATGTGGGACTCACATCCCCTCCCCTTCTCCGAGCGAGAAGGGATAGGGGAGTGTTACCCACTAAAAAACACCTTGGCGTACCCTCATACCGGTTTGGTTGGACGCCGTGGAACCCGCGGAAGGCATTCCCCACGACGTCTACCGGCGGCCCCAGCCATTGCTGGGGCTTCCCGCGCCAAAAGGGGAGAGGGGCCGAGCACGCGTGGCCCCCATCCCAGACCGCTAAGTGGCTTGCCTACGGCAGGCGGGGGACTCCCATCCCCCACCTGCAGCCACTAAGGGTTAAGGCGCGCAGCAAATCGCCGCCGCCTCAACCCCTGCCGTCTGCGCCGGAGCGGATGCGCCAGATGAGACTCCTCGCGCTCCCGCTCCGCGGCCTCCTTCTGCGAGATGATCGTTTCGCAGAAGGAGGCCACAGCCTCCCAAGACCTCTCGCTGCAGAGCATTGCCGCAACAATGCTGTAGAGCGAGAGGTCCTCCCGCTGAATAGCGAGTGCCATGGCGCCGCGCTCCGAACTCCAACGGCTGCACACCTCGAAGGTGTGCTGAGCCGTGTCGTCCGGATCCCCGCACTCATGGCACTGCGGGGTAGGCTCCCTCCCAATTTTGTGCAGGTAATGACCGAAGCACCCATGTCCGGTCATCACCTGCACAAGCCGGAACGACGTTGCGCCGACTGCCCTCTCTAACCAAAGGTCCACCGACGGGAGGATCGCCCCTATAGTACGGGTACCATAGGGGGAGTCCTCCAGGTCGGTTTTCCAGCGGTCCCGCAGTCGACGCTCCGTCATCCGGCGCGTCTCCTCTACCTCCTCAGGGTCCGGGCGTTCACCCCTTGCCCGGGCCCTAGACCTAACCCTATAGGTCTCCGCCTGCACCTCTGCGTCCAGTTCCCAGGGCGGGGTGCAGGCGAGGAGGCAGGCCGCCGCGTGGGCCACAGTAACGTAGGCCCTCACTATACGCAGAGCCACAACCCTCTGCGGTCTCCGCAGCAGGGCCCTGTTGCGGGCGGACAGCTTGTCCGCCCAGATTGGGGCCCCGTAGAGGGCCATGCTCCTTGTTACGCCGGCGTATAGACGCCGGCATAAGGAGCCCGGCCCACCCACATTGGGCAGTAGCCGGCCCAGCGCCGAGGCGGCGCCCACGATTCGGGGAGCAAGTCTGGTGAAGTGCTCCCCGAAGTCCCATTTGCGGTCCAGAACCAGCCCCAGATATTTGATGTGGGGCTTTATCTGGACCGTTTCTCCTCCGAGGGTAAGCGCCGCGCCCGCCGGCAGCCGCCACCCTCGCCCTCCGAAGACTATACTCTCCGTCTTCGAGAGGGCCACCTTTAGGCCGAGCCGCTCAATGCGATGGATCGCCAGCTCGGCCGCCACCTCCGCCCTCCTTGAGGTCTCCCTCATGTCGCTTCCGCGCGCAGCCACCATCGTGTCGTCCGCATAACAGATGGTGAGTGTGCGCGGAAGCAGCTCCCCCCTAATGGCCCAATCGTACCCCAGGTTCCAAAGAAGTGGACCGAGTACGGAACCCTGGGGCACGCCGCAGGCCATTCCCCTCTCCCCTCGTCGACCCTCCTTACCCTCATAGAGCACTACCCTCTCGGTAAGGTAGTGCTCTATGACCCGCCTTAGATAGTGAGGCACTTCGTGATACCGAAGTGCCTCACTAATAACCTCGTAGGGGAGGGTGCCGAATGCGTTCGCGATGTCCAGCGACACCGCGACGACACCCTCACCCCTGCCCGACGCGTACTCGCAGAAGTCCCTGAGGGACTTCAACGCGTCGAGCGTTGACCGCCCCTCCCGGAACCCGAACTGTCTTTCCGAGACGTTCGGGCCGGCGGTCTCCAGGTGCTGCAGGATCCGGGAGGCCAGGATGCGTTCGAACATTTTCCCGGCCTCGTCTAGCAGCACGATGGGGCGGTATGCGGACGGGCAGTCGGGGGGTCGACCCTCTTTACGGAGGAGGCACAGCCTCCCCTCCTTCCATATCCTCGGGAACCTTCCCTCCCTCAGGCAGTCGTCCATGATCTGCCTGAGGCGGTTCCCGAGGTGCTTCAAAGCTACCGGGAGGACGCGGCCTGGGACTCCGTCTGGACCCGGGGCTTTTTTGCAGCCCCGGAGTCGATCTAGCACCCGCTCGAACTCGTCATCACTTACAGGAGCGACGACGAGTTCGTCCTCCCGTTCCTCCCGGGTCTCGGCCATTGCCGGGGGAGTGATCGAGGGGGCTGGAGGGAACAGCCCCTCGACGACCCTCTGCAGTAGGGCGGGCTCAAGGGACTCCATAGGGGGGGCGGTGCGCATCTTGTTACGCACCACCCTGTAGGGCCGTCCCCACGGGTCCCTATCGAGGGTGGCCAAGAATGAGACATGCGCCTCATCCTTGGCCTTGGCAATAGCCATATTGAGGGCCCCCTTTGCCTCTTTGAGGGTGCGGTGGAGGCCCTCTTCTTCTTCGGTAGTGTGCCGCCGGCGCCTACAGTGCTGGTAGGCCCGGCGGGCAGCGTTGCTGGTGGTACGCAGGCCCGCAATTTCTGCGGACCACCAGTACACCCTCTTACGGGCGAAGAGGCGCTTGGTCCGGGGCATGGCCGCATCGCACACCGCCTGCAGTGCGATGCGGAACCGGACCGCCCTCTCCTCGACACCGAGGGCGGCGGGTGGGGCAGTGCACCAGGCCTCCACCATCGCCGCCTCGTCCGCCATGGCCCTGTCCAATTGGGACAGGGACCATTTTGGAAACCCTCTGCCCCTGTTTGCCCTCCTCCCCGGGATGGGCGGTGGCTGGACCCCTCCTGCGGAGACCCTCATCCTGATGTACAAATGATCGGAGAGGGTCTCCACGTCCTCCAGGACGCGCCATTCTTCCACGCGCGCGGCAATGGCAGTGGTCGCGAACGTTATGTCCACGACCGAACCCCCCTGCCGCCGCACGCATGTGTTTGCGTCGCCCTGGTTCAGGATTTCCAGTCCCGTTGCCACCACCCAATCCGTGAGAGCCACCCCGCGCGGGTCCGTGATGGGGGAACCCCATGCCGAGCTCTTGGCATTGAGGTCCCCCAGGACCATCACCTGTCTCGGGGCAGCCCTCCTGACCACCCCCCCCAGGACCCCCAGGAACTGCTCGAACGCACGCAGCGGCCTATTGGGGGAGAAATACACCGCTACTAGAACGGTGTCGCTCCCCCACCTGGCCGCCACGAACCCCGGGCCACCCTCGATCCTCGACAGGGGGGGGAAGTCCCCAACCGCCGGCACCACGATGGCAACCATTTCGTCCGAAGCCCCTACCCAATTAGGTAGGGGAGGGACGAAATATGGCTCCGCGACAACCGCAACGCCAATTTCCCACTCCGCCATGGTCTGCATGAGCAGATCCTGAGCTCTGGCGGAGTGGTTGGCGTTCACCTGCAGGACCTCTAGATGTCGGTGTGCTGACATTTAGAGGTCCATGCGGTTGTCCTCTTCGGGCCGGCCGGCGGCTTCTTCTACCTGTGGGGGAGGCTGAGGACGACGGGGGGGTCGCGTCCTCAGGTCCTTGCCTCTAGTGTGAGGCGGGAAACAACTGTCCCCCCCCATGGAGTGATCAGCCGGGAGTTTGGCATGGGCGCACACCACGCACCACGCCTTCTCCTCCCAGCACTCCTTAGCCATGTGCCCCTCCCTGCTGCACCGGTAGCAAGCGTTCGACCGGTCAACGCTGGAGGGGCACGTCTCTCTGGTGTGACCAACACCCATGCATTTGTAGCACCGCAGGGGTGTTGGCCCGATCCTGTTGACCCTGGCGGAGGCCCAACCGACTCTGACTCGCCCTTTTTCTAAGAGGGCTTTGGCCACCCGCACAGGGCACTGAATAAGGACGGATCCAGTGCCGTCATACAGGGGGCGAATGCCCCCGACCTTGATTTGGGCCTGATCACAGGCTCCCTCAGTGGCGACCGCCAGCGCCACGGATTCCTTAGTCGCCGACTCATCCAAGCCGGCGATTTGGAGCCCGACCTTCTTGGTGACGCGGCTCACGTCAGCCACGTCGCCGACAATCTCTCGCAGCTTGGCTGCGAGATTGTCGGCCGCAACCTAACCTAACCTAACCTAACCTAACCTAACCTAACCTAACCTAACCTAACCTAACCTAACCTAACCTAACCTAACCTAACCTAACCTAACCTAACCTAACCTAACCTAACCTTTTTTTTTTTTTTTTTTTTTTTTTTTTTTTTGACAGGGTGGAAAATGCTTTATGCATTCCCCTCACCATGGGAGTAGTGAGGGGATATGTGGGACTCACCCCCCGCCCCCCCCTCAGAATGAGAGGGGGAAGGGGAGCGCAACCCACTAAAAACCACCCTGGCGTACCCTCCTGCCGGTTTGGCAAGGCGCCGTGGAACCGCCGAAGCTCTGCCCACGACGCCTTCCGGCAGCCCCGGCCGTCTGCCGGGGCTACCCGCGCCGAAGGGGAGAGGGGCCGAGCACGCCTGGCCCCTCTCCCAGACCGCCAAGTGACTAGCCTACGGCGGGCGGGGGACTCCCATCCCCCACCCGCAGTCACTAAGGGTTGAGGCGGGCGGCAAAACGCCGCCGCCTCACCCCCCGCCGTCTACGCCGGAGCGGATGCGCGAGAGGAGAGTCCTCGCGCTCACGCTCCGAGGCCTCCTTCTGCGAGATGACACACTCGCAGAAGGAGGCCACAGCCCTCCAGGACCTGTCGCTGCACAGCATTGCAGACACAACGCTGTGCAGGGAGAGGTCCCGTCGACCGATGGCTAGCGCCATAGTGCGGCGCTCCGCACTCCACCGGCTGCACACCTCGAGAGTGTGCTGAGCCGTGTCGTCCGGATCGCCGCACTCATGGCACTGCGGGCCGGGCTCCCTCCCAATTTTGTGCAGGTAATGACCGAAGCATCCATGTCCGGTCAATACCTGCACAAGCCGGTACGACGTAGCGCCGACTGCCCTCCCCAACCAGGTGTCAAACGACCCGAGGATCGCCCCTATGGTCCGAGTCCCATAGGGGGAGTCCTCCAGGTCCGCTTTCCACCTGTCCCGCAGTCGGCGCTCCGTCATCCGGCGCGTCTCCTCCACCTCCTCAGGGTCCGGGCGTTCTCCTCTCGCCCGGGCCCTGGACCTAACTGCGTAGGTCTCCGCCTGCACCTCTGCGTCCAACTCCCAGGGCGGGGTGCAGGCGAGGAGGCAGGCCGCGGCGTGGGCCACCGTCATGTAGGCCCTCACAATTCGGAGGGCCACCACCCGCTGTGGCCTCTGCAGCAGGGCCCTGTTCCGGGCGGACAGCTTGTCCGCCCAGATTGGGGCCCCGTACAGAGCCATGCTCCTTGTAACGCCGGCATACAGCCGGCGGCACAAGGAGCCCGGCCCACCCACGTTCGGCAGTAGCCGGCTCAGTGCCGACGCGGCGCCCACAACTCGGGGAGCCAGTTGCGTAAAATGCTCCCCGAAGTTCCATCGTCGGTCCAGAACAAGCCCCAAATATTTTATGTGGGGCTTGATCGGGACCGACTCCCCCCCCAGGGTGAGCGCCAAACCCGCCGGCAGCCTCCACCCCCGGCCCCCGAAGACTATCGCCTCAGTCTTCGGGAGCGCCACCCTCAGGCCGAGCCGACCAATCCGGTAAATGGTCAGCTCGGCCGCCGCTTCCGCCCGGCACAGCACCTCCCTCATGTCGGTCCCACGCACGGCCACCATGGTGTCATCTGCGTAGCAGATGGTGGCCGTCCGTGGGAGCAACTCCCCCCTGATGGCCCAATCGTACCCCAGGTTCCATAAGAGCGGACCGAGCACGGAGCCTTGGGGTACGCCACAGGCCATCGCCGTCGACCCCCGTCGACCGTCCCTCTGCTCATAGAGCACTACCCTCTCGGTCAGGTAGTGCTCTATGACCCGCCGCAGGTAGGGAGGCACTTGGTGGTAAATAAGTGCCTCCCTTATCACCCCATAGGGGAGAGTGCCAAACGCGTTTGCGATGTCAAGGGACACCGCGACGACACCCTCCCCTCTGCTCGACGCGTACTCACAGAAGTCCCTAAGGGACTTCAGCGCGTCGAGCGTAGACCGCCCCTCTCTGAACCCGAACTGTCTATCAGAGACGTTCGGGCCGGCGGTCTCCAGATGCTGCTGGATCCTGGAGGCCAGGATTCTCTCCATCATCTTCCCGGCCTCATCCAGCAGCACTATGGGGCGATAGGCGGAGGGACAGTCCGGGGGTCGACCCTCTTTCCGGAGGAGGCAAAGCCTCCCCTCCTTCCACACCCTCGGGAACCGTCCCTCCCTCAGGCAGTCGTCCATCAACTGCCTGAGTCGGTCCCCGAGGTGTTTTAGGGCGATGGGGAGTACCCGGCCCGGTACTCCGTCGGGCCCCGGGGCTTTCTTGCAGCCCCGGAGCCGGTCCACCGCCCTCTCGAACTCGTCATCGCTTACCGGTGCGATGGCGAGCTCGAGTGGGTCCTCCAAGTCCCCCGGTGGCTCGGTCATCACCGGGGGAGTTATCGAGGGAGCTGCCGGAAACAGCCCCTCTACGACCCTCCTCAGGAGGGGAGGCTCTAGAGAGTCCATGGGGGGGGGCAGTGCGCATTTTGTTGCGCACCACCCTGTACGGCCGCCCCCACGGATCCCTGTCCAGCGTGGCCAAGAATGAGGCGTGTGCCTCATCCTTGGCCTTTGCTATCGACAGGGTTAGGGCCCCCTTGGCTTCTTTGAGGGCCCCGTAGAGCCTCTCCTCCTCCTCCGCAGTGTGCCGCCTGCGCCTACAGTGTTGGTAGGCGCGGCGGGCACTGTTACTGGTGGTCCGCACTGCCGCAATTTCGGCGGACCACCAGTAGACCTTCCTCCGGGCGAAGAGCCGTTTCGCCCGGGGCATGGCCGCTCCGCACACGGCCTGCAGTGCGGAGCGGAACCGGCGCGCCCTCTCCTCCACTCCCAAGGCGGCGGGTGGGGCAGCACACCAAGCCTCCACCATCGCCGCCTCGTCCGCCTTGGCCCTGTCCAGTTGGGACAGGGACCACTTGGGGAACTCCTCCGTCCCCCCTCCCCGCCCCCCCCGAGGACTGGGTGGCGGCTGGCCCGGTCTTGTGGAGACCCTCAACCTGATATACAGGTGATCGGAGAGGGTCTCCACGTCCTCCAGGACGCGCCAGTCTGCGAGGCGCGCGGCAATGGCAGGGGTCGCGAACGTGATGTCCACGATGGACCCCCCCTGCCGCCGCACGCAAGTGTTGGCGCTGCCCTGGTTCAGGACCACCAGGCCCGCCGCCGCCACCCAATCCGTCAGCACCTCCCCGCGCACGTCCGTTATGGGGGATCCCCACGTCGCACTCTTGGCGTTGAGGTCCCCCAGGACCATGACATGGCGCGGGGCCGCCCTCTCCACGACCCCCCTCAGGACCCCCAGGAAAGCCTCAAAGGCGGCCAGCGGCCTATTGGGGGAGAAGTACACCGCAACAAGTACGGTGTCGCTCCCCCATCCGGCCGCCACATACCCCGGGCCGCCCTCGATCCTCTCGAGAGGGGGTCCGCCGCCGATCGCCGGCACCGCCACGGCAACCCACTCGTCCGTCGACCCTACCCAATTGGGTAGGGGAGGGACGAAGTAGGGTTCCGCGACCACCGCAACGTCAATCGACCACTCCGCCATTGCCTGCATGAGCAGGTCTTGTGCTCTGGCGCAGTGGTTGACGTTGGCCTGCAGGAGCTCCAAATGGTGTGCTGGCATTTAGAGCTCCATGCAGGTCTCCTCGGGGGCCTGGCCGGCGGCGGTCGCTGCGGGGCCACTTTCATTAGCAACGGGGGGGCGGGGACGCTGCGGCCTCAGGTGTCGACCTTTTGTTGCGGGGGGGAAACATTTCCTCCCCCCCAGCATGTGGTTTGCCGGGAGTTTGGCCTGGTGGCATACGGCGCACCAAGCCTTCTCCCAGCACTCCGCCATTTTGTGCCCCTCTTTGCTGCACCGGAAGCAGAAATTGCTCCGGTCAACTTTGGAGGGGCACAGCTCCCGCGAATGGCCGACACCATAGCAGCGGAAGCACCGCATTGGTGTCGGCCCCACCGCCGTGACCCTGGCGGAGGCCCAACCCACCAGGATCCTCCCGGCTTTGGTAAGGGTCACCGCAGCCTGCACGGGGCACTGGATCAAGACCGATCCAGTGCCATCGTAAAGGGCGCGGACGGCCCCCACCTTGACCTGCTCAGGCTGGCAAGCCCCAGCCGCGGCAACAGCCTGCGCCACCGTCTCCTTGGTGGCCGACTCATCCAGACCGGAAATCTGGACGCCGGCCATCTTAACGGGGCGGCTGACGTCCGCCACGTCCCCCACCAACCCTTGCAGCTTGGCTGCAAGGGTATCGGCCACCTCGTGGCCCTTCTCCCCGGGGACCTCGATGACCCGGGAGCCCGTCATCGAGGTCCTGACCCGCACGTGCTGCAGGCCCACCTCGCTCAGGCTAAGGCCATTAATGGCCTTAGCCATGGTGGCCTGCAGGGTGGTGGTGGCTCCCTTCTTTAGGGAGATCACCACCGCCGCCGTCTTGGGGACCGACAACTTGGCGGGTCTCGGCCGGTGCGCCGCCTTACCGGTCCCTTTAGGGGGTGGAGGGGGGGGCTTGGCCGCGCCCTTACCCTTCTTCCGAACCACCTGCGACCACGACATTTGTGTGGGCGCAGGTGGCATATGGCTCGAGGAGCCGGGTCCCTCTTCCGTGGCCGGGGCAGCCTTGGCGGCCTTGGCGGCTTTTTTGATGGCCGGAGTGGGAGCTGGGGCCACCGCCTTCTTGTTGGCCCGCCCATCACCTAGCCTGGCTCTGGCTTTCGGCTCGAGGTCCACCGGGGCCGGGGGTGGCGGGGCAATACCTGCCCCCTGTCGCTGAGGGGGGGCCGACACGGCAGGCTTGGCAGCCCGCTTGTCGTGTGCCAGCGGGGGGCGAAGGATGGGCTCCGCCGGGAGGCGCCTGTTGACCTCCTCCATCCTGTCGCTTATCATCTTGCCCAGGCTAAGAAATAGGTCCCTCTTCATGCTTTCAATCGCCTCGGTCAGCTCGGCGGTCCCGAACTGCAGGGCAGCAGCGACAGGGGGGGCGGCCGGGATCTGCCGCTCGCTGAAGGCGATGCGGAGCGCCTTCAGCTCCGCCGAGTTCAGAGCGAGTTGCTCCCGCATCCTTTTGTTGTCCGCCTTAAGGATGCGGATCTCCTCGCTCTCGGTTCTGGAGGCCTCTACCTCGTCCATCAGCCCCAAGATGGCGCGGCAGGCCCGGTTCATGCGGCCTTTTACATCCCCCTTAATGTTCCCGGATATCCTGGTCGCCTCCAGGATGTCCCTCGCCGCCATGCGGGTGGCATCTATCGGGTCAGCCTTCTGCTGACCCTCTAGTCCATCCATCAGCTCAGGGGAGCGCGACCCCGAGCGAGAGCGTGAGCCGGAGCGAGATCGCCGGTCCCCCTCCGCTTTTCCCTTTTTCCCCCCCTTTCCCCCCCTGGGGCGGAGTTCGGGAAGGTCCCTCGTGTAACTGGCCGCAGGATCGGCATCACCTACCTCCTCAAATTGGGGCTCCAGCTGGTAAAGCTTCGCCCTCAACCTGGCTGCGGCCAGCCCAGAGTAAGCCCCCTTGGGCTTTTTGAGGAGCTTCTTCCTTCGAGTCTGAGGCGGCGGCGAATCACCAGTTGCACGGTACTTGGCAGCCGCGTCCGCCTCCGCCTCAGACCCACCCAGATCATGGTACCGAAGCACCACCCCCGAGCACGCTCCCCTCGTACCGGAGCGCTTCCCTCTCCTAGCGGTGTTCACTTTCGGCTTCGGTAACACCTCGTCCTCCCCGGCGTGTGGCCTTTTTGTAGACCTTGTACCAGAAGGTCTACTTTGAGTATTCGGGGCATCATTTTTCAGCCCGTCCTCATCAGTGACCTTGCTGGTATTGGGGGTGCTGGCCTGGACATACTGGACAACTAGCGGAAGAGATGAGTCGGAGACATCACCTGCCTCCGAACTGATCACCTCCACCAGCTCCGCCTCTTTCAGCCTCGCCGCCTCCATTGCTTTGTCCATCTCGGTGTCCTGTTGTGGTGTGCCCTGGTCGTGTTTACGAAGGTCAGCGCCGTTGCGCTGGCCTACGAAGTGGCTTTTGCCCCCCCCAGAATACGAGGGGCAGCCCGTGTCCGCAGACACGGGGAGGGGTTCTCCCGTTAGGGTACCCTCCTGGGGTAGTCTATTTTTTGAGCCACTCATTCCATCCGTCTTCATTGTGCGTTTAAGGCCCTGCACAAAAGGCCGTGGTACCTTGTTCTCGCCCAGGTCGTCATTATATGAATCGTCATCGGTGTCCTTAAGTAGCTCGCATGGGTCGTGTTCACGGAGGTCAGCGCCATTGCGCTGACCTACGACATGGCCTTTGCCCCCCCCAGAATACGAGGGGCAGCCCGTGTCCGCAGACACGGGGAGGGGTTCTCCCGTTAGGGTACCCTCCTGGGGTAGTCTTTTTTTTGAGCCACTCATTCCATCCGTCTTCATTGTGCGTTTAAGGCCCTGCACAAAAGGCCGTGGTACCTTGTTCTCGCCCAGGTCGTCATTATGTGAATCGTCATCGGTGTCCTTAAGTAGCTCGCATGGGTCGTGTTTACGGAGGTCAGCGCCATTGCGCTGACCTACGACATGGCCTTTGCCCCCCCCAGAATACGAGGGGCAGCCCGTGTCCGCAGACACGGGGAGGGGTTCTCCCGTAAGGGTACCCTCCTGGGGTAGTTTTTTTTTTAAGCCACTATCCATCATCATTGCGTGCGTTTTAGGCCCTGCACCAAAGGCCACCCATCCTCATTCTGCAGTTGCACTCCACTAACTACTCTCCGAGGAGAGTAGTCGGGAGCAACCTTCCACCAATATTGCGCACTTTCGGGGAGTATTTAATTCCCCAGGCCCGCGCTGGCCCAAAAGTGGATATACCGCCACTGGCTCGGTGCCCACCCCCTGGCCTAGCCTAACTTAACCTACCCATTTCCCCCCCAGTGTGTCGGTGACAAAGCGACTTTTCTAACGGAAAGTCACTTGTCACCTCCCCCCCACTCCCCTGCCGGATATTTGCCATGGGCTGAGAGAATTCCCCAGAGGGGAAAAGTCTCAACCGATGCCCAGGGTGCACCAGCCCAGATGCTGCGTTCTCTCCGGATCGAGATCAAGAGAGATCGCAACAACCAAGCCAACGTGGAGGAATCCGGCCCGCACCCCAACCTAACCTAACCTAACCTAACCTAACCTAACCTAACCTAACCTAACCTAACCTAACCTAACCTAACCTAACCTAACCTAACCTAACCTAACCTAACCTTTTTTTTTTTTTTTTTGTTACGCTGGGGAAATGCTTTTACGCATACCACCCAGGTCTAGGGAGACCCGGGATGGTTATGTGGGACTCACCAACCAATGGCCGGAATACCCACTAAAACCCCAGCGGCCTTAGCACTCCATAGGCCGTTGAAAATGGGGGCGCCATGGGTTCCAAATGATGCTACCATTGATCCTAACCTAACCTAACCTAACCTAACCTTTTTTTTTTTTTTTTTTTTTTTTTTTTTGATGACGGAGTGGAAATGCATTTACGCATCCTCCCTGCCCGGGGAAGGCTGTGCAATGGGAGGTATGACGGACTCTCAAAAGAACTACCGTCTAAAACCACTCCGGCGTTTACCCCCCTGGCCAGTCGCGAGGCGCCGCGGAACCGCAATTAAGCTTTGCCCACTGACACGCCTCCTGGCCTGCTCCGAAGAGCCCCACCTTCTCCGCCAAAGGAGGAGACGGCTGCGGTCGGCAGCCCACGACCATCTCCCCAGACCGGTAAAGCCGTGCAATGTGGGCCCCCAACCCACTGGCCCTACACGGTCTGCCTGTGGTGGATGGTGCTTTCCGGATACCCAACCTCTAAGGGTCGGTCCCCATACCCTTCAAACACACCCCACCACAGCTGTCCCACCAATAACTACAGTGCCCCCCGGGATTCCGAAAGACACGTAGAAGGACCCTCGGGTGACATGGGAGTACGTCTTGAGCAGGGTCATGCTCCGGTGCAGAGCGGAACCTTCGTGCTCCGTTGCAGAGCGGAGTTAACATGCCCCAGTCTTTCGGTAAGCCCAGTCACCAACCACCAAAGTGACAGAAAGCAGCTGTCCGGTTTGGAAACGGCCTCAAAGGCACACGCAACCGCCCCTTTCAACCACCTCTGTCACGGCCCCCTCCAGGTAACTGGTGACATGGGAGTACGTCTTGAGCAGGGTCATGCTCCGGTGCAGAGCGGAACCTTCGTGCTCCGTTGCAGAGCGGAGTTAACATGCCCCAGTCTTTCGGTAAGCCCAGTCACCAACCACCAAAGTGACAGAAAGCAGCTGTCCGGTTTGGAAACGGCCTCAAAGGCACACGCAACCGCCCCTTTCAACAACCTCTGTCACCGCCCTCAAAAGAGGCGGGATGGTGACAAAACCACTTTTCCGAGGAAAAGCGGCTCGTCACCATCCCCCCCCTAGGTGACAGAAGGAAACTTTCCGGGGCAGAAGTGCTCTCCACACAACCGCAACCCTTCAAGAAGCCCCTGTCACCTCCCCTCCCCCCCTTGCCGGATATTAGCCATGGGCCGAAAGAATTCCCAAGTGGGAAAAGTCTCAGCCAATGCCCAGGGTGCACCAGCCCAGATGCTGCGTTCTCCCCGGATCGAGATCAAGAGAGACTGCAACACCCAAGCCAACGTGGAGGAATCCGGCCTGCACCCCAACCTAACCTAACCTTTTTTTTTTTTTTTTTTTTTTTTTTTTTTTTTTTTTTTTTTTTTTTTTGGTGACGGAGTGGAAATGCATTTACGCATCCTCCCTGCCCGGGGAAGGCTGTGCAATGGGAGGTATGACGGACTCTCAAAAGAACTACCGTCTAAAACCACTCCGGCGTTTACCCCCCTGGCCAGTCGCGAGGCGCCGCGGAACCGCAATTAAGCTTTGCCCACTGACACGCCTCCTGGCCTGCTCCGAAGAGCCCCACCTTCTCCGCCAAAGGAGGAGACGGCTGCGGTCAGCAGCCCACGACCATCTCCCCAGACCGGTAAAGCCGTGCAATGTGGGCCCCCAACCCACTGGCCCTACACGGTCTGCCTGTGGTGGATGGTGCTTTCCGGATACCCAACCTCTAGGGTCGGTCCCCATACCCTTCAAACACACCCCACCACAGCTGTCCCACCAATAACTACAGTGCCCCCCGGGATTCCGAAAGACACGTAGAAGGACCCTCGGGTGACATGGGAGTACGTCTTGAGCAGGGTCATGCTCCGGTGCAGAGCGGAACCTTCGTGCTCCGTTGCAGAGCGGAGTTAACATGCCCCAGTCTTTCGGTAAGCCCAGTCACCAACCACCAAAGTGACAGAAAGCAGCTGTCCGGTTTGGAAACGGCCTCAAAGGCACACGCAACCGCCCCTTTCAACCACCTCTGTCACGGCCCCCTCCAGGTAACTGGTTAAGCTTTCCAGGAACAGAAACGGCCTCGAAGGCACACGCAACTGACCCTTCAAGCTACCCCAGTCACCAACCGTCAATGGGCCACAGAAGGAAGCTGTCCAGGGCGGAAACGGTCCAAAGCAACCGCCCCTTCCAACGACCTCTGTCGCCGCCTCCCTATGGTGACGAGGCCACTTTTCCGAAGAAAAGCTGCTCGTCACCATCCCCCCCCAGGTGACAGAAGGAAACTTTCCGGGGCAGAAGTGCCGGTACACAACCGCAACCCTTCAAGAAACCCCTGTCACCTTCCCCCCTCCCCCCCCGTGCCGGATATTAGCCATGGACCGAAAGAATTCCCAAAAGGGAAAAGTCTCAGCCAATGCCCAGGGTGCACCAGCCCAGATGCTGCGTTCTCTCCGGATCGAGATCAAGAGAGACTGCAACACCCAAGCCAACGTGGAGGAATCCGGCCTGCACCCCAACCTAACCTAACCTAACCTAACCTAACCTAACCTAACCTAACCTAACCTAACCTAACCTAACCTAACCTAACCTAACCTAACCTAACCTAACCTAACCTAACCTAACCTAACCTAACCTAACCTAACCTAACCTTTTTTTTTTTTTTTGATGACGGAGTGGAAATGCATTTACGCATCCTCCCTGCCCGGGGAAGGCTGTGCAATGGGAGGTATGACGGACTCTCAAAAGAACTACCGTCTAAAACCACTCCGGCGTTTACC
The DNA here is from genome assembly GCA_923062465.1 of Acleris sparsana. Lineage (NCBI taxonomy): Eukaryota > Metazoa > Arthropoda > Insecta > Lepidoptera > Tortricidae > Acleris > Acleris sparsana. Next base: position 104,290 of record OV281288.1, read on the forward strand.
CCCCTGGCCAGTCGTGAGGCGCCGCGGAACCGCAATTAAGCTTTGCCCACTGACACGCCTCCTGGCCTGCTCCGAAGAGCCCCACCTTCTCCGCCAAAGGAGGAGACGGCTGCGGTCGGCAGCCCACGACCATCTCCCCAGACCGGTAAAGCCGTGCAATGTGGGCCCCCAACCCACTGGCCCTACACGGTCTGCCTGTGGTGGATGGTGCTTTCCGGATACCCAACCTCTAAGGGTCGGTCCCCATACCCTTCAAACACACCCCACCACAGCTGTCCCACCAATAACTACAGTGCCCCCCGGGATTCCGAAAGACACGTAGAAGGACCCTCGGGTGACATGGGAGTACGTCTTGAGCAGGGTCATGCTCCGGTGCAGAGCGGAACCTTCGTGCTCCGTTGCAGAGCGGAGTTAACATGCCCCAGTCTTTCGGTAAGCCCAGTCACCAACCACCAAAGTGACAGAAAGCAGCTGTCCGGTTTGGAAACGGCCTCAAAGGCACACGCAACCGCCCCTTTCAACCACCTCTGTCACGGCCCCCTCCAGGTAACTGGTTAAGCTTTCCAGGAACAGAAACGGCCTCGAAGGCACACGCAACTGACCCTTCAAGCTACCCCAGTCACCAACCGTCAATGGGCCACAGAAGGAAGCTGTCCAGGGCGGAAGCGGCCCAGCAACCGCCCCTTCCAACGACCTCTGTCGCCGCCTCCCTATGGTGACGAGGCCACTTTTCCGAAGAAAAGCTGCTCGTCACCATCCCCCCCCAGGTGACAGAAGGAAACTTTCCGGGGCAGAAGTGCCGGTACACAACCGCAACCCTTCAAGAAACCCCTGTCACCTTCCCCCCCCCCCCCCCCCGTGCCGGATATTAGCCATGGGCCGAAAGAATTCCCAAGGGGGAAAAGTCTCAGCCAATGCCCAGGGTGCACCAGCCCAGATGCTGCGTTCTCTCCGGATCGAGATCAAGAGAGACTGCAACACCCAAGCCAACGTGGAGGAATCCGGCCTGCACCCCAACCTAACCTAACCTAACCTTTTTTTTTTTTTTTTTGATGACGGAGTGGAAATGCATTTACGCATCCTCCCTGCCCGGGGAAGGCTGTGCAATGGGAGGTATGACGGACTCTCAAAAGAACTACCGTCTAAAACCACTCCGGCGTTTACCCCCCTGGCCAGTCGCGAGGCGCCGCGGAACCGCAATTAAGCTTTGCCCACTGACACGCCTCCTGGCCTGCTCCGAAGAGCCCCACCTTCTCCGCCAAAGGAGGAGACGGCTGCGGTCAGCAGCCCACGACCATCTCCCCAGACCGGTAAAGCCGTGCAATGTGGGCCCCCAACCCACTGGCCCTACACGGTCTGCCTGTGGTGGATGGTGCTTTCCGGATACCCAACCTCTAGGGTCGGTCCCCATACCCTTCAAACACACCCCACCACAGCTGTCCCACCAATAACTACAGTGCCCCCCGGGATTCCGAAAGACACGTAGAAGGACCCTCGGGTGACATGGGAGTACGTCTTGAGCAGGGTCATGCTCCGGTGCAGAGCGGAACCTTCGTGCTCCGTTGCAGAGCGGAGTTAACATGCCCCAGTCTTTCGGTAAGCCCAGTCACCAACCACCAAAGTGACAGAAAGCAGCTGTCCGGTTTGGAAACGGCCTCGAAGGCACACGCAACCGCCCCTTTCAACTACCTCTGTCACGGCCCCCTCCAGGTAACTGGTTAAGCTTTCCAGGAACAGAAACGGCCTCGAAGGCACACGCAACTGACCCTTCAAGCTACCCCAGTCACCAACCGTCAATGGGCCACAGAAGGAAGCTGTCCAGGGCGGAAACGGTCCAAAGCAACCGCCCCTTCCAACGACCTCTGTCGCCGCCTCCCTATGGTGACGAGGCCACTTTTCCGAAGAAAAGCTGCTCGTCACCATCCCCCCCCAGGTGACAGAAGTAAACTTTCCGGGGCAGAAGTGCCGGTACACAACCGCAACCCTTAAAGAAACCCCTGTCACCTTCCCCCCCCCCCCCCCCGTGCCGGATATTAGCCATGGACCGAAAGAATTCCCAAGGGGGAAAAGTCTCAGCCAATGCCCAGGGTGCACCAGCCCAGATGCTGCGTTCTCTCCGGATCGAGATCAAGAGAGACTGCAACACCCAAGCCAACGTGGAGGAATCCGGCCTGCACCCCAACCTAACCTAACCTAACCTAACCTAACCTAACCTTTTTTTTTTTTTTTTTTTTTTTTTTTAAGAGGGGAAATGCTTTACGCATACCACCGCGTTTGGGCGAACGCGGCGGTTATGTGGGACTCTCCCCCCGCCCTCCTCCCCTATTGGGAAAAGGGCAGGAAGCCTACCCACTAAAACCCCTCTGAGTGTCGTCCCGTGCTTTTGGTATTGGCCGCAGTGGGATGCATAAGATTCTACCAAAACTGCGGCCGAAGCTACCCTAGGTGGGCTCGTCATGCCATTGGCAGGGGGGTGTAAACACCACCATCGGCAAGTGAGGCTGTGCAATGCGGGCCAAGGCTGCCCTTCCTGACCCGCGGCCTCACAAAGGAAATAAACGATTTCCTTTTCTCCGAACTAAGTGTGCCGAGAAATGTCAGGACTCCGACATCTCGTCGGCACTCGGAGTGTCACTGCAGTAAAATGATGGTGCAGCTCGTACTGGAGGCACCGGTTTTGTCCTCTTCTGAGGAGGCCTGCAGCGTTTTCCACACATAATGTGTCCTGCCGGTCTTTTTGCATGGGCGCAAACCGCACAGTGCGGTTTGGCCCTGCAGCCAGCGGACACATGGCCCTCTTCGCCGCATCGGAAGCAGATCGAGCCACGGTCAATTTCCGATGGGCATACTGCCCGTATGTGGCCTATACCCATGCACTTGAAGCAGCGCAAGGGTAAGGAATCCAGTATCTGGATCCGGGCTGATGACCAGCCCACCAAAAGACGTCCTGCCGCGGCTAGGGCTTTAGCAGCCCCTATAGGGCATTTAATAACCACCGTGCCAGACCCTCGTGGTCCCGTGCGGATGGTACCAATTTTGACTTGGTCGACCTCGCATCCAGTCTTCCTTGAAACCGCCAAGGCAACGTCTTCGGGCTCAATGGCCTCGTTTAGGCCAGATGCGCGAAGCGTGGCAGTCTTGATTGGCCTTGTTACAACCGCAAGTGATTCCAAGGCATCCTTAATTTTTTCCACCAGCATGTCCGCCTTAGGGCCGCTGTCAGCCCCGGGCACCTCTATGATTCGGGCTCCGGAAGCAGTACTCCGAATTCGGACATGCTCCAGGCCCACCTCACTCAGCTCGAAACAGCTTTTTATTTTGGTGATGGCGGCCGGATAGTCGATACCAGCCTTAAACGCCCACGGTGTCAATGTAATTACCACCGCAGTCGTCTTGGGGGTAACCAACCTAGGCTTCCGTTTCCTCCTCTTCTTGCCCTTATTCCTCTTCGGTTGCCTTTTTTTCTGGGCTAAGGGTGTCTTTTGTGCTGGGGCAGACACAATGGGCGGGCGGGGTGAGTCCAAGCGAACACCATCCCTGGCCACCTCCGCATAGTTCCGACCAGTGCCTTCACCCGGCCGTGCTCCCGAAGTAGCCAAAGTCACACCAGCTTGTTGGGGCGCGGTTTTTGGCTTAGCCGTCTGCTCTGTCCTTTTGTTCTGCTGTGGCCTCGATGTTGGGGCTGTAGCAGATCGAGCCCTGGTTGGGGCTGACCCTTTTTCGTCAGCAGCCAGTGGTGGCCGCAATACCGGTTCAGGTGGAAGGCGAGACTCAATGTTTCCAAGGCGGGCATTTATCATGCCCCCAAGGGACACAAGCAAGTCACGCCTTACCCCTTCCACGAGGTCTACTAGGCCAGCCTGGGTGTTATGTGGCTGGGCTCCGCTAGTAGATGGTCCATTTTCCCTTGCGCGTTCTGCGAAAGCCATGTCACGCAAGGTCCTCATCTCCGCTTTGAGGACATCTACTTGACGCTGAAGACGCGCATTATCGGCCCTCAGGCTGCGCGTCTCGTCGTCCCGGGTAAATATCCCCAGCTCTTCAACCGCTTCACCAATCGCTTTGGTGGCGAGGTTGATTTGCTTCCTCACTGTGCCTTTGAGGTGTCCGGATATTCTCGTGGCCTCGCGGATGTTCTGGACTTCCGTGAGCACGAGGTGGACGAGCGCATCTTTCGTCGGTCTCTCCAAAGTAAGAGGCGATTGCAGCTCAGTCCTATCCGTTTGTTTCGTCGCATTTTCGGTGTTTTGTCGAACCATTTGGGCCTTGGTCAGGCCCAGTCCGGGTGTTCCCGGCTTTCGTCCTCTGCCTCTGTGGGCCGTTTTGATTTTGGATGCCGAACACGTTTCAGCATCGTAAACCAGTTCGTCCTGCAATATCTCCAATGGTCTTTTGGTCGCAGATGAGGTCGTCAGTCTCACCGAACGGAGAGAGGAATCCGACAAAGAGTCGGCCTCCTCGGCTCGTTCCGGCTGGACGCGCTCTCTCATCCGGCTCGTCAGGTCCAATTCCGTCGTCAAGAGGTCATCGTCATTGCTTTCATCATCAGTATCCGTTATGGGTTTGCGTAAGTCGTGTTCACGGAGGCCAGTCTTGCGCTGGCCCACGAAGCGGCTTTTGCCCCCCCCAGAATACGAGGGGCAGCCCGCGTCCACAGACACGGGGAGGGGTTCTCCCGTTAGGGTACCCTCCTGGGGTAGTTTCTTTTTATGGCCACTCTCCATACTCCTTGCGTGCGTTTTAGGCCCTGCACCAAAGGCCATCCACCCCAACCCTGACGCCCTCTGCAGAGCAGAGAACGCTGCTGCACTCCCCTAACTACTCTCCGTGGAGAGTAGTCGGGAGCAGCCTTCCACCATAAGTGCACACTTTCGGGGAGTATTTAATTCCCCGGGCCCGCGCTGGCCCATGACAGTGGGTATCCCGCCACTGGTTCGGTGGAAGTGGGGAAGGATGGGTAAGGGGAAGGAAAAGGAGGGATATCAAGGAAAGGAATGGGAAGGTGGGAGTGGAAAGGGAAAAGTGCCGCTCTTAGTCTGGTCCCTCACCTCGGAACTTTCCGGTATGGGTAGCCCTGTCCGGTATAGCGTCGAGGATCACTGAAACACGCAAGCCCCCCCACCACGACAAGGTGGCAGCACATTCGGGGGGGAACCTAACCTTTTTTTTTTTTTTTTTTTTTTTGATGACGGAGTGGAAATGCATTTACGCATCCTCCCTGCCCGAGGGAAGGCTGTGCAATGGGAGGTATGACGGACTCTCAAAAGAACTACCGTCTAAAACCACTCCGGCGTTTACCCCCCTGGCCAGTCGTGAGGCGCCGCGGAACCGCAATTAAGCTTTGCCCACTGACACGCCTCCTGGCCTGCTCCGAAGAGCCCCACCTTCTCCGCCAAAGGAGGAGACGGCTGCGGTCGGCAGCCCACGACCATCTCCCCAGAACGGTAAAGCCGTGCAATGTGGGCCCCCAACCCACTGGCCCTACACGGTCTGCCTGTGGTGGATGGTGCTTTCCGGATACCCAACCTCTAAGGGTCGGTCCCCATACCCTTCAAACACACCCCACCACAGCTGTCCCACCAATAACTACAGTGCCCCCCGGGATTCCGAAAGACACGTAGAAGGACCCTCGGGTGACATGGGAGTACGTCTTGAGCAGGGTCATGCTCCGGTGCAGAGCGGAACCTTCGTGCTCCGTTGCAGAGCGGAGTTAACATGCCCCAGTCTTTCGGTAAGCCCAGTCACCAACCACCAAAGTGACAGAAAGCAGCTGTCCGGTTTGGAAACGGCCTCAAAGGCACACGCAACCGCCCCTTTCAACCACCTCTGTCACGGCCCCCTCCAGGTAACTGGTTAAGCTTTCCAGGAACAGAAACGGCCTCGAAGGCACACGCAACTGACCCTTCAAGCTACCCCAGTCACCAACCGTCAATGGGCCACAGAAGGAAGCTGTCCAGGGCGGAAGCGGCCCAGCAACCGCCCCTTCCAACGACCTCTGTCGCCGCCTCCCTATGGTGACGAGGCCACTTTTCCGAAGAAAAGCTGCTCGTCACCATCCCCCCCCAGGTGACAGAAGGAAACTTTCCGGGGCAGAAGTGCCGGTACACAACCGCAACCCTTCAAGAAACCCCTGTCACCTTCCCCCCCCCCCCCCGTGCCGGATATTAGCCATGGGCCGAAAGAATTCCCAAGGGGGAAAAGTCTCAGCCAATGCCCAGGGTGCACCAGCCCAGATGCTGCGTTCTCTCCGGATCGAGATCAAGAGAGACTGCAACACCCAAGCCAACGTGGAGGAATCCGGCCTGCACCCCGGGGGAACCTAACCTAACCTTTTTTTTTTTTTTTTTTTTTTTGATGACGGAGTGGAAATGCATTTACGCATCCTCCCTGCCCGGGGAAGGCTGTGCAATGGGAGGTATGACGGACTCTCAAAAGAACTACCGTCTAAAACCACTCCGGCGTTTACCCCCCTGGCCAGTCGCGAGGCGCCGCGGAACCGCAATTAAGCTTTGCCCACTGACACGCCTCCTGGCCTGCTCCGAAGAGCCCCACCTTCTCCGCCAAAGGAGGAGACGGCTGCGGTCAGCAGCCCACGACCATCTCCCCAGACCGGTAAAGCCGTGCAATGTGGGCCCCCAACCCACTGGCCCTACACGGTCTGCCTGTGGTGGATGGTGCTTTCCGGATACCCAACCTCTAGGGTCGGTCCCCATACCCTTCAAACACACCCCACCACAGCTGTCCCACCAATAACTACAGTGCCCCCCGGGATTCCGAAAGACACGTAGAAGGACCCTCGGGTGACATGGGAGTACGTCTTGAGCAGGGTCATGCTCCGGTGCAGAGCGGAACCTTCGTGCTCCGTTGCAGAGCGGAGTTAACATGCCCCAGTCTTTCGGTAAGCCCAGTCACCAACCACCAAAGTGACAGAAAGCAGCTGTCCGGTTTGGAAACGGCCTCAAAGGCACACGCAACCGCCCCTTTCAACCACCTCTGTCACGGCCCCCTCCAGGTAACTGGTTAAGCTTTCCAGGAACAGAAACGGCCTCGAAGGCACACGCAACTGACCCTTCAAGCTACCCCAGTCACCAACCGTCAATGGGCCACAGAAGGAAGCTGTCCAGGGCGGAAGCGGCCCAGCAACCGCCCCTTCCAACGACCTCTGTCGCCGCCTCCCTATGGTGACGAGGCCACTTTTCCGAAGAAAAGCTGCTCGTCACCATCCCCCCCCAGGTGACAGAAGGAAACTTTCCGGGGCAGAAGTGCCGGTACACAACCGCAACCCTTCAAGAAACCCCTGTCACCGTCCCCCCCCCCCCCCCGTGCCGGATATTAGCCATGGGCCGAAAGAATTCCCAAGGGGGAAAAGTCTCAGCCAATGCCCAGGGTGCACCAGCCCAGATGCTGCGTTCTCTCCGGATCGAGATCAAGAGAGACTGCAACACCCAAGCCAACGTGGAGGAATCCGGCCTGCACCCCAACCTAACCTAACCTAACCTAACCTAACCTAACCTAACCTAACCTAACCTAACCTAACCTAACCTAACCTAACCTAACCTAACCTAACCTAACCTAACCTAACCTAACCTAACCTAACCTAACCTAACCTAACCTAAACTAACCTTTTTTTTTTTTTTTTTTTTTTGATGACGGAGTGGAAATGCATTTACGCATCCTCCCTGCCCGGGGAAGGCTGTGCAATGGGAGGTATGACGGACTCTCAAAAGAACTACCGTCTAAAACCACTCCGGCGTTTACCCCCCTGGCCAGTCGCGAGGCGCCGCGGAACCGCAATTAAGCTTTGCCCACTGACACGCCTCCTGGCCTGCTCCGAAGAGCCCCACCTTCTCCGCCAAAGGAGGAGACGGCTGCGGTCAGCAGCCCACGACCATCTCCCCAGACCGGTAAAGCCGTGCAATGTGGGCCCCCAACCCACTGGCCCTACACGGTCTGCCTGTGGTGGATGGTGCTTTCCGGATACCCAACCTCTAGGGTCGGTCCCCATACCCTTCAAACACACCCCACCACAGCTGTCCCACCAATAACTACAGTGCCCCCCGGGATTCCGAAAGACACGTAGAAGGACCCTCGGGTGACATGGGAGTACGTCTTGAGCAGGGTCATGCTCCGGTGCAGAGCGGAACCTTCGTGCTCCGTTGCAGAGCGGAGTTAACATGCCCCAGTCTTTCGGTAAGCCCAGTCACCAACCACCAAAGTGACAGAAAGCAGCTGTCCGGTTTGGAAACGGCCTCAAAGGCACACGCAACCGCCCCTTTCAACCACCTCTGTCACGGCCCCCTCCAGGTAACTGGTTAAGCTTTCCAGGAACAGAAACGGCCTCGAAGGCACACGCAACTGACCCTTCAAGCTACCCCAGTCACCAACCGTCAATGGGCCACAGAAGGAAGCTGTCCAGGGCGGAAGCGGCCCAGCAACCGCCCCTTCCAACGACCTCTGTCGCCGCCTCCCTATGGTGACGAGGCCACTTTTCCGAAGAAAAGCTGCTCGTCACCATCCCCCCCCAGGTGACAGAAGGAAACTTTCCGGGGCAGAAGTGCCGGTACACAACCGCAACCCTTCAAGAAACCCCTGTCACCTTCCCCCCCCCCCCCCCCGTGCCGGATATTAGCCATGGGCCGAAAGAATTCCCAAGGGGGAAAAGTCTCAGCCAATGCCCAGGGTGCACCAGCCCAGATGCTGCGTTCTCTCCGGATCGAGATCAAGAGAGACTGCAACACCCAAGCCAACGTGGAGGAATCCGGCCTGCACCCCAACCTAACCTAACCTAACCTAACCTAACCTAACCTAACCTAACCTAACCTAACCTAACCTAACCTAACCTTTTTTTTTTTTTTTTTTTGATGACGGAGTGGAAATGCATTTACGCATCCTCCCTGCCCGGGGAAGGCTGTGCAATGGGAGGTATGACGGACTCTCAAAAGAACTACCGTCTAAAACCACTCCGGCGTTTACCCCCCTGGCCAGTCGCGAGGCGCCGCGGAACCGCAATTAAGCTTTGCCCACTGACACGCCTCCTGGCCTGCTCCGAAGAGCCCCACCTTCTCCGCCAAAGGAGGAGACGGCTGCGGTCAGCAGCCCACGACCATCTCCCCAGACCGGTAAAGCCGTGCAATGTGGGCCCCCAACCCACTGGTCCTACACGGTCTGCCTGTGGTGGATGGTGCTTTCCGGATACCCAACCTCTAGGGTCGGTCCCCATACCCTTCAAACACACCCCACCACAGCTGTCCCACCAATAACTACAGTGCCCCCCGGGATTCCGAAAGACACGTAGAAGGACCCTCGGGTGACATGGGAGTACGTCTTGAGCAGGGTCATGCTCCGGTGCAGAGCGGAACCTTCGTGCTCCGTTGCAGAGCGGAGTTAACATGCCCCAGTCTTTCGGTAAGCCCAGTCACCAACCACCAAAGTGACAGAAAGCAGCTGTCCGGTTTGGAAACGGCCTCGAAGGCACACGCAACCGCCCCTTTCAACTACCTCTGTCACGGCCCCCTCCAGGTAACTGGTTAAGCTTTCCAGGAACAGAAACGGCCTCGAAGGCACACGCAACTGACCCTTCAAGCTACCCCAGTCACCAACCGTCAATGGGCCACAGAAGGAAGCTGTCCAGGGCGGAAACGGTCCAAAGCAACCGCCCCTTCCAACGACCTCTGTCGCCGCCTCCCTATGGTGACGAGGCCACTTTTCCGAAGAAAAGCTGCTCGTCACCATCCCCCCCCAGGTGACAGAAGGAAACTTTCCGGGGCAGAAGTGCCGGTACACAACCGCAACCCTTCAAGAAACCCCTGTCACCTCCCCCCCCCCCCCCGTGCCGGATATTAGCCATGGGCCGAAAGAATTCCCAAGGGGGAAAAGTCTCAGCCAATGCCCAGGGTGCACCAGCCCAGATGCTGCGTTCTCTCCGGATCGAGATCAAGAGAGACTGCAACACCCAAGCCAACGTGGAGGAATCCGGCCTGCACCCCAACCTAACCTAACCTAACCTAACCTAACCTAACCTAACCTAACCTAACCTAACCTAACCTAACCTAACCTTTTTTTTTTTTTTTTTTTTTTTTTTTTTTAACAGCCGAGCAGCAGCGGTCTCGAACCCAGGTGCCTAGGAACACTAGGCCCCTGCGCTGCGCGACGCACCACTCGACCATGCCTTTCTCCAACCTAACCTTTTTTTTTTTTTTTTGATGACGGAGTGGAAATGCATTTACGCATCCTCCCTGCCCGGGGAAGGCTGTGCAATGGGAGGTATGACGGACTCTCAAAAGAACTACCGTCTAAAACCACTCCGGCGTTTACCCCCCTGGCCAGTCGCGAGGCGCCGCGGAACCGCAATTAAGCTTTGCCCACTGACACGCCTCCTGGCCTGCTCCGAAGAGCCCCACCTTCTCCGCCAAAGGAGGAGACGGCTGCGGTCAGCAGCCCACGACCATCTCCCCAGACCGGTAAAGCCGTGCAATGTGGGCCCCCAACCCACTGGCCCTACACGGTCTGCCTGTGGTGGATGGTGCTTTCCGGATACCCAACCTCTAGGGTCGGTCCCCATACCCTTCAAACACACCCCACCACAGCTGTCCCACCAATAACTACAGTGCCCCCCGGGATTCCGAAAGACACGTAGAAGGACCCTCGGGTGACATGGGAGTACGTCTTGAGCAGGGTCATGCTCCGGTGCAGAGCGGAACCTTCGTGCTCCGTTGCAGAGCTCTCCAACCTTTTTTTTTTTTTTTTTTTTTTTTTTTTTTTTTTTTTTTTTGACAGGGTGGAAAATGCTTTATGCATTCCCCTCACCATGGGAGTAGTGAGGGGATATGTGGGACTCACCCCCCGCCCCCCCCTCAGAATGAGAGGGGGAAAGGGAGCGCAACCCACTAAAAACCACCCTGGCGTACCCTCCTGCCGGTTTGGCAAGGCGCCGTGGAACCGCCGAAGCTCTGCCCACGACGCCTTCCGGCAGCCCCGGCCGTCTGCCGGGGCTACCCGCGCCGAAGGAGAGAGAGGCCGAGCACGCCTGGCCCCTCTCCCAGACCGCCAAGTGACTAGCCTACGGCGGGCGGGGGACTCCCATCCCCCACCCGCAGTCACTAAGGGTTGAGGCGGGCGGCAAAACGCCGCCGCCTCACCCCCCGCCGTCTACGCCGGAGCGGATGCGCGAGAGGAGAATCCTCGCGCTCACGCTCCGAGGCCTCCTTCTGCGAGATGACACACTCGCAGAAGGAGGCCACAGCCCTCCAGGACCTGTCGCTGCACAGCATTGCAGACACAACGCTGTGCAGGGAGAGGTCCCGTCGACCGATGGCTAGCGCCATAGTGCGGCGCTCCGCACTCCACCGGTTGCACACCTCGAGAGTGTGCTGAGCCGTATCGTCCGGATCGCCGCACTCATGGCACTGCGGGCCGGGCTCCCTCCCAATTTTGTGCAGGTAATGACCGAAGCATCCGTGTCCGGTCAATACCTGCACAAGCCGGTACGACGTAGCGCCGACTGCCCTCCCCAACCAGGTGTCAAACGACCCGAGGATCGCCCCTATGGTCCGAGTCCCATAGGGGGAGTCCTCCAGGTTCGCTTTCCACCTGTCCCGCAGTCGGCGCTCCGTCATCCGGCGCGTCTCCTCCACCTCCTCAGGGTCCGGGCGTTCTCCTCTCGCCCGGGCCCTGGACCTAACTGCGTAGGTCTCCGCCTGCACCTCTGCGTCCAACTCCCAGGGCGGGGTGCAGGCGAGGAGGCAGGCCGCGGCGTGGGCCACCGTCATGTAGGCCCTCACAATTCGGAGGGCCACCACCCGCTGTGGCCTCTGCAGCAGGGCCCAGAGCTCTCCAACCTAACCTAACCTAACCTAACCTAACCTAACCTAACCTAACCTAACCTAACCTAACCTAACCTAACCTAACCTAACCTAACCTAACCTAACCTAACCTAACCTAACCTTTTTTTTTTTTTTTTTTTTTTTTTTTTTTTTTTTTTTTTTTTTTTTTTTTTTTTTTTTTTTTTTTTTAACAGCCGAGCAGCAGCGGTCTCGAACCCAGGTGCCTAGGAACACTAGGCCCCTGCGCTGCGCGACGCACCACTCGACCATGCCTTTCTCCAACCTAACCTAACCTAACCTTTTTTTTTTTTTTTTTTTTTTTTTTTTTTTTTTTTTTTTTTTTTTTTTTTTTTTTTTTTTTTGACGAAGTGGAAATGCATTTACGCATCCTCCCTGCCCGGGGAAGGCTGTGCAATGGGAGGTATGACGGACTCTCAAAAGAACTACCGTCTAAAACCACTCCGGCGTTTAAACCTCCTGGCCGGTAGTGAGGCACCGCGGTACCGCTATAAGCATAGACCACTGACGCACCTCCCGGCTTGCTCCGAAGAGCCCCTCAAACCCCCGCCAGAGGAGGAGACGGCTGTGAACAGCCCGCGACCGTCTCCCCAGACCGGTTTAGCCGTGCAATGTGAGCCCCCTACCCACTGGCTTAACAAGAAGTTCGGGCGAGCAGCAAACCGAAGTTCACTGAGTTCGCCTTCCCTTCAACGGTCTGCCTGTGGTGGATGGTGCTTTCCGGATACCCAAACGCGAGGTTTGGTCCCATACCCTTCAAACACACCCCACCACAGCTGTCCCACCAATAACTACAGTGCCCCCCGGGATTCCGAAGGACACGTAGAAGGACCCTCGGGTGACATGGGAGCACCTTCGGAGTGGGTTACGCCCCGTTGCGTGCCATGTCTTCCGGTAAACCCAGTCACCAACCACCAAAGTGACAGAAAGCAGCTGTCCGGTTTGGAAACGGCCTCGAAGGCACACGCAACCGCCCCTTTCAACCACCTCTGTCACGGCCCCCTCCAGGTAACTGGTTAAGCTTTCCAGGAACAGAAACGGCCTCGTAGGCACACGCAACTGACCCTTCAAGCCTCCCCAGTCACCAACCGTCAAAAGGCAACAGAGAGAAGCTGTCCAGGACGGAAGCGGCCTCGCAGGCACACGCCACCGCCCCTTCCAACAACCTCTGTCGCCGCCCACATAAGAGGCGGGATGGTGACGACACCACTTTTCCGAGGAAAAGCGGCTCGTCACCATCCCCCCCCTAGGTGACAGAAGGAAACTTTCCGGGGCAGAAGTGTTCTCCTCACAACCGCAACCCTTCAAGAAACCCCTGTCACCTCCCCTCCCCCCCTTGCCGGATATTAGCCATGGGCCGAAAGAATTCCCAAGTGGGAAAAGTCTCAGCCAATGCCCAGGGTGCACCAGCCCAGATGCTGCGTTCTCCCCGGATCGAGATCAAGAGAGACTGCAACACCCAAGCCAACGTGGAGGAATCCGGCCTGCACCCCAACCTAACCTAACCTTTTTTTTTTTTTTTTTTTTTGATGACGGAGTGGAAATGCATTTACGCATCCTCCCTGCCCAGGGGAAGGCTGTGCAATGGGAGGTATGACGGACTCTCAAAAGAACTACCGTCTAAAACCACTCCGGCGTTTACCCCCCTGGCCAGTCGCGAGGCGCCGCGGAACCGCAATTAAGCTTTGCCCACTGACACGCCTCCTGGCCTGCTCCGAAGAGCCCCACCTTCTCCGCCAAAGGAGGAGACGGCTGCGGTCAGCAGCCCACGACCATCTCCCCAGACCGGTAAAGCCGTGCAATGTGGGCCCCCAACCCACTGGCCCTACACGGTCTGCCTGTGGTGGATGGTGCTTTCCGGATACCCAACCTCTAAGGGTCGGTCCCCATACCCTTCAAACACACCCCACCACAGCTGTCCCACCAATAACTACAGTGCCCCCCGGGATTCCGAAAGACACGTAGAAGGACCCTCGGGTGACATGGGAGTACGTCTTGAGCAGGGTCATGCTCCGGTGCAGAGCGGAACCTTCGTGCTCCGTTGCAGAGCGGAGTTAACATGCCCCAGTCTTTCGGTAAGCCCAGTCACCAACCACCAAAGTGACAGAAAGCAGCTGTCCGGTTTGGAAACGGCCTCAAAGGCACACGCAACCGCCCCTTTCAACCACCTCTGTCACGGCCCCCTCCAGGTAACTGGTTAAGCTTTCCAGGAACAGAAACGGCCTCGAAGGCACACGCAACTGACCCTTCAAGCTACCCCAGTCACCAACCGTCAATGGGCCACAGAAGGAAGCTGTCCAGGGCGGAAGCGGCCCAGCAACCGCCCCTTCCAACGACCTCTGTCGCCGCCTCCCTATGGTGACGAGGCCACTTTTCCGAAGAAAAGCTGCTCGTCACCATCCCCCCCCAGGTGACAGAAGGAAACTTTCCGGGGCAGAAGTGCCGGTACACAACCGCAACCCTTCAAGAAACCCCTGTCACCTTCCCCCCCCCCCCCCCCCCCCCGTGCCGGATATTAGCCATGGGCCGAAAGAATTCCCAAGGGGGAAAAGTCTCAGCCAATGCCCAGGGTGCACCAGCCCAGATGCTGCGTTCTCTCCGGATCGAGATCAAGAGAGACTGCAACACCCAAGCCAACGTGGAGGAATCCGGCCTGCACCCCAACCTAACCTAACCTAACCTTTTTTTTTTTTTTTTTTTTTTTTTTGATGACGGAGTGGAAATGCATTTACGCATCCTCCCTGCCCGGGGAAGGCTGTGCAATGGGAGGTATGACGGACTCTCAAAAGAACTACCGTCTAAAACCACTCCGGCGTTTACCCCCCTGGCCAGTCGCGAGGCGCCGCGGAACCGCAATTAAGCTTTGCCCACTGACACGCCTCCTGGCCTGCTCCGAAGAGCCCCACCTTCTCCGCCAAAGGAGGAGACGGCTGCGGTCAGCAGCCCACGACCATCTCCCCAGACCGGTAAAGCCGTGCAATGTGGGCCCCCAACCCACTGGCCCTACACGGTCTGCCTGTGGTGGATGGTGCTTTCCGGATACCCAACCTCTAGGGTCGGTCCCCATACCCTTCAAACACACCCCACCACAGCTGTCCCACCAATAACTACAGTGCCCCCCGGGATTCCGAAAGACACGTAGAAGGACCCTCGGGTGACATGGGAGTACGTCTTGAGCAGGGTCATGCTCCGGTGCAGAGCGGAACCTTCGTGCTCCGTTGCAGAGCGGAGTTAACATGCCCCAGTCTTTCGGTAAGCCCAGTCACCAACCACCAAAGTGACAGAAAGCAGCTGTCCGGTTTGGAAACGGCCTCAAAGGCACACGCAACCGCCCCTTTCAACCACCTCTGTCACGGCCCCCTCCAGGTAACTGGTTAAGCTTTCCAGGAACAGAAACGGCCTCGAAGGCACACGCAACTGACCCTTCAAGCCTCCCCAGTCACCAACCGTCAATGGGCCACAGAAGGAAGCTGTCCAGGGCGGAAACGGTCCAAAGCAACCGCCCCTTCCAACGACCTCTGTCGCCGCCTCCCTATGGTGACGAGGCCACTTTTCCGAAGAAAAGCTGCTCGTCACCATCCCCCCCCAGGTGACAGAAGGAAACTTTCCGGGGCAGAAGTGCCGGTACACAACCGCAACCCTTCAAGAAACCCCTGTCACCTCCCCCCCCCCCCCCCCGTGCCGGATATTAGCCATGGACCGAAAGAATTCCCAAGGGGGAAAAGTCTCAGCCAATGCCCAGGGTGCACCAGCCCAGATGCTGCGTTCTCTCCGGATCGAGATCAAGAGAGACTGCAACACCCAAGCCAACGTGGAGGAATCCGGCCTGCACCCCAACCTAACCTAACCTAACCTAACCTAACCTAACCTAACCTAACCTAACCTAACCTAACCTAACCTAACCTAACCTAACCTAACCTAACCTAACCTAACCTTTTTTTTTTTTTTTTTTTTTGATGACGGAGTGGAAATGCATTTACGCATCCTCCCTGCCCGGGGAAGGCTGTGCAATGGGAGGTATGACGGACTCTCAAAAGAACTACCGTCTAAAACCACTCCGGCGTTTACCCCCCTGGCCAGTCGTGAGGCGCCGCGGAACCGCAATTAAGCTTTGCCCACTGACACGCCTCCTGGCCTGCTCCGAAGAGCCCCACCTTCTCCGCCAAAGGAGGAGACGGCTGCGGTCGGCAGCCCACGACCATCTCCCCAGACCGGTAAAGCCGTGCAATGTGGGCCCCCAACCCACTGGCCCTACACGGTCTGCCTGTGGTGGATGGTGCTTTCCGGATACCCAACCTCTAAGGGTCGGTCCCCATACCCTTCAAACACACCCCACCACAGCTGTCCCACCAATAACTACAGTGCCCCCCGGGATTCCGAAAGACACGTAGAAGGACCCTCGGGTGACATGGGAGTACGTCTTGAGCAGGGTCATGCTCCGGTGCAGAGCGGAACCTTCGTGCTCCGTTGCAGAGCGGAGTTAACATGCCCCAGTCTTTCGGTAAGCCCAGTCACCAACCACCAAAGTGACAGAAAGCAGCTGTCCGGTTTGGAAACGGCCTCAAAGGCACACGCAACCGCCCCTTTCAACCACCTCTGTCACGGCCCCCTCCAGGTAACTGGTTAAGCTTTCCAGGAACAGAAACGGCCTCGAAGGCACACGCAACTGACCCTTCAAGCTACCCCAGTCACCAACCGTCAATGGGCCACAGAAGGAAGCTGTCCAGGGCGGAAGCGGCCCAGCAACCGCCCCTTCCAACGACCTCTGTCGCCGCCTCCCTATGGTGACGAGGCCACTTTTCCGAAGAAAAGCTGCTCGTCACCATCCCCCCCCAGGTGACAGAAGGAAACTTTCCGGGGCAGAAGTGCCGGTACACAACCGCAACCCTTCAAGAAACCCCTGTCACCTTCCCCCCCCCCCCCCCCGTGCCGGATATTAGCCATGGGCCGAAAGAATTCCCAAGGGGGAAAAGTCTCAGCCAATGCCCAGGGTGCACCAGCCCAGATGCTGCGTTCTCTCCGGATCGAGATCAAGAGAGACTGCAACACCCAAGCCAACGTGGAGGAATCCGGCCTGCACCCCAACCTAACCTAACCTAACCTAACCTAACCTAACCTAACCTAACCTAACCTAACCTAACCTAACCTAACCTAACCTAACCTAACCTAACCTTTTTTTTTTTTTTTTTTTTTTTTTTTGTTGACGAAGTGGAAATGCATTTACGCATCCTCCCTGCCTGGGGAAGGCTGTGCAATGGGAGGTATGACGGACTCTCAAAAGAACTACCGTCTAAAACCACTCCGGCGTTTAAACCTCCTGGCCGGTAGTGAGGCACCGCGGTACCGCTAAAAGCATAGACCACTGACGCACCTCCCGGCTTGCTCCGAAGAGCCCCTCAAACCCCCGCCAGAGGAGGAGACGGCTGTGAACAGCCCGCGACCGTCTCCCCAGACCGGTTTAGCCGTGCAATGTGAGCCCCCTACCCACTGGCTTAACAAGAAGTTCGGGCGAGCAGCAAACCGAAGTTCACTGAGTTCGCCTTCCCTTCAACGGTCTGCCTGTGGTGGATGGTGCTTTCCGGATACCCAAACGCGAGGTTTGGTCCCATACCCTTCAAACACACCCCACCACAGCTGTCCCACCAATAACTACAGTGCCCCCCGAGATTCCGAAGGACACGTAGAAGGACCCTCGGGTGACATGGGAGCACCTTCGGAGTGGGTTACGCCCCGTTGCGTGCCATGTCTTCCGGTAAACCCAGTCACCAACCACCAAAGTGACAGAAAGCAGCTGTCCGGTTTGGAAACGGCCTCGAAGGCACACGCAACCGCCCCTTTCAACCACCTCTGTCACGGCCCCCTCCAGGTAACTGGTTAAGCTTTCCAGGAACAGAAACGGCCTCGTAGGCACACGCAACTGACCCTTCAAGCCTCCCCAGTCACCAACCGTCAAAAGGCAACAGAGAGAAGCTGTCCAGGACGGAAGCGGCCTCGCAGGCACACGCCACCGCCCCTCCCAACAACCTCTGTCGCCGCCCTCATAAGAGGCGGGATGGTGACAACACCACTTTTCCGAGGAAAAGCGGCTCGTCACCATCCCCCCTCTAGGTGACAGAAGGAAACTTTCCGGGGCAGAAGTGTTCTCCTCACAACCGCAACCCTTCAAGAAACCTCTGTCACCTCCCCTCCCCCCCTTGCCGGATATTAGCCATGGGCCGAAAGAATTCCCAAGTGGGAAAAGTCTCAGCCAATGCCCAGGGTGCACCAGCCCAGATGCTGCGTTCTCCCCGGATCGAGATCAAGAGAGACTGCAACACCCAAGCCAACGTGGAGGAATCCGGCCTGCACCCCAACCTAACCTAACCTAACCTAACCTAACCTAACCTAACCTAACCTAACCTAACCTAACCTAACCTAACCTAACCTAACCTAACCTAACCTAACCTAACCTAACCTAACCTAACCTAACCTAACCTAACCTAACCTAACCTAACCTAACCTAACCTAACCTAACCTTTTTTTTTTTTTTTTTTTTTTTTTTTTTTTGATGACGGAGTGGAAATGCATTTACGCATCCTCCCTGCCCGGGGAAGGCTGTGCAATGGGAGGTATGACGGACTCTCAAAAGAACTACCGTCTAAAACCACTCCGGCGTTTACCCCCCTGGCCAGTCGTGAGGCGCCGCGGAACCGCAATTAAGCTTTGCCCACTGACACGCCTCCTGGCCTGCTCCGAAGAGCCCCACCTTCTCCGCCAAAGGAGGAGACGGCTGCGGTCGGCAGCCCACGACCATCTCCCCAGACCGGTAAAGCCGTGCAATGTGGGCCCCCAACCCACTGGCCCTACACGGTCTGCCTGTGGTGGATGGTGCTTTCCGGATACCCAACCTCTAAGGGTCGGTCCCCATACCCTTCAAACACACCCCACCACAGCTGTCCCACCAATAACTACAGTGCCCCCCGGGATTCCGAAAGACACGTAGAAGGACCCTCGGGTGACATGGGAGTACGTCTTGAGCAGGGTCATGCTCCGGTGCAGAGCGGAACCTTCGTGCTCCGTTGCAGAGCGGAGTTAACATGCCCCAGTCTTTCGGTAAGCCCAGTCACCAACCACCAAAGTGACAGAAAGCAGCTGTCCGGTTTGGAAACGGCCTCGAAGGCACACGCAACCGCCCCTTTCAACTACCTCTGTCACGGCCCCCTCCAGGTAACTGGTTAAGCTTTCCAGGAACAGAAACGGCCTCGTAGGCACACGCAACTGACCCTTCAAGCTACCCCAGTCACCAACCGTCAAAGGGCCACAGAAGGAAGCTGTCCAGGGCGGAAACGGCCTAATCGCAACCGCCCCTTCCAACGACCTCTGTCGCCGCCTCCCTATGGTGACGAGGCCACTTTTCCGAGGAAAAACGGCTCGTCACCATCCCCCCCCTAGGTGACAGAAGGAAACTTTCCGGGGCAGAAGTGTTCTCCTCACAACCGCAACCCTTCAAGGAACCCCTGTCACCCCCCCCCCCCCCCCCCTTGCCGGATATTAGCCATGGGCCGAAAGAATTCCCAAGGGGGAAAAGTCTCAGCCAATGCCCAGGGTGCACCAGCCCAGATGCTGCGTTCTCTCCGGATCGAGATCAAGAGAGACTGCAACACCCAAGCCAACGTGGAGGAATCCGGCCTGCACCCCAACCTAACCTAACCTAACCTAACCTAACCTAACCTAACCTAACCTAACCTAACCTAACCTAACCTTTTTTTTTTTTTTTTTTTTTTTTTTTTTTGATGACGGAGTGGAAATGCATTTACGCATCCTCCCTGCCCGGGGAAGGCTGTGCAATGGGAGGTATGACGGACTCTCAAAAGAACTACCGTCTAAAACCACTCCGGCGTTTACCCCCCTGGCCAGTCGCGAGGCGCCGCGGAACCGCAATTAAGCTTTGCCCACTGACACGCCTCCTGGCCTGCTCCGAAGAGCCCCACCTTCTCCGCCAAAGGAGGAGACGGCTGCGGTCGGCAGCCCACGACCATCTCCCCAGACCGGTAAAGCCGTGCAATGTGGGCCCCCAACCCACTGGCCCTACACGGTCTGCCTGTGGTGGATGGTGCTTTCCGGATACCCAACCTCTAAGGGTCGGTCCCCATACCCTTCAAACACACCCCACCACAGCTGTCCCACCAATAACTACAGTGCCCCCCGGGATTCCGAAAGACACGTAGAAGGACCCTCGGGTGACATGGGAGTACGTCTTGAGCAGGGTCATGCTCCGGTGCAGAGCGGAACCTTCGTGCTCCGTTGCAGAGCGGAGTTAACATGCCCCAGTCTTTCGGTAAGCCCAGTCACCAACCACCAAAGTGACAGAAAGCAGCTGTCCGGTTTGGAAACGGCCTCAAAGGCACACGCAACCGCCCCTTTCAACCACCTCTGTCACGGCCCCCTCCAGGTAACTGGTTAAGCTTTCCAGGAACAGAAACGGCCTCGAAGGCACACGCAACTGACCCTTCAAGCTACCCCAGTCACCAACCGTCAATGGGCCACAGAAGGAAGCTGTCCAGGGCGGAAGCGGCCCAGCAACCGCCCCTTCCAACGACCTCTGTCGCCGCCTCCCTATGGTGACGAGGCCACTTTTCCGAAGAAAAGCTGCTCGTCACCATCCCCCCCCAGGTGACAGAAGGAAACTTTCCGGGGCAGAAGTGCCGGTACACAACCGCAACCCTTCAAGAAACCCCTGTCACCTTCCCCCCCCCCCCGTGCCGGATATTAGCCATGGGCCGAAAGAATTCCCAAGGGGGAAAAGTCTCAGCCAATGCCCAGGGTGCACCAGCCCAGATGCTGCGTTCTCTCCGGATCGAGATCAAGAGAGACTGCAACACCCAAGCCAACGTGGAGGAATCCGGCCTGCACCCCAACCTAACCTAACCTAACCTAACCTAACCTAACCTAACCTAACCTAACCTAACCTAACCTTTTTTTTTTTTTTTTTTTTTTTTTTTTTTTTTTTTTTTTTTTTTTTTTAAGAGGGGAAATGCTTTGCGCATACCACCGCGTTTGGGCGAACGCGGTGGTTATGTGGGACTCTCCCCCCGACTTTTTCCCCTAACGGGCAAAGGTCAGGAAGCCTACCCACTAAAACCCCTCTGCTGGTCCTCAACCGCTTTATGATGGCCGCCGTGGGAGTCAAAATGAATTCTTCCAAAACGACGGCCAAAGCTGCCCTGGAAATAAAGCCGGGGCTCGTCTAGCCAGAGGCTGGAGGTGTCAAGATCGAATGACACCCCTGTCGGCATGTGAGATTGTGCAATGCAGGCTCCAGACGCCCATCTCGGCCCGCGTCTCACAAAGAGTTGTGGCTTGCGCCCTGCTCCTTTCAACACGTTTCTCATTAGGGGAAGATCTTATGACTCCATCTCCCTTGGAGAACTACCACGGGCCTCCTGTGGTGCAGCCCCTTGTGGAGGCACCGACTTGTTCCTCTTTCGAGGAGGCCTGCAGCGTTTTCCGCCCATGACATGTCCTGCACGTCGCTTTGCTTGGGCGCAAACCACACAATGCGGTTTGGCCTTGCAGCCGACAGACATGTGTCCCTCTTCGCCACAACGGTAGCAAGTTGTACCACGGTCAACTTGAGATGGGCAAGCCGCTCGAACGTGGCCTAAGCCCATGCACTTAAAACAGCGCATGGGTAAGGGATCAAGCAGCTTGATCTGGGCTGATGACCAGCCCACCAAAAGTCTTCCTGCCGCAGCCAAAACCTTTGCAGATTCTGGCGGGCATTTTATCACTGCGGTGCCAACACCAAATGACCCCGCGCGTATGCTGCCAACTTTTACGTGTTCGGGCTGGCACCCAGTTTTCGTCGAGATGGCAGCGGCTACGTCATCAGCCCCGACGGACTCGTCCAAGCCGGACACACGCAGAGCGACCGTCTTCAGTGGTCGTGCTACCTCCGCTATGTCACTAAGGACATTACGTAGTTTAGCCGCCAGCTGATCCGCTTTTGAGCCACTGTCAGCACCCGGCACCTCTATTAACCGGGCTCCGCTAGCAGTGCTTCGAGCCTTGACGTGTTCAAGGCCTACCTCGCTTAGAGTGAAAGACTTCGTTGCCTTTAACATCACGTCCCTATAAGTCAACCCTTTCTGTGACGCCTCTGGCTTTAGGGTGATTATCACCGCTGTGGTTTGAGGGGTGACTATCCGCGGTTTACGCTTCCTCTTCCTCTTTTTCTTTTTCTTCCCACTTTGCTTCCTTTGCTCTGGAGTGATCCGTTGCGTCGGTCGCGCAGCCTTTGGAACTGGGGCGGAGGAAGAAGGCGGGCCCTGACCATTCTTCTTTCCTAACCTCTTTTTATTGTTGGAGCCTTCTTTGACTACCGTCGAGTAGGCCTGGTGCGATACCTTAGGTATTGACTGTGAAGGCAAGCTCCGTACTGTCTGTGTGTCCTTCGTTTGGGGGTGCGTGGGAGGTATATAACTCTCACCAGTGCAAGTCTCTGGAAGGTAACCTAACCTAACCTAACCTAACCTAACCTAACCTAACCTAACCTAACCTAACCTAACCTAACCTAACCTAACCTAACCTAACCTAACCTAACCTTTTTTTTTTTTTTTTTTTTTTTGATGACGGAGTGGAAATGCATTTACGCATCCTCCCTGCCCGGGGAAGGCTGTGCAATGGGAGGTATGACGGACTCTCAAAAGAACTACCGTCTAAAACCACTCCGGCGTTTACCCCCCTGGCCAGTCGCGAGGCGCCGCGGAACCGCAATTAAGCTTTGCCCACTGACACGCCTCCTGGCCTGCTCCGAAGAGCCCCACCTTCTCCGCCAAAGGAGGAGACGGCTGCGGTCGGCAGCCCACGACCATCTCCCCAGACCGGTAAAGCCGTGCAATATGGGCCCCCAACCCACTGGCCCTACACGGTCTGCCTGTGGTGGATGGTGCTTTCCGGATACCCAACCTCTAAGGGTCGGTCCCCATACCCTTCAAACACACCCCACCACAGCTGTCCCACCAATAACTACAGTGCCCCCCGGGATTCCGAAAGACACGTAGAAGGACCCTCGGGTGACATGGGAGTACGTCTTGAGCAGGGTCATGCTCCGGTGCAGAGCGGAACCTTCGTGCTCCGTTGCAGAGCGGAGTTAACATGCCCCAGTCTTTCGGTAAGCCCAGTCACCAACCACCAAAGTGACAGAAAGCAGCTGTCCGGTTTGGAAACGGCCTCAAAGGCACACGCAACCGCCCCTTTCAACCACCTCTGTCACGGCCCCCTCCAGGTAACTGGTTAAGCTTTCCAGGAACAGAAACGGCCTCGAAGGCACACGCAACTGACCCTTCAAGCTACCCCAGTCACCAACCGTCAATGGGCCACAGAAGGAAGCTGTCCAGGGCGGAAGCGGCCCAGCAACCGCCCCTTCCAACGACCTCTGTTGCCGCCTCCCTATGGTGACGAGGCAACTTTTCCGAAGAAAAGCTGCTCGTCATCATCCCCCCCCAGGTGACAGAAGGAAACTTTCCGGGGCAGAAGTGCCGGTACACAACCGCAACCCTTCAAGAAACCCCTGTCACCTTCCCCCCCCACCCCCCCGTGCCGGATATTAGCCATGGACCGAAAGAATTCCCAAGGGGGAAAAGTCTCAGCCAATGCCCAGGGTGCACCAGCCCAGATGCTGCGTTCTCTCCGGATCGAGATCAAGAGAGACTGCAACACCCAAGCCAACGTGGAGGAATCCGGCCTGCACCCCAACCTAACCTAACCTAACCTAACCTAACCTAACCTAACCTAACCTAACCTAACCTAACCTAACCTAACCTAACCTAACCTAACCTAACCTAACCTAACCTAACCTAACCTAACCTTTTTTTTTTTTTTTTTTTTTTTTTTTTTTTTTTTTTTTTTTTTTTTTTTTTTTTTTTTTTTTTTTTGACAAGGTGAAAAATGCGTTACGCATTTCCCCCGCCATGGGAGTGGCGGGGGAGTATGTGGGACTCACGTCCCCTCCCCTTCTCCGAGCGAGAAGGGATAGGGGAGTGTTACCCACTAAAAAACACCTTGGCGTACCCTCATACCGGTTTGGTTGGACGCCGTGGAACCCGCGGAAGGCATTCCCCACGACGTCTACCGGCGGCCCCAGCCATTGCTGGGGCTTCCCGCGCCAAAAGGGGAGAGGGGCCGAGCACGCGTGGCCCCCCTCCCAGACCGCTGAGTGGCTTGCCTACAGCAGGCGAGGGACTCCCATCCCCCACCCGCAGCCACTAAGGGTTAAGGCGCGCAGCAAAACGCCGCCGCCTCAACCCCTGCCGTCTGCGCCGGAGCGGATGCGCCAGAGGAGACTCCTCGCGCTCCCGCTCCGCGGCCTCCTTTTGCGAGATGATCGTTTCGCAAAAGGAGGCCACAGCCTCCCAAGACCTCTCGCTGCAGAGCATTGCCGCAACAATGCTGTAGAGCGAGAGGTCCTCCCGCTGAATAGCGAGTGCCATGGCGCCGCGCTCCGAACTCCAACGGCTGCACACCTCGAAGGTGTGCTGCGCCGTGTCGTCCGGATCCCCGCACTCATGGCACTGCGGGGTAGGCTCCCTCCCAATTTTGTGCAGGTAATGACCGAAACACCCATGTCCGGTCATCACCTGCACAAGCCGGAACGACGTTGCGCCGACCGCCCTCTCTAACCAAAGGTCCACCGACGGGAGGATCGCCCCTATAGTACGGGTACCATAGGGGGAGTCCTCCAAGTCGGTTTTCCAGCGGTCCCGCAGTCGACGCTCCGCCATTCGGCGCGTCTCCTCCACCTCCTCAGGGTCCGGGCGTTCACCCCTTGCCCGGGCCCTAGACCTAACCCTATAGGTCTCCGCCTGCACCTCTGCGTCCAGTTCCCAGGGCGGGGTGCAGGCGAGGAGGCAGGCCGCCGCGTGGGCCACAGTTACGTAGGCCCTCACTATACGGAGAGCCACAACCCTCTGCGGCCTCCGCAGCAGGGCCTTGTTGCGGGCGGACAGCTTGTCCGCCCAGATTGGGGCCCCGTAGAGGGCCATGCTCCTTGTTACGCCGGCGTATAGACGCCGGCATAAGGAGCCCGGCCCACCCACATTGGGCAGTAGCCGGCCCAGCGCCGAGGCGGCGCCCACGATTCGGGGAGCAAGTCTGGTGAAGTGCTCCCCGAAGTCCCATTTGCGGTCCAGTACCAGCCCCAGATATTTGATATGGGGCTTTATCTGGACCGCTTCCCCTCCGAGGGTAAGCGCCGCGCCCGCCCGCAGCCGCCACCCACGCCCCCCGAAGACAATACCCTCCGTCTTCGAGAGGGCCACCTTTAGGCCGAGCCGCTCAATGCGATGGATCGCCAGCTCGGCCGCCACCTCCGCCCTCCTTGAGGTCTCCCTCATGTCGCTTCCGCGCGCAGCCACCATCGTGTCGTCCGCATAACAGATGGTGAGTGTGCGCGGAAGCAGCTCCCCCCTAATGGCCCAATCGTACCCCAGGTTCCAAAGAAGTGGACCGAGTACGGAACCCTGGGGCACGCCGCAGGCCATTCCCCTCTCCCCTCGTCGACCCTCCTTACCCTCATAGAGCACTACCCTCTCGGTAAGGTAGTGCTCTATGACCCGCCTAAGATAGTGAGGCACTTCGTGATACCGAAGTGCCTCACTAATCACCTCGTAGGGGAGGGTGCCGAACGCGTTCGCGATGTCCAACGACACCGCGACGACACCCTCACCCCTGCTCGACGCGTACTCGCAGAAGTCCCTAAGGGACTTCAACGCGTCGAGCGTTGACCGCCCCTCCCGGAAACCGAACTGTCTTTCCGAGACATTCGGGCCGGCGGTCTCCAGGTGCTGCAGGATTCGGGAGGCCAGGATGCGTTCGAACATTTTCCCGGCCTCGTCCAGCAGCACGATGGGGCGGTATGCGGACGGGCAATCGGGGGGTCGACCCTCTTTACGGAGGAGGCACAGCCTCCCCTCCTTCCATATCCTCGGGAACCTTCCCTCCCTCAGGCAGTCGTCCATGATCTGCCTGAGGCGGTTCCCGAGGTGTTTCAAGGCTACCGGGAGGACGCGGCCTGGGACTCCGTCTGGACCCGGGGCTTTTTTGCAGCCCCGGAGTCGATCCAGCACCCGCTCGAACTCGTCGTCGCTCACAGGAGCGATTACGAGTTCGTCCTCCCGTTCCTCCCGGGTCTCGGCCATTTCCGGGGGAGTGATCGAGGGGGCTGGAGGGAACAGCCCTTCGACGACCCTCTGCAGTAGGGCGGGCTCGAGGGACTCCATGGGGGGGGCGGTGCGCATCTTGTTACGCACCACCCTGTAGGGCCGTCCCCACGGGTCCCTATCGAGGGTGGCCAAGAATGAGACATGCGCCTCATCCTTGGCCTTTGCAATAGCCGTATTTAGGGCCCCCTTTGCCTCTTTGAGGGTGCGGTGGAGGCCCTCTTCTTCATCGGTAGTGTGCCGCCGGCGCCTACAGTGCTGGTAGGCCCGGCGGGCAGCGTTGCTGGTGGTACGCAGGCCCGCAATTTCTGCGGACCACCAGTACACCCTCTTACGGGCGAAGAGGCGCTTGGTCCGGGGCATGGCCGCATCGCACACAGCCTGCAGTGCGATGCGGAACCGGACCGCCCTCTCCTCGACACCGAGGGCGGCGGGTGGGGCAGCGCACCAGGCCTCCACCATCGCCGCCTCGTCCGCCATGGCCCTGTCCAATTGGGACAGGGACCATTTTGGGAACCCTCCGCCCCCGTTCGCCCTCCTCCCCGGGATGGGCGGTGGCTGGACCCCTCCTGCAGAGACCCTCATCCTGATGTACAAATGATCGGAGAGGGTCTCCACGTCCTCCAGGACGCGCCATTCTTCCACGCGCGCGGCAATGGCAGTGGTCGCGAACGTTATGTCCACGACCGAACCCCCCTGCCGCCGCACGCATGTGTTTGCGTCGCCCTGGTTCAGGATTTCCAGTCCCGTTGCCACCACCCAATCGGTGAGAGCCGCCCCGCGCGGGTCCGTGATGGGGGAACCCCATGCCGAGCTCTTGGCATTGAGGTCCCCCAGGACCATCACCTGTCTCGGGGCAGCCCTCCTGACCACCCCCCCCAGGACCCCCAGGAACTGCTCGAACGCACGCAGCGGCCTATTGGGGGAGAAATACACCGCTACTAGAACGGTGTCGCTCCCCCACCTGGCCGCCACGAACCCCGGGCCACCCTCGATCCTCGACAGGGGGGGGGAAGTCCCCAACCGCCGGCACCACGATGGCAACCATTTCGTCCGAAGCCCCTACCCAATTAGGTAGGGGAGGGACGAAATATGGCTCCGCGACAACCGCAACGCCAATTTCCCACTCCGCCATGGTCTGCATGAGCAGATCTTGAGCTCTGGCGGAGTGGTTGGCGTTCACCTGCAGGACCTCTAGATGTCGGTGTGCTGACATTTAGAGGTCCATGCGGTTGTCCTCTTCTTGCCGGCCGGCGGCTTCTTCTACCTGGGGGGGAGGCTGAGGACGACGGGGGGGTCGCGTCCTCAGGTCCTTGCCTCTAGTGTGAGGGGGGAAACAACTGTCCCCCCCCATGGAGTGATCAGCCGGGAGTTTGGCATGGGCGCACACCACGCACCACGCTTTCTCCTCCCAGCACTCCTTAGCCATGTGCCCCTCCTTGCTGCATCGGTAGCAAGCGTTGGACCGGTCAACGCTGGAGGGGCACGTCTCTCGTGTGTGACCAACACCCATGCATTTGTAGCAACGCAGGGGTGTTGGTCCGATCCTGTTGACCCTGGCGGAGGCCCAGCCGACTCTGACTCGCCCTTTTTCTAAGAGGGCTTTGGCCACCCGCACAGGGCACTGGATAAGGACGGATCCAGTGCCGTCATACAGGGGGCGAATGCCCCCTACCTTGATTTGGGCCTCATCACAGGCTCCCGCGGAGGCGACAGCCAGCGCCACGGACTCCTTAGTCGCCGACTCGTCCAAGCCGGCGATTTGGAGCCCGACCTTCTTGGTGACGCGGCTCACGTCAGCCACGTCGCCGACAATCTCTCGCAGCTTGGCTGCGAGATTGTCGGCCGCATTTTCCTGGTCCTCTCCGGGGACCTCGATTATTCGGTTCCCCGTCATCGAGGACCGTACTTTTACATGCTGCAGGCCCACAGCCTCCAGGCTCAGGGCATTGATGGCCCTGGCCATGGTGGCCTGCAGCGTGGTGGTGGTGGTGGCTTCCTTCTTCAGAGAAACCACCACCGCCGCCGTCTTCGGAACGGCCAGTGCCTTCAATTTAGGCACCGCCTTCTTACTTGTTTGGGGCGCCTGGGGCGCTTTGGACGAGGGGGCGGGCTGGGCCTTCTTCTTTCCCTTCCCCTTTGCCTTCCTCACCACGTCCACCCAGGTTTCCTGGGGTGGACGCGGCATTTTGGCGGAAGGCCCTGGTTTTTCAGCCGACGACCGAGCGGATGTCGAGGCGGCTCGTGGGGCCGGGACTGGGGCCTGGCGGGAGGGGGCCGCCACCTTTTTGGTGGATTTGGCCTTTTGCGGCCTCCCGTCCCCCAGTCTTGCTCCTACCTCAGGCTGAGTGGTCCCCACCCTGAGGGGGCCTGGCACAGCCGTACTCGCCTTGGGGATGGCTGTCAGAGCCGGTCCTCCTGTCCTCCTATCAGCCGCCAGCGGGGGGCGGAGAATTGGTTCCGGCGGCAGGCGCCTGTTCACCTCCTCGATGCGGGCATTAATCATGCCGCCCAAAGAGGTGAACAGGTCCTTTTTGAGAGCCCCTATGGCCTCCGCCAGATCCGCAGCAGAAAACTGCACGGGCGGATCCGGCAGCGAGGCCGGAGGCGCCGGAATCTCCCGCTCCGAGAAGGCGGTTCGGAGCGCCTTCAGCTCCCCCAAGCATTGAGCGAGTTGCTCCCGCATCCTCTTGTTGTCCGCCTTGAGGATGCGGATCTCCTCGCTCTCCGACTTGGCGGCCTCCACATCGTCCATCGAATCGAGGATAACTCTACACGCCCGATTCATGACGCCCCATATGCCTCCCTTCAGGTGCCCGGAGCGCCTGGCACCCTCCAGGATGTCTCTTGCCGCTTCTCGGGTTGCCTCGATCGGGTCTGTGAGGCGCAAGAACTCCGATGGGCTGACTCTTGTAGGGGAGGTCGGCGATCGCGAGCGCGAGCGCACTTTCTCCCCCCTTTTCCCCTGTTTTTCCCCTCTGGGACGGAGCTCGGGGAAATCCTTCCGGTATGCTGCGGCAACGGCAGCATCCGCTTCTTCCTCGAAGCGATAAGGGTCAAAGTCTTTGAGTTTGGCCCTTGCCGCAGCCAACCCCGCGTATGCCCCCTTGGGCTTACCCCTAAGTGAGGAGCTGATTTTGGGCCCAAAACCGGGCCTCGAATCACCCTCCTCGTCGTCCTCGTGGTTCCGTTTGGAGGCAGGGACCCTCAAAGCCACCAGCGAGTCGTCCGACTCACAGCCAGAGCTGAGGTTTTCTCCCTCCCCCTCCGGTGGATCCCCCCATTTTTCGGTGTCCGAGGCCATAGTGGCCCCTTACACCAACCTACAAAGTTAAGTCTAAATGCGACCAGCAGGACCGAAGTTATCTCGAAAATCGAAATAAAAACGGTCAAGTGCGAGTCGGATTTAGACTTTCCTATACAAAAATGAGTTTGGCGCCTGATGGAAAAAAATAGCAACCAAACAAATTTTTCCCCCGCAGTTTTTACCCACTTCCCGGGGTCGCAGGAAGTCGGGAAAAACACTTAAAAATAGAACAAAACAAAAGCTATCCTACTAAAAAATAAAAACAAATATAAGTTAAAAGGTTACAAAAATACAGAATTTACAAAAAATTTACAAAACCTTAAGTTTGCAACCGCAAAAACCCTCTACCCCCCACTACACTTAAAGGCTAATAACTTCCGACTTTGCAGTCGGAAAATTATGAGTCCTTCAAGAAAATATACACAATTATATACACTACCGCTAATAAAAATTATACTATGATACAACAACCGTAACCTAATAAAATAATTTTTACAAACTCAAAATTGAGACTTTTATTTCGCAAATTTCGAGCAAAATACTCGAAATTTTAAAAATAAAAGATCTCGCTACTTACACTAAAAAATAAAACCAAACCAACGCTATAGTTAGCGGGACCGTTGCCGCTACCCCAACCCAAAAACTGGGCAATTAAGGCAGCTGGCAACACCGACAAAACTAAAACGAAAAAATGTAAACAAAGGAAAATATATACAGAAAATCAACGCCAAAAAACCCCGAAACCCGGAGGTCGCTAATTCCCAATCTTTCGAGAGGGAAGTAACAAGACCAACCGTACGGTCAAGACGGGGATTGCCGGTATGTTCTAGCCCTGAAAAGGGCTCGATACGATATCGGCAACAATTTTATATTTGACGAAGAAAAAGCAATAGAAACCAATGAACAAAAAACCAACCGCAAATAGAAAACTTTAAAAAATAAGAAAACGTAACTAGCTAAGAGAGAAAGAAAGAGAGAAACAAGATGAGAAAAAAATGTAGTCTTTCGTCACCAAATCACCCGCAAATCGTTCCATCAACACCCAACCTAACCTAACCTAACCTAACCTAACCTAACCTAACCTAACCTAACCTAACCTAACCTAACCTAACCTAACCTAACCTTTTTTTTTTTTTTTTTTTTTTTTTTTTTTTTTTTTTTTTTTTTTTTTTAAGAGGGGAAATGCGTTACGCATACCACCGCACCAGGGGAAGGCACGGTGGTTATGTGGGACTCTCCCCCCATCCACTCTCCCACTGTGGGAAAGGGACGAGAAGCATACCCACTAAAACCCCTCTGTTTGCCATCGGCGTCAGTGTCCACCGGGATGAGGGGACACTATAAAAGCACTCTTCTACGTCCCGGTGGTGACTGGCTCTATGCCCCTTCTTATGGGTTATGGGTTACAAGATACCCAACTGCTCTTCTCTTTCGTGCGCGATAACTCGAGCGCGCCCTCTCAGACTCAACGTGAGTAACGGGCTTCCCCTAGTCCGTCACTCAAGTCTTGGTTAGGGTGGGACTGTGAGCGCGTACGCTCGCCTTCTCCTCCCTGTGCGGCGGCTGCGGATCGAGTTAGAGGCACTTGCCTCCCTAACTCTCTCCGCCTCTTCCTTAGGCCCCATGACCGCCTCACAGAACTTTTGAGCGGCATCCCAGGCTCGGTCACTTTCCACCATTGTGTTAACTATGACCGGCAATGAGAGGTTGCCACCCACGGCAGCCACGAGCTCCCGGCGCTGTTCTGCCCACGCAGGACACTCTTCCAGCGTGTGCTGGGCGGTGTCTTCGAGGCAGCCGTCGCAGTGGTGACACACCGCGGTCGGCTCCCTTCCGATCCGGTGCAGGTACTTGCCGAAGCATCCATGCCCCGTAAGCACCTGCGACAATCTGAAGGTGAGCACACCGTGTTCCCTGTCCAGCCACTGTGCGAGGACTGGACGAACGGCCTCTATGGTCCTAGCACCAGCACGCGGTTGAAAGAGGTTGAGTTGCCACTTTAACACGGCTGATGCTCGCTGTTCCCCCCTCACAGTCTCGACTTCCTCCTTTAAGGGTGGGGACCGGTGTAATGCGATCTCATTCTCGCGCCATGTATAAACGGACGCGAGAATTTCCGCTTCCAGTTCCCACGGCAGGGAGCCAGCTAAGACGCACGCTGCTTCGAAGGACACCGTGCGGTATCCACGGGCGGCTCTGATGGCTATTGCCCTCTGCGGACGGTGCAAAAGGGCAACTGTCCGGCTATTCAGAGCGCCATTCCACACAGGTGCCCCGTACAGTGCCATTGAGCGCACAATGCCCAAGTACAGGCGCCGGCAGGCCGCTTTCGGGCCGTTGACATTCGGCAGCAGACTACCGAGTGCGGCCGCCGCGCGCAACAGCTTGGGCACTAACCTTCGAAAGTGGTCCTCAAAGGTCCATCGACTGTCCAGCGTGAGCCCCAAGTACTTCATTTGGGGCTCGATGTTGATGCGTACTCCACCCACTGTTATGTGGGATCCCGAGGGTGGCTTGTTCCGAGGCCCGTGAAAACACATTGCCTCAGATTTGTTCAGAGCCACCTCGAGACCCAGCGCTCGAATTCGACTCACCACTTGAGCCACTCCAGCCGTGGCGAGAATGGCGCTCTCTCGGTGTGTGCTACCCCGGGCTGTCACGAGAGTGTCGTCTGCATAGCACGTGACGCTTACACCACGGAGGAGAACTCCCCGTAACACCCAGTCATAGCCAATGTTCCACAGAAGTGGCCCGAGGACCGACCCCTGTGGAACACCGCAAGACACCACATGACGACACCACGCCTCTTGAGTCCTGTAGGACACGGACCTACCTGACAGGTAGTCTGCGATTATGCGCTGGAGGTAGTTTGGCACCCGGTGATACCGGAGTGCCTCCCTAATGCAACTCCAAGGCAAGGTATTAAAGGCATTGGCAATGTCCAAGGACACCGCCAAGACGACCTCACCCTGGGCAACTGCTTCCTCCGCTATCTCCTTTACTCGCAGAATTGCGTGCACGGTAGACTTGCCCGCTCTGAATCCGAACTGTTTGTCGTCCAGGTCCGGGCCGACTCTCACCAGATGCTTGACGAGGCGATTGGCTATAATGCGCTCGAAGAGCTTCGCCACCTCGTCTAGAAGCACAATGGGGCGGTACCCTGAAGGAGAATCGACCGGACGACCTTCCTTCCTCAGAAGGACAAGTCTACCGATCTTCCACAGCTGTGGGAAACGACTCTGGGTAAAACAAGCGTCGAAAATTGCTCTAACCCTCTCTTCGAATACGTCCGACGCAAGCACCCATGCACGGCTAGGGATACCGTCAGGACCCGGTGCCGTTTTCTTGGCACGCATCCGAAGAATAGCAGCCCCAAATTCGCCAGAGGATACCGACGGTATTTCCTCGGTCCCGGCAAGTGGCTCGTTTCCAGAAGACGAGGCGAGGAACGGACGTGCCATTGACGGAGGCGTGTGGTCTTCTCCACGTGGAAAAAGTGCCCCAACCACAGCCTCCACTAGCTGAGGCTGGAGACTCTGCGTCAAAGGGGGTGCCCACGGCCGAAGTTTCCCTCGTACCATGCGATAGGGGCGACCCCATGGATCTTGATTCAGAGTCTCCAGCATCTCCTCCCTCGCTCCGTCTCTTGCATCGCTTATTGCTATACGAAGCGTGCGCTTTGCCCCCTTATATACGTCGCGCAACGATGCTTCGGCGTTCTCGTCACGGCGTCTTCTCCGGCGTTGTCTTTGGTACTGGCGTCTGGCAGCTACGCACGCAGTGCGTAATTGCGCTATTTCTGCAGACCACCAGTATACCTGCCTTCTCGGTGGTTTTGGACCCTGACGCGGCATAGAGGCATCGCAGACGCGAGTCATAGATTGGCGTAACGCTACAGCCACTTCATCAACGATGATTGTGCTCTCTGGGGGCATCCATGTCTCGACCAGAGAAGCCTCAATGAGGATATCCCTATCAAGACACTTTACCACCCATCGAGGGCTGTCACCAGGCAACACCACTGGTCCCGGTTGAACTGGAGCCGTGGAGGACGCAGATACATCAAAACGAATGTACAGATGGTCTGATAGGGTCTCAGCGTCCTCCACAACTTCCCATCCAAGGACTCGGCGTGCTATCGTGGGGCTAGCGAATGACAGATCGACGATGGAACTGCCCTGTGACCGAACGCAGGTCGGTCGCGAACCCTGGTTTAAAAGGGACAGTCCCACCGTCAGTGCCCACTCCTCCAGTACTGCCCCCCGTGCATCAGTAGTTGGACAACCCCAGGCTGAGCTTTTGGCGTTAAAATCACCCATTACCAGTACGGGAAGTGGGTGATTTCTGCCGATGAGGGTCTCAATTTGGCCAAGGAGATTCTCAAACTCTGCGAGGCTTCTGCTTGGAGGACAATACACGCCAACAGTCACAATTCCCCCCACAATAGCCGCAACGAAACCACGACCTCGCTGCACCCTGTCAAGTGTTGGGGAGCCAATAGACATCGGCACGACTAGGGCAACAAGGTCGTCTTCGTCACCTGCCCAATCATCCCTGTTGGGGATAAAATAGGGTTCCGCAACCACGGCCACCTGTATCAACCACTCAGCCATGCTCTGTAGGAGCAGGTCTTGAGCTCGTGTACAGTGGTTAATGTTGGCTTGGAGTAGTCGTAGGGCCATTGCTTAAAATCTGTATGTCCGTCTCCATAGCTGTCTCTACTGACAGCTGGCGTGTCGATGGTGACTGCAGTGCTGTCTTCCTTCTCGCAATTTTGGGGGCTGGTGCGGAGCAAGCTCTGCCCCCCAGTTGGTGGTCCGCCGGTTTTTTGGCTGCCGTACAGATAGAGCAGTGTGGTTTGGCCGAGCACTCCTTCGATTTGTGGCCGACTACTCCACAGCGAAAGCACTCTTGGCTTCTGTCGACCTCCGCACTGCATTGAGCTTTGATATGCCCCTTCTGCAGACATCTGAAGCACCGCAGCGGCCTAGGCTCAAGGAGTTTTACGGAGGCCGACACCCACGATAGATTTAAGCGACGTGCTGCCGCAATGCGTTTGGCAGTTGCCACCGGGCATTCCACCCAAATGTGTCCCACACCAAATGGGTCTTTAACAACCCCGCCACTTTTGAGGCTGTCCCTGGGACAGCTTCCTGCCTCGGCAACCGCATTTAGTACCTCCTCAGCAGAAATCGAGTCATCCAAGCCGGAGATTTTGATTTCTGTCGTCTTGACTGGCCTGGAGACACGGGCTGTATCCCGGCTGAGGACCTGTACCAACTTTTCAGCCAGTTTGTCTGCTTGCGGGCCGCTATCTATCCCCATCACCTCAAACATCCGCGCTCCCGAGGCACACACGCGAAATCGAACCCCTGTTGTTATTCCGATATCAGTTAGGCTGATTTTGGCCTTTGCGTCTGCGATGACTGCGTCATAAGTTACACCTTTATCAATGGCCTCCGGTGTAAGGGTAACTACAACTGCGGCTGACTTCGGAAGGCTGAGTCTGGCCGGTCTTGCAGTGGCAGGAGCAGTCTTACGTGGACCCTGCTTTGCCTGCTTCTTGTTGTTCTCCTTCCTGAGCCCTTTCTTAACCACCTCATTCCAGGGCAATTCCTTCGGCTGGGTCGAGCTCGATTGTTCCGCAGGCTGCGACGCTGTTAAAAGGGCTTGAGGCTCTGCTACCCTCTCACGAGGAGTTCCAAGTGAGCTTTGCCCTTTTTTTCCCGCCTTCTTCTTCTTTTGCTTTTTTGCCTTGTCCGGCTTCGGAGAAATGGCTTGTAACGGAGCAGCCGTCTTCCTTTGAGCTTTCGCTGGAGCCATGGTCGGGGCAGTGGATGGCCCAGGAGAGATCTCGGTGAGATCATGAGCCCGCCTGTCCGCTGCCAATGGAGGGCGAAGTCGCTTCTCGGGAAGCAACCTATCCTCGAGTGCTTCAAACCTGGCATTTACCATCGTGCCCACCTGGCAAAGGATGGTGCGCACTAGTTCTTCGGTATCCGGCGGTTTTTCAACGGACTGGTTAGGCAAAACCACTGCAGCCTGTTGGTGTGGCTGATCAAGGCGCTCCCGCATTTCCGCCACCTCCTTGCGGAGCTGAGCTACCTCAGATTGCAAGCGGGCGTTGTCCGCCTGCAGCCCTCTCGTCTCCTCTGATGTGCAGCGGCTCTGTAAAATTAGAGCGACTTTGCTGATGTCGTCCGCAGCATCTTTTAATGTCTTCACGAAGCCTCCTTTGAGATTTTTGGAGGAAACAGCAACCTTTTTGATAATATTGATATTATCTTCAATCGTACGGCTTAGCGAGGTTGCCGTCTGGAAGTCGTCTCCATTAGAGGATGACTCAGATAAAGTAAAAGCCCTAGCTCGGGCTCGGGCCTCTCGAGAAGCTGCAGTGACTTCCGCCTCTGCTCTCCTCAGCTCCTCCTCCCTCTCCGCTTCAATAAGTGCCAACTTTGCCTTGGCCAGGCCAACATAATGGCCTGTAGTTGGCGGCCGTCCTCGTCTTTTCCGCATTGGGCTCGCAACCCCATCCAGACTTGTTTCCGGGTCTGAGCCTCCATTTTCTCTACACTGCCGTTCTTTAGTCCTAAGACTGGTATCCGGCAGTGACTCAACGCTAAGCATCGAGTCACTATCTCCCTCATCACTGCTGTTCTTCGACTTCTTTGTTTTTGGTTTTGGTTTGTATAAAGATTTCATTTTTGTTCCCACGATCACGGGTCGATATATAAAGTCCACCCCCGGGTGACGCCCATCCCAGGGGTAAAGCTAGATACTGCAGAGGTCGCTCGGTATCTGCAGGTTTTAACGACTATGCTGTCGGGTTTTATAGAGTTTCCTTCTCGCGGGCCGGCCAATGAAGGCAAGCCCTCCGTTCTGGCATCTTGCAACTACCCCATTACGTCGCTGGATGGGGTTGTTGAAGCAAGACGCCAGAGTACGGGGCTAGAGGAGTCGACGTGCCTCCCCTAGTTTGTGGGTGGTAAGTGCTCGACGGCATTGTAAGTGCACGCCGAGCCCACCCCCTAACCTAACTTAATCTACCCATTTCCCCCCCAGTGTGTCGGTGACAAAGCGACTTTTCTAACGAAAAGTCACTTGTCACCTTCCCCCCCACTCCCCTGCCGGATATTTGCCATGGGCTGAAAGATTCCCCCAAAAAGGGGAAAGTCTCAGCCGATGCCCAGGGTGCACCAGCCCAGATGCTGCGTTCTCTCCGGATCGAGATCAAGAGAGACTGCAACACCCAAGCCAACGTGGAGGAATCCGGCCTGCACCCCAACCTAACCTAACCTAACCTAACCTAACCTAACCTAACCTAACCTAACCTAACCTAACCTAACCTAACCTAACCTAACCTAACCTAACCTAACCTAACCTTTTTTTTTTTTTTTTTTTTTTTTTTGACAGGGTGGAAAATGCTTTATGCATTCCCCTCACCATGGGAGTAGTGAGGGGATATGTGGGACTCACCCCCCCGCCCCCCCTCCGAATGAGAGGGGGAAAGGGAGCGCAACCCACTAAAAACCACCCTGGCGTACCCTCCTGCCGGTTAGGCAAGGCGCCGTGGAACCGCCGAAGCTCTGCCCACGACGCCTTCCGGCAGCCCCGGCCACCTGCCGGGGCTACCCGCGCCGAAGGAGAGAGAGGCCGAGCACGCCTGGCCCCTCTCCCAGACCGCCAAGTGACTAGCCTACGGCGGGCGAGGGACTCCCATCCCCCACCCGCAGTCACTAAGGGTTGAGGCGGGCGGCAAAACGCCGCCGCCTCAACCCCCGCCGTCTACGCCGGAGCGGATGCGCGAGAGGAGAATCCTCGCGCTCACGCTCCGAGGCCTCCTTCTGCGAGATGACACACTCGCAGAAGGAGGCCACAGCCCTCCAGGACCTGTCGCTGCACAGCATTGCAGACACAACGCTGTGCAGGGAGAGGTCCCGTCGACCGATGGCTAGCGCCATAGTGCGGCGCTCCGCACTCCACCGGCTGCACACCTCGAGAGTGTGCTGAGCCGTGTCGTCCGGATCGCCGCACTCATGGCACTGCGGGCCGGGCTCCCTCCCAATTTTGTGCAGGTAATGACCGAAGCATCCGTGTCCGGTCAATACCTGCACAAGCCGGTACGACGTAGCGCCGACTGCCCTCCCCAACCAGGTGTCAAACGACCCGAGGACCGCCCCTATGGTCCGAGTCCCATAGGGGGAGTCCTCCAGGTCCGCTTTCCACCTGTCCCGCAGTCGGCGCTCCGTCATCCGGCGCGTCTCCTCCACCTCCTCAGGGTCCGGGCGTTCTCCTCTCGCCCGGGCCCTGGACCTAACTGCGTAGGTCTCCGCCTGCACCTCTGCGTCCAACTCCCAGGGCGGGGTGCAGGCGAGGAGGCAGGCCGCGGCGTGGGCCACCGTCATGTAGGCCCTCACAATACGGAGGGCCACCACCCGCTGTGGCCTCTGTAGCAGGGCCCTGTTCCGGGCGGACAGCTTGTCCGCCCAGATGGGGGCCCCGTACAGAGCCATGCTCCTTGTAACGCCGGCATACAGCCGGCGGCACAAGGAGCCCGGCCCACCCACGTTCGGCAGCAGCCGGCTCAGTGCCGACGCGGCGCCCACAATTCGGGGAGCCAATTGCGAAAAATGCTCCCCGAAATTCCATCGTCGGTCCAGAACAAGCCCCAAATATTTTATGTGGGGCTTGATCGGGACCGACTCCCCCCCCAGGGTGAGCGCCAAACCCGCCGGCAGCCTCCACCCCCGGCCCCCGAAGACTATCGCCTCAGTCTTCGGGAGCGCCACCCTCAGGCCGAGCCGACCAATCCGGTAAATGGTCAGCTCAGCCGCCGCTTCCGCCCGGCACAGCACCTCCCTCATGTCGGTCCCACGCACGGCCACCATGGTGTCATCTGCGTAGCAGATGGTGGCCGTCCGTGGGAGCAACTCCCCCCTGATGGCCCAATCGTACCCCAGGTTCCATAAGAGCGGACCGAGCACGGAACCTTGGGGTACGCCGCAGGCCATCGCCGTCGACCCCCGTCGACCGTCCCTCTGCTCATAGAGCACTACCCTCTCGGTCAGGTAGTGCTCTATGACCCGCCGCAGGTAGGGAGGCACTTGGTGGTAAATAAGTGCCTCCCTTATCACCCCATAGGGGAGAGTGCCAAACGCGTTTGCGATGTCAAGGGACACCGCGACGACACCCTCCCCTCTGCTCGACGCGTACTCACAGAAGTCCCTAAGGGACTTCAGCGCGTCGAGCGTAGACCGCCCCTCTCTGAACCCGAACTGTCTATCAGAGACGTTCGGGCCGGCAGTCTCCAGATGCTGCTGGATCCTGGAGGCCAGGATTCTCTCCATCATCTTCCCGGCCTCATCCAGCAGCACTATGGGGCGATAGGCGGAGGGACAGTCCGGGGGTCGACCCTCTTTCCGGAGGAGGCAGAGCCTCCCCTCCTTCCACACCCTCGGGAACCGTCCCTCCCTCAGGCAGTCGTCCATCAACTGCCTGAGTCGGTCCCCGAGGTGTTTTAGGGCGATGGGGAGTACCCGGCCCGGTACTCCGTCGGGCCCCGGGGCTTTCTTGCAGCCCCGGAGCCGATCCACCGCCCTCTCGAACTCGTCATCGCTTACCGATGCGATGGCGAGCTCGAGTGGGTCCTCCAAGTCCCCCGGTGGCTCGGTCATCACCGGGGGAGTTATCGAGGGAGCTGCCGGAAACAGCCCCTCGATGACCCTCCTCAGGAGGGGAGGCTCTAGAGAGTCCATGGGGGGGGCAGTGCGCATTTTGTTGCGCACCACCCTGTACGGCCGCCCCCACGGATCCCTGTCCAGCGTGGCCAAGAATGAGGCGTGTGCCTCATCCTTGGCCTTTGCTATCGACAGGGTTAGGGCCCCCTTGGCTTCTTTGAGGGCCCCGTAGAGCCTCTCCTCCTCCTCCGCAGTGTGCCGCCTGCGCCTACAGTGTTGGTAGGCGCGGCGGGCACTGTTACTGGTGGTCCGCACTGCCGCAATTTCGGCGGACCACCAGTAGACCTTCCTCCGGGCGAAGAGCCGTTTCGCCCGGGGCATGGCCGCTCCGCACACGGCCTGCAGTGCGGAGCGGAACCGGCGCGCCCTCTCCTCCACTCCCAAGGCGGCGGGTGGGGCAGCACACCAAGCCTCCACCATCGCCGCCTCGTCCGCCTTGGCCCTGTCCAGTTGGGACAGGGACCACTTGGGGAACTCCTCCGTCCCCCCTCCCCGCCCCCCCCGAGGACTGGGTGGCGGCTGGCCCGGTCTTGTGGAGACCCTCAACCTGATATACAGGTGATCGGAGAGGGTCTCCACGTCCTCCAGGACGCGCCAGTCTGCGAGGCGCGCGGCAATGGCAGGGGTCGCGAACGTGATGTCCACGATGGACCCCCCCTGCCGCCGCACGCAAGTGTTGGCGCTGCCCTGGTTCAGGACCACCAGGCCCGCCGCCGCCACCCAATCCGTCAGCACCTCCCCGCGCACGTCCGTTATGGGGGATCCCCACGCCGCACTCTTGGCGTTGAGGTCCCCCAGGACCATGACATGGCGCGGGGCCGCCCTCTCCACGACCCCCCTCAGGACCCCCAGGAAAGCCTCAAAGGCGGCCAGCGGCCTATTGGGGGAGAAGTACACCGCAACAAGTACGGTGTCGCTCCCCCATCCGGCCGCCACATACCCCGGGCCGCCCTCGATCCTCTCGAGAGGGGGTCCGCCGCCGATCGCCGGCA
This sequence comes from Acleris sparsana, assembly GCA_923062465.1. Classification (NCBI taxonomy): domain Eukaryota; kingdom Metazoa; phylum Arthropoda; class Insecta; order Lepidoptera; family Tortricidae; genus Acleris; species Acleris sparsana. The sequence goes on from OV281288.1 coordinate 144,364, forward strand.
CCGCCACGGCAACCCACTCGTCCGTCGACCCTACCCAATTGGGTAGGGGAGGGACGAAGTAGGGTTCCGCGACCACCGCAACGTCAATCGACCACTCCGCCATTGCCTGCATGAGCAGGTCTTGTGCTCTGGCGCAGTGGTTGACGTTGGCCTGCAGGAGCTCTAAATGGTGTGCTGGCATTTAGAGCTCCATGCAGGTCTCCTCGGGGGCCTGGCCGGCGGCGGTCGCTGCGGGGCCACTTTCATTAGCAACGGGGGGGCGGGGACGCTGCGGCCTCAGGTGTCGACCTTTTGTTGCGGGGGGGAAACATTTCCTCCCCCCCAGCATGTGGTTTGCCGGGAGTTTGGCCTGGTGGCATACGGCGCACCAAGCCTTCTCCCAGCACTCCGCCATTTTGTGCCCCTCTTTGCTGCACCGGAAGCAGAAATTGCTCCGGTCAACTTTGGAGGGGCACAGCTCCCGCGAATGGCCGACACCATAGCAGCGGAAGCACCGCATTGGTGTCGGCCCCACCGCCGTGACCCTGGCGGAGGCCCAACCCACCAGGATCCTCCCGGCTTTGGTAAGGGTCACCGCAGCCTGCACGGGGCACTGGATCAAGACCGATCCAGTGCCATCGTAAAGGGCGCGGACGGCCCCCACCTTGACCTGCTCAGGCTGGCAAGCCCCAGCCGCGGCAACAGCCTGCGCCACCGTCTCCTTGGTGGCCGACTCATCCAGACCGGAAATCTGGACGCCGGCCATCTTGACGGGGCGGCTGACGTCCGCCACGTCCCCCACCAACCCTTGCAGCTTGGCTGCAAGGGTATCCGCCACCTCGTGGCCCTTCTCCCCGGGGACCTCGATGACCCGGGAGCCCGTCATCGAGGTCCTGACCCGCACGTGCTGCAGGCCCACCTCGCTCAGGCTAAGGCCATTAATGGCCTTAGCCATGGTGGCCTGCAGGGTGGTGGTGGCTCCCTTCTTTAGGGAGATCACCACCGCCGCCGTCTTGGGGACCGACAACTTGGCGGGTCTCGGCCGGTGCGCCGCCTTACCGGTCCCTTTAGGGGGTGGAGGGGGGGGCTTGGCCGCGCCCTTACCCTTCTTCCGAACCACCTGCGACCACGACATTTGTGTGGGCGCAGGTGGCATATGGCTCGAGGAGCCGGGTCCCTCTTCCGTGGCCGGGGCAGCCTTGGCGGCCTTGGCGGCTTTTTTGATGGCCGGAGTGGGAGCTGGGGCCACCGCCTTCTTGTTGGCCCGCCCATCACCTAGCCTGGCTCTGGCTTTCGGCTCGAGGTCCACCGGGGCCGGGGGTGGCGGGGCAATACCTGCCCCCTGTCGCTGAGGGGGGGCCGACACGGCAGGCTTGGCAGCCCGCTTGTCGTGTGCCAGCGGGGGGCGAAGGATGGGCTCCGCCGGGAGGCGCCTGTTGACCTCCTCCATCCTGTCGCTTATCATCTTGCCCAGGCTAAGAAACAGGTCCCTCTTCATGCTTTCAATCGCCTCGGTCAGCTCGGCGGTCCCGAACTGCAGGGCAGCAGCGACAGGGGGGGCGGCCGGGATCTGCCGCTCGCTGAAGGCGATGCGGAGCGCCTTCAGCTCCGCCGAGTTCAGAGCGAGTTGCTCCCGCATCCTTTTGTTGTCCGCCTTAAGGATGCGGATCTCCTCGCTCTCGGTTCTGGAGGCCTCTACCTCGTCCATCAGCCCCAAGATGGCGCGGCAGGCCCGGTTCATCCGGCCTTGGACCTCCCCCTTGATGTTGCCGGATATCCTGGTCGCCTCCAGGATGTCCCTCGCCGCCATGCGGGTGGCATCTATCGGGTCAGCCTTCTGCTGACCCTCTAGTCCATCCATCAGCTCAGGGGAGCGCGACCCCGAGCGAGAGCGTGAGCCGGAGCGAGATCGCCGGTCCCCCTCCGCTTTTCCCTTTTTCCCCCCCTTTCCCCCCCTGGGGCGGAGTTCGGGAAGGTCCCTCGTGTAACTGGCCGCAGGATCGGCATCACATACCTCCTCAAATTGGGGCTCCAGCTGGTAAAGCTTCGCCCTCAACCTGGCTGCGGCCAGCCCAGAGTAAGCCCCCTTGGGCTTTTTGAGGAGCTTCTTCCTTCGAGTCTGAGGCGGCGGCGAATCACCAGTTGCACGGTACTTGGCAGCCGCGTCCGCCTCCGCCTCAGACCCACCCAGATCATGGTACCGAAGCACCACCCCCGAGCACGCTCCCCTCGTACCGGAGCGCTTCCCTCTCCTAGCGGTGTTCACTTTCGGCTTCGGTAACACCTCGTCCTCCCCGGCGTGTGGCCTTTTTGTAGACCTTGTACCAGAAGGTCTACTTTGAGTATTCGGGGCATCATTTTTCAGCCCGTCCTCATCAGTGACCTTGCTGGTATTGGGGGTGCTGGTCTGGACATACTGGACAACTAGCGGAAGAGATGAGTCGGAGACATCACCTGCCTCCGAACTGATCACCTCCACCAGCTCCGCCTCATTCAGCCTCGCCGCCTCCATTGCTTTGTCCATCTCGGTGTCCTGTTGTGGTGTGCCCTGGTCGTGTTTACGAAGGTCAGCGCCGTTGCGCTGGCCTACGAAGTGGCTTTTGCCCCCCCCAGAATACGAGGGGCAGCCCGTGTCCGCAGACACGGGGAGGGGTTCTCCCGTTAGGGTACCCTCCTGGGGTAGTCTATTTTTTGAGCCACTCATTCCATCCGTCTTCATTGTGCGTTTAAGGCCCTGCACAAAAGGCCGTGGTACCTTGTTCTCGCCCAGGTCGACATTATATGAATCGTCATCGGTGTCCTTAAGTAGCTCGCATGGGTCGTGTTCACGGAGGTCAGCGCCATTGCGCTGACCTACGACATGGCCTTTGCCCCCCCCAGAATACGAGGGGCAGCCCGTGTCCGCAGACACGGGGAGGGGTTCTCCCGTTAGGGTACCCTCCTGGGGTAGTCTTTTTTTTGAGCCACTCATTCCATCCGTCTTCATTGTGCGTTTAAGGCCCTGCACAAAAGGCCGTGGTACCTTGTTCTCGCCCAGGTCGTCATTATGTGAATCGTCATCGGTGTCCTTAAGTAGCTCGCATGGGTCGTGTTTACGGAGGTCAGCGCCATTGCGCTGACCTACGACATGGCCTTTGCCCCCCCCAGAATACGAGGGGCAGCCCGTGTCCGCAGACACGGGGAGGGGTTCTCCCGTAAGGGTACCCTCCTGGGGTAGTTTTTTTTTTAAGCCACTATCCATCATCATTGCGTGCGTTTTAGGCCCTGCACCAAAGGCCACCCATCCTCATTCTGCAGTTGCACTCCACTAACTACTCTCCAAGGAGAGTAGTCGGGAGCAACCTTCCACCAATATTGCGCACTTTCGGGGAGTATTTAATTCCCCAGGCCCGCGCTGGCCCAAAAGTGGATATACCGCCACTGGCTCGGTGCCCACCCCCTAGCCTAGCCTAACTTAACCTACCCATTTCCCCCCCAGTGTGTCGGTGACAAAGCGACTTTTCTAACGGAAAGTCACTTGTCACCTCCCCCCCACTCCCCTGCCGGATATTTGCCATGGGCTGAGAGAATTCCCCAGAGGGGAAAAGTCTCAACCGATGCCCAGGGTGCACCAGCCCAGATGCTGCGTTCTCTCCGGATCGAGATCAAGAGAGATCGCAACAACCAAGCCAACGTGGAGGAATCCGGCCCGCACCCCAACCTAACCTAACCTAACCTAACCTAACCTAACCTAACCTAACCTAACCTAACCTAACCTAACCTAACCTAACCTAACCTAACCTAACCTAACCTTTTTTTTTTTTTTTTTTTTTTTGTCATGGGGAATGCATTTACGCATACCGCCGGGTCGGGGATGAGCCCGGACGGTTATGTGGGGCTCGGGGCTGAAACGCAGCCCCACTACCCACTAAACCCCATGGTGTCCTCTTGCCGCTAGTTTGTTGCGGGGTTACGGGCAACATACTTCCGCGACCCCGCAAGCCGGCTATCCTAATTAGGGATCCTCCTCTGTGGAAGCGCTTCCGGGACACGAGGTCGCGCTTCCATCCATCTCAGGGAGCCAACAAGCATGGGCAGGAACGTCCCCGTGTTCACCGCCCGCTGGCTCCCGTTAAGGTGGCAGGTTCCGCTCATGGGCGGCTCGCCTGCGACCTATTCGGCGGCGGCGCATCTGATCAGCCTCGGCCCAGACTTCTCGCTCACGCTCTGCCGCCTCTTTGTCCTTCATGACCTGTTCACAAAATGTGAGCACCGTCTCCCAGGCCGCTTCTCCGCCCAACATTGCCTGGACCACAGCCGGGAGCGACAGGTCTTGTCCTAGCTGGGCAACCAAACCTAACCTAACCTAACCTAACCTAACCTTTTTTTTTTTTTTTTTTTTTTTTTAAGAGGGGAAATGCTTTGCGCATACCACCGCGCTTGGGCGAACGCGGTGGTTATGTGGGACTCTCCCCCCGACCTTTTCCCCTAACGGGCAAAGGTCAGGAAGCCTACCCACTAAAACCCCTCTGCTGGTCCTCAACCGCTTAGTGATGGCCGCCGTGGGAGTCAAAATGAATTCTTCCAAAACGACGGCCAAAGCTGCCCTGGACATAAAGCCGGGGCTCGTCTAGCCATAGGCTGGGAGTGTCAAGATCGAATGACACCCCTGTCGGCATATGAGACTGTGCAATGCAGGCTTCAGACGCCCATCTCGGCCCGCGTCTCACAAAGAGTTGTGGCTTGCGCCCTGCTCCTTTCATCATGTTTCTCATAAGGGGTGGATCTTAAGACTCCATCTCCCTTGGAGAACTTGCGCGGGCCTCCTGTGGTGCAGCCCCTTGTGGAGGCACCGACTTGTTCCTCTTTCGAGGAGGCCTGCAGCGTTTTCCGCCCATGACATGTTCTGCACGTCGCTTTGCTTGGGCGCAAACCACGCAATGCGGTTTGGCCTTGCAGCTGGCAGACATGTGTCCCTCTTCGCCACATCGGTAGCAAGTTGAACCACGATCAACTTGAGATGGGCAAGCCGCTCGAACGTGGCCTAAGCCCATGCACTTAAAACAGCGCATGGGTAAGGGATCAAGCAGCTTGATCTGGGCTGATGACCAGCCCACTAAAAGTCTTCCTGCCGCAGCCAAAACCTTTGCAGATTCTGGCGGGCATTTTATCACTGCGGTGCCAACACCAAATGACCCCGCGCGTATGCTGCCTACCTTTACGTGTTCGGGCTGGCACCCAGTTTTTGTCGAGATGGCAGCGGCCACGTCATTAGCCCCGACGGACTCGTCCATGCCGGACACACGCAGAGCGACCGTCTTCAGTGGTCGTGCTACCTCCGCTATGTCACTAAGGACATTACGTAATTTAGCCGCCAACTGATCCGCTTTTGAGCCACTGTCAGCACCCGGCACCTCTATTAACCGGGCTCCGCTAGCAGTGCTTCGAGCCTTGACGTGTTCAAGGCCTACCTCGCTTAGAGTGAAAGACTTCGTTGCCTTTAACATCACGTCCCTATAAGTCAACCCTTTCTGTGACGCCTCTGGCTTAAGAGTGATTATCACCGCTGTGGTTTGAGGGGTGACTATCCGCGGTTTACGCTTCCTCTTCCTCTTTTTCTTTTTCTTCCCTCTTTGCTTCCTTTGCTCTGGAGTCATCCGTTGCGTCGGTCGCGTAGCCTTTGGAACTGGGGCGGAGGAAGAAGGCGGGCCCTGACCATTCTTCTTTCCTAACCTCTTTTTATTTTTGGAGCCTTCTTTGACTATCGTCGAGTAGGCCTGGTGCAATAACTTAGGTGTTGACTCTGTGGTCATGCTCCGTACTGTCTCTGTGTCTTTCGTTTGAGGTTGCATGGGAGGTATAGAACTCTCACCAGTGCAAGGCTCCAGGTTGTAAGACGCGTCGGCTGCAGAAAAATCGTCCACACATCCCGATAGCCTTCTATCTGCCGCCAGCGAGGGTCGCAAGCGCACCTCCGGGAGCAGTCTGTCCTGTATACCGTCGAACCGGGCGGTGATCATGGTACCCACTTGGCACATGATGGTGCGCACCAGTTCTTCGGTGTCAATCCTGGGTGGAGAGGCTGTTTGAGGTGGCTGGCCTACCACCGCCTTTTGCTGTCTCCTATCTTCCTCCATTTGTGTTCGGAGGTCTGCCAGCTCCTTGCGGAGCCCCTCCATCTCCTCCTGCAGTCTTTTGTTTTCAGCCTGCATTCGTACCGTCTCATCTGAGACACAGCGCACCTTAAGGACCTCACATGCGTCCTTAATATTATCAGCTGCATCTTTGAGGACACGGACGTATGTCCCCTTTAGATTTTTGGATGTAGTGGCCACCTTATGAATGGCGACCACACTGTCTTGCACCAATTTTATAAGTGAGTCGGCGCTTCCTGTATCAGCAGTCGCCTCAGTAAACTGAGACGAGGGAGCAAGATTTTTCCTTAGTTGACGGGTTGAGGCAATGAGCTCAGACTCTGCTTCAAGCATCATTTTCTCCCGCTCGGCCTCCACCCACGCCATCTTTGCCTTTGCTAGGCCAACATACTTCCCAGTTGTTGGGGGACGGCCTCGTCCTCTTTTTAAAAGCGGCTTACTCGGCCCAGGGCCAGCACGCGTTTCATCATCGTCTCCGGTATCCACTAATGGACGTTTACGCCGTTGTTCGATATTTCGGACACTCGTTTCCGAGTGCCCCTCCTCTTCGCTACTACTATAATCATCTACCTCTTCATCAGAAAATGTGTATGTTTTAAATTTGTCCATTTTGTTCCCACGATTACGGGTCGATATACAAGGTCCACCCCCGGGTGACGCCCATCCCAGGGGTAAAGCTAGATACTGCAAAGGTCGCTCGGTATCTGCAGGTTTTAACGACTATGCTGTCGGGTTTTATAGAGTTTTCCTTCTCGCGGGCCGGCCAATGAAGGCAAGCCCTCCGTTCCGGCATCTTGCAACTACCCATTACGTCGCTGGATGGGGTCGTTGAAGCAAGACGCCAGAGTACGGGGCTAGAGGAGTCGACGTGCCTCCCCTAGTTTTTGGGTGGTAAGTGCTCGACGGCATTGTAAGTGCACGCCGAGCCCACCCCCTAACCTACCTTAAGCTACCCATTTCCCCCCCAGTGTGGCGGTGACTAAGCGAGTTTTCAGACGAAAAGTCACTTGTCACCTACCTCCCCCCCCCCCGTGCCGGATATTTGCCATGGGCTGAAAGATTCCCCCAAAAAAGGGGAAAGTCTCAGCCGATGCCCAGGGTGCACCAGCCCAGATGCTGCGTTCTCTCCGGATCGAGATCAAGAGAGACTACAACACCCAAGCCAACGTGGAGGAATCCGGCCTGCACCCCAACCTAACCTAACCTAACCTAACCTAACCTAACCTAACCTAACCTAACCTAACCTAACCTAACCTAACCTAACCTTTTTTTTTTTTTTTTTTTTTTTTTTTTTTTTTTTTTTTTTTTTTTTTTTTTTTTTTTTTTTTTTTTTTTTGACAGGGTGGAAAATGCTTTATGCATTCCCCTCACCATGGGAGTAGTGAGGGGATATGTGGGACTCACCCCCCGCCCCCCCCTCAGAATGAGAGGGGGAAAGGGGGCGCAACCCACTAAAAACCACCCTGGCGTACCCTCCTGCCGGTTTGGCAAGGCGCCGTGGAACCGCCGAAGCTCTGCCCATGACGCCTTCCGGCAGCCCCGGCCGTCTGCCGGGGCTACCCGCGCCGAAGGAGAGAGAGGCCGAGCACGCCTGGCCCCTCTCCCAGACCGCCAAGTGACTAGCCTACGGCGGGCGGGGGACTCCCATCCCCCACCCGCAGTCACTAAGGGTTGAGGCGGGCGGCAAAACGCCGCCGCCTCACCCCCCGCCGTCTACGCCGGAGCGGATGCGCGAGAGGAGAATCCTCGCGCTCCCGCTCCGAGGCCTCCTTCTGCGAGATGACACACTCGCAGAAGGAGGCCACAGCCCTCCAGGACCTGTCGCTGCACAGCATTGCAGACACAACGCTGTGCAGGGAGAGGTCCCGTCGACCGATGGCTAGCGCCATAGTGCGGCGCTCCGCACTCCACCGGCTGCACACCTCGAGAGTGTGCTGAGCCGTGTCGTCCGGATCGCCGCACTCATGGCACTGCGGGCCGGGCTCCCTCCCAATTTTGTGCAGGTAATGACCGAAGCATCCGTGTCCGGTCAATACCTGCACAAGCCGGTACGACGTAGCGCCGACTGCCCTCCCCAACCAGGTGTCAAACGACCCGAGGATCGCCCCTATGGTCCGAGTCCCATAGGGGGAGTCCTCCAGGTCCGCTTTCCACCTGTCCCGCAGTCGGCGCTCCGTCATCCGGCGCGTCTCCTCCACCTCCTCAGGGTCCGGGCGTTCTCCTCTCGCCCGGGCCCTGGACCTAATTGCGTAGGTCTCCGCCTGCACCTCTGCGTCCAACTCCCAGGGCGGGGTGCAGGCGAGGAGGCAGGCCGCGGCGTGGGCCACTGTCATGTAGGCCCTCACAATTCGGAGGGCCACCACCCGCTGTGGCCTCTGTAGCAGGGCCCTGTTCCGGGCGGACAGCTTGTCCGCCCAGATGGGGGCCCCGTACAGAGCCATGCTCCTCGTAACGCCGGCATATAGCCGGCGGCACAAGGAGCCCGGCCCACCCACGTTCGGCAGCAGCCGGCTCAGTGCCGACGCGGCGCCCACAATTCGGGGAGCTAACTGTGTAAAGTGCTCCCCGAAGTTCCATCGTCGGTCCAGAACAAGCCCCAAATATTTTATGTGGGGCTTGATCGGGACCGACTCCCCCCCCAGGGTGAGCGCCAAGCCCGCCGGCAGCCTCCACCCCCGGCCCCCGAAGACTATCGCCTCAGTCTTCGGGAGCGCCACCCTCAGGCCGAGCCGACCAATCCGGTAAATGGTCAGCTCGGCCGCCGCTTCCGCCCGGCACAGCACCTCCCTCATGTCGGTCCCACGCACGGCCACCATGGTGTCATCTGCATAGCAGATGGTGGCCGTCCGTGGGAGCAACTCCCCCCTGATGGCCCAATCGTACCCCAGGTTCCATAAGAGCGGACCGAGCACGGAACCTTGGGGTACGCCACAGGCCATCGCCGTCGACCCCCGTCGACCGTCCCTCTGCTCATAGAGCACTACCCTCTCGGTCAGGTAGTGCTCTATGACCCGCCGCAGGTAGGGAGGCACTTGGTGGTAGATAAGTGCCTCCCTTATCACCCCATAGGGGAGAGTGCCAAACGCGTTTGATATGTCAAGGGACACCGCGACGACACCCTCCCCTCTGCTCGACGCGTACTCGCAGAAGTCCCTAAGGGACTTCAGCGCGTCGAGCGTAGACCGCCCCTCTCTAAACCCGAACTGTCTGTCGGAGACGTTCGGGCCGGCGGTCTCCAGGTGCTGCTGGATCCTGGAGGCCAGGATTCTCTCCATCATCTTCCCGGCCTCATCCAGCAGCACTATGGGGCGATAGGCGGAGGGACAATCCGGGGGTCGACCCTCTTTCCGGAGGAGGCAGAGCCTCCCCTCCTTCCACACCCTCGGGAACCGTCCCTCCCTCAGGCAGTCGTCCATCAACTGCCTGAGTCGGTCCCCGAGGTGTTTTAGGGCGATGGGGAGTACCCGGCCCGGTACTCCGTCGGGCCCCGGGGCTTTCTTGCAGCCCCGGAGCCGGTCCACCGCCCTCTCGAACTCGTCATCGCTTACCGGTGCGATAGCGAGTTCGAGTGGGTCCTCCAAGTCCCCCGGTGGCTCGGTCATCACCGGGGGAGTTATCGAGGGAGCTGCCGGAAACAGCCCCTCGATGACCCTCCTCAGGAGGGGAGGCTCTAGGGAATCCATGGGGGGGGCAGTGCGCATTTTGTTGCGCACCACCCTGTACGGCCGCCCCCACGGATCCCTGTCCAGCGTGGCCAAGAATGAGGCGTGTGCCTCATCCTTGGCCTTTGCTATGGACAGTGTTAGGGCCCCCTTGGCTTCTTTGAGGGCCCCGTAGAGCCTCTCCTCCTCCTCCGCAGTGTGCCGCCTGCGCCTACAGTGTTGGTAGGCGCGGCGGGCACTGTTACTGGTGGTCCGCACTGCCGCAATTTCGGCGGACCACCAGTAGACCTTCCTCCGGGCGAAGAGCCGTTTCGCCCGGGGCATGGCCGCTCCGCATACGGCCTGCAGTGCGGAGCGGAACCGGCGTGCCCTCTCCTCCACTCCCAAGGCGGCGGGTGGGGCAGCACACCAAGCCTCCACCATCGCCGCCTCGTCCGCCTTGGCCCTGTCCAGCTGGGACAGGGACCACTTCGGGAACTCCTCCGTCCCCCCTTCCCGCCCCCCCCGAGGACTGGGTGGCAGCTGGCCCGGTCTTGTGGAGACCCTCAACCTGATATACAGGTGATCGGAGAGGGTCTCCACGTCCTCCAGGACGCGCCAGTCTGCGAGGCGTGCGGCAATGGCAGGGGTCGCGAACGTGATGTCCACGATGGAACCCCCCTGCCGCCGCACGCAAGTGTTGGCGCTGCCCTGGTTCAGGACCACCAGGCCCGCCGCCGCCACCCAATCCGTCAGCACCCCCCCGCGCACGTCCGTTATGGGGGATCCCCACGCCGCACTCTTGGCGTTGAGGTCCCCCAGGACCATTACCTGGCGCGGGGCCGCCCTCGCCACGACCCCCTCTAGGACCCCCAGGAAGGCCTCAAAGGCGGCCAGCGGCCTATTGGGGGAGAAGTACACCGCAACTAGTACGGTGTCGCTCCCCCATCCGGCCGCCACATACCCCGGGCCGCCCTCGATCCTCACGAGGGGGGGTCCGTCGCCGATCGCCGGCACCGCCACGGCAACCCACTCGTCCGTCGACCCCACCCAATTGGGTAGGGGAGGGACGAAGTAGGGTTCCGCGACCACCGCAACGTCAATCGACCACTCCGCCATTACCTGCATGAGCAGGTCTTGTGCTCTGGCGGAGTGGTTGACGTTGGCCTGCAGGAGCTCTAAATGGTGTGCTGGCATTTAGAGCTCCATGCAGGTCTCCTCGGGGGCCGCGGCGGTCGCTGCGGGGGTGCTTCCATTAGCAACGGGGGGGCGGGGACGCTGCGGCCTCAGGTCCCTACCTTTTGTTGCGGGGGGGAAACATTTCCTCCCCCCCAGCATGTGGTTTGCCGGGAGTTTTGCCTGGTGGCATACGGCGCACCAAGCCTTCTCCCAGCAATCCGCCATTTTGTGCCCCTCTTTGCTGCACCGGAAGCAGAAATTGCTCCGGTCAACTTTAGAGGGGCACAGCTCCCGCGAGTGGCCGACACCATAACAGCGGAAGCACCGCATTGGTGTCGGCCCCACCGCCGTGACCCTGGCGGAGGCCCAGCCCACCAGGATCCTCCCGGCCTTGGTAAGGGTCACCGCAGCCTGCACGGGGCACTGGATCAAGACCGATCCAGTGCCATCGTAAAGGGCGCGGACGGCCCCCACCCGGACCTGCTCAGGTCGGCACGCCCCCGCCGCGGCAACAGCCTGCGCCACCGTGTCCTTGGTGGCCGACTCGTCCAATCCGGAGATCTGGACGCCGGCCATCTTGACAGGGCGGCTGACGTCCGCCACGTCCCCCACCAACCCTTGCAGCTTGGCCGCAAGGGTGTCCGCCACCTCGTGGCCCTTCTCCCCGGGGACCTCGATGACCCGGGAGCCCGTCATCGAGGTCCTGACCCGCACGCTCTGCAGGCCCACCTCACTCAGGCTAAGACCATTAATGGCCTTAGCCATGGTGGCCTGCAGGGTGGTGGTGGCTCCCTTCTTTAGGGAGATCACCACCGCCGCCGTCTTGGGGACCGACAACTTGGTGGGTCTCGGCCCGTGCGTCGCCTTACCGGTCCCTTTAGGGGGTGGAGGGGGGGGCTTGGCCGCGCCCTTGCCCTTCTTCCGAACCACCTGCGACCACGACATTTGTGTGGGCGCAGGTGGCATACGGCCCGAGGGGCTGGACTCCTCCTCCGGGGCCGGGGCAGCCTTGGCGGCCTTGGCGGACTTCTTGTTGGCGGGGGTGGGGACTGGGGCCACCGCCTTCTTGTTTGCCCGCCCATCGCCTAGCCTGGCTCTGGCTTTCGGCTCGAGGTCCACCGGGGCCGGGGGTGGCGGGGCAATACCTGCCCCCTGTCGCTGAGGGGGGGCCGACACGGCGGGCTTGGTAGCCCGCTTGTCGTGTGCCAGCGGGGGGCGAAGGATGGGCTCCGCCGGGAGGCGTCGGTTGACCTCCTCCATCCTGTCGGCTATCATCCGACCGAGGCTGAGGAAGAGGTCCCTCTTCATGACCTCAATAGCCTCGGTCAACTCGGCGGTCCCGAACTGCAGGGCAGCAGCGACAGGGGGGGCGGCCGGGATCTGCCGCTCGCTGAAGGCGATGCGGAGCGCCTTCAGCTCCGCCGAGTTCAGAGCGAGTTGCTCCCGCATCCTTTTGTTATCCGCCTTAAGGATGCGGATCTCCTCGCTCTCGGTCCTGGCGGCCTCTACCTCGTCCATCAGCCCTAGGATGGCGCGGCAGGCCCGGTTCATCCGGCCTTGGACCTCCCCCTTGATATTGCCGGATATTCTGGCCGCCTCCAGGATGTCCCTCGCCGCCATGCGGGTGGCATCTATTGGGTCAGCCTTCGGACCCTCTAGCCCATCCATGGGCTCCGGGGAGCGCGAGCCCGAGCGAGAGCGCGAGGCTGACCGCGATCGCCGGTCCCCCTCCGCCTTTCCCTTTTTCCCCCCCTTTCCCCCTCTGGGGCGGAGTTCGGGGAAATCCCTCCTGTAGCTGGCCGCAGGATCGGCATCAGCTACCTCCTCAAACTGGGGCTCAAGCTGGTACAGCTTGGCCCTCAGCCTGGCTGCGGCCAGCCCAGAGTAAGCCCCCTTGGGCTTCCCCCGAAACGCCGTGTTTATTTTAACGGGCCTTTCCTCCCCCTCCTCCTCTTCGTCCTGATCTTCCAATGCCCTCTTGGAGGGCTGTGGAGCAGAGTGCTCCCCCACGAGCCATCCGAGATCGTCGATCTCGGATTCGGAGTCGGAGTCGTGGATGATCCCCCCCCCCTTAGGCGGATCCCTCCGATTTTTTGTAGGTGAGGCCATGGCGGCCCCCCCTACCTCCCTACCAAGAAAAGCCGAAATCCGACCGCTAGGACCCAAGTTAGGACCTAACCTAACTTAAAACGGTCAAGTGCGACTCGGATCTCGACTTTTCTATAGGAAATCAGGTTTTGCGCCTGAAATAAACAAATAGCAATCAGGGGAAAACTTTGTCCCCTGATTTGACCCACTTCTCGAGGTCGTAGCGGGACCAAATAAACACTAAAAAATAGTATTTAGTGGCGCCGCAAAAACAAAAACAAAAAAACACAAAAAAGGTAAAAAGGTAAAAAGTTATCGAATTTACCAACTTTCGGAAAAACCTTAAGTTGGTAAACCGAAAAACCTTACTCACCCCGGTACCTTAACAGGCCGATAACTTCCGACCTGGAAGTCAGACCGTTAAGGACCTTAAACAAAATATTTAAAAAACAAAAATTGCTACCCGCCCCTTGGGGTTAAATAATTTTACAACGAATAATAATAATTAAAAAACACACCTAAACACAAAAAAGTCGGAATCGTTTCTCAAAAACTCCGAGCAAAAACTCGAAGTTTAAGAAAAAACAAAAATTCACGACACAGAAATAATTACAAAACTAAACCTACGCTATAGTTAGCGGGACCGTCGCAGCTACCCCAGCCCAAAAACTGGGCAATTAAGGAAGCTGACAACACCGACTAAACTATTTTTAAAAAACGTAAACAAACCAAAATAATTACAAAAAATTAAAGTTAAAAAACACAAAACCAGAAGGCCGATATTTTCCAAACTTGCGTAAGGAAAATTACCGGACCAACCGTACGGCAAAGAAGCCGATCGCCGGTATTTTTCAAACCTATAAAAGGCTCGAAAAGATAACGGCAACACAAACTTTTTTGCCGCAGAAAACGTACACAAAGCAAAGAAACAAAAACCAACCGCAAATGCAAAACTAAAGAAAATAAGAAAACTAAACTAGATAAAAGAGAAATGAAAAGATAGATCAAGTGAGCAAAAAATGTAGGTTTTGATCACTGAAAATCGCACAAATCGTCTCTACCACACCCGAGATTTGACCTCAACCTAACCTAACCTAACCTAACCTAACCTAACCTAACCTAACCTAACCTAACCTAACCTAACCTAACCTAACCTAACCTAACCTAACCTTTTTTTTTTTTTTTTTTTTGATGACGGAGTGGAAATGCATTTACGCATCCTCCCTGCCCGGGGAAGGCTGTGCAATGGGAGGTATGACGGACTCTCAAAAGAACTACCGTCTAAAACCACTCCGGCGTTTACCCCCCTGGCCAGTCGCGAGGCGCCGCGGAACCGCAATTAAGCTTTGCCCACTGACACGCCTCCTGGCCTGCTCCGAAGAGCCCCACCTTCTCCGCCAAAGGAGGAGACGGCTGCGGTCGGCAGCCCACGACCATCTCCCCAGACCGGTAAAGCCGTGCAATGTGGGCCCCCAACCCACTGGCCCTACACGGTCTGCCTGTGGTGGATGGTGCTTTCCGGATACCCAACCTCTAAGGGTCGGTCCCCATACCCTTCAAACACACCCCACCACAGCTGTCCCACCAATAACTACAGTGCCCCCCGGGATTCCGAAAGACACGTAGAAGGACCCTCGGGTGACATGGGAGTACGTCTTGAGCAGGGTCATGCTCCGGTGCAGAGCGGAACCTTCGTGCTCCGTTGCAGAGCGGAGTTAACATGCCCCAGTCTTTCGGTAAGCCCAGTCACCAACCACCAAAGTGACAGAGAGCAGCTGTCCGGTTTGGAAACGGCCTCAAAGGCACACGCAACCGCCCCTTTCAACCACCTCTGTCACGGCCCCCTCCAGGTAACTGGTTAAGCTTTCCGGGAACAGAAACGGCCTCGAAGGCACACGCAACTGACCCTTCAAGCTACCCCAGTCACCAACCGTCAATGGGCCACAGAAGGAAGCTGTCCAGGGCGGAAGCGGCCCAGCAACCGCCCCTTCCAACGACCTCTGTCGCCGCCTCCCTATGGTGACGAGGCCACTTTTCCGAAGAAAAGCTGCTCGTCACCATCCCCCCCCAGGTGACAGAAGGAAACTTTCCGGGGCAGAAGTGCCGGTACACAACCGCAACCCTTCAAGAAACCCCTGTCACCTTCCCCCCCCCCCCCGTGCCGGATATTAGCCATGGGCCGAAAGAATTCCCAAGGGGGAAAAGTCTCAGCCAATGCCCAGGGTGCACCAGCCCAGATGCTGCGTTCTCTCCGGATCGAGATCAAGAGAGACTGCAACACCCAAGCCAACGTGGAGGAATCCGGCCTGCACCCCAACCTAACCTAACCTAACCTAACCTAACCTAACCTAACCTAACCTAACCTAACCTTTTTTTTTTTTTTTTTTTTTTTTTAAGAGGGGAAATGCTTTGCGCATGCCACCGCGTCTGGGCGAACGCGGTGGTTATGTGGGACTCTCCCCCCGACCTTTTCCCCTAACGGGCAAAGGTCAGGAAGCCTACCCACTAAAACCCCTCTGCTGGTCCTCAACCGCTTTATGATGGCCGCCGTGGGAGTCAAAATGAATTCTTCCAAAACGACGGCCAAAAACCTAACCTAACCTAACCTAACCTAACCTAACCTAACCTAACCTAACCTAACCTAACCTAACCTAACCTAACCTAACCTAACCTTTTTTTTTTTTTTTTTTTTTTTTTTTTTTTTTTTTTTTTTTTTTTTTTTTTTTTTTTTTTTTTTTGACAGGGTGGAAAATGCTTTATGCATTCCCCTCACCATGGGAGTAGTGAGGGGATATGTGGGACTCACCCCCCCGCCCCCCCTCCGAATGAGAGGGGGAAAGGGAGCGCAACCCACTAAAAACCACCCTGGCGTACCCTCCTGCCGGTTAGGCAAGGCGCCGTGGAACCGCCGAAGCTCTGCCCACGACGCCTTCCGGCAGCCCCGGCCACCTGCCGGGGCTACCCGCGCCGAAGGAGAGAGAGGCCGAGCACGCCTGGCCCCTCTCCCAGACCGCCAAGTGACTAGCCTACGGCGGGCGAGGGACTCCCATCCCCCACCTGCAGTCACTAAGGGTTGAGGCGGGCGGCAAAACGCCGCCGCCTCAACCCCCGCCGTCTACGCCGGAGCGGATGCGCGAGAGGAGAATCCTCGCGCTCACGCTCCGAGGCCTCCTTCTGCGAGATGACACACTCGCAGAAGGAGGCCACAGCCCTCCAGGACCTGTCGCTGCACAGCATTGCAGACACAACGCTGTGCAGGGAGAGGTCCCGTCGACCGATGGCTAGCGCCATAGTGCGGCGCTCCGCACTCCACCGGCTGCACACCTCGAGAGTGTGCTGAGCCGTGTCGTCCGGATCGCCGCACTCATGGCACTGCGGGCCGGGCTCCCTCCCAATTTTGTGCAGGTAATGACCGAAGCATCCGTGTCCGGTCAATACCTGCACAAGCCGGTACGACGTAGCGCCGACTGCCCTCCCCAACCAGGTGTCAAACGACCCGAGGACCGCCCCTATGGTCCGAGTCCCATAGGGGGAGTCCTCCAGGTCCGCTTTCCACCTGTCCCGCAGTCGGCGCTCCGTCATCCGGCGCGTCTCCTCCACCTCCTCAGGGTCCGGGCGTTCTCCTCTCGCCCGGGCCCTGGACCTAACTGCGTAGGTCTCCGCCTGCACCTCTGCGTCCAACTCCCAGGGCGGGGTGCAGGCGAGGAGGCAGGCCGCGGCGTGGGCCACCGTCATGTAGGCCCTCACAATACGGAGGGCCACCACCCGCTGTGGCCTCTGTAGCAGGGCCCTGTTCCGGGCGGACAGCTTGTCCGCCCAGATGGGGGCCCCGTACAGAGCCATGCTCCTTGTAACGCCGGCATACAGCCGGCGGCACAAGGAGCCCGGCCCACCCACGTTCGGCAGCAGCCGGCTCAGTGCCGACGCGGCGCCCACAATTCGGGGAGCCAATTGCGAAAAATGCTCCCCGAAATTCCATCGTCGGTCCAGAACAAGCCCCAAATATTTTATGTGGGGCTTGATCGGGACCGACTCCCCCCCCAGGGTGAGCGCCAAACCCGCCGGCAGCCTCCACCCCCGGCCCCCGAAGACTATCGCCTCAGTCTTCGGGAGCGCCACCCTCAGGCTGAGCCGACCAATCCGGTAAATGGTCAGCTCAGCCGCCGCTTCCGCCCGGCACAGCACCTCCCTCATGTCGGTCCCACGCACGGCCACCATGGTGTCATCTGCGTAGCAGATGGTGGCCGTCCGTGGGAGCAACTCCCCCCTGATGGCCCAATCGTACCCCAGGTTCCATAAGAGCGGACCGAGCACGGAACCTTGGGGTACGCCGCAGGCCATCGCCGTCGACCCCCGTCGACCGTCCCTCTGCTCATAGAGCACTACCCTCTCGGTCAGGTAGTGCTCTATGACCCGCCGCAGGTAGGGAGGCACTTGGTGGTAAATAAGTGCCTCCCTTATCACCCCATAGGGGAGAGTGCCAAACGCGTTTGCGATGTCAAGGGACACCGCGACGACACCCTCCCCTCTGCTCGACGCGTACTCACAGAAGTCCCTAAGGGACTTCAGCGCGTCGAGCGTAGACCGCCCCTCTCTGAACCCGAACTGTCTATCAGAGACGTTCGGGCCGGCAGTCTCCAGATGCTGCTGGATCCTGGAGGCCAGGATTCTCTCCATCATCTTCCCGGCCTCATCCAGCAGCACTATGGGGCGATAGGCGGAGGGACAGTCCGGGGGTCGACCCTCTTTCCGGAGGAGGCAGAGCCTCCCCTCCTTCCACACCCTCGGGAACCGTCCCTCCCTCAGGCAGTCGTCCATCAACTGCCTGAGTCGGTCCCCGAGGTGTTTTAGGGCGATGGGGAGTACCCGGCCCGGTACTCCGTCGGGCCCCGGGGCTTTCTTGCAGCCCCGGAGCCGATCCACCGCCCTCTCGAACTCGTCATCGCTTACCGATGCGATGGCGAGCTCGAGTGGGTCCTCCAAGTCCCCCGGTGGCTCGGTCATCACCGGGGGAGTTATCGAGGGAGCTGCCGGAAACAGCCCCTCGATGACCCTCCTCAGGAGGGGAGGCTCTAGAGAGTCCATGGGGGGGGCAGTGCGCATTTTGTTGCGCACCACCCTGTACGGCCGCCCCCACGGATCCCTGTCCAGCGTGGCCAAGAATGAGGCGTGTGCCTCATCCTTGGCCTTTGCTATCGACAGGGTTAGGGCCCCCTTGGCTTCTTTGAGGGCCCCGTAGAGCCTCTCCTCCTCCTCCGCAGTGTGCCGCCTGCGCCTACAGTGTTGGTAGGCGCGGCGGGCACTGTTACTGGTGGTCCGCACTGCCGCAATTTCGGCGGACCACCAGTAGACCTTCCTCCGGGCGAAGAGCCGTTTCGCCCGGGGCATGGCCGCTCCGCACACGGCCTGCAGTGCGGAGCGGAACCGGCGCGCCCTCTCCTCCACTCCCAAGGCGGCGGGTGGGGCAGCACACCAAGCCTCCACCATCGCCGCCTCGTCCGCCTTGGCCCTGTCCAGTTGGGACAGGGACCACTTGGGGAACTCCTCCGTCCCCCCTCCCCGCCCCCCCCGAGGACTGGGTGGCGGCTGGCCCGGTCTTGTGGAGACCCTCAACCTGATATACAGGTGATCGGAGAGGGTCTCCACGTCCTCCAGGACGCGCCAGTCTGCGAGGCGCGCGGCAATGGCAGGGGTCGCGAACGTGATGTCCACGATGGACCCCCCCTGCCGCCGCACGCAAGTGTTGGCGCTGCCCTGGTTCAGGACCACCAGGCCCGCCGCCGCCACCCAATCCGTCAGCACCTCCCCGCGCACGTCCGTTATGGGGGATCCCCACGCCGCACTCTTGGCGTTGAGGTCCCCCAGGACCATGACATGGCGCGGGGCCGCCCTCTCCACGACCCCCCTCAGGACCCCCAGGAAAGCCTCAAAGGCGGCCAGCGGCCTATTGGGGGAGAAGTACACCGCAACAAGTACGGTGTCGCTCCCCCATCCGGCCGCCACATACCCCGGGCCGCCCTCGATCCTCTCGAGAGGGGGTCCGCCGCCGATCGCCGGCACCGCCACGGCAACCCACTCGTCCGTCGACCCTACCCAATTGGGTAGGGGAGGGACGAAGTAGGGTTCCGCGACCACCGCAACGTCAATCGACCACTCCGCCATTGCCTGCATGAGCAGGTCTTGTGCTCTGGCATAGTGGTTGACGTTGGCCTGCAGGAGCTCTAAATGGTGTGCTGGCATTTAGAGCTCCATGCAGGTCTCCTCGGGGGCCTGGCCGGCGGCGGTCGCTGCGGGGCCACTTTCATTAGCAACGGGGGGGCGGGGACGCTGCGGCCTCAGGTGTCGACCTTTTGTTGCGGGGGGGAAACATTTCCTCCCCCCCAGCATGTGGTTTGCCGGGAGTTTGGCCTGGTGGCATACGGCGCACCAAGCCTTCTCCCAGCACTCCGCCATTTTGTGCCCCTCTTTGCTGCACCGGAAGCAGAAATTGCTCCGGTCAACTTTGGAGGGGCACAGCTCCCGCGAACCTAACCTAACCTAACCTTTTTTTTTTTTTTTTTTTTTTTTTTTTTTTTTTTTTTTTTTTTTTTTTTTTTTTTTTTTTAACGGAGTGGAAATGCGTTACGCATCATCCCCTGGCCCAGGGTTGGCCATGCTATAGGGGGGGTATGACGGACTCTCTCCTCCCCCCACTCTCGCACGAGAGTAGAGGGAGCAGCCTACCGTCTAAAACCACTCCGGCGTTTACCTCCGCTGCTGTTTTCGGGGACACAATGGGATGCCTAGGATGCAACCATTAGGTGTCCCCCAGCCGTCCCAGCCTAGTGCCGGGGTACCTCCGCCAAAGGAGGGAGAGGTCGGTAAACGCTACGACCCCTCCCCCAGACGTGTGTAGGACCGTGCAATGTGGGCCCCTAACCCACTGGTCCTACAAGGGGTTCAGGCTAGCAGCGTACTGCATGCGCCTTCGCCCCCTCCGTCTGCGTCGGAGCGGGTGCGCGTCGACATTGTCTTCGCGCTCCCGCTCCGCCACCTCCTTCTGCGAGATGACACTCTCACAGAAGGAGGATACCGCCTTCCACGATCTGTCGCTGCCCAGCATGGCCGAGACTACGCTGTGCAGCGAGAGATCTGAGGCACCAATTTCCGCAGCCATAGTGCGGCGCTCCGGATCCCAGCGAGTACACACCTGGAGGGTGTGCTGGGCCGTGTCATCCGGGTCGCCACACTCGTGGCAGATCGGACTCGGCTCCCTCTTTATCTTGTGCAGGTAGTGGCCGAAGCACCCATGTCCGGTCAGTACCTGCACAAGCCGGTACGTAAGCGTACCGTGTCGCCTCTCGACCCAGTGGTCAAATGACGGGAGGAGTGCCCCTATAGTGTAAGTTCCATAGGGGGAGTCCTCCAGGTCACTTTTCCACCGGTCCCTCAGGCGCCGCTCCGTCATTCGACGGGCCCCCTCCACCGTCTCCGAGTCCGGGCGCTGTCTCCTCGCCCGGAACCCGGAACCTAACCTAACCTAACCTAACCTAACCTAACCTAACCTAACCTAACCTAACCTAACCTAACCTAACCTAACCTAACCTTTTTTTTTTTTTTTTTTTTGTTGACGAAGTGGAAATGCATTTACGCATCCTCCCTGCCCGGGGAAGGCTGTGCAATGGGAGGTATGACGGACTCTCAAAAGAACTACCGTCTAAAACCACTCCGGCGTTTAAACCTCCTGGCCGGTAGTGAGGCACCGCGGTACCGCTAAAAGCATAGACCACTGACGCACCTCCCGGCTTGCTCCGAAGAGCCCCTCAAACCCCCGCCAGAGGAGGAGACGGCTGTGAACAGCCCGCGACCGTCTCCCCAGACCGGTTTAGCCGTGCAATGTGAGCCCCCTACCCACTGGCTTAACAAGAAGTTCGGGCGAGCAGCAAACCGAAGTTCGCTGAGTTCGCCTTCCCTTCAACGGTCTGCCTGTGGTGGATGGTGCTTTCCGGATACCCAAACGCGAGGTTTGGTCCCATACCCTTCAAACACACCCCACCACAGCTGTCCCACCAATAACTACAGTGCCCCCCGGGATTCCGAAGGACACGTAGAAGGACCCTCGGGTGACATGGGAGTACCTTCGGAGTGGGTTACGCCCCGTTGCGTGCCATGTCTTCCGGTAAACCCAGTCACCAACCACCAAAGTGACAGAAGGGAGCTGTCCGGTTTGGAAACGGCCTCGAAGGCACACGCAACCGCCCCTTTCAACCACCTCTGTCACGGCCCCCTCCAGGCAACTGGTTTAGCTTTCCAGGAACAGAAACGGCCTCGCAGGCACACGCAACTGACCCTTCAAGCCTCCCCAGTCACCAACCGTCAAAAAGGAAACAGAGAGAAGCTGTCCAGGACGGAAGCGGCCTCGTAGGCACACGCCACCGCCCCTTCCAACAACCTCTGTCGCCGCCCTCAAAAGAGGCGGGATGGTGACAAAACCACTTTTCCGAGGAAAAGCGGCTCGTCACCATCCCCCCCCTAGGTGACAGAAGGAAACTTTCCGGGGCAGAAGTGCTCTCCACACAACCGCAACCCTTCAAGAAGCCCCTGTCACCTCCCCTCCCCCCCTTGCCGGATATTAGCCATGGGCCGAAAGAATTCCCAAGTGGGAAAAGTCTCAGCCAATGCCCAGGGTGCACCAGCCCAGATGCTGCGTTCTCCCCGGATCGAGATCAAGAGAGACTGCAACACCCAAGCCAACGTGGAGGAATCCGGCCTGCACCCCAACCTAACCTAACCTAACCTAACCTAACCTTTTTTTTTTTTTTTTTTTTTTTTTTTTTTTTTTTTGACAGGGTGGAAAATGCTTTATGCATTCCCCTCACCATGGGAGTAGTGAGGGGATATGTGGGACTCACCCCCCCGCCCCCCCTCCGAATGAGAGGGGGAAAGGGAGCGCAACCCACTAAAAACCACCCTGGCGTACCCTCCTGCCGGTTAGGCAAGGCGCCGTGGAACCGCCGAAGCTCTGCCCACGACGCCTTCCGGCAGCCCCGGCCACCTGCCGGGGCTACCCGCGCCGAAGGAGAGAGAGGCCGAGCACGCCTGGCCCCTCTCCCAGACCGCCAAGTGACTAGCCTACGGCGGGCGAGGGACTCCCATCCCCCACCCGCAGTCACTAAGGGTTGAGGCGGGCGGCAAAACGCCGCCGCCTCAACCCCCGCCGTCTACGCCGGAGCGGATGCGCGAGAGGAGAATCCTCGCGCTCACGCTCCGAGGCCTCCTTCTGCGAGATGACACACTCGCAGAAGGAGGCCACAGCCCTCCAGGACCTGTCGCTGCACAGCATTGCAGACACAACGCTGTGCAGGGAGAGGTCCCGTCGACCGATGGCTAGCGCCATAGTGCGGCGCTCCGCACTCCACCGGCTGCACACCTCGAGAGTGTGCTGAGCCGTGTCGTCCGGATCGCCGCACTCATGGCACTGCGGGCCGGGCTCCCTCCCAATTTTGTGCAGGTAATGACCGAAGCATCCGTGTCCGGTCAATACCTGCACAAGCCGGTACGACGTAGCGCCGACTGCCCTCCCCAACCAGGTGTCAAACGACCCGAGGACCGCCCCTATGGTCCGAGTCCCATAGGGGGAGTCCTCCAGGTCCGCTTTCCACCTGTCCCGCAGTCGGCGCTCCGTCATCCGGCGCGTCTCCTCCACCTCCTCAGGGTCCGGGCGTTCTCCTCTCGCCCGGGCCCTGGACCTAACTGCGTAGGTCTCCGCCTGCACCTCTGCGTCCAACTCCCAGGGCGGGGTGCAGGCGAGGAGGCAGGCCGCGGCGTGGGCCACCGTCATGTAGGCCCTCACAATACGGAGGGCCACCACCCGCTGTGGCCTCTGTAGCAGGGCCCTGTTCCGGGCGGACAGCTTGTCCGCCCAGATGGGGGCCCCGTACAGAGCCATGCTCCTTGTAACGCCGGCATACAGCCGGCGGCACAAGGAGCCCGGCCCACCCACGTTCGGCAGCAGCCGGCTCAGTGCCGACGCGGCGCCCACAATTCGGGAACCTAACCTAACCTAACCTAACCTAACCTAACCTAACCTAACCTAACCTAACCTAACCTAACCTTTTTTTTTTTTTTTTTTTTTTGATGACGGAGTGGAAATGCATTTACGCATCCTCCCTGCCCGGGGAAGGCTGTGCAATGGGAGGTATGACGGACTCTCAAAAGAACTACCGTCTAAAACCACTCCGGCGTTTACCCCCCTGGCCAGTCGCGAGGCGCCGCGGAACCGCAATTAAGCTTTGCCCACTGACACGCCTCCTGGCCTGCTCCGAAGAGCCCCACCTTCTCCGCCAAAGGAGGAGACGGCTGCGGTCAGCAGCCCACGACCATCTCCCCAGACCGGTAAAGCCGTGCAATGTGGGCCCCCAACCCACTGGTCCTACACGGTCTGCCTGTGGTGGATGGTGCTTTCCGGATACCCAACCTCTAGGGTCGGTCCCCATACCCTTCAAACACACCCCACCACAGCTGTCCCACCAATAACTACAGTGCCCCCCGGGATTCCGAAAGACACGTAGAAGGACCCTCGGGTGACATGGGAGTACGTCTTGAGCAGGGTCATGCTCCGGTGCAGAGCGGAACCTTCGTGCTCCGTTGCAGAGCGGAGTTAACATGCCCCAGTCTTTCGGTAAGCCCAGTCACCAACCACCAAAGTGACAGAAAGCAGCTGTCCGGTTTGGAAACGGCCTCGAAGGCACACGCAACCGCCCCTTTCAACTACCTCTGTCACGGCCCCCTCCAGGTAACTGGTTAAGCTTTCCAGGAACAGAAACGGCCTCGAAGGCACACGCAACTGACCCTTCAAGCTACCCCAGTCACCAACCGTCAATGGGCCACAGAAGGAAGCTGTCCAGGGCGGAAACGGTCCAAAGCAACCGCCCCTTCCAACGACCTCTGTCGCCGCCTCCCTATGGTGACGAGGCCACTTTTCCGAAGAAAAGCTGCTCGTCACCATCCCCCCCCAGGTGACAGAAGGAAACTTTCCGGGGCAGAAGTGCCGGTACACAACCGCAACCCTTCAAGAAACCCCTGTAACCTCCCCCCCCCCCCCCGTGCCGGATATTAGCCATGGACCGAAAGAATTCCCAAGGGGGAAAAGTCTCAGCCAATGCCCAGGGTGCACCAGCCCAGATGCTGCGTTCTCTCCGGATCGAGATCAAGAGAGACTGCAACACCCAAGCCAACGTGGAGGAATCCGGCCTGCACCCCAACCTAACCTAACCTAACCTAACCTAACCTAACCTAACCTAACCTAACCTAACCTAACCTAACCTAACCTAACCTAACCTAACCTAACCTAACCTTTTTTTTTTTTTTTTTTTTTTTTTTTTTTTTTTTTTTTTTTTTTTTTTTTTTTTTTTTTTTTTTTTTTTTTTTTTTTTTTTGATGACGGAGTGGAAATGCATTTACGCATCCTCCCTGCCCGGGGAAGGCTGTGCAATGGGAGGTATGACGGACTCTCAAAAGAACTACCGTCTAAAACCACTCCGGCGTTTACCCCCCTGGCCAGTCGCGAGGCGCCGCGGAACCGCAATTAAGCTTTGCCCACTGACACGCCTCCTGGCCTGCTCCGAAGAGCCCCACCTTCTCCGCCAAAGGAGGAGACGGCTGCGGTCAGCAGCCCACGACCATCTCCCCAGACCGGTAAAGCCGTGCAATGTGGGCCCCCAACCCACTGGCCCTACACGGTCTGCCTGTGGTGGATGGTGCTTTCCGGATACCCAACCTCTAGGGTCGGTCCCCATACCCTTCAAACACACCCCACCACAGCTGTCCCACCAATAACTACAGTGCCCCCCGGGATTCCGAAAGACACGTAGAAGGACCCTCGGGTGACATGGGAGTACGTCTTGAGCAGGGTCATGCTCCGGTGCAGAGCGGAACCTTCGTGCTCCGTTGCAGAGCGGAGTTAACATGCCCCAGTCTTTCGGTAAGCCCAGTCACCAACCACCAAAGTGACAGAAAGCAGCTGTCCGGTTTGGAAACGGCCTCAAAGGCACACGCAACCGCCCCTTTCAACCACCTCTGTCACGGCCCCCTCCAGGTAACTGGTTAAGCTTTCCAGGAACAGAAACGGCCTCGAAGGCACACGCAACTGACCCTTCAAGCTACCCCAGTCACCAACCGTCAATGGGCCACAGAAGGAAGCTGTCCAGGGCGGAAGCGGCCCAGCAACCGCCCCTTCCAACGACCTCTGTCGCCGCCTCCCTATGGTGACGAGGCCACTTTTCCGAAGAAAAGCTGCTCGTCACCATCCCCCCCCAGGT
Source organism: Acleris sparsana (assembly GCA_923062465.1). Classification (NCBI taxonomy): domain Eukaryota; kingdom Metazoa; phylum Arthropoda; class Insecta; order Lepidoptera; family Tortricidae; genus Acleris; species Acleris sparsana. The sequence continues at coordinate 169,684 of OV281288.1, forward strand.
GACAGAAGGAAACTTTCCGGGGCAGAAGTGCCGGTACACAACCGCAACCCTTCAAGAAACCCATGTCACCTTCCCCCCCCCCCCCCCCCGTGCCGGATATTAGCCATGGGCCGAAAGAATTCCCAAGGGGGAAAAGTCTCAGCCAATGCCCAGGGTGCACCAGCCCAGATGCTGCGTTCTCTCCGGATCGAGATCAAGAGAGACTGCAACACCCAAGCCAACGTGGAGGAATCCGGCCTGCACCCCAACCTAACCTAACCTAACCTAACCTAACCTTTTTTTTTTTTTTTTTTTTTTTTTTTTGACAGGGTGGAAAATGCTTTATGCATTCCCCTCACCATGGGAGTAGTGAGGGGATATGTGGGACTCACCCCCCCGCCCCCCCTCCGAATGAGAGGGGGAAAGGGAGCGCAACCCACTAAAAACCACCCTGGCGTACCCTCCTGCCGGTTAGGCAAGGCGCCGTGGAACCGCCGAAGCTCTGCCCACGACGCCTTCCGGCAGCCCCGGCCACCTGCCGGGGCTACCCGCGCCGAAGGAGAGAGAGGCCGAGCACGCCTGGCCCCTCTCCCAGACCGCCAAGTGACTAGCCTACGGCGGGCGAGGGACTCCCATCCCCCACCCGCAGTCACTAAGGGTTGAGGCGGGCGGCAAAACGCCGCCGCCTCAACCCCCGCCGTCTACGCCGGAGCGGATGCGCGAGAGGAGAATCCTCGCGCTCACGCTCCGAGGCCTCCTTCTGCGAGATGACACACTCGCAGAAGGAGGCCACAGCCCTCCAGGACCTGTCGCTGCACAGCATTGCAGACACAACGCTGTGCAGGGAGAGGTCCCGTCGACCGATGGCTAGCGCCATAGTGCGGCGCTCCGCACTCCACCGGCTGCACACCTCGAGAGTGTGCTGAGCCGTGTCGTCCGGATCGCCGCACTCATGGCACTGCGGGCCGGGCTCCCTCCCAATTTTGTGCAGGTAATGACCGAAGCATCCGTGTCCGGTCAATACCTGCACAAGCCGGTACGACGTAGCGCCGACTGCCCTCCCCAACCAGGTGTCAAACGACCCGAGGACCGCCCCTATGGTCCGAGTCCCATAGGGGGAGTCCTCCAGGTCCGCTTTCCACCTGTCCCGCAGTCGGCGCTCCGTCATCCGGCGCGTCTCCTCCACCTCCTCAGGGTCCGGGCGTTCTCCTCTCGCCCGGGCCCTGGACCTAACTGCGTAGGTCTCCGCCTGCACCTCTGCGTCCAACTCCCAGGGCGGGGTGCAGGCGAGGAGGCAGGCCGCGGCGTGGGCCACCGTCATGTAGGCCCTCACAATACGGAGGGCCACCACCCGCTGTGGCCTCTGTAGCAGGGCCCTGTTCCGGGCGGACAGCTTGTCCGCCCAGATGGGGGCCCCGTACAGAGCCATGCTCCTTGTAACGCCGGCATACAGCCGGCGGCACAAGGAGCCCGGCCCACCCACGTTCGGCAGCAGCCGGCTCAGTGCCGACGCGGCGCCCACAATTCGGGGAGCCAATTGCGAAAAATGCTCCCCGAAATTCCATCGTCGGTCCAGAACAAGCCCCAAATATTTTATGTGGGGCTTGATCGGGACCGACTCCCCCCCCAGGGTGAGCGCCAAACCCGCCGGCAGCCTCCACCCCCGGCCCCCGAAGACTATCGCCTCAGTCTTCGGGAGCGCCACCCTCAGGCCGAGCCGACCAATCCGGTAAATGGTCAGCTCAGCCGCCGCTTCCGCCCGGCACAGCACCTCCCTCATGTCGGTCCCACGCACGGCCACCATGGTGTCATCTGCGTAGCAGATGGTGGCCGTCCGTGGGAGCAACTCCCCCCTGATGGCCCAATCGTACCCCAGGTTCCATAAGAGCGGACCGAGCACGGAACCTTGGGGTACGCCGCAGGCCATCGCCGTCGACCCCCGTCGACCGTCCCTCTGCTCATAGAGCACTACCCTCTCGGTCAGGTAGTGCTCTATGACCCGCCGCAGGTAGGGAGGCACTTGGTGGTAAATAAGTGCCTCCCTTATCACCCCATAGGGGAGAGTGCCAAACGCGTTTGCGATGTCAAGGGACACCGCGACGACACCCTCCCCTCTGCTCGACGCGTACTCACAGAAGTCCCTAAGGGACTTCAGCGCGTCGAGCGTAGACCGCCCCTCTCTGAACCCGAACTGTCTATCAGAGACGTTCGGGCCGGCAGTCTCCAGATGCTGCTGGATCCTGGAGGCCAGGATTCTCTCCATCATCTTCCCGGCCTCATCCAGCAGCACTATGGGGCGATAGGCGGAGGGACAGTCCGGGGGTCGACCCTCTTTCCGGAGGAGGCAGAGCCTCCCCTCCTTCCACACCCTCGGGAACCGTCCCTCCCTCAGGCAGTCGTCCATCAACTGCCTGAGTCGGTCCCCGAGGTGTTTTAGGGCGATGGGGAGTACCCGGCCCGGTACTCCGTCGGGCCCCGGGGCTTTCTTGCAGCCCCGGAGCCGATCCACCGCCCTCTCGAACTCGTCATCGCTTACCGATGCGATGGCGAGCTCGAGTGGGTCCTCCAAGTCCCCCGGTGGCTCGGTCATCACCGGGGGAGTTATCGAGGGAGCTGCCGGAAACAGCCCCTCGATGACCCTCCTCAGGAGGGGAGGCTCTAGAGAGTCCATGGGGGGGGCAGTGCGCATTTTGTTGCGCACCACCCTGTACGGCCGCCCCCACGGATCCCTGTCCAGCGTGGCCAAGAATGAGGCGTGTGCCTCATCCTTGGCCTTTGCTATCGACAGGGTTAGGGCCCCCTTGGCTTCTTTGAGGGCCCCGTAGAGCCTCTCCTCCTCCTCCGCAGTGTGCCGCCTGCGCCTACAGTGTTGGTAGGCGCGGCGGGCACTGTTACTGGTGGTCCGCACTGCCGCAATTTCGGCGGACCACCAGTAGACCTTCCTCCGGGCGAAGAGCCGTTTCGCCCGGGGCATGGCCGCTCCGCACACGGCCTGCAGTGCGGAGCGGAACCGGCGCGCCCTCTCCTCCACTCCCAAGGCGGCGGGTGGGGCAGCACACCAAGCCTCCACCATCGCCGCCTCGTCCGCCTTGGCCCTGTCCAGTTGGGACAGGGACCACTTGGGGAACTCCTCCGTCCCCCCTCCCCGCCCCCCCCGAGGACTGGGTGGCGGCTGGCCCGGTCTTGTGGAGACCCTCAACCTGATATACAGGTGATCGGAGAGGGTCTCCACGTCCTCCAGGACGCGCCAGTCTGCGAGGCGCGCGGCAATGGCAGGGGTCGCGAACGTGATGTCCACGATGGACCCCCCCTGCCGCCGCACGCAAGTGTTGGCGCTGCCCTGGTTCAGGACCACCAGGCCCGCCGCCGCCACCCAATCCGTCAGCACCTCCCCGCGCACGTCCGTTATGGGGGATCCCCACGCCGCACTCTTGGCGTTGAGGTCCCCCAGGACCATGACATGGCGCGGGGCCGCCCTCTCCACGACCCCCCTCAGGACCCCCAGGAAAGCCTCAAAGGCGGCCAGCGGCCTATTGGGGGAGAAGTACACCGCAACAAGTACGGTGTCGCTCCCCCATCCGGCCGCCACATACCCCGGGCCGCCCTCGATCCTCTCGAGAGGGGGTCCGCCGCCGATCGCCGGCACCGCCACGGCAACCCACTCGTCCGTCGACCCTACCCAATTGGGTAGGGGAGGGACGAAGTAGGGTTCCGCGACCACCGCAACGTCAATCGACCACTCCGCCATTGCCTGCATGAGCAGGTCTTGTGCTCTGGCGCAGTGGTTGACGTTGGCCTGCAGGAGCTCTAAATGGTGTGCTGGCATTTAGAGCTCCATGCAGGTCTCCTCAACCTAACCTAACCTAACCTAACCTAACCTTTTTTTTTTTTTTTTTTTTTTTTTTTTTTTTTTTTTTTTTTTTAACGGTGAGGAAACGCATTTACGCGTACCCTCCGGTCTAGGGACGACCATATTGGAGGGTTATGTGGGACTCTCAACCCCCTACCCTTCAGAGCGAAGGGGAAGGGGGAAGCCTACCCACTAAAACCTCACCGGTGTTAACCTCCACAGGCTGTTAACGGGGGCACCGTGGGCTGATGACTATTCACCACTGGGTGCCCCCCAGCCACCCCAGCCTGTTGCTGGGGCACCTGCGCCAAAGGAGGGAGGGTTCAGTTAACACGCCGAACCCTCCCCCAGACGTGTAGGACCTTTACGTGGGACCCTATCCCCACGGTCCTACTAGGGGTTCAGGCGGGCGGCAAACTGCCTCCGCCTTCGCCCCACACGTCTACGCCGGAGCGGGTGCGCCTCCACGTCCTCCTCGCGCTCCCGCTCCGCCGCCTCCTTCTGCGAGACAATGCTCTCGCAGAAGGAGACGACCGCCAACCACGATCTCTCACTGCTCAGCATGGCCGACACGACGCTGTGCAGTGAGAGATCGGAGAGCCCTGTGTCCGCAACCAGAGCGCGGCGCTCCGGATCCCACTTCGAGCACACCTCTAGGGTGTGCTGGGCCGTGTCGTCCGGATCGCCGCACTCGTGGCAAACCGGACTGGGCTCTCTCCTAATCTTGTGCAGGTAATGACCGAAGCACCCGTGCCCGGTCATCACCTGCACAAGACGGTACGTGGCGGTACCGTACCTCCTCTCCAACCAGTGGTCCAGCGACGGGAGGAGTGCCCCTATGGTGCGGAGTCCATAGGGGGAGTCCTCCAGGTCGCTTTTCCACCGGTCCCTCAGGCGCCGCTCCGTCATTCGACGGGCCCCCTCCACCGTCTCCGAGTCCGGGCGCTGTCTCCTCGCCCGGAACCCGGCCCTCATCCGGTATGTCTCGGCCTGCACCTGAGCATCTAGCTCCCACGGCGGGGTGCAGGCCAAGACACACGCGGCCGCATGTGCCACCGTCACATAGGCCCTCACTATTCGGAGGGCCACCACTCTTTGGGGCCTCCTTAGGAGCGCCTTATTCTTGGCCGACAGCTTGTCGGCCCAGATTGGCGCTCCGTATAGCGCCATGCTACGCACTACGCCTGCAAACAGGCGTCGGCATGGCGCTTGAGGCCCCCCCACGTTCGGCAACATGCGGCCCAGGGCCGACGCGGCGCCTACCACCCGGGGAGCAAGTTGGCGGAAATGCTCCCCGAAATCCCACCTCCGGTCCAGGATGAGGCCAAGGTACTTGATCGTACCCTTCACCTGGACCGCTTCCCCCGCCACAGGGATGGACAATCCACAACGTGGACGCCATCCCCTCCCCCCGAAGACAATAGCGTCTGTCTTCGGGAGGGACACCTCCAGACCCAGCTGTCGGATGCGGCCGACAACCAGGTCTGCCGCCAACGACGCCCTCCGGAGGGCCTCCTCCAGCTCACGTCCCCGCACGGCCACCATTGTATCGTCGGCATAACAAAGGGTGGCCATGCGGGGAAGGAGCGCTCCGCGGATCACCCAGTCGTACCCTATGTTCCATAGCAGGGGTCCTAACACGGACCCCTGGGGAACACCGCACGACATCGGGTGAGCGATCCGCAGACCCCCACGATCGTAGAGCACTACCCTGTCGGTTAGGTAGTGCTCCACAATCCGCCGCAGATACCCGGGCACCCTGTGGAAGCGGAGGGCCTCGCTGATGACCGAGAAGGGCAGGGAGCCAAATGCGTTGGCGATGTCTAACGACACCGCCACGACCCCCTCACCCTTCGCCTCCGCGTTCCCACAGAAGTTCCGGAGGGACGAAAGCGCGTCCATAGTGGACCGTCCCTCCCGGAACCCGAACTGCCGGTCGGAGATGTTAGGCCCCACGTCCTCCAGATGTTGGACGATGCGACGGGACAAGATGAGCTCTAGCATCTTGCCCGTCTCATCTAGGAGGACGATGGGGCGGTGACCGGCAGGGGTATCCATCGGCCTACTCTCCTTCCGAAGGAGGACGAGGCGTCCCTCCTTCCAGCACCTCGGGAAGCGCCCCTCCTTGATACAATCATCAAAGAGGGTCCGCAAGCGGTCCCCGAGGTGCTCCGCCACAATGTGGAGGACTCTTCCCGGTACCCCATCCGGTCCTGGTGCCTTTCTGCAGGACCGGAGACGGTCGACGATGGTCTCCATTTCGTCGTCCGTCACGGGAGGGGGATCATCTTGATCAACCTCCTCAACCGTGGGGCCCACCATTGCGGGCGGCTGGAAGGCCGCCGCAGCCGGGAAGAGTCCCTCCACAATCCTCGTGAGGAGCTCCGGCTCAAGGGAGTCCATGGGGGGTGCGCAACGCATTTTGTTGCGCACAACTCGGTATGGCCGCCCCCACGGATCCCTATCCAACGTGGCCAGGAACTCCTCACGCGCCTCGTCCTTTCTGCGAGCTATCTCCACAGAGAGCGCGTCCTTCGCCACCTTCAGCTCTCTGTGGAGATGCTCTTCCTCCTCCGGCAGGTGTCGCCGCCTCCTGCAGCGCGTATATGCGCGGCGGGCGGCATCACTGGCGGCTCGCAGGGCCGCAATCTCCTGCGACCACCAGTATACCTGCTTCTTGACGGGCAGCCTTCGGGCCCGGGGCATGGCCGCGTCGCACACCGACGTTAGTGCGACGCGAAACCGGGCTGCCCGCTCCTCCACCCCCAAGGAGACCGGTGGGGGCGCACACCACGCCTCCACCATGGCCGCCTCCACCGCCGCTCCCATGTCGAGGCGGGCCAGGGTCCACCTTGGGAAAGCCCCTCCTCCTCCTCTCCCCCTCCGCCCTCTCGGGCTGGGCGGCGGCACCCCTGGCGAGGTGCTGACCCTCATCCGAACGTATAAATGGTCGGAGAGGGTCTCTACCTCCTGCAGGACGCGCCAGTCCGTGATTCGTGCGGCAATGGCAGGGGTCGCGAACGAGACGTCCACGATCGACCCTCCCTGCCGCCGCACACACGTGTTGGCGTCGCCCCGGTTGAGCACCTCAAGCCCCATCGCCGCCACCCAGTCTTCGAGGGCCACCCCTCTCGGGTCCGTGATGGGGGAACCCCACGCCGCGCTCTTGGCGTTTAGGTCCCCCATCACCACCAATGGCGCCGGCGCCGCCCCTCCGACGACTCTCCCCAGCCCCACCAGGAAGGCTTCAAACTCCCGCAGCGGCCTATTCGGGGAGAAGTAAACTGCCACTAGGACAGTTTCTCCCCACTTGGCCACCGCGAAGCCCGAACCCCTGGCCATTCCCGATAGGGGGGGGAGGTCACCCATCGCCGGTACCGCAATGGCAACCGAGCCGTCCGTCGCCCCGACCCAGTTAGACTGGGGGGGGACGAAGTACGGCTCAGCCACCACCAAAACGCCTATGCCCCACTCCGCCATGACCTGCATGAGCAGATCTTGGGCGCGGGCGGAGTGGTTGGCGTTCGCCTGAAGGACCTCTAAATGCTGGTGTGCTGGCATTTAGAGGTCCATCTGGCTACCTTCCTGCCTAGCCGCATTGGCGGCACGCCTTGTAGAGGGGGACGTTGTCTGACCAGCCTTGCCCCTCGTGTGTGGCGGGCTGCACCTCCGTCCCCCCATTACGTGGTCCGCTGGACGTCGCGCTTTTAGGCAAACGTCGCAATGCGGCGCGGCCATGCAGGAGGCCCTCCAGTGGTCCGGCCCACTGCACCGGTGGCACCAATTTGACCGGTCCACGGTTGAGGGGCAGAGGGCCCCGCTGTGTCCGATGCCTTGGCATCGGAAGCACCGCATGGGCCTCGCCTCCAGTGCAGTCACGCTGGCGGACGACCACCCCACCAGTAGTCGTCCTGCTGTTGCCAGCGTGTTGGCCACGGTCACCGGGCACTGCGCGTTCGCCACGCCGGATCCGTCGAATCGGACCCGGATGGCGCCAACCTTCACCTGGGTGGGGAACCTAACCTAACCTAACCTAACCTAACCTAACCTAACCTAACCTAACCTAACCTAACCTAACCTAACCTAACCTAACCTAACCTAACCTAACCTTTTTTTTTTTTTTTTTTTTTTTTTTTTTTTTTGATGACGGAGTGGAAATGCATTTACGCATCCTCCCTGCCCGGGGAAGGCTGTGCAATGGGAGGTATGACGGACTCTCAAAAGAACTACCGTCTAAAACCACTCCGGCGTTTACCCCCCTGGCCAGTCGCGAGGCGCCGCGGAACCGCAATTAAGCTTTGCCCACTGACACGCCTCCTGGCCTGCTCCGAAGAGCCCCACCTTCTCCGCCAAAGGAGGAGACGGCTGCGGTCAGCAGCCCACGACCATCTCCCCAGACCGGTAAAGCCGTGCAATGTGGGCCCCCAACCCACTGGCCCTACACGGTCTGCCTGTGGTGGATGGTGCTTTCCGGATACCCAACCTCTAGGGTCGGTCCCCATACCCTTCAAACACACCCCACCACAGCTGTCCCACCAATAACTACAGTGCCCCCCGGGATTCCGAAAGACACGTAGAAGGACCCTCGGGTGACATGGGAGTACGTCTTGAGCAGGGTCATGCTCCGGTGCAGAGCGGAACCTTCGTGCTCCGTTGCAGAGCGGAGTTAACATGCCCCAGTCTTTCGGTAAGCCCAGTCACCAACCACCAAAGTGACAGAAAGCAGCTGTCCGGTTTGGAAACGGCCTCAAAGGCACACGCAACCGCCCCTTTCAACCACCTCTGTCACGGCCCCCTCCAGGTAACTGGTTAAGCTTTCCAGGAACAGAAACGGCCTCGAAGGCACACGCAACTGACCCTTCAAGCTACCCCAGTCACCAACCGTCAATGGGCCACAGAAGGAAGCTGTCCAGGGCGGAAGCGGCCCAGCAACCGCCCCTTCCAACGACCTCTGTCGCCGCCTCCCTATGGTGACGAGGCCACTTTTCCGAAGAAAAGCTGCTCGTCACCATCCCCCCCCAGGTGACAGAAGGAAACTTTCCGGGGCAGAAGTGCCGGTACACAACCGCAACCCTTCAAGAAACCCCTGTCACCTTCCCCCCCCCCCCGTGCCGGATATTAGCCATGGGCCGAAAGAATTCCCAAGGGGGAAAAGTCTCAGCCAATGCCCAGGGTGCACCAGCCCAGATGCTGCGTTCTCTCCGGATCGAGATCAAGAGAGACTGCAACACCCAAGCCAACGTGGAGGAATCCGGCCTGCACCCCAACCTAACCTAACCTAACCTAACCTAACCTAACCTAACCTAACCTAACCTAACCTAACCTAACCTAACCTAACCTAACCTAACCTAACCTAACCTAACCTAACCTTTTTTTTTTTTTTTTTTTTTTTTTTTGACAGGGTGGAAAATGCTTTATGCATTCCCCTCACCATGGGAGTAGTGAGGGGATATGTGGGACTCACCCCCCCGCCCCCCCTCCGAATGAGAGGGGGAAAGGGAGCGCAACCCACTAAAAACCACCCTGGCGTACCCTCCTGCCGGTTAGGCAAGGCGCCGTGGAACCGCCGAAGCTCTGCCCACGACGCCTTCCGGCAGCCCCGGCCACCTGCCGGGGCTACCCGCGCCGAAGGAGAGAGAGGCCGAGCACGCCTGGCCCCTCTCCCAGACCGCCAAGTGACTAGCCTACGGCGGGCGAGGGACTCCCATCCCCCACCCGCAGTCACTAAGGGTTGAGGCGGGCGGCAAAACGCCGCCGCCTCAACCCCCGCCGTCTACGCCGGAGCGGATGCGCGAGAGGAGAATCCTCGCGCTCACGCTCCGAGGCCTCCTTCTGCGAGATGACACACTCGCAGAAGGAGGCCACAGCCCTCCAGGACCTGTCGCTGCACAGCATTGCAGACACAACGCTGTGCAGGGAGAGGTCCCGTCGACCGATGGCTAGCGCCATAGTGCGGCGCTCCGCACTCCACCGGCTGCACACCTCGAGAGTGTGCTGAGCCGTGTCGTCCGGATCGCCGCACTCATGGCACTGCGGGCCGGGCTCCCTCCCAATTTTGTGCAGGTAATGACCGAAGCATCCGTGTCCGGTCAATACCTGCACAAGCCGGTACGACGTAGCGCCGACTGCCCTCCCCAACCAGGTGTCAAACGACCCGAGGACCGCCCCTATGGTCCGAGTCCCATAGGGGGAGTCCTCCAGGTCCGCTTTCCACCTGTCCCGCAGTCGGCGCTCCGTCATCCGGCGCGTCTCCTCCACCTCCTCAGGGTCCGGGCGTTCTCCTCTCGCCCGGGCCCTGGACCTAACTGCGTAGGTCTCCGCCTGCACCTCTGCGTCCAACTCCCAGGGCGGGGTGCAGGCGAGGAGGCAGGCCGCGGCGTGGGCCACCGTCATGTAGGCCCTCACAATACGGAGGGCCACCACCCGCTGTGGCCTCTGTAGCAGGGCCCTGTTCCGGGCGGACAGCTTGTCCGCCCAGATGGGGGCCCCGTACAGAGCCATGCTCCTTGTAACGCCGGCATACAGCCGGCGGCACAAGGAGCCCGGCCCACCCACGTTCGGCAGCAGCCGGCTCAGTGCCGACGCGGCGCCCACAATTCGGGAACCTAACCTAACCTAACCTAACCTAACCTAACCTAACCTAACCTAACCTAACCTAACCTAACCTTTTTTTTTTTTTTTTTTTTTTTTTTTGACAGGGTGGAAAATGCTTTATGCATTCCCCTCACCATGGGAGTAGTGAGGGGATATGTGGGACTCACCCCCCCGCCCCCCCTCCGAATGAGAGGGGGAAAGGGAGCGCAACCCACTAAAAACCACCCTGGCGTACCCTCCTGCCGGTTAGGCAAGGCGCCGTGGAACCGCCGAAGCTCTGCCCACGACGCCTTCCGGCAGCCCCGGCCACCTGCCGGGGCTACCCGCGCCGAAGGAGAGAGAGGCCGAGCACGCCTGGCCCCTCTCCCAGACCGCCAAGTGACTAGCCTACGGCGGGCGAGGGACTCCCATCCCCCACCCGCAGTCACTAAGGGTTGAGGCGGGCGGCAAAACGCCGCCGCCTCAACCCCCGCCGTCTACGCCGGAGCGGATGCGCGAGAGGAGAATCCTCGCGCTCACGCTCCGAGGCCTCCTTCTGCGAGATGACACACTCGCAGAAGGAGGCCAAAGCCCTCCAGGACCTGTCGCTGCACAGCATTGCAGACACAACGCTGTGCAGGGAGAGGTCCCGTCGACCGATGGCTAGCGCCATAGTGCGGCGCTCCGCACTCCACCGGCTGCACACCTCGAGAGTGTGCTGAGCCGTGTCGTCCGGATCGCCGCACTCATGGCACTGCGGGCCGGGCTCCCTCCCAATTTTGTGCAGGTAATGACCGAAGCATCCGTGTCCGGTCAATACCTGCACAAGCCGGTACGACGTAGCGCCGACTGCCCTCCCCAACCAGGTGTCAAACGACCCGAGGACCGCCCCTATGGTCCGAGTCCCATAGGGGGAGTCCTCCAGGTCCGCTTTCCACCTGTCCCGCAGTCGGCGCTCCGTCATCCGGCGCGTCTCCTCCACCTCCTCAGGGTCCATAAGAGCGGACCAAGCACGGAACCTTGGGGTACGCCGCAGGCCATCGCCGTCGACCCCCGTCGACCGTCCCTCTGCTCATAGAGCACTACCCTCTCGGTCAGGTAGTGCTCTATGACCCGCCGCAGGTAGGGAGGCACTTGGTGGTAAATAAGTGCCTCCCTTATCACCCCATAGGGGAGAGTGCCAAACGCGTTTGCGATGTCAAGGGACACCGCGACGACACCCTCCCCTCTGCTCGACGCGTACTCACAGAACGCCTAACCTAACCTAACCTAACCTAACCTAACCTAACCTAACCTAACCTAACCTAACCTAACCTAACCTAACCTAACCTAACCTAACCTAACCTAACCTAACCTAACCTAACCTAACCTAACCTAACCTAACCTAACCGGTAGCGCTCCGACCTCCGCCGCGAGCACCACGAAAATAAGCCGCTCCGCACTTAAAAATTCCGGAAAAATAGTAAAGTTGCTCCGATCTTCACGAAAATAGTGCCAAACAACGCGGGCTGACGCCGCGCATCTGGATAGATATCGCACGACACCCAGTGAAGTTTAAGTGAAGCGTAAAGTGATAAAAAGTGGTTTCCAGAACTTAAAAGTGAAACGCTAGGAGTTTAAGATCTGTGACCCCTAGTGTGCAATACACTGCCGTGAGCGCCTCTGCAGACCGCACAATCTGGCCTTGGTTGCGGATTTTTCCGCCCAGGCGTTTGGTCACAAACGCCAAAAAAACAACTCCCGGATGTGACGGGAGCTTTGGAGCCGGTCGTCGTAGGCTGCTTCTGAGGACGGCAAACGAAGGAGGGCAACGAGTGCAGCTCACCAAGGTGTCTAGGATAATTCTAAGTTAAGTGAGACAATAGTTACAGCAATTTGTATATTTTCCGAAATTTTGACCTGTAATATCTGCCAAACAAGATCGACGACCCATGGTTTTTAAATCATCGGAGTAAGGACACTAGCGCCCCGAAGCTACACTCCAAATCTCAGCTTCGCGACGCAAAGGACTTCGGAGTTAAAGATTTTTAAATATTTTATAATAATTTGTACTACCTAATATAGACTGTTATTCCCATATTTTATTTTTAGATTGTAAGAGAATGTGTTTTTTCGTAGTACATTAACGTTTTTTTCGTGTTTATAGACCAAAAACTGCATTTTTGGGACAATTTTCTTTGATATTTGTTTTTCTTTTGAAAACGCAAGGTGGGAAAATTCCCGGGACACTGGCCGTATAAGCTTCCAAACGTGCTCTATACCTGGACTTTTTTTCAGACGCGCTAGAGCATATAGGGGCCGAGATCCCTCGATCTTGGAGTTTCGGAGACCGGAGCAACTCCTGGGCGTTTATTTCTGCTGCCGGATCTCGGCTCGGGGAGGTCGTACGGAGCCCGGGTTTTCAGTCTGTATGTAAGCGGGCCCTGCCCTTAGACGTATGCTATCTGATATAGACTGATTTTCCCATTTTCCATTTTCCATTTTCCATTTTCCATTTTATTTAAATTTTAAAATAATAAACTGTGACGTTACTGAGGAGATATACTTTGTTTATCTTTATTTTTGTTTTTATCTTGTTTTTATCTTGTTTTTGTTTTTTGTTTTTATTTGATAATATAGGTGACGTTAATATTCATATTACTAGACACGTGCTATACACCCGCGGGCACTTACCTGAAATTTTTCGTGACCTCCTGCTAGCTGGTTGGAACTGTAGCCGCGCATCTGAAACAAAAACAAAGAAACACATAACAAGCAAGAGTAATTATACAATCACAAAATAGAATAAGTTTTACATTTGTACAGACGTTTTTATACATATTTACATTAGGTTTCTTTGATTTACTCTTTTTACATTACCTTTTTGACCGGGTTTATTGACCCATTCCTCCGATCAAGGAAAATGTTTAAAACTCCTCCCACGAAAAACTCCCTGACTCCTGTGAAAATTGACATGGAGACCTCTAGGTCCCCAAAAGATACACAAAAAGCAGGCCCTTCAAACGTGAGGAGAAGTATAGGGAAATGGGAAAGTGGCAGAGCTGAAACCCTATCTCAAACGTTCAGACTGTCCATTTCCCCTCCAAGTCATTCACCGACTGTGACACCAAACACCGCACCAACCGCTGCACCTGCAAAAATAAAATCAATAATTAATCCTAATCCTAATCCTAATCCCAACCCCAACCCCAACCCCAACCCAAATCCCAAACCTAGCCCCAAACCCACCCCAACCCATCCCAACCTCAATCCGAGCCACAAACCCAATCCAACAGAAGCTGCAGCAAAATCTCCGAAACCTGGGAAAACAACATCACAGTCAGGTCGAGTGACCGAGGCTAGAGCGTGCCTAAATAAGGCAAAGCATCACCTTGGCAACTCGAGGAACCTTAAGACAGACATCAAGATAGAAGTCACACAGGCAATAGAGAGATTGTACCAGTTGGTGAAGGAAGCGGAAGGGGTTAAGAAGATGGATAAGACGGAGAAACTAACAGAAAGGGAGACGACTCAACCTGACATGACACAGCAAAGCCTTGACTTGAAAAAGTCAATGGAAGAACACGCCAAGCTTCTGAGAGACAGCAGTGAAAGGATGAGTAAGTTACTAGAGTCAATAGACAAACAAGAGGAAACAATGGCAAAAATGACATACGCCAGGGTAACCGCGGTTCAGCCTCAAAGACAATCTCGGGAACAAACCGCGCTGCACTCTGTAATAATATCATCCAAAGATGAGACTGAAACCGGAGAGGAAGTCATCTCGCATATAAGGAAAGCTGTGAATGCAACCGATGGCTGGATCACAGTTGACCGAATAAGGAAAGCCAAAGACAGGAAGATAATAGTGGGGTGCAAAACTCTGGAGGGCAGAACCAGGATACAGGACAGACTAAAAAGTGTGGGAGAGCACCTGACTGTGGAGGAGATCCAGAACCAAGATCCAATGCTTGTACTCAAAGACGTACTGAACTGCAACACCGATGAAGATATCATCAAAGCTCTGAGAAATCAGAACAAAGAGGTGTTCCGTGGATTGAAAAGTCAGGAAGACAGGATAGAAATGAGATATAGAAAGAAGACAAGAAACCCCCACACTTCCCACATAGTAATAAGGGTATCACCCCGCATATGGAACCGCATGTTGGAGCAGGAAGCGGTCCATATAGATATCCAAAGGATTAAAGTGGCTGACCAATCCCCGCTGGTGCAATGCTCAATGTGCCTAGGATATGGCCATGGCAGACGTTTCTGTAAGGAAACCATTGCAAAGTGCAGCCATTGTGGGGGCCCTCACATGAAAACAGAGTGCGCTGACTGGCTCGCTGGAGTAGCCCCATCGTGTTGCAACTGCAGGCATGCCAAACTAGATATGATAGAACATAATGCCTTCAGTTCAGAATGTGCCATACGGAGGAAATGGGAGGCTCTAGCTAGAGCAAAAGTCGCGTATTGCTAAGGTGGAAACAACGGTCAACCCGGCGAACAACCATACCAAAGGATACACAGTGGCCCAGGCGAACCTCCAAAGAAAAGAACTGGCGACAAATGAACTCTTTTTGGAGGCAAGCGAGCGTAAATTTGCTTTCGCACTGCTCCAGGAGCCATATGTGGGTGGGGCAAAAAGAATGAAGGCATACCGCGGGACGAGAATCTACCAGTGTCCAGACCAAGGAAGCGGGACTGTGAAGGCAGCCATAGTCGTTTTTAACGACGACTTGGATGTCATCCAGTGCCCAGAACTCACTACTAACAACATAGCAGTGGTGAGGATCCGAACTGGTGCCTGGGAAATCGTAGCGGTGTCCTTTTATCTCGAGCCAGACCAACCCATAGAGCCATACTTGGAGCAGTTGAAACAAATAGCGGTGGATCTAGGCCCGAGACGACTGCTAATATGCGGAGATTGCAATGCCAAGAATACCTGGTGGGGCAGCACAATTGTAGATCATAGGGGAGAATCTATGTCTGGAACCCTGGAAGAGTTAGGCTTACAGGTACTCAACATAGGGGATGTACCGACTTTCTATACGGTACGAGGCAACACCGTATATAGCAGCCATGTAGATGTCACCACTTGTTCTGAGGACCTTCTCGACCTAGTGGAAGACTGGAAAGTTGATCAGGGGATCACTAGCTCGGATCACAACACCATAGTTTTTAAAATAAAACTGCATCGGACAAAAGGGACAAACATACAAAGAACAACTAGGCTCTACAACACAAAAAAGGCTGATTGGGGCCAATTTCGTGAGAAATTGGCACAATACAAGAACCAACAGAACATCAACGCTGAGGAAATGCAAAAAATCAGCAGCAAATCCGAGTTAGAAAATGCAATAGATAGGTATACATGCATACTAACGGAAGCCTGTAAAGCAAGTATTCCCAGCAAGAGACACGTAGAGACGCTTAACATGCCTTGGTGGTCCGAGGATCTCGCAGCAATGAAGAAGGCAGTCACCACAAAGAAGCGCCGCATCAGGTGCGCGGCACAAACCCGAAGAGCCAAAGTCGTCGAAGAGTACCTGAAAGCAAAAGAAGAGTATGAGTGCACAGCCAAGAAAGCCCAGATTGACAGTTGGAAAGAGTTCTGCAGGAAACAGGATAGAGAAGGAGTTTGGGAAGGTATTTACAGAGTTATAGGAAGGACTGCCAAGAGACAAGAAGACCTGGCCCTAAAGAGGGATGGTGCATACCTAAACCCGGCAGAATCCGCAGCCTTACTAGCAGAGACATTTTACCCTGAAGATACGGAAGAAACCGACAGTATTGAACACACGCGCACAAGAGAAGCCGCCAAGCGAGTAAACGAGTGTACACATGCTGAGACTCATGACCCACCGTTTACGACGCTGGAGCTAAAGACCGCTGTGGAAAGTTTCAACCCAAAGAAGGCCCCAGGAGCGGATGGCTTCACAGCGGACATCTGCAAGCAGGCAGTCTACCAAGATCCGGAGACGTTCCTTACCCTGGCCAATAAATGTCTGCAGCTGGGACACTTTCCGACCATCTGGAAAGAAGCCACAGTCGTGGCGTTGAGGAAACCGGGTAAGGACGACTATGAGGTCCCGAAGTCCTACAGACCAATCGGTCTCCTGCCTGTTCTGGGGAAAATTTTGGAAAAAATGACAGTAACGCGAATCAAATGGCACTTGGTACCGCGACTTAGTACTCGCCAGTACGGCTTTATGCCCCAAAAAAGCACTGAGGATGCCCTCTGTACTCTAATACGACATATACAGGGTGAGTTGCAGCTTAAAAAGCTTATCACCCTGGTGTCCTTGGATATAGAGGGCGCCTTCGACAGCGCCTGGTGGCCGGCCATTAAGGTCAGACTGGCTGAGGAAAAGTGCCCGGTAAACATAAGGCGATTACTGGATAGCTACCTTGCTTGCAGAAAAATTAAAGTAAGGTATGCTGGGGAGGAATGCATCAGAAACACCAACAAAGGGTGCGTTCAAGGGTCAATAGGCGGTCCTATCCTCTGGAACCTTCTTCTGGATCCACTGTTGCAGGAGCTGGAGAAACAAGGTGTGTATTGTCAGGCGTTTGCGGATGATGTCGTACTTATTTTTAGTGACAAAACGGCAATGGATATTGAGAGGCAAGCCAATGCAGTCCTCACCCATGTTCACCAGTGGGGTGTCAGGAACAAGCTGAAGTTCGCACCGCACAAAACGTGCGCTATGATACTGACCAGGAAGCTCAAGTACGACACTCCACGGCTGAGGATGGATGGGGTCGACATTGACATGTCCAGAGAAATTAAAATATTAGGGCTCACAATCGATGACAAACTCGCCTTCAATTCCCACGTAGCAAGCGTCTGTAAAAAGGGATTAAACTTCTACAAACAGCTGTCAAGAGCCGCAAAAGCTAGTTGGGGATTGCACCCGGAGGTAATTCGCATATTGTACACTGCTGCAGTGGAGCCCGTCATACTGTACGCTGCCGGCGCCTGGGCCCCAGCCGCCAGTAAGATTGGAATCCGAAAGCTGCTTGACACGGTTCAGCGAGGATTTGCTCAGAAACTATGCAAGTCCTACCGCACGGTCTCCCTTAACTCGGCACTAGTGCTCTCTGGGATATTACCTTTGGATCTCAGAATAAAGGAGGCAGCCGCCCTGTTTGAGGCTCGAAGGGGGACGTCCCGGCTGGTGCTGGGGGATAGGGAGACAGAGCGTGTGGTGGATTTTATAGAAACACCACACCCAGCTTTGCATATGGATCTGAAGTTCATAAGTCTGGTGGATCAAGAGCTTGTGGACGAGTACAATGTGCAGGCGGTGCGTATATTCACCGACGGTAGCAAGCTTGAGGGCAAGGTCGGCGCAGCTTTGTCTCTGTGGAACAATGAGGCGGAGACCGGCACCCTCAAGTTGGGCTTGCCGGCGTACTGCACTGTCTACCAAGCGGAACTGTTGGCCATATGCAAGGCCACAAGTATAATCCTCAAGCGCAAAGAGTCGAGCTTTGGCATATACAGTGACTCAAGAGCCGCGCTGGAGTCAGTCACCAACCATAGCGCCCTCCACCCCTTGGCAGTAGAAACTCGTCATAACATACGGGAAGCTCTGAACCAGAGCAAAGATGTCTCTTTGTTTTGGATCAAAGCACACGCAGGACTGCCAGGGAACGAGCGTGCTGACGAGCTCGCGAAGGATGCAGCATTGTCGTTGCGGAGGAGGCCCGACTATGACCTATGTCCGGTTTCATTCGTGAAGCGACAGCTTCGTAACGAGTCGCTGGACGAATGGAATCGAAGGTATCAGTCGGGCGAGACGGCCTCGGTAACGAAAATGTTTTTCCCGGACGCAACAGCAGCTTACGGAATCATTCGACGGCTACAGCCAACAGGAGTCCTTACACAGCTTCTGACAGGGCATGGTGGGTTCGCCGCGTATTTGGCTAGATTCAAATGCAGGGAGAACCCATCATGCATCTGTGAAGAGGGAATAGAGGAAACGGTCTCCCACATCCTATTCGAATGCCCCATCCACCATGTAGATAGGTACACAGTGGAGATGCATTCGAACATAAAGTTAACTGCACAAAATATACACGATCACTTATCAGATAAGAAACTGCGTAAAATAATTCTAAAGTATTGCGAAAAAATTTGCACCACGGTAATAAACAGAAATAAAGATAAATAATATTACTAGGTTATATATTATGCATATATAATATTAGTAATAGAAAAAATATAGTTTTTAAATAATAAGTTTAGCAATAGCTTTAAGAAAGTTTTGTTAAATATAAAAAGTGTAAATAAGATGTATGCAATAGGATAACTCAAAGCTTAGAATGTAAAAATAAAATAGAATTAGGAACCCAAATGGAAACCTGTATAGACTAGGTATAAGAAATATTGTTTTTAAAATGTATTTGTAAAGATAAAATTCCCTGTGTAACAATAAAAAACCCTTCACCCTGAATCAGAGCAAGGCAAACAAAAATAAATAAAAGATGTGCCATGTCAGCTATACAAAGTCTCTGACCCATGTCAGAGGAATGTTAGCACGACATACAATAAAAAAAAAAAAAAAAAACCTAACCTAACCTAACCTAACCTAACCTAACCTAACCTAACCTAACCTAACCTAACCTAACCTTTTTTTTTTTTTTTTTTTTTTTTTTTTTTTTTTTTTTTTTTTTTTTTTTTTTTTTTTTTTTTTTTTTTTTTTTTTTTTTTTTGTTACGCTGGGGAAATGCTTTTACGCATACCACCCAGGTCTAGGGAGACCCGGGATGGTTATGTGGGACTCACCAACCAATGGCCGGAATACCCACTAAAACCCCAGCGGCCTTAGCACTCCATAGGCCGTTGACAATGGGGGCGCCATGGGTTCCAAATGATGCTACCATTGGGTGCCCCCCAGCCGCCACAGTCACCTGGGCACTTGCGTCAAAGTAGGACCGCAAACGGTGGGTCCCTTACCCACAAGTCCTACTGGGGGCTTAAGTTAGCGGCAAATAGCCGGCGCCTTTGCCCTCTTCGCCTGCGTCGGAGTGGATGCGCGTTGAGGGAGTCCTCACGCTCCCGCTCCGCTATCTCTTTCTGCGAGATAATGCTCTCGCAGAAGGAGGATACCGCCTTCCACGATCTGTCACTGCTCAGCATGGCCGAGACCACGCTGTGCAGCGAGAGATCGGACACCCGAATTTCCGAGGCCATAGTGTGGCGCTCCGGGCCCCACCGAGAGCACACCGCGAAGGTGTGCTGGGCCGTGTCATCTGGATCGCCACACTCGTGGCAGATCGAACTCGGCTCCCTATTAATCTTGTGCAGGTAATGGCCGAAACAGCCATGTCCGGTCATTACCTGCGCAAGACGGTACGTCATCGCACCATGCGCGCGCTTGACCCAGTGTTCAAGCGACGGGAGGAGTGCCCCTATAGTGTAGGTTCCATAGGGAGAATCCTCCAGGTCGCTCTTCCACCGGTCCCTCATCCGTCTCTCGGCCATTCGCCGTGTCGTGTCTACAACTTCAGAGTCCGGGCGCTCTCCTCTGGCCCTAGACTCGGCTTTCTGTTGGTATGTCTCAGCCTGCACCTGAGCATCTAGCTCCCACGGCGGGGTGCAGGCCAAGACACACGCCGCCGCATACGCCACTGTGAGGTAGGCCCTGGCGATGCGGATTGCCACAACCTTCTGGGGCCTCCGAAGGAGGGCTACATTTTTGGCCGACAGTTTGTCAGCCCAGATTGGGGCCCCATACAGTGCCATGCTGCGAATGACACCAGCGTATAGGCGTCGGCACGCTGTCTTCGGGCCTCCTACGTTTGGGAGCAGTTTGCTTAACGCCGATGCGGCGCCCACGACCCGGGGAGCAAGGCGCTTAAAGTGCTCCCCGAAGTCCCATTTACGGTCCAAGACAATGCCAAGGTATTTGATGTTGGCCCTGACCGGGACCATTTCCCCCGCTATCGGGATGGTCAGATCGCAAGACGGACGCCAACCTCTCCCCCCAAAGATAATGGCTTCCGTCTTAGGGAGGGCCACCTTCAACCCTAGGAGCCTTATGCGGGCGACCACTAGGTCAGCTGCTACTGCGGCTCTCCGCAACACCTCCTCCAGCTCCCTTCCCCGCACTGCCACCATTGTGTCATCTGCGTAACAAATGGTGACCATGCGAGGAAATTGCAGTCCTCGAATCGCCCAATCATAACCGATGTTCCACAACAAGGGTCCAAGCACAGACCCTTGAGGAACACCGCACGACATTATGCGGGCGACCCGGCGACCCTCACACTCGTAGAGCACTACCCTGTCGGTAAGGTAGTGCTCCACGATTCGCCTCAAGTACCCTGGCACTCGATGAAAGCGCAGGGCCTCCTTGATCACCGAGAAGGGGATAGTACCAAACGCGTTGGCGATGTCGAGTGACACTGACACTACCCCTTCCCCGCCTTCCTTCGCGTCGTCACAGAATTTCCGGAGGGACCATAGTGCGTCGATGGTTGACCGTCCCTCCCGGAACCCGAACTGCTGGTCTGTGACGTTTGGCCCCACGTCCTCCAGATGTTTGATGATACGACAAGACAGGATGCGCTCAAGCATCTTGCCTGTCTCATCGAGGAGGACTATGGGGCGGTGACCAGCAGGGGAGTCGTGTGGCCGACCCTCCTTGCGTAACAAAACCAGGCGCCCCTCCTTCCAGCACCTCGGAAACCGCCCCTCTCTTATGCAGTCATCAAAAAGGGTCCTTAGGCGGTCTCCGAGGTGCTTTAACACCAACGAGAGGACCCTCCCCGGAACTCCGTCCGGCCCTGGCGCCTTCTTGCAAGACCGGAGACGGACGACAACTCGCTCCATCTCGTCATCCGTGACCGGGGGGATGATGGTGAGGTCTTCGTCCTGCCGTAAGGGGGCCCCCATGCACGGTGGGAGGAAGTCTGGAGCCGTTGGGAAAAGGCCCTCAACTATTTTTGTGAGAAGTTCTGGCTCCAGGGAATCCATAGAGGGGGCGTGTTTGAGCTTGTTTCGCACCAAGCGGTACGGTCGCCCCCACGGATCCCTGTTGAGCGTTGTCAGGAACTCCTCACGTGCCTCATCTTTCCCCCTTGCGATGGCAACTCCCAGGGCCTCCTTTGCTTCCCTGAGCTGAGTGTGAAGGAGCTCCTCCTCCTCGGGCAGGTGACGCCTTCTCCTGCAGCGGGTGTAGGCACGTCGGGCGACGTTACTAGCGGATCGGAGCGCCGCTATCTCCTCCGACCACCAGTATACCTGTTTCTTGGCAGGCAGCCGTCGCACGCGGGGCATAGCCGAGTCGCAAACCGATGTTAGTGCAACTTGAAACCGTGTTGCACGCTCCTCTACTCCTAAAGTGGCCGGTGGAGAAGCACACCACGCCTCCACCATGGCAGCCTCATCTGCCGACTCCCGGTCGAGTCGGGAGATTGCCCATCGCGGGAATGGTCCCCTTGCAATACCCCTTCTTTGCTGCCTCGGGCTAGGCGGCATATTGGTTGGCGAAGTGCTGACCCTCATCCGAACATAAAGGTGGTCAGAGAGGGTTTCTTCGTCCTGCAGGACGCGCCAATTGTCGATGCGCGCGGCAATGGCAGGGGTCGCGAACGAGACGTCCACAATGGACCCTCCCTGCCGCCGCACACATGTGTTGGCGACGCCCCGGTTTAGTACCTCGAGCCCCATAGCCGCCACCCAATCTTCCAAGGCTGTTCCTCTCGGATCCGTGATGGGGGAACCCCACGCTGCACTTTTGGCGTTGAAGTCCCCCATCACCACCACTTGCATCGGGATCGCTCTCCCTAAGACCCTTCCCAGCCCCTCCAAGAACCGCTCGAACTCACGCAGCGGCCGGTTAGGGGAGAAGTACACTGCCAAGAGGGCAGTGTCTCCCCATTTGGCCGCCACGAAGCCCGGGCCCTGCTCTGTTTTTATCAGGGGGGGGAAGTCACCTACTACTGGTACTACTATGGCCACGTCTCCGTCTGAAGAACCAACCCAGTTGGTCTGAGCAGGAACTAGATAGGGTTCAGCTAGAACCGCCACGCCAATACCCCACTCCGCCATGACCTGCATTAGTAGGTCTTGTGCGCGGGCGGAGTGGTTCGCGTTACACTGCAGGATCTCCAAATACCGGTGTGCTGGCATTTAGAGATCCATGCGTTGCTCTTGGGCCGGTTGCTCAGCCACGCGACTCCTGGGGGGCGGCACCGTCGCCCTGGCGGCAGCCATTCTACCTCTGGTAGGAGGAGGTCGACAAGAATCCCCACCCATTTTGTGTCCAGCTGGGCGTTTTGCCCGGTGGCACACTGCACAGAAGGGAAGAGCCCTACAATCAACCTTCATGTGATCCGGACGGCTGCAGCGTTGGCACAAATTAGTTCTGTCCACTGCAGAGGGGCAGAACGCTTTAGAGTGCCCAGTGCCATAGCACCGGTAACAGCGCATTGGCCCCTTATCCAGTACCCTCACGTGGGCAGATGACCAGCCCACTAGCAGCCGCCCCGCTGTGATTTTTTTGGCTGCTGTCACTGGGCACTTGACAATGGCCGCTCCGGTCCCATCATGGTTCACCCTAATGTTCCCCACTTTTACTTGTTCTAGCGGGCAGCCCGCTTTGCCCGCTAGAGCCACTTTTAAATCCTCCGAGGTCACTGACTCATCTAAGGCAGAGACTCGGAGGTCCACCATCTTGATGGGCCGGTACACGTTGGCAACGTCGCCAACCAGCCCATCTATCCTTTTCAGGAGCTCGTCTGCGGTGGCTCCGCCAGTGTCTGCTGCGCCCGGGATCTCAATAATCCGGGCTCCTGTCTGGGTCTTGCGAACCCGGACATGATCAATTCCGACGTCCGCCAGGTTGACGGACTTTATGGCCTTTGTCATAACGGAGGCATAGGATGCCTCCACGCCCGGTTTTAAAGCCACTACAACGGCAGCAGTGGAAGGCACGGCTAAGTTATTCGGCCTGCGTCGTCGAACAGGTTTTGGAGCCTTTTCTACTAAAGGTGTGGCAGGTTTCTTTTTTGCCCTCTTTCTTCTAACCACCAGGTTCCAAGGGGTTTCGGAAGTAGGTGGTGTTACTTCACTCAACGTAGTGGGCCTTTGTCCCAACGATTTTGCAGTTGCTGCTGTAGAGTTTGCAGCATTCTGCCCTCCTTTGGTGGCAGGAGTGGGCTTCCCCTTAGGTTTCGCCTGCTTGATAGAGGGGGTCGGTTTAGCTGCGGGAGCAGTAGGTGTAACTGCAGGCTTAGCTCTAGGAGCAGCAACAGGTTTTGGTTTTGCAACCTCTCTCTCGACAGCTGCAGCCCTCCCACGGTCCGCGGCTAGCGGGGGGCGTACGATCGGCTCAGCTGGAAGTAGCCTTCTTATCTCTTCCAGGCGGACATTGACCATGTCCCCTATAGAGACGAAGAGGTCCCGCTTAAGGTCCTCCCGCAGCTCATTCAAGGTATCGACCAAGGCCGCTGGAAGCTGGGAGTCAGCGGGAGTCCTCGGGGGATCCCTGTTTCGCTCGGAGTATGCTGTTCTCAAAGCCTTCAACTCTGTTTGAACGAGCGCGAGCTGTTCTCTCATTCGCCGGTTATCGGCTTTGAGAGCACGCATCTCCTCGTCCTCACTCCTGCCCTGGAGGCAGTCGGCGGCCGACAGGATATCCCTGCACGCCCGGTTCATTTTCCCCCATATATTTCCGTTAAGGTGGCCACACTTCTTTGCCTCGCCCATCACAGCGTAGGCTGATTGACGGACAATGTCAACGTAGTCTGACTCCGTTCGGAATACAGGGCTACGGTTTCTCGGTGTTGAGTGGCCGGAACCTCCTTTGGAGGTTGGGAGGCTACCACCTTTGTTTTTGACCACTTTGTCTTTTTTCTTTTTCCGTCGTCGTTCACAAGGCAGCTCATCGGGCGACAGGAGGTAACTAACGGCCGCATCCATCTCCGCCTGAGAGGTGCCAAGTTCCTGGGACTTGGATTTGGCCCTTGTGGCACTAAAGCCCCTATAGCGCCCTTTTGCACCCGCTGTCTTTCCCCGTCGTGCCGTGTTAATTTTCGCCTTAACAATAGCTCCGGTAATTGTCTCGTCACTTCCATGAGGTCTCTTGCTGGCCTTTGGGGCATCGTTCTCCAGCCCCTCGACCTCGAGTTTCTTGCCACTTAAGTGGACTGAGGGAAGAGACGACGTGTCAGAGACATCGAGGTTTTCCTCGATGTACTCCTCGAAATATTCCCTTTCCTTAATCCTGGCGATCTCCACGTAATCAAATTCGGTGTCCATTTGGTTGCCAAAGTCATTTTTCAGGGAGTCACCATCTTGGCGACCTCCCTCTCCACTGCCCTCTATCATCAAATCAGTGTCCGTTGTGCGTTTGCATTGGTTGTGTTTACGGAGGTCAGCGCCATTGCGTTGACCTACGACATGGCCTTTGCCCCCCCCAGAATACGAGGGGCAGCCCGTGTCCGCAGACACGGGGAGGGGTTCTCCCGTTAGGGTACCCTCCTGGGGTAGTTTTTTCTTTAGACCATCACTCATCATCATCGTCAGGTACGTTTAGGGCCCTGCACCAAAGGCCATGGTTGGATTTTTTATAGAGGTTGTCTCCTCGCGGCCCTACGTGACGGCCATCGCCCCGGACGCCTACGGGTCCGGATTACGATTTGACCGACGGAAGCCTAAGCAAACCGCCGCCCCTGCACGCCTTCTGAAAAACAGAAGACGCAGTTGCGTCCACCAACAGCTCTCCGAGGAGAGTAGTTGGGAGCAACCTTCCACCACAAGTGCGCACTTTCGGGGAGAATTTAGTTCCCCAGGCCCGCGCTGGCCCAAGAAGTGGATATACCGCCACTGGCTCGGTGACCCTCCCCCCCTGCCAGATATTAGCCATGGGCTGAAAGAATCTCCCAAAGGAAGAAAGTCTCAGCCGATGCCCAGGGTGCACCAGCCCAGATGCTGCGTTCTCTCCGGATCGAGATCAAGAGAGACTGCAACACCCAAGCCAACGTGGAGGAATCCGGCCTGCACCCCAACCTAACCTAACCTAACCTAACCTAACCTAACCTAACCTAACCTAACCTAACCTAACCTAACCTAACCTAACCTAACCTAACCTAACCTAACCTAACCTAACCTAACCTAACCTAACCTAACCTAACCTAACCTAACCTAACCTAACCTAACCTAACCTAACCTAACCTAACCTAACCTAACCTAACCTAACCTAACCTAACTTTTTTTTTTTTTTTTTTTTTTTTTTTTTTTTTTTTTTTTTTTTTTTTTTTTTTTTTTTTTTTTTTTTTTTTTTTTTTTTTTTTTTTTTTTTTTTTTTTTTTTTTTTTTTTGACAAGGTGAAAAATGCGTTACGTTACGTTACGGGGGGGTATGTGGGACTCACGTCCCCTCCCCTTCTCCGAGCGAGAAGGGGTAGGGGAGTGTTACCCACTAAAAAACACCTTGGCGTACCCTCATACCGGTTTGGTTGGACGCCGTGGAACCCGCGGAAGGCATTCCCCACGACGTCTACCGGCGGCCCCAGCCATTGCTGGGGCTTCCCGCGCCAAAAGGGGAGAGGGGCCGAGCACGCGTGGCCCCCCTCCCAGACCGCTGAGTGGCTTGCCTACGGCAGGCGGGGGACTCCCATCCCCCGCCCGCAGCCACTAAGGGTTAAGGCGCGCAGCAAATCGCCGCCGCCTCAACCCCTGCCGTCTGCGCCGGAGCGGATGCGCCAGAGGAGACTCCTCGCGCTCCCGCTCCGCGGCCTCCTTCTGCGACATGATCGTTTCGCAGAAGGAGGCCACAGCCTCCCAAGACCTCTCGCTGCAGAGCATTGCCGCAACAATGCTGTAGAGCGAGAGGTCCTCCCGCTGAATAGCGAGTGCCATGGCGCCGCGCTCCGAACTCCAACGGCTGCACACCTCGAAGGTGTGCTGAGCCGTGTCGTCCGGATCACCGCACTCATGGCACTGCGGGGTAGGCTCCCTCCCAATTTTGTGCAGGTAATGGCCGAAACACCCATGTCCGGTCATCACCTGCACAAGCCGGAACGACGTTGCGCCGACTGCCCTCTCTAACCAAAGGTCCACCGACGGGAGGATCGCCCCTATAGTACGGGTACCATAGGGAGAGTCCTCCAGGTCGGATTTCCAGCGGTCCCGCAGTCGACGCTCCGTCATTCGGCGCGTCTCCTCTACCTCCTCAGGGTCCGGGCGTTCACCCCTTGCCCGGGCCCTAGACCTAACCCTATAGGTCTCCGCCTGCACCTCTGCGTCCAGTTCCCAGGGCGGGGTGCAGGCGAGGAGGCAGGCCGCCGCGTGGGCCACAGTTACGTAGGCCCTCACTATACGGAGGGCCACAACCCTCTGCGGCCTCCGCAGCAGGGCCTTGTTGCGGGCGGACAGCTTGTCCGCCCAGATTGGGGCCCCGTAGAGGGCCATGCTCCTTGTTACGCCAGCGTATAGACGCCGGCATAAGGAGCCCGGCCCACCCACATTGGGCAGTAGCCGGCCCAGCGCCGAGGCGGCGCCCACGATTCGGGGAGCAAGTCTGGTGAAGTGCTCCCCGAAGTCCCATTTGCGGTCCAGTACCAGCCCCAGATATTTGATATGGGGCTTTATCTGGACCGCTTCTCCTCCGAGGGTAAGCGCCGCGCCCGCCGGCAGCCGCCACCCACGCCCCCCGAAGACAATACCCTCCGTCTTCGAGAGGGCCACCTTTAGGCCGAGCCGCTCAATGCGATGGATCGCCAGCTCGGCCGCCACCTCCGCCCTCCTTGAGGTCTCCCTCATGTCGCTTCCGCGCGCAGCCACCATCGTGTCGTCCGCATAACAGATGGTGAGTGTGCGCGGAAGCAGCTCCCCCCTAATGGCCCAATCGTACCCCAGGTTCCAAAGAAGTGGACCGAGAACGGAACCCTG
Organism: Acleris sparsana; assembly: GCA_923062465.1. Lineage (NCBI taxonomy): Eukaryota > Metazoa > Arthropoda > Insecta > Lepidoptera > Tortricidae > Acleris > Acleris sparsana. The sequence goes on from OV281288.1 coordinate 196,973, forward strand.
GGGCACGCCGCAGGCCATTCCCCTCTCCCCTCGTCGACCCTCCTTACCCTCATAGAGCACTACCCTCTCGGTAAGGTATCAAACCCTACACATTACATACATTAATGGCCTTAGCCATGGTGGCCTGCAGGGTGGTGGTGGCTCCCTTCTTTAGGGAGATCACCACCGCCGCCGTCTTGGGGACCGACAACTTGGTGGGTCTCGGCCCGTGCGTCGCCTTACCGGTCCCTTTAGGGGGTGGAGGGGGGGGCTTGGCCGCGCCCTTGCCCTTCTTCCGAACCACCTGCGACCACGACATTTGTGTGGGCGCAGGTGGCATACGGCCCGAGGGGCTGGACTCCTCCTCCGGGGCCGGGGCAGCCTTGGCGGCCTTGGCGGACTTCTTGTTGGCGGGGGTGGGGACTGGGGCCACCGCCTTCTTGTTTGCCCGCCCATCGCCTAGCCTGGCTCTGGCTTTCGGCTCGAGGTCCACCGGGGCCGGGGGTGGCGGGGCAATACCTGCCCCCTGTCGCTGAGGGGGGGCCGACACGGCGGGCTTGGTAGCCCGCTTGTCGTGTGCCAGCGGGGGGCGAAGGATGGGCTCCGCCGGGAGGCGTCGGTTGACCTCCTCCATCCTGTCGGCTATCATCCGACCGAGGCTGAGGAAGAGGTCCCTCTTCATGACCTCAATAGCCTCGGTCAACTCGGCGGTCCCGAACTGCAGGGCAGCAGCGACAGGGGGGGCGGCCGGGATCTGCCGCTCGCTGAAGGCGATGCGGAGCGCCTTCAGCTCCGCCGAGTTCAGAGCGAGTTGCTCCCGCATCCTTTTGTTATCCGCCTTAAGGATGCGGATCTCCTCGCTCTCGGTCCTGGCGGCCTCTACCTCGTCCATCAGCCCTAGGATGGCGCGGCAGGCCCGGTTCATCCGGCCTTGGACCTCCCCCTTGATATTGCCGGATATTCTGGCCGCCTCCAGGATGTCCCTCGCCGCCATGCGGGTGGCATCTATTGGGTCAGCCTTCGGACCCTCTAGCCCATCCATGGGCTCCGGGGAGCGCGAGCCCGAGCGAGAGCGCGAGGCTGACCGCGATCGCCGGTCCCCCTCCGCCTTTCCCTTTTTCCCCCCCTTTCCCCCTCTGGGGCGGAGTTCGGGGAAATCCCTCCTGTAGCTGGCCGCAGGATCGGCATCAGCTACCTCCTCAAACTGGGGCTCAAGCTGGTACAGCTTGGCCCTCAGCCTGGCTGCGGCCAGCCCAGAGTAAGCCCCCTTGGGCTTCCCCCGAAACGCCGTGTTTATTTTAACGGGCCTTTCCTCCCCCTCCTCCTCTTCGTCCTGATCTTCCAATGCCCTCTTGGAGGGCTGTGGAGCAGAGTGCTCCCCCACGAGCCATCCGAGATCGTCGATCTCGGATTCGGAGTCGGAGTCGTGGATGATCCCCCCCCCCTTAGGCGGATCCCTCCGATTTTTTGTAGGTGAGGCCATGGCGGCCCCCCCTACCTCCCTACCAAGAAAAGCCGAAATCCGACCGCTAGGACCCAAGTTAGGACCTAACCTAACTTAAAACGGTCAAGTGCGACTCGGATCTCGACTTTTCTATAGGAAATCAGGTTTTGCGCCTGAAATAAACAAATAGCAATCAGGGGAAAACTTTGTCCCCTGATTTGACCCACTTCTCGAGGTCGTAGCGGGACCAAATAAACACTAAAAAATAGTATTTAGTGGCGCCGCAAAAACAAAAACAAAAAAACACAAAAAAGGTAAAAAGGTAAAAAGTTATCGAATTTACCAACTTTCGGAAAAACCTTAAGTTGGTAAACCGAAAAACCTTACTCACCCCGGTACCTTAACAGGCCGATAACTTCCGACCTGGAAGTCAGACCGTTAAGGACCTTAAACAAAATATTTAAAAAACAAAAATTGCTACCCGCCCCTTGGGGTTAAATAATTTTACAACGAATAATAATAATTAAAAAACACACCTAAACACAAAAAAGTCGGAATCGTTTCTCAAAAACTCCGAGCAAAAACTCGAAGTTTAAGAAAAAACAAAAATTCACGACACAGAAATAATTACAAAACTAAACCTACGCTATAGTTAGCGGGACCGTCGCAGCTACCCCAGCCCAAAAACTGGGCAATTAAGGAAGCTGACAACACCGACTAAACTATTTTTAAAAAACGTAAACAAACCAAAATAATTACAAAAAATTAAAGTTAAAAAACACAAAACCAGAAGGCCGATATTTTCCAAACTTGCGTAAGGAAAATTACCGGACCAACCGTACGGCAAAGAAGCCGATCGCCGGTATTTTTCAAACCTATAAAAGGCTCGAAAAGATAACGGCAACACAAACTTTTTTGCCGCAGAAAACGTACACAAAGCAAAGAAACAAAAACCAACCGCAAATGCAAAACTAAAGAAAATAAGAAAACTAAACTAGATAAAAGAGAAATGAAAAGATAGATCAAGTGAGCAAAAAATGTAGGTTTTGATCACTGAAAATCGCACAAATCGTCTCTACCACACCCGAGATTTGACCTCCAAACCTAACCTAACCTAACCTAACCTAACCTAACCTAACCTAACCTTTTTTTTTTTTTTTTTTTTTTTTTTTTTTAAGAGGGGAAATGCTTTGCGCATACCACCGCGCTTGGGCGAACGCGGTGGTTATGTGGGACTCTCCCCCCGACCTTTTCCCCTAACGGGCAAAGGTCAGGAAGCCTACCCACTAAAACCCCTCTGCTGGTCCTCAACCGCTTTATGATGGCCGCCGTGGGAGTCAAAATGAATTCTTCCAAAACGACGGCCAAAGCTGCCCTGGAAATAAAGCCGGGGCTCGTCTAGCCAGAGGCTGGAGGTGTCAAGATCGAATGACACCCCTGTCGGCATGTGAGATTGTGCAATGCAGGCTCCAGACGCCCATCTCGGCCCGCGTCTCACAAAGAGTTGGGGCTTGCGCCCTGCTCCTTTCGCCACGTTTCTCATTAGGGGGAGATCTTATGACTCCATCTCCCTTGGAGAACTTCCACGGGCCTCCTGTGGTGCAGCCCCTTGTGGAGGCACCGACTTGTTCCTCTTTCGAGGAGGCCTGCAGCGTTTTCCGCCCATGACATGTCCTGCACGTCGCTTTGCTTGGGCGCAAACCACGCAATGCGGTTTGGCCTTGCAGCCGACAGACATGTGTCCCTCTTCGCCACAACGGTAGCAAGTTGTACCACGGTCAACTTGAGATGGGCAAGCCGCTCGAACGTGGCCTAAGCCCATGCACTTAAAACAGCGCATGGGTAAGGGATCAAGCAGCTTGATCTGGGCTGATGACCAGCCCACCAAAAGTCTTCCTGCCGCAGCCAAAACCTTTGCAGATTCTGGCGGGCATTTTATCACTGCGGTGCCAACACCAAATGACCCCGCGCGTATGCTGCCAACCTTTACGTGTTCGGGCTGGCACCCAGTTTTTGTCGAGATGGCAGCGACTACGTCATCAGCCCCGACGGACTCGTCCAAGCCGGACACACGCAGAGCGACCGTCTTCAGTGGTCGTGCTACCTCCGCTATGTCACTAAGGACATTACGTAGTTTAGCCGCCAGCTGATCCGCTTTTGAGCCACTGTCAGCACCCGGCACCTCTATTAACCGGGCTCCGCTAGCAGTGCTTCGAGCCTTGACGTGTTCAAGGCCTACCTCGCTTAGAGTGAAAGACTTCGTTGCCTTTAACATCACGTCCCTATAAGTCAACCCTTTCTGTGACGCCTCTGGCTTTAGGGTGATTATCACCGCTGTGGTTTGAGGGGTGACTATCCGCGGTTTACGCTTCCTCTTCCTCTTTTTCTTTTTCTTCCCACTTTGCTTCCTTTGCTCTGGAGTGATCCGTTGCGTCGGTCGCGCAGCCTTTGGAACTGGGGCGGAGGAAGAAGGCGGGCCCTGACCATTCTTCTTTCCTAACCTCTTTTTATTGTTGGAGCCTTCTTTGACTACCGTCGAGTAGGCCTGGTGCGATACCTTAGGTATTGACTGTGAAGGCAAGCTCCGTACTGTCTGTGTGTCCTTCGTTTGGGGGTGCGTGGGAGGTATATAACTCTCACCAGTGCAAGGCTCTGGAAGGTACGACGCGTCGGCTGCAGAAAAATCGTCCACACATCCCGATAACCTTTTATCTGCCGCCAGTGAGGGTCGCAAGCGCACCTCCGGGAGCAGTCTGTCCTCTATACCGTCGAACCGGGCGGTGATCATGGTACCCACTTGGCACATGATGGTGCGCACCAGTTCTTCGGTGTCAGTCCTAGCTGGAGAGGCTGTTTGAGGTGGCTGGTCTACCACCGCCTTTTGCTGTCTCCTGTCTTCCTCCATTTGTGTTCGGAGGTCTGCCAGCTCTTTTCGGAGCCCCTCCATCTCCTCCTGCAGTCTTTTGTTCTCAGCCTGCATTCGTACCGTCTCATCTGAGACGCAGCGCACCTTAAGGACCTCACACGCGTCCTTAATATTGTCAGCTGCATCTTTGAGGACACGGACGTATGTCCCTTTTAGGTTTTTAGACGTAGTGGCCACCTTATGAATGGCGACCACACTGTCTTGCACCAACTTTATTAAAAAGTCGGCGCTGCCAGCATCAGTACTCGCCTCAGTAAGCTGAGACGAGGAAATAGGATTTTTCCTAAGTTGACGGGTTGAGGCAATGAGCTCAGACTCTGCTTCAAGCATCATTTTCTCCCGCTCGGCCTCCACCCACGCCATCTTTGCCTTTGCTAGGCCAACGTACTTCCCAGTTGTTGGGGGACGGCCTCGTCCTCTTTTTAAAAGCGGCTTACTCGGCCCAGGGCCAGCACGCGTTTCTTCATCGTCTCCGGTATCCACTAATGGACGTTTACGCCGTTGTTCGATATTTCGGACACTCGTTTCCGAGTGCCCCTCCTCTTCACTACTACTGTAGTCATCCACTTCTTCATCAGAAAATGTATAGTTTTTAAAGTCCATTTTGTTCCCACGATAACGGGTCGATATACAAGGTCCACCCCCGGGTGACGCCCATCCCAGGGGTAAAGCTAGATACTGCAAAGGTCGCTCGGTATCTGCAGGTTTTAACGACTATGCTGTCGGGTTTTATAGAGTTTTCCTTCTCGCGGGCCGGCCAATGAAGGCAAGCCCTCCGTTCCGGCATCTTGCAACTACCCATTACGTCGCTGGATGGGGTCGTTGAAGCAAGACGCCAGAGTACGGGGCTAGAGGAGTCGACGTGCCTCCCCTAGTTTTTGGGTGGTAAGTGCTCGACGGCATTGTAAGTGCACGCCGAGCCCACCCCCTAACCTAACTTAAGCTACCCATTTCCCCCCCCAGTGTGGCGGTGACTAAGCGAGTTTTCAGACGAAAAGTCACTTGTCACCTACCTCCCCCCCCCCCCCCGTGCCGGATATTTGCCATGGGCTGAAAGATTCCCCCAAAAAAGGGGAAAGTCTCAGCCGATGCCCAGGGTGCACCAGCCCAGATGCTGCGTTCTCTCCGGATCGAGATCAAGAGAGACTGCAACACCCAAGCCAACGTGGAGGAATCCGGCCTGCACCCCAACCTAACCTAACCTAACCTAACCTAACCTAACCTAACCTAACCTAACCTAACCTAACCTAACCTAACCTAACCTAACCTAACCTAACCTTTTTTTTTTTTTTTTGATGACGGAGTGGAAATGCATTTACGCATCCTCCCTGCCCGGGGAAGGCTGTGCAATGGGAGGTATGACGGACTCTCAAAAGAACTACCGTCTAAAACCACTCCGGCGTTTACCCCCCTGGCCAGTCGCGAGGCGCCGCGGAACCGCAATTAAGCTTTGCCCACTGACACGCCTCCTGGCCTGCTCCGAAGAGCCCCACCTTCTCCGCCAAGGAGGAGACGGCTGCGGTCAGCAGCCCACGACCATCTCCCCAGACCGGTAAAGCCGTGCAATGTGGGCCCCCAACCCACTGGCCCTACACGGTCTGCCTGTGGTGGATGGTGCTTTCCGGATACCCAACCTCTAGGGTCGGTCCCCATACCCTTCAAACACACCCCACCACAGCTGTCCCACCAATAACTACAGTGCCCCCCGGGATTCCGAAAGACACGTAGAAGGACCCTCGGGTGACATGGGAGTACGTCTTGAGCAGGGTCATGCTCCGGTGCAGAGCGGAACCTTCGTGCTCCGTTGCAGAGCGGAGTTAACATGCCCCAGTCTTTCGGTAAGCCCAGTCACCAACCACCAAAGTGACAGAAAGCAGCTGTCCGGTTTGGAAACGGCCTCAAAGGCACACGCAACCGCCCCTTTCAACCACCTCTGTCACGGCCCCCTCCAGGTAACTGGTTAAGCTTTCCAGGAACAGAAACGGCCTCGAAGGCACACGCAACTGACCCTTCAAGCTACCCCAGTCACCAACCGTCAATGGGCCACAGAAGGAAGCTGTCCAGGGCGGAAGCGGCCCAGCAACCGCCCCTTCCAACGACCTCTGTCGCCGCCTCCCTATGGTGACGAGGCCACTTTTCCGAAGAAAAGCTGCTCGTCACCATCCCCCCCCAGGTGACAGAAGGAAACTTTCCGGGGCAGAAGTGCCGGTACACAACCGCAACCCTTCAAGAAACCCCTGTCACCTTCCCCCCCCCCCCCCCGTGCCGGATATTAGCCATGGGCCGAAAGAATTCCCAAGGGGGAAAAGTCTCAGCCAATGCCCAGGGTGCACCAGCCCAGATGCTGCGTTCTCTCCGGATCGAGATCAAGAGAGACTGCAACACCCAAGCCAACGTGGAGGAATCCGGCCTGCACCCCAACCTAACCTAACCTAACCTTTTTTTTTACCGCCAAGTGACTAGCCTACGGCGGGCGGGGGACTCCCATCCCCCACCCGCAGTCACTAAGGGTTGAGGCGGGCGGCAAAACGCCGCCGCCTCACCCCCCGCCGTCTACGCCGGAGCGGATGCGCGAGAGGAGAATCCTCGCGCTCACGCTCCGAGGCCTCCTTCTGCGAGATGACACACTCGCAGAAGGAGGCCACAGCCCTCCAGGACCTGTCGCTGCACAGCATTGCAGACACAACGCTGTGCAGGGAGAGGTCCCGTCGACCGATGGCTAGCGCCATAGTGCGGCGCTCCGCACTCCACCGGTTGCACACCTCGAGAGTGTGCTGAGCCGTATCGTCCGGATCGCCGCACTCATGGCACTGCGGGCCGGGCTCCCTCCCAATTTTGTGCAGGTAATGACCGAAGCATCCGTGTCCGGTCAATACCTGCACAAGCCGGTACGACGTAGCGCCGACTGCCCTCCCCAACCAGGTGTCAAACGACCCGAGGATCGCCCCTATGGTCCGAGTCCCATAGGGGGAGTCCTCCAGGTTCGCTTTCCACCTGTCCCGCAGTCGGCGCTCCGTCATCCGGCGCGTCTCCTCCACCTCCTCAGGGTCCGGGCGTTCTCCTCTCGCCCGGGCCCTGGACCTAACTGCGTAGGTCTCCGCCTGCACCTCTGCGTCCAACTCCCAGGGCGGGGTGCAGGCGAGGAGGCAGGCCGCGGCGTGGGCCACCGTCATGTAGGCCCTCACAATTCGGAGGGCCACCACCCGCTGTGGCCTCTGCAGCAGGGCCCTGTTCCGGGCGGACAGCTTGTCCGCCCAGATGGGGGCCCCGTACAGAGCCATGCTCCTTGTAACGCCGGCATACAGCCGGCGGCACAAGGAGCCCGGCCCACCCACGTTCGGCAGCAGCCGGCTCAGTGCCGACGCGGCGCCCACAACTCGGGGAGCCAGTTGCGTAAAATGCTCCCCGAAATTCCAACGTCGGTCCAGAACAAGCCCCAAATATTTTATGTGGGGCTTGATCGGGACCGACTCCCCCCCCAGGGTGAGCGCCAAGCCCGCCGGCAGCCTCCACCCCCGGCCCCCGAAGACTATCGCCTCAGTCTTCGGGAGCGCCACCCTCAGGCCGAGCCGACCAATCCGGTAAATGGTCAGCTCGGCCGCCGCTTCCGCCCGGCACAGCACCTCCCTCATGTCGGTCCCACGCACGGCCACCATGGTGTCATCTGCGTAGCAGATGGTGGCCGTCCGTGGGAGCAACTCCCCCCTGATGGCCCAATCGTACCCCAGGTTCCATAAGAGCGGACCGAGCACGGAACCCTGGGGTACGCCACAGGCCATCGCCGTCGACCCCCGTCGACCGTCCCTCTGCTCATAGAGCACTACCCTCTCGGTCAGGTAGTGCTCTATGACCCGCCGCAGGTAGGGAGGCACTTGGTGGTATATTAGTGCCTCCCTTATCACCCCATAGGGGAGAGTGCCAAACGCGTTTGCGATGTCAAGAGACACCGCGACGACACCCTCCCCTCTGCTCGACGCGTACTCACAGAAGTCCCTAAGGGACTTCAGCGCGTCGAGCGTAGACCGCCCCTCTCTGAACCCGAACTGTCTATCAGAGACGTTCGGGCCGGCGGTCTCTAGATGCTGCTGGATCCTGGAGGCCAGGATTCTCTCCATCATCTTCCCGGCCTCATCCAGCAGCACTATGGGGCGATAGGCGGAGGGACAATCCGGGGGTCGACCCTCTTTCCGGAGGAGGCAGAGCCTCCCCTCCTTCCACACCCTCGGGAATCGTCCCTCCCTCAGGCAGTCGTCCATCAACTGCCTGAGTCGGTCCCCGAGGTGTTTTAGGGCGATGGAGAGTACCCGGCCCGGTACTCCGTCGGGCCCCGGGGCTTTCTTGCAGCCCCGGAGCCGGTCCACCGCCCTCTCGAACTCGTCATCGCTTACCGGTGCGATAGCGAGTTCGAGTGGGTCCTCCAAGTCCCCCGGTGGCTCGGTCATCACCGGGGGAGTTATCGAGGGAGCTGCCGGAAACAGCCCCTCGATGACCCTCCTCAGGAGGGGAGGCTCTAGGGAGTCCATGGGGGGGGCAGTGCGCATTTTGTTGCGCACCACCCTGTACGGCCGCCCCCACGGATCCCTGTCCAGCGTGGCCAAGAATGAGGCGTGTGCCTCATCCTTGGCCTTTGCTATGGACAGGGTTAGGGCCCCCTTGGCTTCTTTGAGGGCCCCGTAGAGCCTCTCCTCCTCCTCCGCAGTGTGCCGCCTGCGCCTGCAATGTTGGTAGGCGCGGCGGGCACTGTTACTGGTGGTCCGCACTGCCGCAATTTCGGCGGACCACCAGTAGACCTTCCTCCGGGCGAAGAGCCGTTTCGCCCGGGGCATGGCCGCTCCGCACACGGCCTGCAGTGCGGAGCGGAACCGGCGCGCCCTCTCCTCCACTCCCAAGGCGGCGGGTGGGGCAGCACACCAAGCCTCCACCATCGCCGCCTCGTCCGCCTTGGCCCTGTCCAATTGGGACAGGGACCACTTGGGGAACTCCTCATTCCCCCCTCCCCGCCCCCCCCGAGGACTGGGTGGCGGCTGGCCCGGTCTTGTGGAGACCCTCAACCTGATATACAGGTGGTCGGAGAGGGTCTCCACGTCCTCCAGGACGCGCCAGTCTGTGAGGCGTGCGGCAATTGCAGGGGTCGCGAACGTGATGTCCACGATGGACCCCCCCTGCCGCCGCACGCACGTGTTGGCGCTGCCCAGGTTCAGGACCACCAGGCCCGCCGCCGCCACCCAATCCGTCAGCACCTCCCCGCGCACGTCCGTTATGGGGGATCCCCACGCCGCACTCTTGGCGTTGAGGTCCCCCAGGACCATTGTATGGCGCGGGGCCGCCCTCTCCACGACCCCCCCCAGGACCTCTAGGAAGGCCTCAAAGGCGGCCAGCGGCTTATTGGGGGAGAAGTACACCGCAACTAGTACGGTGTCGCTCCCCCATCCGGCCGCCACGAACCCCGGCCCGCCCTCGATCCTCACGAGGGGGGGTCCGTCGCCGATCGCCGGCACCGCCACGGCAACCCGCTCGTCCGTCGACCCCACCCAATTGGGTAGGGGAGGGACGAAGTACGGTTCCGCGACCACTGCAACGTCAATCGACCACTCCGCCATTACCTGCATGAGCAGGTCTTGTGCTCTGGCGGAGTGGTTGACGTTGGCCTGCAGGAGTTCCAAATGGTGTGCTGGCATTTAGAGCTCCATGCAGGTCTCCTCGGGGGCCGCGGCGGTCGCTGCGGGGGCGCTTTCGTTTGCAACGGGGGGGCGGGGACGCTGCGGCCTCAGGTCCCTACCTTTTGTTGCGGGGGGGAAACATTTCCTCCCCCCCAGCATGTGGTTGGCCGGGAGTTTGGCTTGGTGACATACGTCGCACCAAGCCTTCTCCCAGCATTCCCCCATTTTGTGCCCCTCCTTGCTGCACCGGAAGCAGTAGTTGCTCCGGTCCACCTTTGAGGGGCACAGTTCCCGCGCATGGCCGACACCATAGCAGCGGTAGCACCGCATTGGTGTCGGCCCCACCGCCTTGACCTTGGCGGAGGCCCAGCCCACCAGGATCCTCCCAGCTTTGGTGAGGGCCACCGCAGCCTGCACGGGGCACTGGATCAAGACCGATCCAGTGCCATCGTAAAGGGCGCGGACGGCCCCCACCCGGACCTGCTCCGGCTGGCACGCCCCCGCTGCGGCAACAGCCTGCGCCACCGTCTCCTTCGTGGCCGACTCGTCCAGGCCGGAAATCTGGACGCCGGCCATCTTGACGGGGCGGCTGACGTCCGCCACGTCCCCCACCAACCCTTGCAGCTTGGCTGCAAGGGTATCCGCCACCTCGTGGCCCTTCTCCCCGGGGACCTCGATGACCCGGGAGCCCGTCATCGAGGTCCTGACCCGCACGCTCTGCAGGCCCACCTCACTCAGGCTAAGACCATTAATGGCCTTAGCCATGGTGGCCTGCAGGGTGGTGGTGGCCCCCTTCTTGAGGGAGATCACCACCGCCGCCGTCTTGGGGACGGACAGCTTTGCTGGTCTGGGCCCGTGCGCTGCCTTCCCGGGCCCTTTAGGGGCTGGAGGGGGGGGCTTGGCCGCGCCCTTGCCCTTCTTCCGCACCACCTGCGACCACGACATCTGTGTGGACGCAGGCGGCATACGGCCCGAGGGGCCGGGCTCCTCTTCCGGGGCCGGGGCAGCCATGGAAGCCTGGGCGGACTTCTTGTTAGCGGGGGTGGGGACTGGGGCCACCGCCTTTTTGGTGGCTTTGGGCCGCCCATCTCCGAGCCTAGCCCTGGCTGTTGGCTCGAGGGTTTCCACCGGGTCCGGGGGTGGCGGGGCAATACCTGTCACCTTTCGCTGGGGGGGGGCTGCCATGGCAGGCTTGGCAGCCCGCTTGTCGTGTGCCAGCGGGGGGCGAAGGATGGGCTCCGCCGGGAGGCGCCTGTTAACCTCCTCCATCCTGTCGCTGATCATCTTCCCGAGGCTGAGGAACAGGTCTCTTTTCATTGCCTCTATGGCCTCGGTCAGCTCGGCGGTCCCAAATTGCAGGGCTGCAGCAACGGGGGGGGCGGCTGGCGTTTGCCGCTCATTGAAGGCGACGCGGAGCGCCTTCAGCTCTGCCGAGTTGAGAGCGAGTTGCTCCCGCATCCTTTTGTTATCCGCTTTCAGGATGCGGATCTCCTCACTCTCTGATCTGGACGCCTCGACTTTGTCCATCAACCCTAGGATGGTGCGGCAGGCCCGGTTCATGCGGCCCTGCACCTCCCCCTTGAGGTGCTTGGATATCCTGGCCGCCTCCAGGATGTCCCGTGCCGCCATGCGGGTGGCATCTATCGGGTCAACCCCCTGCCGACCCTCTTGGCCATCCATGGGCTCCGGGGAGCGCGAGCCCGAGCGAGAGCGTGACGCCGACTGAGTACGCTGGCTTCCCTCCACTTTTCCCCTTTTCCCCCCCTTGCCACCCCTCGCCTTCAGCCTGGCTGCGGCGAGCCCGGAATAAGCCCCTTTGGGCTTCCCCCTAGAGGCCGTATTGATTTTGACGGGCCTGATTTCCCCCTCCTCCTCCTCTTCCTCTTCCTCCAGAGCCCTCTTGGAGGACGAAGCCACTGGCACTCGTACTCTTGGGCTCGCCGACCGCGGTCTCAGATCCAAGCGCTCAAGCCGGACCACCGGGATTCGCGCCCACTCCTCTCCTGGTAGGCTCTGAAAAGAGCCGTTTTTGTTTTTGTTTTGGCCCTGAGAAGGGCCGTTTTTGTTTGTTGTTTTTTTATTATTCTCCATTCTAGTTCCCACGAGTATGGGTCGATCTAAAAGGTCCACCCCCGGGTGACGCCCATCCCAGGGGTAAAGCTACATACTGTAGAGGTCGCTTGGTATCTACAGGTTTTAACGACTTTGCTGTCGGGTTTTATAGAGTTTTCCTTCTCGCGGGCCGGCCAATGAAGGCAAGCCCTCCGTTCTGGCATCTTGCAACTACCCCATTACGTCGCTGGATGGGGTTGTTGAAGCAAGACGCCAGAGTACGGGGCTAGAGGAGTCGACGTGCCTCCTCTAGTTTTTGGGTGGTAAGTGCTCGACGGCATTGTAAGTGCACGCCGAGCCCACCCCCTAGCCTAACTTAACCTACCCATTTCCCCCCCAGTGTGTCGGTGACAAAGCGACTTTTCTAAAGAAAAGTCACTTGTCACCTCCCCCCCACTCCCCTGCCGGATATTTGCCATGGGCTGAGAGAATTCCCCAGAAGGGAAAAGTCTCAACCGATGCCCAGGGTGCACCAGCCCAGATGCTGCGTTCTCTCCGGATCGAGATCAAGAGAGATCGCAACAACCAAGCCAACGTGGAGGAATCCGGCCCGCACCCCAACCTAACCTAACCTAACCTAACCTAACCTAACCTAACCTAACCTAACCTAACCTTTTTTTTTTTTTTTTTTTTTTTTTTTTGATGACGGAGTGGAAATGCATTTACGCATCCTCCCTGCCCGGGGAAGGCTGTGCAATGGGAGGTATGACGGACTCTCAAAAGAACTACCGTCTAAAACCACTCCGGCGTTTACCCCCCTGGCCAGTCGCGAGGCGCCGCGGAACCGCAATTAAGCTTTGCCCACTGACACGCCTCCTGGCCTGCTCCGAAGAGCCCCACCTTCTCCGCCAAAGGAGGAGACGGCTGCGGTCGGCAGCCCACGACCATCTCCCCAGACCGGTAAAGCCGTGCAATGTGGGCCCCCAACCCACTGGCCCTACACGGTCTGCCTGTGGTGGATGGTGCTTTCCGGATACCCAACCTCTAAGGGTCGGTCCCCATACCCTTCAAACACACCCCACCACAGCTGTCCCACCAATAACTACAGTGCCCCCCGGGATTCCGAAAGACACGTAGAAGGACCCTCGGGTGACATGGGAGTACGTCTTGAGCAGGGTCATGCTCCGGTGCAGAGCGGAACCTTCGTGCTCCGTTGCAGAGCGGAGTTAACATGCCCCAGTCTTTCGGTAAGCCCAGTCACCAACCACCAAAGTGACAGAAAGCAGCTGTCCGGTTTGGAAACGGCCTCAAAGGCACACGCAACCGCCCCTTTCAACCACCTCTGTCACGGCCCCCTCCAGGTAACTGGTTAAGCTTTCCAGGAACAGAAACGGCCTCGAAGGCACACGCAACTGACCCTTCTAGCTACCCCAGTCACCAACCGTCAATGGGCCACAGAAGGAAGCTGTCCAGGGCGGAAGCGGCCCAGCAACCGCCCCTTCCAACGACCTCTGTCGCCGCCTCCCTATGGTGACGAGGCCACTTTTCCGAAGAAAAGCTGCTCGTCACCATCCCCCCCCAGGTGACAGAAGGAAACTTTCCGGGGCAGAAGTGCCGGTACACAACCGCAACCCTTCAAGAAACCCCTGTCACCTTCCCCCCCCCCCCCCCCCCGTGCCGGATATTAGCCATGGGCCGAAAGAATTCCCAAGGGGGAAAAGTCTCAGCCAATGCCCAGGGTGCACCAGCCCAGATGCTGCGTTCTCTCCGGATCGAGATCAAGAGAGACTGCAACACCCAAGCCAACGTGGAGGAATCCGGCCTGCACCCCAACCTAACCTAACCTAACCTAACCTAACCTAACCTAACCTAACCTTTTTTTTTTTTTTTAACGGAGTGGAAATGCGTTACGCATCATCCCCTGGCCCAGGGTTGGCCATGCTATAGGGGGGGTATGACGGACTCTCTCCTCCCCCCACTCTCGCACGAGAGTAGAGGGAGCAGCCTACCGTCTAAAACCACTCCGGCGTTTACCTCCGCTGCTGTTTTCGGGGACACAATGGGATGCCTAGGATGCAACCATTAGGTGTCCCCCAGCCGTCCCAGCCTAGTGCCGGGGTACCTCCGCCAAAGGAGGGAGAGGTCGGTAAACGCTACGACCCCTCCCCCAGACGTGTGTAGGACCGTGCAATGTGGGCCCCTAACCCACTGGTCCTACAAGGGGTTCAGGCTAGCAGCGTACTGCATGCGCCTTCGCCCCCTCCGTCTGCGTCGGAGCGGGTGCGCGTCGACATTGTCTTCGCGCTCCCGCTCCGCCACCTCCTTCTGCGAGATGACACTCTCACAGAAGGAGGATACCGCCTTCCACGATCTGTCGCTGCCCAGCATGGCCGAGACTACGCTGTGCAGCGAGAGATCTGAGGCACCAATTTCCGCAGCCATAGTGCGGCGCTCCGGATCCCAGCGAGTACACACCTGGAGGGTGTGCTGGGCCGTGTCATCCGGGTCGCCACACTCGTGGCAGATCGGACTCGGCTCCCTCTTTATCTTGTGCAGGTAGTGGCCGAAGCACCCATGTCCGGTCAGTACCTGCACAAGCCGGTACGTAAGCGTACCGTGTCGCCTCTCGACCCAGTGGTCAAATGACGGGAGGAGTGCCCCTATAGTGTAAGTTCCATAGGGGGAGTCCTCCAGGTCACTTTTCCACCGGTCCCTCAGGCGCCGCTCCGTCATTCGACGGGCCCCCTCCACCGTCTCCGAGTCCGGGCGCTGTCTCCTCGCCCGGAACCCGGCCCTCATCCGGTATGTCTCGGCCTGCACCTGAGCATCTAGCTCCCACGGCGGGGTGCAGGCCAAGACACACGCGGCCGCATGTGCCACCGTCACATAGGCCCTCACTATTCGGAGGGCCACCACTCTTTGGGGCCTCCTTAGGAGCACCTTATTCTTGGCCGACAGTTTGTCGGCCCAGATTGGCGCTCCGTATAGCGCCATGCTACGCACTACGCCTGCAAACAGGCGTCGGCATGGCGCTTGAGGCCCCCCCACGTTCGGCAACATGCGGCCCAGGGCCGACGCGGCGCCTACCACCCGGGGAGCAAGTTGGCGGAAATGCTCCCCGAAATCCCACCTCCGGTCCAGGATGAGGCCGAGGTACTTGATCGTACCCTTCACCTGGACCGCCTCCCCCGCCACAGGGATGGTCAATCCACTACGTGGACGCCATCCCCTCCCCCCGAAGACAATAGCGTCTGTCTTCGGGAGGGACACCTCCAGACCCAGTTGTCGGATGCGGCCGACAACCAGGTCTGCCGCCAACGACGCCCTCCGGAGGGCCTCCTCCAGCTCACGTCCCCGCACGGCCACCATTGTATCGTCGGCATAGCAAAGGGTGGCCATGCGGGGAAGGAGCGCTCCGCGGATCACCCAGTCGTACCCTATGTTCCATAGCAGGGGTCCTAACACGGACCCCTGTGGAACACCGCACGACATCGGGTGAGCGATCCGCAGACCCCCACGATCGTAGAGCACTACCCTGTCGGTTAGGTAGTGCTCCACAATCCGCCGCAGATACCCGGGCACCCTGTGGAAGCGGAGGGCCTCCCTGATGACCGAGAAGGGTAGGGAGCCGAATGCGTTGGCAATGTCTAACGACACCGCCACGACCCCCTCACCCTTCGCCTCCGCGTTCCCACAGAAGTTCCGGAGGGACGAAAGCGCGTCCATAGTGGACCGTCCCTCCCGGAACCCGAACTGCCGGTCGGAGATGTTAGGCCCCACGTCCTCCAGATGTTGGACGATGCGACGGGACAAGATGCGCTCTAGCATCTTGCCCGTCTCATCTAGGAGGACAATGGGGCGGTAACCGGCAGGGGTATCAAACGGCCTACCCTCCTTCCGAAGGAGTACGAGGCGTCCCTCCTTCCAGCACCTCGGGAAGCGCCCCTCCTTGATACAATCATCAAAGAGGGTCCGCAAGCGGTCCCCGAGGTGCTCCGCCACAATGTGGAGGACTCTTCCCGGTACCCCATCCGGTCCTGGTGCCTTTCTGCAGGACCGGAGACGGTCGACGATGGTCTCCATTTCGTCGTCCGTCACGGGAGGGGGATCATCTTGATCAACCTCCTCAACCGTGGGGCCCACCATTGCGGGCGGCTGGAAAGCCGCCGCAGCCGGGAAGAGTCCCTCCACAATTCTCGTGAGGAGCTCTGGCTCAAGGGAGTCCATGGGGGGGTGCGCAACGCATTTTGTTGCGCACAACTCGGTAAGGCCGCCCCCACGGATCCCTATCCAACGTGGCCAGGAACTCCTCACGCGCCTCGTCCTTTCTGCGAGCTATCTCCACAGAGAGCGCGTCCTTCGCCACCTTCAGCTCTCTGTGGAGATGCTCTTCCTCCTCCGGCAGGTGTCGCCGCCTCCTGCAGCGCGTGTATGCGCGGCGGGCGGTATCACTGGCGGCTCGCAGGGCCGCAATCTCCTGCGACCACCAGTACACCTGCCTCTTGGCGGGCAGCCTTCGGGCCCGGGGCATGGCCGCGTCGCACACCGACGTTAGTGCGACGCGAAACCGGGCTGCCCGCTCCTCCACCCCCAAGGTGACCGGTGGGGGCGCACACCACGCCTCCACCATGGCCGCCTCCACCGCCGCTCCCAGGTCGAGGCGGGCCAGGGTCCACCTTGGGAAAGCCCCTCCTCCTCCTCTCCCCCTCCGCCCTCTCGGGCTGGGCGGCGGCACCCCTGGCGAGGTGCTGACCCTCATCCGAACGTATAAATGGTCGGAGAGGGTCTCTACCTCCTGAAGGACGCGCCAGTCCGCGATTCGTGCGGCAATGGCAGGGGTCGCGAACGAGACGTCCACGATCGACCCTCCCTGCCGCCGCACACACGTGTTGGCGTCGCCCCGGTTGAGCACCTCAAGCCCCATCGCCGCCACCCAGTCTTCGAGGGCCACCCCTCTCGGGTCCGTGATGGGGGAACCCCACGCCGCGCTCTTGGCGTTTAGGTCCCCCATCACCACCAATGGCGCCGGCGCCGCCCCTCCGACGACTCTCCCCAGCCCCACCAGGAAGGCTTCAAACTCCCGCAGCGGCCTATTCGGGGAGAAGTAAACTGCCACTAGGACAGTTTCTCCCCACTTGGCCACCGCGAAGCCCGAACCCCTGGCCATTCCCGATAGGGGGGGGAGGTCACCCATCGCCGGTACCGCGATGGCAACCGAGCCGTCCGTCGCCCCGACCCAGTTAGACTGGGGGGGGACGAAGTACGGCTCAGCTACCACCAACACGCCAATGCCCCACTCCGCCATGACCTGCATGAGCAGATCTTGGGCGCGGGCGGAGTGGTTGGCGTTCGCCTGCAGGACCTCTAATTGCCGGTGTGCTGGCATTTAGAGGTCCATCTGGCTAACCTCCTGGGTTGACACATTGGCGGCACGCCTTATGGGGGGGGGCGTTGATTGGCCCTGCCCTGGAGCTTTGCCCCTGGTGTGTGGCGGGGCACACCTCCATCCTCCCATCACGTGGTCCGCTGGACGTTGCGCCTTAAAGCAGACGTCACAGTGGGGCGCGGCCACGCAGGAGGCCCTCCAGTGGTCTGTCCCGCTGCACCGGTGGCACCAGTTGGACCGGTCCACGGTTGAGGGGCAGAGGGCCCCGCTGTGTCCGATGCCTTGGCATCGGAAGCACCGCATGGGCCTCGCCTCCAGTGCAGTCACGCTGGCGGACGACCACCCCACCAGTAGTCGTCCTGTTGTTGCCAGCGTGTTGGCCACGGTCACCGGGCACTGCACGTTCGCCACGCCGGATCCGTCAAAGCGGACCCGGATGGCGCCAACCTTCACCTGGGTGGGGGAGCACCCAGTCTTGGCCCCAATTGCCGCCGCGATGTCCTCCGGGGTGATGGTCTCATCGAGACCACCCACCCGGACTTCCGCCATCTTGACGGGCCGGTAAACATTCGCCACGTCGCCCACCAGCCCGTCAATTTTGTCGCGCAGCGCGTCTGCAGCCGCGGCACTATTCACGCCCGGGACCTCAATGAGGCGGGCCCCGGTCTGCGTTTTGCGGACCCTAACGTGTTCCAGGCCAACCTCCGCCAGCGAAAAGGACTTCATGGCTTTAGCCATGACGCTGGCGTAGGTTGCCTCGCTGCCCTCCTTCATTGCTACCACGACCGCTGCCGTTTTTGGGGCGGGCAACCTTCTTGGGGCTAGCGATAGCCGGTTGCCCTTGACCACTTGATGTGCGGTGGGGGCAGCCTTCTTCTTTTTCCCCTTACCCTTCACGACGTCCGACCAGGATGTCTGGGCGGGGGGCAGTGCCTCCTGCACTGCCCTCACCGCCGGGGCGAACTCGTGAATAGGGGGAGGACGAGGAGCTGCCAACAGCCTTGTCGCTTTTGCCCGACGAGACCGGCGCGAAGGCTTCGCGGGGCGTGCAACCTTAACGGGGGGGGCCTGACGACCGGCAGGAGTCACCTTGGCCGCTCGGGCGCGGGGAGCCGCCCTAGCTGGGAGAGCCGCCGTGGTGGTGGAAGCTGCTCTGGCCGGGGGAGCTGCCCTGGTGTGAGGAGCTGGCACGGTGGCGGGGCCCAACCTGGGAGGAGCCTCGTTCCTCTTCCGGTCCGCTGCCAGTGGGGGGCGGACTATCGGACCAGCGGGGAGAAGGGCCCGGACTTCCCCAATCCGGACATTCACCATCTCCCCGATGGACATGAAGAGGTCCCGCTTGAGGTCCTCCCTCAGCACCAACATGGCCTGCCCCAGAGCATGAGGCAAGCCTCCATCGGGGGCGGGCTCCTGCGAGGGCTGCTTTTTCCGTTCCGAAAAAGCAGTCCTGAGGGCCTTTAGCTCCGACCGCACGGAGGAGAGTTCCTCTCTCATGCGTTTATTGTCGGCGCGCAAGGCCCTCAACTCCTCGTCTTCGCCTCCGCCCCTCGCTTGGAGGATGTCTGCTGCCGCAAATATGTCGTTGCACGCCTTTTTCATGCGGCCCCAGACATCCCCCTTCAGGTTGCCGCTTTTATTGGCCTCAACCATGACTTGGCGTGCGGCATTCCTCACAACAGCGACGTACCCCCCGTCACTGTCCTCCTCGCGGACAGGGCTGCGGCTACGGTGCCGCGGGACCAACGTGCTCCTCCGTATATTTCCCTTTTTGAGGGGCTTCTTCCTTCGAGTCTGAGGCGGCGGCGAATCACCAGTTGTACAGTACTTGGCAGCCGCGTCCGCCTCCGCCTCAGACCCACCCAGATCATGGTACCTCAGCACCACCCCCGAGCACGCTCCCCTCGTACCGGAGCGCTTCCCTCTCCTAGCGGTGTTCACCTTCGGCTTCGGTAACACCTCGTCCTCCCCGGCGTGTGGCCTTTTTGTAGGCCTTGTACCAGAAGGTCTATTTTGAGTATTCGGGGCATCATTTTTCAGCCCGTCCTCATCAATGACCTTGCTGGTATTGGGGGTGCTGGTCCGGACATGAACTGGCGGAAGAGATGAGTCGGAGACATCACCTGCCTCCGAACTGATCACCTCCACCAGCTCCGCCTCTTTCAGCCTCGCCGCCTCCATTACTTTGTCCATCTCGGTGTCCATTTGGTTGCCAAAGTCATTTTTCAGGAAGTCACCATCTTGGCGACCTCCCTCTCCACTGCCCTCTATCATCAAATCAGCGTCCGTTGTGGGTTTGCGTTGGTTGTGTTCACGGAGGTCAGCGCCATTGCGCTGACCTACGACATGGCCTTTGCCCCCCCCAGAATACGAGGGGCAGCCCGTGTCCGCAGACACGGGGAGGGGTTCTCCCGTAAGGGTACCCTCCTGGGGTAGTTTTTTTTTTAGACCATCACTCATCATCATCGTCAGGTACGTTTAGGGCCCTGCACCAAAGGCCATGGTTGGATTTTTTTATAGAGGTTGTCTCCTCGCGGCCCAACGTGACGGCCATCGCCCCGGACGCCTACGGGTCCGGATTACGATTTGACCGACGGAAGCCTAAGCAAACCGCCGCTCCTGCACGCCTTCTGAAAAACAGAAGACGCAGTTGCACTCCACTAACTACTCTCCAAGGAGAGTAGTCGGGAGCAACCTTCCACCAATATTGCGCACTTTCGGGGAGTATTTAATTCCCCAGGCCCGCGCTGGCCCAAAAGTGGATATACCGCCACTGGCTCGGTGCCCACCCCCTAGCCTAGCCTAACTTAACTACCCATTTCCCCCCCAGTGTGTCGGTGACAAAGCGACTTTTCTAACGGAAAGTCACTTGTCACCTCCCCCCCACTCCCCTGCCGGATATTTGCCATGGGCTGAGAGAATTCCCCAGAGGGGAAAAGTCTCAACCGATGCCCAGGGTGCACCAGCCCAGATGCTGCGTTCTCTCCGGATCGAGATCAAGAGAGATCGCAACAACCAAGCCAACGTGGAGGAATCCGGCCCGCACCCCAACCTAACCTAACCTAACCTAACCTAACCTAACCTAACCTAACCTAACCTAACCTAACCTAACCTAACCTAACCTAACCTAACCTAACCTTTTTTTTTTTTTTTTTTTTTTTTTTTTTTTTTTTTTTTTTTTTTTTTTTTTTTTTTTTTTTTTTTTTTTTTTTTTTTTTTTTTTTTTGACAAGGTGAAAAATGCGTTACGCATTTCCCCCGCCATGGGAGTGGCGGGGGGGTATGTGGGACTCACATCCCCTCCCCTTCTCCGAGCGAGAAGGGATAGGGGAGTGTTACCCACTAAAAAACACCTTGGCGTACCCTCATACCGGTTTGGTTGGACGCCGTGGAACCCGCGGAAGGCATTCCCCACGACGTCTACCGGCGGCCCCAGCCATTGCTGGGGCTTCCCGCGCCAAAAGGGGAGAGGGGCCGAGCACGCGTGGCCCCCCTCCCAGACCGCTGAGTGGCTTGCCTACGGCAGGCGAGGGACTCCCATCCCCCACCCGCAGCCACTAAGGGTTAAGGCGCGCAGCAAATCGCCGCCGCCTCAACCCCTGCCGTCTGCGCCGGAGCGGATGCGCCAGAGGAGACTCCTCGCGCTCCCGCTCCGCGGCCTCCTTCTGCGAGATGATCGTTTCGCAAAAGGAGGCCACAGCCTCCCAAGACCTCTCGCTGCAGAGCATTGCCGCAACAATGCTGTAGAGCGAGAGGTCCTCCCGCTGAATAGCTAGTGCCATGGCGCCGCGCTCCGAACTCCAACGGCTGCACACCTCAAAGGTGTGCTGAGCCGTGTCGTCCGGATCCCCGCACTCATGGCACTGCGGGGTAGGCTCCCTCCCAATTTTGTGCAGGTAATGACCGAAGCACCCATGTCCGGTCATTACCTGCACAAGCCGGAACGACGTTGCGCCGACTGCCCTCTCTAACCAAAGGTCCACCGACGGGAGGATCGCCCCTATAGTACGGGTACCATAGGGGGAGTCCTCCAGGTCGGTTTTCCAGCGGTCCCGCAGTCGACGCTCCGTCATTCGGCGCGTCTCCTCCACCTCCTCAGGGTCCGGGCGTTCACCCCTTGCCCGGGCCCTAGACCTAACCCTATAGGTCTCCGCCTGCACCTCTGCGTCCAGTTCCCAGGGCGGGGTGCAGGCGAGGAGGCAGGCCGCCGCGTGGGCCACAGTAACGTAGGCCCTCACTATACGGAGAGCCACTACCCTCTGCGGCCTCCGCAGCAGGGCTCTGTTGCGGGCGGACAGCTTGTCCGCCCAGATTGGGGCCCCGTATAGGGCCATGCTCCTTGTTACGCCGGCGTATAGACGCCGGCATAAGGAGCCCGGCCCACCCACATTGGGCAGTAGCCGGCCCAGCGCCGAGGCGGCGCCCACGATTCGGGGAGCAAGTCTGGTGAAGTGCTCCCCGAAGTCCCATTTGCGGTCCAGTACCAGCCCCAGATATTTGATGTGGGGCTTTATTTGGACCGCTTCTCCTCCGAGGGTAAGCGCCGCGCCCGCCGGCAGCCGCCACCCTCGCCCTCCGAAGACTATACTCTCCGTCTTCGAGAGGGCCACCTTTAGACCGAGCCGCTCAATGCGATGAATCGCCAGCTCGGCCGCCACCTCCGCCCTCCTTGAGGTCTCCCTCATGTCGCTTCCGCGCGCAGCCACCATCGTGTCGTCCGCATAACAGATGGTGAGTGTGCGCGGAAGCAGCTCCCCCCTAATGGCCCAATCGTACCCCAGGTTCCAAAGAAGTGGACCGAGTACGGAACCCTGGGGCACGCCACAGGCCATTCCCCTCTCCCCTCGTCGACCCTCCTTACCCTCATAGAGCACTACCCTCTCGGTAAGGTAGTGCTCTATGACCCGCCTTAGATAGTGAGGCACTTCGTGATACCGAAGTGCCTCTCTAATCACCTCGTAGGGGAGAGTGCCGAATGCGTTCGCGATGTCCAACGACACCGCGACGACACCCTCACCCCTGCTCGACGCGTACTCGCAGAAGTCCCTGAGGGACTTCAGCGCGTCGAGCGTTGACCGCCCCTCCCGGAACCCGAACTGTCTTTCCGAGACGTTCGGGCCGGCGGTCTCCAGGTGCTGCAGGATCCGGGAGGCCAGGATGCGTTCGAACATTTTCCCGGCCTCGTCCAGCAGCACGATGGGGCGGTATGCGGACGGGCAGTCGGGGGGTCGACCCTCTTTACGGAGGAGGCACAGCCTCCCCTCCTTCCATATCCTCGGGAACCTTCCCTCCCTCAGGCAGTCGTCCATGATCTGCCTGAGGCGGTTCCCGAGGTGCTTCAACGCTATCGGGAGGACGCGGCCTGGGACTCCGTCTGGACCCGGGGCTTTTTTGCAGCCCCGGAGTCGATCCAGCACCCGCTCGAACTCGTCATCGCTCACAGGAGCGACGACGAGTTCGTCCTCCCGTTCCTCCCGGGTCTCGGCCATTTCCGGGGGACTGATCGAGGGGGCTGGAGGGAACAGCCCTTCGACGACCCTCTGCAGTAGGGCGGGCTCGAGGGACTCCATGGGAGGGGCGGTGCGCATCTTGTTACGCACCACCCTGTAGGGCCGTCCCCACGGGTCCCTATCGAGGGTGGCCAAGAATGAGACATGAGCCTCATCCTTGGCCTTGGCAATAGCCATATTGAGAGCCCCCTTTGCCTCTTTGAGGGTGCGGTGGAGGCCCTCTTCTTCCTCGGTAGTGTGCCGCCGGCGCCTACAGTGCTGGTAGGCCCGGCGGGCGGCGTTGCTGGTGGTACGCAGGCCCGCAATTTCTGCGGACCACCAGTACACCCTCTTGCGGGCGAAGAGGCGCTTGGTCCGGGGCATGGCCGCATCGCACACCGTCTGCAGTGCGATGCGGAACCGGACCGCCCTTTCCTCAACACCGAGGGCGGCGGGTGGGGCAGCGCACCAGGCCTCCACCATCGCCGCCTCGTCCGCCATGGCCCTGTCCAATTGGGACAGGGACCATTTTGGGAACCCTCTGCCCCCGTTCGCCCTCCTCCCCGGGATGGGCGGTGGCTGGACCCCTCCTGCGGAGACCCTCATCCTGATGTACAAATGATCGGAGAGGGTCTCCACGTCCTCCAGGACGCGCCATTCTTCCACGCGTGCGGCAATGGCAGTGGTCGCGAACGTTATGTCCACGACCGAACCCCCCTGCCGCCGCACGCATGTGTTTGCGTCGCCCTGGTTCAGGATTTCCAGTCCCGTTGCCACCACCCAATCCGTGAGAGCCGCCCCACGCGGGTCCGTGATGGGGGAACCCCATGCCGAGCTCTTGGCATTGAGGTCCCCCAGGACCATCACCTGTCTCGGGGCAGCCCTCCTGACCACCCCCCCCAGGGCCCCCAGGAACTGCTCGAACGCACGCAGCGGCCTATTGGGGGAGAAATACACCGCTACTAGAACGGTGTCGCTCCCCCACCTGGCCGCCACGAACCCCGGGCCACCCTCGATCCTCGACAGGGGGGGGAAGTCCCCAACCGCCGGCACCACGATGGCAACCATTTCGTCCGAAGCCCCTACCCAATTAGGTAGGGGAGGGACGAAATATGGCTCCGCGACAACCGCCACGCCAATTTCCCACTCCGCCATGGTCTGCATGAGCAGATCTTGAGCTCTGGCGGAGTGGTTGGCGTTCACCTGCAGGACCTCTAGATGTCGGTGTGCTGACATTTAGAGGTCCATGCGGTTGTCCTCTTCGGGCCGGCCGGCGGCTTCTTCTACCTGTGGGGGAGGCTGAGGACGACGGGGGGGTCGCGTCCTCAGGTCCTTGCCTCTAGTGTGAGGCGGGAAACAACTGTCCCCCCCCATGGAGTGATCAGCCGGGAGTTTGGCATGGGCGCACACCACGCACCACGCCTTCTCCTCCCAGCACTCCTTAGCCATGTGCCCCTCCCTGCTGCACCGGTAGCAAGCGTTGGACCGGTCAACGCTGGAGGGGCACGTCTCTCTGGTGTGACCAACACCCATGCATTTGTAGCACCGCAGGGGTGTTGGCCCGATCCTGTTGACCCTGGCGGAGGCCCAACCGACTCTGACTCGCCCTTTTTCTAAGAGGGCTTTGGCCACCCGCACAGGGCACTGAATAAGGACGGATCCAGTGCCGTCATACAGGGGGCGAATGCCCCCTACCTTGATTTGGGCCTCATCACAGGCTCCCGCGGAGGCGACAGCCAGCGCCACGGACTCCTTAGTCGCCGACTCGTCCAAGCCGGCGATTTGGAGCCCGACCTTCTTGGTGACGCGGCTCACGTCAGCCACGTCGCCGACAATCTCTCGCAGCTTGGCTGCGAGATTGTCGGCCGCATTTTCCTGGTCCTCTCCGGGGACCTCGATTATTCGGTTCCCCGTCATCGAGGACCGTACTTTTACATGCTGCAGGCCCACAGCCTCCAGGCTCAGGGCATTGATGGCCCTGGCCATGGTGGCCTGCAGCGTGGTGGTGGTGGTGGCTTCCTTCTTCAGAGAAACCACCACCGCCGCCGTCTTCGGAACGGCCAGTGCCTTCAATTTAGGCACCGCCTTCTTAGACATTTGGGGCGCCTGGGGCGCTTTGGACGAGGAGGTGGGTTGGGCTTTCGCCTTTCCCTTTCCCTTCCCCTTCCTCACCACATCCACCCAAGTTTCCTGGGGTGGACGCGGCGTTTTTGAGGAAGGCCCAGGTCTTTCGGCCGACGACCGAGCGGCTGTCGAGGGGGCTCGTGGGGCCGGGACTGGGGCTTGGCGGGAGGGGGCCGCTACCTTTTTGGTAGGTTTGGCCTTTTGCGGCCTCCCGTCCCCCAGTCTTGCTCCTACCTCAGGCTGAGTGGTCCTCACCCTGAGGGGGGCTGGCACAGCCGTACTCGCCTTGGGGGGGGCTGTCAGAGCCGGTCCTCCTGCCCTCCTGTCAGCCGCCAGCGGGGGGCGGAGAATTGGTTCCGGCGGCAGGCGCCTGTTCACCTCCTCGATGCGGGCATTAATCATGCTGCCCAAAGAGGTGAACAGGTCCTTTTTGAGAACCCCGATGGCCTCCGCCAGATCCGCAGCAGAAAACTGCACGGGCGGATCCGGCAGCGAGGCCGGAGCTACCGGAATCTCCCGCTCCGAGAAGGCGGTTCGGAGCGCCTTCAGCTCCCCCAAGCATTGAGCGAGTTGCTCCCGCATCCTCTTATTGTCCGCCTTGAGGATGCGGATCTCCTCGCTCTCCGATTTGGCGGCCTCCACATCGTCCATTGAGTCTTGGATAATTTTGCAAGCTCGGTTCATAACACCCCAAATGTCCCCCTTCAAGTTCCCGGAGCGCCTGGCACCCTCCAGGATATCCCTCGCCGCCTCCCGGGTGGCCTCGATCGGGTCTGTTAGGCGCAGGAACGCCGATGGACTCACCCTGGCAGAGGAGGACGGTGATCGCGACCGCGAGCGCACCTTCTCTCCCCTTTTCCCCTGGGAATCCCCTCTGGGACGTAGTTCGGGGAAGTCCTTGCGGTATGCTGCGGCAACGGCAGCGTCCGCTTCGTCCCTGAAACGATAAGGGTCTAGCTCTTTCAGCTTGGCCCTTGCCGCAGCCAACCCCGTATATGCCCCCTTGGGCTTACCTCTATGAGAGGAGTTGATTTTCGGCCCAAAAGCGGGCCTCGGATCACCCTCCTCATCGTCCTCATGGCTCCGCTTGGAGGCAAGAGGGGTCCTCACATCCACTGCTATGAGTGAGTCGTCTGACTCACAGCCAGAGCTGTAGATATCTCCCCCCCCTTCCGGTGGATCCTCCCATTTCTCGTGGTCAGAGGCCATGGTGACCCCTACCACCGGCCTACAAAATTTGGTCTAAATTCGACCAGCAGGACCGAAGTTATTTCGAAATCCGAAATAAAATCGGTCAAGTGCGAGTCGAATTTAGACTTTTCCCTATAAAAACGAGTTTTGCGCCTGTAGGAAAAAAATAGCAACGGTACTATTTTTTCCCCCGCAGTTTTTACCCACTTCCCGGGGTCGCAGGAAATCAGAAAAAACACTAAAAAATAGCACAAAACAAAACCTATCCAACTAAATAACAAAAACAAATAAAAGTTAAAAGGTTCAAAAGATATCGAATTTACAAAATTTTAATAAAACCTTAACTTTGTACCCGCAGAATCCTTCTACCCCCCACTACACTTAAAGATTGATAACTTCCGACTTTGCAGTCGGAAAGTTATGAAATCTTCAGAAATATATACACAATTAAATACACTACCGCTCCTAAAAATATGACTATAATACAAAAACCGCAACCTAATTAAATAATTTTTACAAACTCAAAATTTAGATTTTTATTCCGGAAATTTCGAGCAAAATACTCGAAATTTCAAAAATAAAATATCTCGCAACTTAAACAACAATATAAGACAAAACAAACGCTATAGTTAGCGGGACCGATGCCGCTACCCCAACCCAAAAACTGGGCAATTAAGGCAGCTGGCAACACCGACTAAACTAAAGTGTAAAAATGTAAACAAAGGAAAATATGTACAAAAAATTCAACGTCAAAAAACCCGAAACCCGGAGGTCGATATTTCCCACTCTTTCGAGAGGGAAGTAACGGGACCAACCGTACGGTCAAGACGGGGATTGCCGGTATGTTCTAGCCCTGAAAAGGGCTCGATACGATATCGGCAACAATTTTATATTCGACGAAGAAAAAGCAATAGAAACCAATGAACAAAAAACCAACCGCAAATAGAAAACTTTAAAAAATAAGAAAACTTTACTAGCTAAGAGAGAAAGAAAGAGAGAAACAAGATGAGAAAAAAATGTAGTCTTTCGTCACCAAATCACCCGCAAATCGTTCCATCAACACCCAAGATTTTACCTCAACCTAACCTAACCTAACCTAACCTAACCTAACCTAACCTAACCTAACCTAACCTTTTTTTTTTTTTTTTTTTTTTTTTTTTGACGGTGAGGAAACGCATTTACGCGTACCCTCCGGTCTAGGGACGACCATATTGGAGGGTTATGTGGGACTCTCAACCCCCTACCCTTCAGAGCGAAGGGGAAGGGGGAAGCCTACCCACTAAAACCTCACCGGTGTTAACCTCCACAGGCTGTTAACGGGGGCACCGTGGGCTGATGACTATTCACCACTGGGTGCCCCCCAGCCGCCCCAGCCTGTTGCTGGGGCACCTGCGCCAAAGGAGGGAGGGTTCAGTTAACACGCCGAACCCTCCCCCAGACGTGTAGGACCTTTATGTGGGACCCTATCCCCACGGTCCTACTAGGGGTTCAGGCGGGCGGCAAACTGCCTCCGCCTTCGCCCCACACGTCTACGCCGGAGCGGGTGCGCATCCACGTCCTCCTCGCGCTCCCGCTCCGCCGCCTCCTTCTGCGAGACAATGCT
The DNA here is from genome assembly GCA_923062465.1 of Acleris sparsana. NCBI lineage: Eukaryota > Metazoa > Arthropoda > Insecta > Lepidoptera > Tortricidae > Acleris > Acleris sparsana. The sequence continues at coordinate 224,823 of OV281288.1, forward strand.
CTCGCAGAAGGAGACGACCGCCAACCACGATCTCTCACTGCTCAGCATGGCCGACACGACGCTGTGCAGTGAGAGATCGGAGAGCCCTGTGTCCGCAACCAGAGCGCGGCGCTCCGGATCCCACTTCGAGCACACCTCTAGGGTGTGCTGGGCCGTGTCGTCCGGATCGCCGCACTCGTGGCAAACCGGACTGGGCTCTCTCCTAATCTTGTGCAGGTAATGGCCGAAGCACCCGTGCCCGGTCATCACCTGCACAAGACGGTACGTGGCGGTACCGTACCTCCTCTCCAACCAGTGGTCCAGCGACGGGAGGAGTGCCCCTATGGTGCGGAGTCCATAGGGGGAGTCCTCCAGGTCGCTTTTCCACCGGTCCCTCAGGCGCCGCTCCGTCATTCGACGGGCCCCCTCCACCGTCTCCGAGTCCGGGCGCTGTCTCCTCGCCCGGAACCCGGCCCTCATCCGGTATGTCTCGGCCTGCACCTGAGCATCTAGCTCCCACGGCGGGGTGCAGGCCAAGACACACGCGGCTGCATGTGCCACCGTCACATAGGCCCTCACTATTCGGAGGGCCACCACTCTTTGGGGCCTCCTTAGGAGCGCCTTATTCTTGGCCGACAGCTTGTCGGCCCAGATTGGCGCTCCGTATAGCGCCATGCTACGCACTACGCCTGCAAACAGGCGTCGGCATGGCGCTTGAGGCCCCCCCACGTTCGGCAACATGCGGCCCAGGGCCGACGCGGCGCCTACCACCCGGGGAGCAAGTTGGCGGAAATGCTCCCCGAAATCCCACCTCCGGTCCAGGATGAGGCCAAGGTACTTGATCGTACCCTTCACCTGGACCGCTTCCCCCGCCACAGGGATGGACAATCCACAACGTGGACGCCATCCCCTCCCCCCGAAGACAATAGCGTCTGTCTTCGGGAGGGACACCTCCAGACCCAGCTGTCGGATGCGGCCGACAACCAGGTCTGCCGCCAACGACGCCCTCCGGAGGGCCTCCTCCAGCTCACGTCCCCGCACGGCCACCATTGTATCGTCGGCATAACAAAGGGTGGCCATGCGGGGAAGGAGCGCTCCGCGGATCACCCAGTCGTACCCTATGTTCCATAGCAGGGGTCCTAACACGGACCCCTGGGGAACACCGCACGACATCGGGTGAGCGATCCGCAGACCCCCACGATCGTAGAGCACTACCCTGTCGGTTAGGTAGTGCTCCACAATCCGCCGCAGATACCCGGGCACCCTGTGGAAGCGGAGGGCCTCGCTGATGACCGAGAAGGGCAGGGAGCCAAATGCGTTGGCGATGTCTAACGACACCGCCACGACTCCCTCACCCTTCGCCTCCGCGTTCCCACAGAAGTTCCGGAGGGACGAAAGCGCGTCCATAGTGGACCGTCCCTCCCGGAACCCGAACTGCCGGTCGGAGATGTTAGGCCCCACGTCCTCCAGATGTTGGACGATGCGACGGGACAAGATGCGCTCTAGCATCTTGCCCGTCTCATCTAGGAGGACGATGGGGCGGTGACCGGCAGGGGTATCAAACGGCCTACCCTCCTTCCGAAGGAGGACGAGGCGTCCCTCCTTCCAGCACCTCGGGAAGCGCCCCTCCTTGATACAATCATCAAGGAGGGTCCGCAAGCGGTCCCCGAGGTGCTCCGCCACAATGTGGAGGACTCTCCCCGGTACCCCATCCGGTCCTGGTGCCTTTCTGCAGGACCGGAGACGGTCGACGATGGTCTCCATTTCGTCGTCCGTCACGGGAGGGGGATCATCTTGATCAACCTCCTCAACCGTGGGGCCCACCATTGCGGGCGGCTGGAAGGCCACCGCAGCCGGGAAGAGTCCCTCCACAATCCTCGTGAGGAGCTCCGGCTCAAGGGAGTCCATGGGGGGTGCGCAACGCATTTTGTTGCGCACAACTCGGTATGGCCGCCCCCACGGATCCCTATCCAACGTGGCCAGGAACTCCTCACGCGCCTCGTCCTTTCTGCGAGCTATCTCCACAGAGAGCGCGCCCTTCGCCACCTTCAGCTCTCTGTGGAGATGCTCTTCCTCCTCCGGCAGGTGTCGCCGCCTCCTGCAGCGCGTGTATGCGCGGCGGGCGGCATCACTGGCGGCTCGCAGGGCCGCAATCTCCTGCGACCACCAGTACACCTGCTTCTTGGCGGGCAGCCTTCGGGCCCGGGGCATGGCCGCGTCGCACACCGACGTTAGTGCGACGCGAAACCGGGCTGCCCGCTCCTCCACCCCCAAGGAGACCGGTGGGGGCGCACACCACGCCTCCACCATGGCCGCCTCCACCGCCGCTCCCATGTCGAGGCGGGCCAGGGTCCACCTTGGGAACGCCCCTCCTCCTCCTCTCCCCCTCCGCCCTCTCGGGCTGGGCGGCGGCACCCCTGGCGAGGTGCTGACCCTCATCCGAACGTATAAATGGTCGGAGAGGGTCTCTACCTCCTGCAGGACGCGCCAGTCCGTGATTCGTGCGGCAATGGCAGGGGTCGCGAACGAGACGTCCACGATCGACCCTCCCTGCCGCCGCACACACGTGTTGGCGTCGCCCCGGTTGAGCACCTCAAGCCCCATCGCCGCCACCCAGTCTTCGAGGGCCACCCCTCTCGGGTCCGTGATGGGGGAACCCCACGCCGCGCTCTTGGCGTTTAGGTCCCCCATCACCACCAATGGCGCCGGCGCCGCCCCTCCGACGACTCTCCCCAGCCCCACCAGGAAGGCTTCAAACTCCCGCAGCGGCCTATTCGGGGAGAAGTAAACTGCCACTATGACAGTTTCTCCCCACTTGGCCACCGCGAAGCCCGCACCCCTGGCCATTCCCGATAGGGGGGGGAGGTCACCCATCGCCGGTACCGCAATGGCAACCGAGCCGTCCGTCGCCCCGACCCAGTTGGACTGGGGGGGGACGAAGTACGGCTCAGCCACCACCAAAACGCCAATGCCCCACTCCGCCATGACCTGCATGAGCAGATCTTGGGCGCGGGCGGAGTGGTTGGCGTTCGCCTGAAGGACCTCTAAATGCTGGTGTGCTGGCATTTAGAGGTCCATCTGGCTACCTTCTTGCCTAGCCGCATTGGCGGCACGCCTTGTAGAGGGGGACGTTGTCTGGCCAGCCTTGCCCCTCGTGTGTGGCGGGCTGCACCTCCGTCCCCCCATCACGTGGTCCGCTGGACGTCTCGCTTTTAGGCAAACGTCGCAATGCGGCGCGGCCATGCAGGAGGCCCTCCAGTGGTCCGGCCCACTGCACCGGTGGCACCAATTTGACCGGTCCACGGTTGAGGGGCAGAGGGCCCCGCTGTGTCCGATGCCTTGGCATCGGAAGCACCGCATGGGCCTCGCCTCCAGTGCAGTCACGCTGGCGGACGACCACCCCACCAGTAGTCGTCCTGCTGTTGCCAGCGTGTTGGCCACGGTCACCGGGCACTGCGCGTTCGCCACGCCGGATCCGTCAAATCGGACCCGGATGGCGCCAACCTTCACCTGGGTGGGGGAGCACCCAGTCTTGGCCGCCACTGCCGCCGCGATGTCCTCCGGGGTGATGGTCTCATCGAGACCACCCACCCGGATTTCCGCCATTTTGACGGGTCGGTAGACTTTGGCCACGTCGCCAACCAACCCGTCAAGTTTTGCGCATAGCGCATCCGCCGCCGCTGCCCCGTTCGCGCCCGGGACCTCAATGAGGCGGGCCCCGGTCTGCGTCTTGCGAACCCTGACATGTTCAAGGCCAACCTCCGCCAGCGAAAAGGACTTCATGGCCTTGGCCATGACGCTGGCGTAGGTGGCCTCGCTGCCCTCCTTTACGGCTACCACAACAGCAGCCGTTGAGGGAGCAGGCAGTTTCCTGGGGCCCGGCGCGGGCCTGTTGCCTCTGGCTTCAGGTGGTGGGGCGACCGTCTTCTTCTTCTTCTTCTTCCCCCTCTTCACCGCGTCCGACCACGACATCTGGGATGGCGGCAGTGGCTCCTGGACTGCCGGAACCGCCGGAGCGAACTCTCGGATAGGAGGGGGACGATGAGCAGCCGCTTTTTCCCGATGACGACGGCGCGAAGTCTTGGATGGTGCCTCCTTGGCTGGGGGGGCCTTACGAGCGGCAGGTGTCAGCTTGGCCGCTCGGGCGGGGGGAGCCGCCCCAGCTGGGAGAGCCGCCGTGGTGGTGGAAGCTGCTCTTGCCGGGGGAGCTGCCCTGGTATGAGGAGCTGGCACGGTGGCGGGGTCCAACCTGGAGGGAACCTCCTTCCTCCTCTTGTCCGCTGCCAGTGGGGGGCGGACAATCGGACCAGCAGGGAGAAGGGCCCGGACTTCCCCAATCCGGACATTTACCATCTCCCCGATGGACAGGAAGAGGTCCCTCTTAAGGTCCTCCCTCAGCTGGCTTATCGCCTGCCCCAGGGCCTGTGGAAGGCCGTCTTCGGCGGGCGAGTCCTGCGAAGGCAGCTTCTTTTTTTCAGAGAAGGCCGTCCGGAGGGCCTTTAGCTCCTTACGCACGAGGGAGAGTTCCTCCCTCATGCGCTTGTTGTCAGCGAGTAAGGCCCTCACCTCCTCGCCCTCTCCTCCGTTCTTCCCCTGGAGGATGTCTGCGGCCGCCATGATGTCATCGCACGCAATCTTCATGCGGCCCCAGACATCTCCCTTCAGGTTGCCGCTCTTGTTGGCTTCCGCCATCACCTGCCGTGCAGAGTTTTTGAGAACGGCGATGTAGCTCCCATCATCGTCGTCCTCCTCCCGTATCAGGCTGCGGTCTCGCGGGACCGAGGAACTGCGCCTTCTATTCCCCGCTCTTAAGGCCTTCCTCCCACGAGCTCGAGACAGCGAGGAGTCGCGGCTGACACGGTACTTTGCAACCGCGTCCGCTCTCGTCTCGAACTCCCGGCACTCGTTGAACCGAAGCACGGTCTTGCCCCTCCTGGCGGTGTTCACTTTGGGCTTAATGACCGGCCCAGTCAGCACCTCGTCCTCGTCCGCATGCGGCCGCTTGGTGGTTTTGACGTTGACTGATGGAAGAGATGAGTCGGAAACATTACCTGTCTCCAACAACATCTCCTCCATCAGCTCCGTCTCCTTCCGCCTCGCCATGTCCAGCATTCTCTCCCTTTCTTCATCAATGTCCGTTATCCGTTTGCTAGGGTCTTTGTTTTGGCCCTGAGAAGGGCCGTTTGGTAGGGTTATAGGTGTATCCATTTTTGTTCCCACGAGTAATAGGGATTATCGGTCGATCCAGGAGGTGCCCGTGCACCTGGACAAGCCTAGCATCTCCCGTCAGAGGGTCGGCAGGTACTCTGACGGGGCAACGCACTAACAGCTGACCACCTCTCAGCCATGCATCCCCTCGCGGTGCGGCGCCGCTTAGGATTGAGGGATTTTTTATGAGGTTTACTCCCCTCGACCCAGCCGGTTAAGGCAAGGTCCTCGGCCCATCGGAGCCGCGAGACGTGATCCACGACACTCCAGACGGGAAACGAGTTAGGCTCGACGTCGGCTAAACCGAGTGCACCTGGCACATCGTCGGGCCCCGTTGTACCTCTTTCGAGGACAACCCCCAATCATCCATCGCCCACTCTCCTAGGAGAAGGCCCTCCATTCCATCCAAAACGCCCTCTGCAAAGCAGAAGACGCTGCTGCACTCCTCTAACTACTCTCCGAGGAGAGTAGTCGGGAGCAGCCTTCCACCATAAGTGCACACTTTCGGGGAGTATTTAGTTCCCCAGGCCCGCGCTGGCCCAAAAAGTGGATATACCGCCACTGGTTCGGTGGAAGTGGAGAAGGATGGGTAAGGGGAAGGAAAAGGAGGGATATCAAGGAAAGGAATGGGAAGGTGGGAGTGGAAAGGGAAAGTGCCGCTCTTAGTCTGGTCCCTCACCTCGGAACTTTCCGGTATGGGTAGCCCTGTCCGGTATAGCGTCGAGGATCACTGAAACACGCAAGCCCCCCCACCACGACAAGGTGGCAGCACATTCGGGGGGGAACCTAACCTAACCTAACCTAACCTAACCTAACCTAACCTAACCTAACCTTTTTTTTTTTTTTTTTTTTTTTTTTTTTGACAGGGTGGAAAATGCTTTATGCATTCCCCTCACCATGGGAGTAGTGAGGGGATATGTGGGACTCACCCCCCCGCCCCCCCTCCGAATGAGAGGGGGAAAGGGAGCGCAACCCACTAAAAACCACCCTGGCGTACCCTCCTGCCGGTTAGGCAAGGCGCCGTGGAACCGCCGAAGCTCTGCCCACGACGCCTTCCGGCAGCCCCGGCCACCTGCCGGGGCTACCCGCGCCGAAGGAGAGAGAGGCCGAGCACGCCTGGCCCCTCTCCCAGACCGCCAAGTGACTAGCCTACGGCGGGCGAGGGACTCCCATCCCCCACCCGCAGTCACTAAGGGTTGAGGCGGGCGGCAAAACGCCGCCGCCTCAACCCCCGCCGTCTACGCCGGAGCGGATGCGCGAGAGGAGAATCCTCGCGCTCACGCTCCGAGGCCTCCTTCTGCGAGATGACACACTCGCAGAAGGAGGCCACAGCCCTCCAGGACCTGTCGCTGCACAGCATTGCAGACACAACGCTGTGCAGGGAGAGGTCCCGTCGACCGATGGCTAGCGCCATAGTGCGGCGCTCCGCACTCCACCGGCTGCACACCTCGAGAGTGTGCTGAGCCGTGTCGTCCGGATCGCCGCACTCATGGCACTGCGGGCCGGGCTCCCTCCCAATTTTGTGCAGGTAATGACCGAAGCATCCGTGTCCGGTCAATACCTGCACAAGCCGGTACGACGTAGCGCCGACTGCCCTCCCCAACCAGGTGTCAAACGACCCGAGGACCGCCCCTATGGTCCGAGTCCCATAGGGGGAGTCCTCCAGGTCCGCTTTCCACCTGTCCCGCAGTCGGCGCTCCGTCATCCGGCGCGTCTCCTCCACCTCCTCAGGGTCCGGGCGTTCTCCTCTCGCCCGGGCCCTGGACCTAACTGCGTAGGTCTCCGCCTGCACCTCTGCGTCCAACTCCCAGGGCGGGGTGCAGGCGAGGAGGCAGGCCGCGGCGTGGGCCACCGTCATGTAGGCCCTCACAATACGGAGGGCCACCACCCGCTGTGGCCTCTGTAGCAGGGCCCTGTTCCGGGCGGACAGCTTGTCCGCCCAGATGGGGGCCCCGTACAGAGCCATGCTCCTTGTAACGCCGGCATACAGCCGGCGGCACAAGGAGCCCGGCCCACCCACGTTCGGCAGCAGCCGGCTCAGTGCCGACGCGGCGCCCACAATTCGGGGAGCCAATTGCGAAAAATGCTCCCCGAAATTCCATCGTCGGTCCAGAACAAGCCCCAAATATTTTATGTGGGGCTTGATCGGGACCGACTCCCCCCCCAGGGTGAGCGCCAAACCCGCCGGCAGCCTCCACCCCCGGCCCCCGAAGACTATCGCCTCAGTCTTCGGGAGCGCCACCCTCAGGCCGAGCCGACCAATCCGGTAAATGGTCAGCTCAGCCGCCGCTTCCGCCCGGCACAGCACCTCCCTCATGTCGGTCCCACGCACGGCCACCATGGTGTCATCTGCGTAGCAGATGGTGGCCGTCCGTGGGAGCAACTCCCCCCTGATGGCCCAATCGTACCCCAGGTTCCATAAGAGCGGACCGAGCACGGAACCTTGGGGTACGCCGCAGGCCATCGCCGTCGACCCCCGTCGACCGTCCCTCTGCTCATAGAGCACTACCCTCTCGGTCAGGTAGTGCTCTATGACCCGCCGCAGGTAGGGAGGCACTTGGTGGTAAATAAGTGCCTCCCTTATCACCCCATAGGGGAGAGTGCCAAACGCGTTTGCGATGTCAAGGGACACCGCGACGACACCCTCCCCTCTGCTCGAAACCTAACCTAACCTAACCTAACCTAACCTAACCTAACCTAACCTAACCTAACCTAACCTAACCTTTTTTTTTTTTTTTTTTTTTTTTTTTTTTTGACGGTGAGGAAACGCATTTACGCGTACCCTCCGGTCTAGGGACGACCATATTGGAGGGTTATGTGGGACTCTCAACCCCCTACCCTTCAGAGCGAAGGGGAAGGGGGAAGCCTACCCACTAAAACCTCACCGGTGTTAACCTCCACGGGCTGTTAACGGGGGCACCGTGGGCTGATGACTATTCACCACTGGGTGCCCCCCAGCCGCCCCAGCCTGTTGCTGGGGCACCTGCGCCAAAGGAGGGAGGGTTCAGTTAACACGCCGAACCCTCCCCCAGACGTGTAGGACCTTTATGTGGGACCCTATCCCCACGGTCCTACTAGGGGTTCAGGCTGGCGGCAAACTGCCTCCGCCTTCGCCCCACACGTCTACGCCGGAGCGGGTGCGCATCCACGTCCTCCTCGCGCTCCCGCTCCGCCGCCTCCTTCTGCGAGACAATGCTCTCGCAGAAGGAGACGACCGCCAACCACGATCTCTCACTACTCAGCATGGCCGACACGACGCTGTGCAGTGAGAGATCGGAGAGCCCTGTGTCCGCAACCAGAGCGCGGCGCTCCGGATCCCACTTCGAGCACACCTCTAGGGTGTGCTGGGCCGTGTCGTCCGGATCGCCGCACTCATGGCAAACCGGACTGGGCTCTCTCCTAATCTTGTGCAGGTAATGGCCGAAGCACCCGTGCCCGGTCATCACCTGCACAAGACGGTACGTGGCGGTACCGTACCTCCTCTCCAACCAGTGGTCCAGCGACGGGAGGAGTGCCCCTATGGTGCGGAGTCCATAGGGGGAGTCCTCCAGGTCGCTTTTCCACCGGTCCCTCAGGCGCCGCTCCGTCATTCGACGGGCCCCCTCCACCGTCTCCGAGTCCGGGCGCTGTCTCCTCGCCCGGAACCCGGCCCTCATCCGGTATGTCTCGGCCTGCACCTGAGCATCTAGCTCCCACGGCGGGGTGCAGGCCAAGACACACGCGGCCGCATGTGCCACCGTCACATAGGCCCTCACTATTCGGAGGGCCACCACTCTTTGGGGCCTCCTTAGGAGCGCCTTATTCTTGGCCGACAGCTTGTCGGCCCAGATTGGCGCTCCGTATAGCGCCATGCTACGCACTACGCCTGCAAACAGGCGTCGGCATGGCGCTTGAGGCCCCCCCACGTTCGGCAACATGCGGCCCAGGGCCGACGCGGCGCCTACCCCCCGGGGAGCAAGTTGGCGGAAATGCTCCCCGAAATCCCACCTCCGGTCCAGGATGAGGCCAAGGTACTTGATCGTACCCTTCACCTGGACCGCTTCCCCCGCCACAGGGATGGACAATCCACAACGTGGACGCCATCCCCTCCCCCCGAAGACAATAGCGTCTGTCTTCGGGAGGGACACCTCCAGACCCAGCTGTCGGATGCGGCCGACAACCAGGTCTGCCGCCAACGACGCCCTCCGGAGGGCCTCCTCCAGCTCACGTCCCCGCACGGCCACCATTGTATCGTCGGCATAACAAAGGGTGGCCATGCGGGGAAGGAGCGCTCCGCGGATCACCCAGTCGTACCCTATGTTCCATAGCAGGGGTCCTAACACGGACCCCTGGGGAACACCGCACGACATCGGGTGAGCGATCCGCAGACCCCCACGATCGTAGAGCACTACCCTGTCGGTTAGGTAGTGCTCCACAATCCGCCGCAGATACCCGGGCACCCTGTGGAAGCGGAGGGCCTCGCTGATGACCGAGAAGGGCAGGGAGCCAAATGCGTTGGCGATGTCTAACGACACCGCCACGACCCCCTCACCCTTCGCCTCCGCGTTCCCACAGAAGTTCCGGAGGGACGAAAGCGCGTCCATAGTGGACCGTCCCTCCCGGAACCCGAACTGCCGGTCGGAGATGTTAGGCCCCACGTCCTCCAGATGTTGGACGATGCGACGGGACAAGATGCGCTCTAGCATCTTGCCCGTCTCATCTAGGAGGACGATGGGGCGGTGACCGGCAGGGGTATCCATCGGCCTACCCTCCTTCCGAAGGAGGACGAGGCGTCCCTCCTTCCAGCACCTCGGGAAGCGCCCCTCCTTGACACAATCATCAAAGAGGGTCCGCAAGCGGTCCCCGAGGTGCTCCGCCACAATGTGGAGGACTCTTCCCGGTACCCCATCCGGTCCTGGTGCCTTTCTGCAGGACCGGAGACGGTCGACGATGGTCTCCATTTCGTCGTCCGTCACGGGAGGGGGATCATCTTGATCAACCTCCTCAACCGTGGGGCCCACCATTGCGGGCGGCTGGAAGGCCGCCGCAGCCGGGAAGAGTCCCTCCACAATCCTCGTGAGGAGCTCCGGCTCAAGGGAGTCCATGGGGGGTGCGCAACGCATTTTGTTGCGCACAACTCGGTATGGCCGCCCCCACGGATCCCTATCCAACGTGGCCAGGAACTCCTCACGCGCCTCGTCCTTTCTGCGAGCTATCTCCACAGAGAGCGCGTCCTTCGCCACCTTCAGCTCTCTGTGGAGATGCTCTTCCTCCTCCGGCAGGTGTCGCCGCCTCCTGCAGCGCGTATATGCCCGGCGGGCGGCATCACTGGCGGCTCAACCTAACCTAACCTAACCTAACCTAACCTAACCTAACCTAACCTAACCTAACCTAACCTAACCTAACCTAACCTAACCTTTTTTTTTTTTTTTTTTTTTTTTTTTTTCGGTGAGGAAACGCATTTACGCGTACCCTCCGGTCTAGGGACGACCATATTGGAGGGTTATGTGGGACTCTCAACCCCCTACCCTTCAGAGCGAAGGGGAAGGGGGAAGCCTACCCACTAAAACCTCACCGGTGTTAACCTCCATAGGCTGTTAACGGGGGCACCGTGGGCTGATGACTATTCACCACTGGGTGCCCCCCAGCCGCCCCAGCCTGTTGCTGGGGCACCTGCGCCAAAGGAGGGAGGGTTCAGTTAACACGCCGAACCCTCCCCCAGACGTGTAGGACCTTAATGTGGGACCCTATCCCCACGGTCCTACTAGGGGTTCAGGCGGGCGGCAAACTGCCTCCGCCTTCGCCCCACACGTCTACGCCGGAGCGGGTGCGCATCCACGTCCTCCTCGCGCTCCCGCTCCGCCGCCTCCTTCTGCGAGACAATGCTCTCGCAGAAGGAGACGACCGCCAACCACGAAACCTAACCTAACCTAACCTAACCTTTTTTTTTTTTTTTTTTTTTTTTTTTTTGATGACGGAGTGGAAATGCATTTACGCATCCTCCCTGCCCGGGGAAGGCTGTGCAATGGGAGGTATGACGGACTCTCAAAAGAACTACCGTCTAAAACCACTCCGGCGTTTACCCCCCTGGCCAGTCGCGAGGCGCCGCGGAACCGCAATTAAGCTTTGCCCACTGACACGCCTCCTGGCCTGCTCCGAAGAGCCCCACCTTCTCCGCCAAAGGAGGAGACGGCTGCGGTCAGCAGCCCACGACCATCTCCCCAGACCGGTAAAGCCGTGCAATGTGGGCCCCCAACCCACTGGCCCTACACGGTCTGCCTGTGGTGGATGGTGCTTTCCGGATACCCAACCTCTAGGGTCGGTCCCCATACCCTTCAAACACACCCCACCACAGCTGTCCCACCAATAACTACAGTGCCCCCCGGGATTCCGAAAGACACGTAGAAGGACCCTCGGGTGACATGGGAGTACGTCTTGAGCAGGGTCATGCTCCGGTGCAGAGCGGAACCTTCGTGCTCCGTTGCAGAGCGGAGTAAACATGCCCCAGTCTTTCGGTAAGCCCAGTCACCAACCACCAAAGTGACAGAAAGCAGCTGTCCGGTTTGGAAACGGCCTCGAAGGCACACGCAACCGCCCCTTTCAACTACCTCTGTCACGGCCCCCTCCAGGTAACTGGTTAAGCTTTCCAGGAACAGAAACGGCCTCGAAGGCACACGCAACTGACCCTTCAAGCTACCCCAGTCACCAACCGTCAATGGGCCACAGAAGGAAGCTGTCCAGGGCGGAAACGGTCCAAAGCAACCGCCCCTTCCAACGACCTCTGTCGCCGCCTCCCTATGGTGACGAGGCCACTTTTCCGAAGAAAAGCTGCTCGTCACCATCCCCCCCCAGGTGACAGAAGTAAACTTTCCGGGGCAGAAGTGCCGGTACACAACCGCAACCCTTCAAGAAACCCCTGTCACCTTCCCCCCCCCCCCCCCCCCGTGCCGGATATTAGCCATGGACCGAAAGAATTCCCAAGGGGGAAAAGTCTCAGCCAATGCCCAGGGTGCACCAGCCCAGATGCTGCGTTCTCTCCGGATCGAGATCAAGAGAGACTGCAACACCCAAGCCAACGTGGAGGAATCCGGCCTGCACCCCAACCTAACCTAACCTAACCTAACCTAACCTAACCTAACCTAACCTAACCTAACCTAACCTAACCTAACCTAACCTAACCTAACCTTTTTTTTTTTTTTTTTTTTTTTTTTTTTTTTTTTTTTTTTTTTAAGAGGGGAAATGCTTTGCGCATACCACCGCGCTTGGGCGAACGCGGTGGTTATGTGGGACTCTCCCCCCGACCTTTTCCCCTAACGGGCAAAGGTCAGGAAGCCTACCCACTAAAACCCCTCTGCTGGTCCTCAACCGCTTTATGATGGCCGCCGTGGGAGTCAAAATGAATTCTTCCAAAACGACGGCCAAAGCTGCCCTGGAAATAAAGCCGGGGCTCGTCTAGCCAGAGGCTGGAGGTGTCAAGATCGAATGACACCCCTGTCGGCATGTGAGATTGTGCAATGCAGGCTCCAGACGCCCATCTCGGCCCGCGTCTCACAAAGAGTTGTGGCTTGCGCCCTGCTCCTTTCGCCACGTTTCTCATTAGGGGGAGATCTTATGACTCCATCTCCCTTGGAGAACTTCCACGGGCCTCCTGTGGTGCAGCCCCTTGTGGAGGCACCGACTTGTTCCTCTTTCGAGGAGGCCTGCAGCGTTTTCCGCCCATGACATGTCCTGCACGTCGCTTTGCTTGGGCGCAAACCACGCAATGCGGTTTGGCCTTGCAGCCGACAGACATGTGTCCCTCTTCGCCACAACGGTAGCAAGTTGTACCACGGTCAACTTGAGATGGGCAAGCCGCTCGAACGTGGCCTAAGCCCATGCACTTAAAACAGCGCATGGGTAAGGGATCAAGCAGCTTGATCTGGGCTGATGACCAGCCCACCAAAAGTCTTCCTGCCGCAGCCAAAACCTTTGCAGATTCTGGCGGGCATTTTATCACTGCGGTGCCAACACCAAATGACCCCGCGCGTATGCTGCCAACCTTTACGTGTTCGGGCTGGCACCCAGTTTTTGTCGAGATGGCAGCGACTACGTCATCAGCCCCGACGGACTCGTCCAAGCCGGACACACGCAGAGCGACCGTCTTCAGTGGTCGTGCTACCTCCGCTATGTCACTAAGGACATTACGTAGTTTAGCCGCCAGCTGATCCGCTTTTGAGCCACTGTCAGCACCCGGCACCTCTATTAACCGGGCTCCGCTAGCAGTGCTTCGAGCCTTGACGTGTTCAAGGCCTACCTCGCTTAGAGTGAAAGACTTCGTTGCCTTTAACATCACGTCTCTATAAGTCAACCCTTTCTGTGACGCCTCTGGCTTTAGGGTGATTATCACCGCTGTGGTTTGAGGGGTGACTATCCGCGGTTTACGCTTCCTCTTCCTCTTTTTCTTTTTCTTCCCACTTTGCTTCCTTTGCTCTGGAGTGATCCGTTGCGTCGGTCGCGCAGCCTTTGGAACTGGGGCGGAGGAAGAAGGCGGGCCCTGACCATTCTTCTTTCCTAACCTCTTTTTATTGTTGGAGCCTTCTTTGACTACCGTCGAGTAGGCCTGGTGCGATACCTTAGGTATTGACTGTGAAGGCAAGCTCCGTACTGTCTGTGTGTTCTTCGTTTGGGGGTGCGTGGGAGGTATATAACTCTCACCAGTGCAAGGCTCTGGAAGGTACGACGCGTCGGCTGCAGAAAAATCGTCCACACATCCCGATAACCTTTTATCTGCCGCCAGTGAGGGTCGCAAGCGCACCTCCGGGAGCAGTCTGTCCTCTATACCGTCGAACCGGGCGGTGATCATGGTACCCACTTGGCACATGATGGTGCGCACCAGTTCTTCGGTGTCAGTCCTAGCTGGAGAGGCTGTTTGAGGTGGCTGGTCTACCACCGCCTTTTGCTGTCTCCTGTCTTCCTCCATTTGTGTTCGGAGGTCTGCCAGCTCTTTTCGGAGCCCCTCCATCTCCTCCTGCAGTCTTTTGTTCTCAGCCTGCATTCGTACCGTCTCATCTGAGACGCAGCGCACCTTAAGGACCTCACACGCGTCCTTAATATTGTCAGCTGCATCTTTGAGGACACGGACGTATGTCCCTTTTAGGTTTTTAGACGTAGTGGCCACCTTATGAATGGCGACCACACTGTCTTGCACCAACTTTATTAAAAAGTCGGCGCTGCCAGCATCAGTACTCGCCTCAGTAAGCTGAGACGAGGAAATAGGATTTTTCCTAAGTTGACGGGTTGAGGCAATGAGCTCAGACTCTGCTTCAAGCATCATTTTCTCCCGCTCGGCCTCCACCCACGCCATCTTTGCCTTTGCTAGGCCAACATACTTCCCAGTTGTTGGGGGACGGCCTCGTCCTCTTTTTAAAAGCGGCTTACTCGGCCCAGGGCCAGCACGCGTTTCTTCATCGTCTCCGGTATCCACTAATGGACGTTTACGCCGTTGTTCGATATTTCGGACACTCGTTTCCGAGTGCCCCTCCTCTTCACTACTACTGTAGTCATCCACTTCTTCATCAGAAAATGTATAGTTTTTAAAGTCCATTTTGTTCCCACGATAACGGGTCGATATACAAGGTCCACCCCCGGGTGACGCCCATCCCAGGGGTAAAGCTAGATACTGCAAAGGTCGCTCGGTATCTGCAGGTTTTAACGACTATGCTGTCGGGTTTTATAGAGTTTTCCTTCTCGCGGGCCGGCCAATGAAGGCAAGCCCTCCGTTCCGGCATCTTGCAACTACCCATTACGTCGCTGGATGGGGTCGTTGAAGCAAGACGCCAGAGTACGGGGCTAGAGGAGTCGACGTGCCTCCCCTAGTTTTTGGGTGGTAAGTGCTCGACGGCATTGTAAGTGCACGCCGAGCCCACCCCCTAACCTAACGTAAGCTACCCATTTCCCCCCCAGTGTGGCGGTGACTAAGCGAGTTTTCAGACGAAAAGTCACTTGTCACCTACCTCCCCCCCCCCCGTGCCGGATATTTGCCATGGGCTGAAAGATTCCCCCAAAAAAAGGGGAAAGTCTCAGCCGATGCCCAGGGTGCACCAGCCCAGATGCTGCGTTCTCTCCGGATCGAGATCAAGAGAGACTGCAACACCCAAGCCAACGTGGAGGAATCCGGCCTGCACCCCAACCTAACCTAACCTAACCTAACCTAACCTAACCTAACCTAACCTAACCTAACCTAACCTAACCTAACCTAACCTAACCTAACCTTTTTTTTTTTTTTTTTTTTTTGTTGACGAAGTGGAAATGCATTTACGCATCCTCCCTGCCCGGGGAAGGCTGTGCAATGGGAGGTATGACGGACTCTCAAAAGAACTACCGTCTAAAACCACTCCGGCGTTTAAACCTCCTGGCCGGTAGTGAGGCACCGCGGTACCGCTAAAAGCATAGACCACTGACGCACCTCCCGGCTTGCTCCGAAGAGCCCCTCAAACCCCCGCCAGAGGAGGAGACGGCTGTGAACAGCCCGCGACCGTCTCCCCAGACCGGTTTAGCCGTGCAATGTGAGCCCCCTACCCACTGGCTTAACAAGAAGTTCGGGCGAGCAGCAAACCGAAGTTCACTGAGTTCGCCTTCCCTTCAACGGTCTGCCTGTGGTGGATGGTACTTTCCGGATACCCAAACGCGAGGTTTGGTCCCATACCCTTCAAACACACCCCACCACAGCTGTCCCACCAATAACTACAGTGCCCCCCGGGATTCCGAAGGACACGTAGAAGGACCCTCGGGTGACATGGGAGCACCTTCGGAGTGGGTTACGCCCCGTTGCGTGCCATGTCTTCCGGTAAACCCAGTCACCAACCACCAAAGTGACAGAAAGCAGCTGTCCGGTTTGGAAACGGCCTCGAAGGCACACGCAACCGCCCCTTTCAACCACCTCTGTCACGGCCCCCTCCAGGCAACTGGTTTAGCTTTCCAGGAACAGAAACGGCCTCGCAGGCACACGCAACTGACCCTTCAAGCCTCCCCAGTCACCAACCGTCAAAAAGGCAACAGAGAGAAGCTGTCCAGGACGGAAGCGGCCTCGTAGGCACACGCCACCACCCCTTCCAACAACCTCTGTCGCCGCCCTCAAAAGAGGCGGGATGGTGACAAAACCACTTTTCCGAGGAAAAGCGGCTCGTCACCATCCCCCCCCTAGGTGACAGAAGGAAACTTTCCGGGGCAGAAGTGCTCTCCACACAACCGCAACCCTTCAAGAAGCCCCTGTCACCTCCCCTCCCCCCCTTGCCGGATATTAGCCATGGGCCGAAAGAATTCCCAAGTGGGAAAAGTCTCAGCCAATGCCCAGGGTGCACCAGCCCAGATGCTGCGTTCTCCCCGGATCGAGATCAAGAGAGACTGCAACACCCAAGCCAACGTGGAGGAATCCGGCCTGCACCCCAACCTAACCTAACCTAACCTAACCTAACCTAACCTAACCTAACCTAACCTAACCTTTTTTTTTTTTTTTTTTTTTGTTGACGAAGTGGAAATGCATTTACGCATCCTCCCTGCCCGGGGAAGGCTGTGCAATGGGAGGTATGACGGACTCTCAAAAGAACTACCGTCTAAAACCACTCCGGCGTTTAAACCTCCTGGCCGGTAGTGAGGCACCGCGGTACCGCTAAAAGCATAGACCACTGACGCACCTCCCGGCTTGCTCCGAAGAGCCCCTCAAACCCCCGCCAGAGGAGGAGACGGCTGTGAACAGCCCGCGACCGTCTCCCCAGACCGGTTTAGCCGTGCAATGTGAGCCCCCTACCCACTGGCTTAACAAGAAGTTCGGGCGAGCAGCAAACCGAAGTTCGCTGAGTTCGCCTTCCCTTCAACGGTCTGCCTGTGGTGGATGGTGCTTTCCGGATACCCAAACGCGAGGTTTGGTCCCATACCCTTCAAACACACCCCACCACAGCTGTCCCACCAATAACTACAGTGCCCCCCGGGATTCCGAAGGACACGTAGAAGGACCCTCGGGTGACATGGGAGCACCTTCAGAGTGGGTTACGCCCCGTTGCGTGCCATGTCTTCCGGTAAACCCAGTCACCAACCACCAAAGTGACAGAAGGGAGCTGTCCGGTTTGGAAACGGCCTCGAAGGCACACGCAACCGCCCCTTTCAACCACCTCTGTCACGGCCCCCTCCAGGCAACTGGTTTAGCTTTCCAGGAACAGAAACGGCCTCGCAGGCACACGCAACTGACCCTTCAAGCCGCCCCAGCCACCAACCGTCAAAAAGGCAACAGAGAGAAGCTGTCCAGGACGGAAGCGGCCTCGTAGGCACACGCCACCACCCCTTCCAACAACCTCTGTCGCCGCCCTCAAAAGAGGCGGGATGGTGACAAAACCACTTTTCCGAGGAAAAGCGGCTCGTCACCATCCCCCCCCTAGGTGACAGAAGGAAACTTTCCGGGGCAGAAGTGCTCTCCACACAACCGCAACCCTTCAAGAAGCCCCTGTCACCTCCCCTCCCCCCCTTGCCGGATATTAGCCATGGGCCGAAAGAATTCCCAAGTGGGAAAAGTCTCAGCCAATGCCCAGGGTGCACCAGCCCAGATGCTGCGTTCTCCCCGGATCGAGATCAAGAGAGACTGCAACACCCAAGCCAACGTGGAGGAATCCGGCCTGCACCCCAACCTAACCTAACCTAACCTTTTTTTTTTTTTTTTTTTTTTTTTTTTTTTTGACAGGGTGGAAAATGCTTTATGCATTCCCCTCACCATGGGAGTAGTGAGGGGATATGTGGGACTCACCCCCCGCCCCCCCCTCAGAATGAGAGGGGGAAAGGGGGCGCAACCCACTAAAAACCACCCTGGCGTACCCTCCTGCCGGTTAGGCAAGGCGCCGTGGAACCGCCGAAGCTCTGCCCACGACGCCTTCCGGCAGCCCCGGCCACCTGCCGGGGCTACCCGCGCCGAAGGAGAGAGAGGCCGAGCACGCCTGGCCCCTCTCCCAGACCGCTAAGTGACTAGCCTACGGCGGGCGAGGGACTCCCATCCCCCACCCGCAGTCACTAAGGGTTGAGGCGGGCGGCAAAACGCCGCCGCCTCACCCCCCGCCGTCTACGCCGGAGCGGATGCGCGAGAGGAGAGTCCTCGCGCTCACGCTCCGAGGCCTCCTTCTGCGAGATGACACACTCGCAGAAGGAGGCCACAGCCCTCCAGGACCTGTCGCTGCACAGCATTGCAGACACAACGCTGTGCAGGGAGAGGTCCCGTCGACCGATGGCTAGCGCCATAGTGCGGCGCTCCGCACTCCACCGGCTGCACACCTCGAGAGTGTGCTGAGCCGTGTCGTCCGGATCGCCGCACTCATGGCACAGCGGGCCGGGCTCCCTCCCAATTTTGTGCAGGTAATGACCGAAGCATCCGTGTCCGGTCAATACCTGCACAAGCCGGTACGACGTAGCGCCGACTGCCCTCCCCAACCAGGTGTCAAACGACCCGAGGATCGCCCCTATGGTCCGAGTCCCATAGGGGGAGTCCTCCAGGTCCGCTTTCCACCTGTCCCGCAGTCGGCGCTCCGTCATCCGGCGCGTCTCCTCCACCTCCTCAGGGTCCGGGCGTTCTCCTCTCGCCCGGGCCCTGGACCTTACTGCGTAGGTCTCCGCCTGCACCTCTGCGTCCAACTCCCAGGGCGGGGTGCAGGCGAGGAGGCAGGCCGCGGCGTGGGCCACCGTCATGTAGGCCCTCACAATACGGAGGGCCACCACCCGCTGTGGCCTCTGCAGCAGGGCCCTGTTCCGGGCGGACAGCTTGTCCGCCCAGATGGGGGCCCCGTACAGAGCCATGCTCCTCGTAACGCCGGCATACAGCCGGCGGCACAAGGAGCCCGGCCCACCCACGTTCGGCAGCAGCCGGCTCAGTGCCGACGCGGCGCCCACAATTCGGGGAGCCAATTGCGAAAAATGCTCCCCGAAATTCCATCGTCGGTCCAGAACAAGCCCCAAATATTTTATGTGGGGCTTGATCGGGACCGACTCCCCCCCCAGGGTGAGCGCCAAACCCGCCGGCAGCCTCCACCCCCGGCCCCCGAAGACTATCGCCTCAGTCTTCGGGAGCGCCACCCTCAGGCCGAGCCGACCAATCCGGTAAATGGTCAGCTCGGCCGCCGCTTCCGCCCGGCACAGCACCTCCCTCATGTCGGTCCCACGCACGGCCACCAT
This sequence comes from Acleris sparsana, assembly GCA_923062465.1. Lineage (NCBI taxonomy): Eukaryota > Metazoa > Arthropoda > Insecta > Lepidoptera > Tortricidae > Acleris > Acleris sparsana. Next base: position 244,173 of record OV281288.1, read on the forward strand.
GGTGTCATCTGCGTAGCAGATGGTGGCCGTCCGTGGGAGCAACTCCCCCCTGATGGCCCAATCGTACCCCAGGTTCCATAAGAGCGGACCGAGCACGGAACCTTGGGGTACGCCGCAGGCCATCGCCGTCGACCCCCGTCGACCGTCCCTCTGCTCATAGAGCACCACCCTCTCGGTCAGGTAGTGCTCTATGACCCGCCGCAGGTAGGGAGGCACTTGGTGGTAAATAAGTGCCTCCCTTATCACCCCATAGGGGAGAGTGCCAAACGCGTTTGCGATGTCAAGGGACACCGCGACGACACCCTCCCCTCTGCTCGACGCGTACTCACAGAAGTCCCTAAGGGACTTCAGCGCGTCGAGCGTAGACCGCCCCTCTCTGAACCCGAACTGTCTATCAGAGACGTTCGGGCCGGCGGTCTCTAGATGCTGCTGGATCCTGGAGGCCAGGATTCTCTCCATCATCTTCCCGGCCTCATCCAGCAGCACTATGGGGCGATAGGCGGAGGGACAGTCCGGGGGTCGACCCTCTTTCCGGAGGAGGCAGAGCCTCCCCTCCTTCCACACCCTCGGGAACCGTCCCTCCCTCAGGCAGTCGTCCATCAACTGCCTGAGTCGGTCCCCGAGGTGTTTTAGGGCGATGGGGAGTACCCGGCCCGGTACTCCGTCGGGCCCCGGGGCTTTCTTGCAGCCCCGGAGCCGGTCCACCGCCCTCTCGAACTCGTCATCGCTTACCGGTGCGATGGCGAGCTCGAGTGGGTCCTCCAAGTCCCCCGGTGGCTCGGTCATCACCGGGGGAGTTATCGAGGGAGCTGCCGGAAACAGCCCCTCGATGACCCTCCTCAGGAGGGGAGGCTCCAGAGAGTCCATGGGGGGGGCAGTGCGCATTTTGTTGCGCACCACCCTGTACGGCCGCCCCCACGGATCCCTGTCCAGCGTGGCCAAGAATGAGGCGTGTGCCTCATCCTTGGCCTTTGCTATGGACAGGGTTAGGGCCCCCTTGGCTTCTTTGAGGGCCCCGTAGAGCCTCTCCTCCTCCTCCGCAGTGTGCCGCCTGCGCCTACAGTGTTGGTAGGCGCGGCGGGCACTGTTACTGGTGGTCCGCACTGCCGCAATTTCGGCGGACCACCAGTAGACCTTCCTCCGGGCGAAGAGCCGTTTCGCCCGGGGCATGGCCGCTCCGCATACGGCCTGCAGTGCGGAGCGGAACCGGCGCGCCCTCTCCTCCACTCCCAAGGCGGCGGGTGGGGCAGCACACCAAGCCTCCACCATCGCCGCCTCGTCCGCCTTGGCCCTGTCCAGTTGGGACAGGGACCACTTGGGGAACTCCTCCGTCCCCCTTCCCCACCCCCCCCGAGGACTGGGTGGCAGCTGGCCCGGTCTTGTGGAGACCCTCAACCTGATATACAGGTGATCGGAGAGGGTCTCCACGTCCTCCAGGACGCGCCAGTCTGCGAGGCGTGCGGCAATGGCAGGGGTCGCGAACGTGATGTCCACAATAGACCCCCCCTGCCGCCGCACGCAAGTGTTGGCGCTGCCCTGGTTCAGGACCACCAGGCCCGCCGCCGCCACCCAATCCGTCAGCACCCCCCCGCGCACGTCCGTTATGGGGGATCCCCACGCCGCACTCTTGGCGTTGAGGTCCCCCAGGACCATTACCTGGCGCGGGGCCGCCCTCGCCACGACCCCCTCTAGGACCCCCAGGAAGGCCTCAAAGGCGGCCAGCGGCCTATTGGGGGAGAAGTACACCGCAACTAGTACGGTGTCGCTCCCCCACCCGGCCGCCACGAAACCCGGGCCGCCCTCGATCCTCACGAGGGGGGGTCCGTCGCCGATCGCCGGCACCGCCACGGCAACCCACTCGTCCGTCGACCCCACCCAATTGGGTAGGGGAGGGACGAAGTAGGGTTCCGCGACGACCGCAACGTCAATCGACCACTCCGCCATTACCTGCATGAGCAGGTCTTGTGCTCTGGCGGAGTGGTTGACGTTGGCCTGCAGGAGCTCTAAATGGTGTGCTGGCATTTAGAGCTCCATGCAGGTCTCCTCGGGGGCCGCGGCGGTCGCTGCGGGGGTGCTTCCATTAGCAACGGGGGGGGCGGGGACGCTGCGGCCGCAGGTCCTTACCTTTAGTTGCGGGGGGGAAACATTTCCTCCCCCCCAGCATGTGGTTTGCCGGGAGTTTGGCCTGGTGGCATACGGCGCACCAAGCCTTCTCCCAGCAATCCGCCATCTTGTGCCCCTCCTTGCTGCACCGGAAGCAGAAATTGCTCCGGTCAACTTTGGAGGGGCACAGCTCCCGCGAGTGGCCGACACCATAGCAGCGGAAGCACCGCATTGGTGTCGGCCCCACCGCCGTGACCCTGGCGGAGGCCCAGCCCACCAGGATCCTCCCGGACTTGGTGAGGGTCACCGCAGCCTGCACGGGGCACTGGACTAAGACCGATCCAGTGCCATCGTAAAGGGCGCGGACGGCCCCCACCTTGACCTGCTCAGGCTGGCACGCCCCAGCCGCGGCAACAGCCTGCGCCACCGTCTCCTTGGTGGCCGACTCATCCAGACCGGAAATCTGGACGCCGGCCATCTTGACGGGGCGGCTGACGTCCGCCACGTCCCCCACCAACCCTTGCAGCTTGGCTGCAAGGGTATCCGCCACCTCGTGGCCCTTCTCCCCGGGGACCTCGATGACCCGGGAGCCCGTCATCGAGGTCCTGACCCGCACGCTCTGCAGGCCCACCTCACTCAGGCTAAGACCATTAATGGCCTTAGCCATGGTGGCCTGCAGGGTGGTGGTGGCCCCCTTCTTGAGGGAGATCACCACCGCCGCCGTCTTGGGGACGGACAGCTTTGCGGGTCTGGGCCCGTGCGCTGCCTTCCCGGGCCCTTTAGGGGCTGGAGGGGTGGGCTTGGCCGCGCCCTTGGCCTTCTTCCGCACCACCTGCGACCACGACATCTGTGTGGGCGCAGGTGGCATACGGCCCGAGGGGCCGGGCTCCTCCTCCGGGGCCGGGGCAGCCTTGGCGGCCTTGGCGGACTTCTTGTTGGTGGGGACTGGGGCCACCGTCTTTGTGGCGGCTTTGGGCCGCCCATCGCCTAGCCTGGCCCTGGCTTTAGGCTCGAGGGCTTCCACCGGGGCCGGGGGTGACGGGGCAATACCTGCCTCTCTTCGCTGGGGAGGGGCTGACACGGCAGGCTTGGCAGCCCGCTTGTCATGTGCCAGCGGGGGGCGAAGGATGGGCTCCGCCGGGAGGCGCCTGTTGACCTCCTCCATCCTATCGCTAATCATGCGTCCCAGGCTGAGGAAGAGGTCCCTCTTCATGACCTCAATAGCCTCAGTCAACTCCGCGGTCCCGAATTGCAGGGCAGCAGCGACAGGGGGGGCGGCCGGGATCTGCCGCTCGCTGAAGGCAATGCGGAGTGCCTTCAGCTCCGCCGAGTTGAGCGCGAGTTGCTCCCGCATCCTTTTGTTGTCCTCGCTCTCAGTTTTGGAGGCCTCTACCTCGTCCATCAGCCCCAAGATGGCGCGGCAGGCCCGGTTCATGCGGCCTTGAACCTCCCCCTTGATGTTCCCGGATATCCTGGCCGCCTCCAGGATGTCCCTCGCCGCCATGCGGGTGGCATCAATCGGGTCAGCCTTCTGACCCTCTAGCCCATCCATGGGCTCCGGGGAGCGCGAGCCCGAGCGAGAGCGCGAGGCTGACCGAGATCGCCGGTCCCCCTCCGCCTTACCCTTTTTTCCCCCCTTTCCCCCTCTGGGGCGGAGTTCGGGGAAATCCCTCCTGTAGCTGGCCGCAGGATCGGCATCAGCTACCTCCTCAAACTGGGGCTCAAGCTGGTACAGCTTGGCCCTCAGCCTGGCAGCGGCCAGCCCAGAGTATGCCCCCTTAGGCTTGCCCCTAAACGCCGTGTTGATTTTCACGGGCCTTTCCTCCCCCTCCTCCTCCTCGTCCTGGTTCTCCAGGGCCCTCTTGGAGGGCTGTGGAGCAGAGTGCTCCCCCACGAGCCATCCGAGATCGTCAATCTCAGACTCGGATTCGGAGTCGTTAATAACCCCCCCCCCCTTGGGTGGAACCCTGCGATTTTTCGTAGGTGAGGCCATGGTGGCCCCCCCTACCTCCCTACCAAGAAAAGCCGAAATCCGACCGCTAGGACCCAAGTTAGGACCTAACCTAACTTAAAACGGTCAAGCGCGACTCGGATTTCGACTTTCCTATAGTAAAAGAGATTTTGCGCCTGAAATTAAAAAATAGCAATCAGGGGAAAACTTTGTCCCCTGATTTGACGCCCTTCCAAAAGTCCTAGCAGGATCAAACAAAGACTAAAAGGTAGTCCTTGCTTGCCCCCCTAAAACTAAACACAAAAAATAATAAAAAGGTAAAAAGGTTAAAAGTTATCGAATTTACCAACTTTCGGAAAAACCTTAAGTTGGTAAACCGAAAAACCTTACCCCCCCCGGAACCTTAACACGACTATAACTCCCGACCTAGGAGTCGTAGAATTAAGATTTATATACAAAATATTTACAAAAATAAACAATCTACACTAATTTTGGGGTTTTATATTTTTGCAGCAAATGCAAAAAATATAAAACACCGACAAACACAAAAAAGACGGAACCGATCCTCGAAAACCTCGAGTAAAAACTCGAAGTTTTCAAAAATACAAAGTTCGCGTCCTAAAAACAAAAACCAAACTAAACAAACGCTATAGTTAGCGGGACCGTTGCAGCTACCCCAACCCAAAAACTGGGCAATTAAGGAAGCTGGCAACACCGACAAAACTAATTTAGAAAAACGTAAACAAACAAAAATAATTACAAAAAATTAAAGTTAAAAAACACTAAACTAGGAGGCCGATATTTTCTAAACTAAGGTTCAGAAAATTATCGGACCAACCGTACGGCAAAGAAGCCGATCGCCGGTATTTTTCTAACCTATAAAAGGCTCGAAAAGATATCGGCAACACAGACTTTTTCGCCGCAGAAAACGTACAAAAACTAAAGAAACAAAAACCAACCGCAAAACGAAATATTAAAAAAATAAGGAAACTATACTAGATAAAAGAGAAAAGATATTTGGAAAGACGTGAGAAAAAAATGTAATATTTTGTCTCCGAAGAACGCAAAAATCCACTCAGCAACACCCAAGATTTTACCTCAACCTAACCTAACCTAACCTAACCTAACCTAACCTTTTTTTTTTTTTTTTTTTTTTTTTTTTTTTTTTTTTTTTTTTTTTTTTTTTTTTTTTTTTTTTTTTTTTTTTTTTTTTTTTTGACAGGGTGGAAAATGCTTTATGCATTCCCCTCACCATGGGAGTAGTGAGGGGATATGTGGGACTCACCCCCCCGCCCCCCCCTCCGAATGAGAGGGGGACAGGGAGCGCAACCCACTAAAAACCACCCTGGCGTACCCTCCTGCCGGTTAGGCAAGGCGCCGTGGAACCGCCGAAGCTCTGCCCACGACGCCTTCCGGCAGCCCCGGCCACCTGCCGGGGCTACCCGCGCCAAAGGAGAGAGAGGCCGAGCACGCCTGGCCTCTCTCCCAGACCGCCAAGTGACTAGCCTACGGCGGGCGAGGGACTCCCATCCCCCACCCGCAGTCACTAAGGGTTGAGGCGGGCGGCAAAACGCCGCCGCCTCACCCCCCGCCGTCTACGCCGGAGCGGATGCGCGAGAGGAGAGTCCTCGCGCTCACGCTCCGAGGCCTCCTTCTGCGAGATGACACACTCGCAGAAGGAGGCCACAGCCCTCCAGGACCTGTCGCTGCACAGCATTGCAGACACAACGCTGTGCAGGGAGAGGTCCCGTCGACCGATGGCTAGTGCCATAGTGCGGCGCTCCGCACTCCACCGGCTGCACACCTCGAGAGTGTGCTGAGCCGTGTCGTCCGGATCGCCGCACTCATGGCACTGCGGGCCGGGCTCCCTCCCAATTTTGTGCAGGTAATGACCGAAGCATCCGTGTCCGGTCATTACCTGCACAAGCCGGTACGACGTAGCGCCGACTGCCCTCCCCAACCAGGTGTCAAACGACCCGAGGATCGCCCCTATGGTCCGAGTCCCATAGGGGGAGTCCTCCAGGTCCGCTTTCCACCTGTCCCGCAGTCGGCGCTCCGTCATCCGGCGCGTCTCCTCCACCTCCTCAGGGTCCGGGCGTTCTCCTCTCGCCCGGGCCCTGGACCTGACTGCGTAGGTCTCCGCCTGCACCTCTGCGTCCAACTCCCAGGGCGGGGTGCAGGCGAGGAGGCAGGCCGCGGCATGGGCCACCGTCATGTAGGCCCTCACAATACGGAGGGCCACCACCCGCTGTGGCCTCTGCAGCAGGGCCCTGTTCCGGGCGGACAGCTTGTCCGCCCAGATGGGGGCCCCGTACAGAGCCATGCTCCTTGTAACGCCGGCATACAGCCGGCGGCACAAGGAGCCCGGCCCACCCACGTTCGGCAGCAGCCGGCTCAGTGCCGACGCGGCGCCCACAATTCGGGGAGCCAATTGCGAAAAATGCTCCCCGAAATTCCATCGTCGGTCCAGAACAAGCCCCAAATATTTTATGTGGGGCTTGATCGGGACCGACTCCCCCCCCAGGGTGAGCGCCAAACCCGCCGGCAGCCTCCACCCCCGGCCCCCGAAGACTATCGCCTCAGTCTTCGGGAGCGCCACCCTCAGGCCGAGCCGACCAATCCGGTAAATGGTCAGCTCGGCCGCCGCTTCCGCCCGGCACAGCACCTCCCTCATGTCGGTCCCACGCACGGCCACCATGGTGTCATCTGCGTAGCAGATGGTGGCCGTCCGTGGGAGCAACTCCCCCCTGATGGCCCAATCGTACCCCAGGTTCCATAAGAGCGGACCGAGCACGGAACCTTGGGGTACGCCGCAGGCCATCGCCGTCGACCCCCGTCGACCGTCCCTCTGCTCATAGAGCACTACCCTCTCGGTCAGGTAGTGCTCTATGACCCGCCGCAGGTAGGGAGGCACTTGGTGGTAAATAAGTGCCTCCCTTATCACCCCATAGGGGAGAGTGCCAAACGCGTTTGCGATGTCAAGGGACACCGCGACGACACCCTCCCCTCTGCTCGACGCGTACTCACAGAAGTCCCTAAGGGACTTCAGCGCGTCGAGCGTAGACCGCCCCTCTCTGAACCCGAACTGTCTATCAGAGACGTTCGGGCCGGCGGTCTCTAGATGCTGCTGGATCCTGGAGGCCAGGATTCTCTCCATCATCTTCCCGGCCTCATCCAGCAGCACTATGGGGCGATAGGCGGATGGACAATCCGGGGGTCGACCCTCTTTCCGGAGGAGGCAAAGCCTCCCCTCCTTCCACACCCTCGGGAACCGTCCCTCCCTCAGGCAGTCGTCCATCAACTGCCTGAGTCGGTCCCCGAGGTGTTTTAGGGCGATGGGGAGTACCCGGCCCGGTACTCCGTCGGGCCCCGGGGCTTTCTTGCAGCCCCGGAGCCGGTCCACCGCCCTCTCGAACTCGTCATCGCTTACCGGTGCGATGGCGAGCTCGAGTGGGTCCTCCAAGTCCCCCGGTGGCTCGGTCATCACCGGGGGAGTTATCGAGGGAGCTGCCGGAAACAGCCCCTCGATGACCCTCCTCAGGAGGGGAGGCTCTAGAGAGTCCATGGGGGGGGCAGTGCGCATTTTGTTGCGCACCACCCTGTACGGCCGCCCCCACGGATCCCTGTCCAGCGTGGCCAAGAATGAGGCGTGTGCCTCATCCTTGGCCTTTGCTATCGACAGGGTTAGGGCCCCCTTGGCTTCTTTGAGGGCCCCGTAGAGCCTCTCCTCCTCCTCCGCAGTGTGCCGCCTGCGCCTACAGTGTTGGTAGGCGCGGCGGGCACTGTTACTGGTGGTCCGCACTGCCGCAATTTCGGCGGACCACCAGTAGACCTTCCTCCGGGCGAAGAGCCGTTTCGCCCGGGGCATGGCCGCTCCGCATACGGCCTGCAGTGCGGAGCGGAACCGGCGCGCCCTCTCCTCCACTCCCAAGGCGGCGGGTGGGGCAGCACACCAAGCCTCCACCATCGCCGCCTCGTCCGCCTTGGCCCTGTCCAGTTGGGACAGGGACCACTTGGGGAACTCCTCCGTCCCCCTTCCCCACCCCCCCTGAGGACTGGGTGGCAGCTGGCCCGGTCTTGTGGAGACCCTCAACCTGATATACAGGTGATCGGAGAGGGTCTCCACGTCCTCCAGGACGCGCCAGTCTGCGAGGCGTGCGGCAATGGCAGGGGTCGCGAACGTGATGTCCACGATTGACCCCCCCTGCCGCCGCACGCAAGTGTTGGCGCTGCCCTGGTTCAGGACCACCAGGCCCGCCGCCGCCACCCAATCCGTCAGCACCCCCCCGCGCACGTCCGTTATGGGGGAACCCCACGCCGCACTCTTGGCGTTGAGGTCCCCCAGGACCATTACCTGGCGCGGGGGCCGCCCTCGCCACGACCCCCTCCAGGACCCCCAGGAAGGCCTCAAAGGCGGCCAGCGGCCTATTGGGGGAGAAGTACACCGCAACTAGTACGGTGTCGCTCCCCCACCCGGCCGCCACGAAACCCGGGCCGCCCTCGATCCTCACGAGGGGGGGTCCATCGCCGATCGCCGGCACCGCCACGGCAACCCACTCGTCCGTCGACCCCACCCAATTGGGTAGGGGAGGGACGTAGTAGGGTTCCGCGACGACCGCAACGTCAATCGACCACTCCGCCATTACCTGCATGAGCAGGTCTTGTGCTCTGGCGGAGTGGTTGACGTTGGCCTGCAGGAGCTCCAAATGGTGTGCTGGCATTTAGAGCTCCATGCAGGTCTCCTCGGGGGCCGCGGCGGTCGCTGCGGGGGTGCTTCCATTAGCAACGGGGGGGCGGGGACGCTGCGGCCGCAGGTCCTTACCTTTAGTTGCGGGGGGGAAACATTTCCTCCCCCCCAGCATGTGGTTTGCCGGGAGTTTGGCCTGGTGGCATACGGCGCACCAAGCCTTCTCCCAGCAATCCGCCATTTTGTGCCCCTCTTTGCTGCACCGGAAGCAGAAATTGCTCCGGTCAACTTTAGAGGGGCACAGCTCCCGCGAGTGGCCGACACCATAACAGCGGAAGCACCGCATTGGTGTCGGCCCCACCGCCGTGACCCTGGCGGAGGCCCAGCCCACCAGGATCCTCCCGGCCTTGGTAAGGGTCACCGCAGCCTGCACGGGGCACTGGATCAAGACCGATCCAGTGCCATCGTAAAGGGCGCGGACGGCCCCCACCCGGACCTGCTCAGGCCGGCACGCCCCCGCCGCGGCAACAGCCTGCGCCACCGTGTCCTTGGTGGCCGACTCGTCCAATCCGGAGATCTGGACGCCGGCCATCTTGACAGGGCGGCTGACGTCCGCCACGTCCCCCACCAACCCTTGCAGCTTGGCCGCAAGGGTGTCCGCCACCTCGTGGCCCTTCTCCCCGGGGACCTCGATGACCCGGGAGCCCGTCATTGAGGTCCTGACCCGCACGCTCTGCAGGCCCACCTCACTCAGGCTAAGACCATTAATGGCCTTAGCCATGGTGGCCTGCAGGGTGGTGGTGGCTCCCTTCTTTAGGGAGATCACCACCGCCGCCGTCTTGGGGACCGACAACTTGGCGGGTCTCGGCCCGTGCGTCACCTTACCGGTCCCTTTAGGGGGTGGAGGGGGGGGCTTGGCCGCGCCCTTGCCCTTCTTCCGAACCACCTGCGACCACGACATTTGTGTGGGCGCAGGTGGCATACGGCCCGAGGGGCCGGACTCCTCCTCCGGGGCCGGGGCAGCCTTGGCGGCCTTGGCGGACTTCTTGTTGGCGGGGGTGGGGACTGGGGCCACCGCCTTCTTGTTTGCCCGCCCATCGCCTAGCCGGGCTCTGGCTATTGGCTCGAGGTCCACCGGGGCTGGGGGTGGCGGGGCAATACCTGCCCCCTTTCGCTGAGGGGGGGCTGACACGGCGGGCTTGGTAGCCCGCTTGTCGTGTGCCAGCGGGGGGCGAAGGATGGGCTCCGCCGGGAGGCGTCGGTTGACCTCCTCCATCCTGTCGGCTATCATCCGACCTAGGCTGAGGAAGAGGTCCCTCTTCATGACCTCAATAGCCTCGGTCAATTCGGCGGTCCCGAACTGCAGGGCAGCAGCGACAGGGGGGGCGGCCGGGATCTGCCGCTCGCTGAAGGCGATGCGGAGCGCCTTCAGCTCCGCCGAGTTGAGAGCGAGTTGCTCCCGCATCCTTTTATTGTCCGCTTTTAGGATGCGGATCTCCTCGCTCTCGGTCCTGGAGGCCTCTACCTCGTCCATCAGCCCTAGGATGGCGCGGCAGGCCCGGTTCATCCGGCCTTGGACCTCCCCCAACCTAACCTAACCTAACCTAACCTAACCTAACCTAACCTAACCTAACCTAACCTAACCTAACCTAACCTAACCTAACCTAACCTAACCTAACCTAACCTAACCTTTTTTTTTTTTTTTTTTTTTTTTTTTTTTTTTTTTTTTTTTTTTTTTTTTTTTTTTTTTTTTTTTTTTGACAGGGTGGAAAATGCTTTATGCATTCCCCTCACCATGGGAGTAGTGAGGGGATATGTGGGACTCACCCCCCGCCCCCCCCTCCGAATGAAAGGGGGACAGGGAGCGCAACCCACTAAAAACCACCCTGGCGTACCCTCCTGCCGGTTAGGCAAGGCGCCGTGGAACCGCCGAAGCTCTGCCCACGACGCCTTCCGGCAGCCCCGGCCACCTGCCGGGGCTACCCGCGCCAAAGGAGAGAGAGGCCGAGCACGCCTGGCCTCTCTCCCAGACCGCCAAGTGACTAGCCTACGGCGGGCGGGGGACTCCCATCCCCCACCCGCAGTCACTAAGGGTTGAGGCGGGCGGCAAAACGCCGCCGCCTCACCCCCCGCCGTCTACGCCGGAGCGGATGCGCGAGAGGAGAATCCTCGCGCTCACGCTCCGAGGCCTCCTTCTGCGAGATGACACACTCGCAGAAGGAGGCCACAGCCCTCCAGGACCTGTCGCTGCACAGCATTGCAGACACAACGCTGTGCAGGGAGAGGTCCCGTCGACCGATGGCTAGCGCCATAGTGCGGCGCTCCGCACTCCACCGGCTGCACACCTCGAGAGTGTGCTGAGCCGTGTCGTCCGGATCGCCGCACTCATGGCACTGCGGGCCGGGCTCCCTCCCAATTTTGTGCAGGTAATGACCGAAGCATCCGTGTCCGGTCAATACCTGCACAAGCCGGTACACGTAGCACCGACTGCCCTCCCCAACCAGGTGTCAAACGACCCGAGGATCGCCCCTATGGTCCGAGTCCCATAGGGGGAGTCCTCCAGGTCCGCTTTCCACCTGTCCCGCAGTCGGCGCTCCGTCATCCGGCGCGTCTCCTCCACCTCCTCAGGGTCCGGGCGTTCTCCTCTCGCCCGGGCCCTGGACCTTACTGCGTAGGTCTCCGCCTGCACCTCTGCGTCCAACTCCCAGGGCGGGGTGCAGGCGAGGAGGCAGGCCGCGGCGTGGGCCACCGTCATGTAGGCCCTCACAATACGGAGGGCCACCACCCGCTGTGGCCTCTGCAGCAGGGCCCTGTTCCGGGCGGACAGCTTGTCCGCCCAGATGGGGGCCCCGTACAGAGCCATGCTCCTCGTAACGCCGGCATACAGCCGGCGGCACAAGGAGCCCGGCCCACCCACGTTCGGCAGCAGCCGGCTCAGTGCCGACGCGGCGCCCACAATTCGGGGAGCCAATTGCGAAAAATGCTCCCCGAAATTCCATCGTCGGTCCAGAACAAGCCCCAAATATTTTATGTGGGGCTTGATCGGGACCGACTCCCCCCCCAGGGTGAGCGCCAAACCCGCCGGCAGCCTCCACCCCCGGCCCCCGAAGACTATCGCCTCAGTCTTCGGGAGCGCCACCCTCAGGCCGAGCCGACCAATCCGGTAAATGGTCAGCTCGGCCGCCGCTTCCGCCCGGCACAGCACCTCCCTCATGTCGGTCCCACGCACGGCCACCATGGTGTCATCTGCGTAGCAGATGGTGGCCGTCCGTGGGAGCAACTCCCCCCTGATGGCCCAATCGTACCCCAGGTTCCATAAGAGCGGACCGAGCACGGAACCTTGGGGTACGCCGCAGGCCATCGCCGTCGACCCCCGTCGACCGTCCCTCTGCTCATAGAGCACCACCCTCTCGGTCAGGTAGTGCTCTATGACCCGCCGCAGGTAGGGAGGCACTTGGTGGTAAATAAGTGCCTCCCTTATCACCCCATAGGGGAGAATGCCAAACGCGTTTGCGATGTCAAGGGACACCGCGACGACACCCTCCCCTCTGCTCGACGCGTACTCACAGAAGTCCCTAAGGGACTTCAGCGCGTCGAGCGTAGACCGCCCCTCTCTGAACCCGAACTGTCTATCAGAGACGTTCGGGCCGGCGGTCTCTAGATGCTGCTGGATCCTGGAGGCCAGGATTCTCTCCATCATCTTCCCGGCCTCATCCAGCAGCACTATGGGGCGATAGGCGGAGGGACAGTCCGGGGGTCGACCCTCTTTCCGGAGGAGGCAGAGCCTCCCCTCCTTCCACACCCTCGGGAACCGTCCCTCCCTCAGGCAGTCGTCCATCAACTGCCTGAGTCGGTCCCCGAGGTGTTTTAGGGCGATGGGGAGTACCCGGCCCGGTACTCCGTCGGGCCCCGGGGCTTTCTTGCAGCCCCGGAGCCGGTTCACCGCCCTCTCGAACTCGTCATCGCTTACCGGTGCGATGGCGAGCTCGAGTGGGTCCTCCAAGTCCCCCGGTGGCTCGGTCATCACCGGGGGAGTTATCGAGGGAGCTGCCGGAAACAGCCCCTCGATGACCCTCCTCAGGAGGGGAGGCTCTAGAGAGTCCATGGGGGGGGCAGTGCGCATTTTGTTGCGCACCACCCTGTACGGCCGCCCCCACGGATCCCTGTCCAGCGTGGCCAAGAATGAGGCGTGTGCCTCATCCTTGGCCTTTGCTATGGACAGGGTTAGGGCCCCCTTGGCTTCTTTGAGGGCCCCGTAGAGCCTCTCCTCCTCCTCCGCAGTGTGCCGCCTGCGCCTGCAATGTTGGTAGGCGCGGCGGGCACTGTTACTGGTGGTCCGCACTGCCGCAATTTCGGCGGACCACCAGTAGACCTTCCTCCGGGCGAAGAGCCGTTTCGCCCGGGGCATGGCCGCTCCGCACACGGCCTGCAGTGCGGAGCGGAACCGGCGCGCCCTCTCCTCCACTCCCAAGGCGGCGGGTGGGGCAGCACACCAAGCCTCCACCATCGCCGCCTCGTCCGCCTTGGCCCTGTCCAATTGGGACAGGGACCACTTGGGGAACTCCTCATTCCCCCCTCCCCGCCCCCCCCGAGGACTGGGTGGCGGCTGGCCCGGTCTTGTGGAGACCCTCAACCTGATATACAGGTGGTCGGAGAGGGTCTCCACGTCCTCCAGGACGCGCCAGTCTGTGAGGCGTGCGGCAATTGCAGGGGTCGCGAACGTGATGTCCACGATGGACCCCCCCTGCCGCCGCACGCACGTGTTGGCGCTGCCCAGGTTCAGGACCACCAGGCCCGCCGCCGCCACCCAATCCGTCAGCACCTCCCCGCGCACGTCCGTTATGGGGGATCCCCACGCCGCACTCTTGGCGTTGAGGTCCCCCAGGACCATTGTATGGCGCGGGGCCGCCCTCTCCACGACCCCCCCCAGGACCTCTAGGAAGGCCTCAAAGGCGGCCAGCGGCTTATTGGGGGAGAAGTACACCGCAACTAGTACGGTGTCGCTCCCCCATCCGGCCGCCACGAACCCCGGCCCGCCCTCGATCCTCACGAGGGGGGGTCCGTCGCCGATCGCCGGCACCGCCACGGCAACCCGCTCGTCCGTCGACCCCACCCAATTGGGTAGGGGAGGGACGAAGTACGGTTCCGCGACCACTGCAACGTCAATCGACCACTCCGCCATTACCTGCATGAGCAGGTCTTGTGCTCTGGCGGAGTGGTTGACGTTGGCCTGCAGGAGTTCCAAATGGTGTGCTGGCATTTAGAGCTCCATGCAGGTCTCCTCGGGGGCCGCGGCGGTCGCTGCGGGGGCGCTTTCGTTTGCAACGGGGGGGCGGGGACGCTGCGGCCTCAGGTCCCTACCTTTTGTTGCGGGGGGGAAACATTTCCTCCCCCCCAGCATGTGGTTGGCCGGGAGTTTGGCTTGGTGACATACGTCGCACCAAGCCTTCTCCCAGCATTCCCCCATTTTGTGCCCCTCCTTGCTGCACCGGAAGCAGTAGTTGCTCCGGTCCACCTTTGAGGGGCACAGTTCCCGCGCATGGCCGACACCATAGCAGCGGTAGCACCGCATTGGTGTCGGCCCCACGGCCTTGACCTTGGCGGAGGCCCAGCCCACCAGGATCCTCCCAGCTTTGGTGAGGGCCACCGCAGCCTGCACGGGGCACTGGATCAAGACCGATCCAGTGCCATCGTAAAGGGCGCGGACGGCCCCCACCCGGACCTGCTCCGGCTGGCACGCCCCCGCTGCGGCAACAGCCTGCGCCACCGTCTCCTTCGTGGCCGACTCGTCCAGGCCGGAAATCTGGACGCCGGCCATCTTGACGGGGCGGCTGACGTCCGCCTCGTGGCCCTTCTCCCCGGGGACCTCGATGACCCGGGAGCCCGTCATCGAGGTCCTGACCCGCACGCTCTGCAGGCCCACCTCACTCAGGCTAAGACCATTAATGGCCTTAGCCATGGTGGCCTGCAGGGTGGTGGTGGCCCCCTTCTTGAGGGAGATCACCACCGCCGCCGTCTTGGGGACGGACAGCTTTGCTGGTCTGGGCCCGTGCGCTGCCTTCCCGGGCCCTTTAGGGGCTGGAGGGGGGGGCTTGGCCGCGCCCTTGCCCTTCTTCCGCACCACCTGCGACCACGACATCTGTGTGGACGCAGGCGGCATACGGCCCGAGGGGCCGGGCTCCTCTTCCGGGGCCGGGGCAGCCATGGAAGCCTGGGCGGACTTCTTGTTAGCGGGGGTGGGGACTGGGGCCACCGCCTTTTTGGTGGCTTTGGGCCGCCCATCTCCGAGCCTAGCCCTGGCTGTTGGCTCGAGGGTTTCCACCGGGTCCGGGGGTGGCGGGGCAATACCTGTCACCTTTCGCTGGGGGGGGGCTGCCATGGCAGGCTTGGCAGCCCGCTTGTCGTGTGCCAGCGGGGGGCGAAGGATGGGCTCCGCCGGGAGGCGCCTGTTAACCTCCTCCATCCTGTCGCTGATCATCTTCCCGAGGCTGAGGAACAGGTCTCTTTTCATTGCCTCTATGGCCTCGGTCAGCTCGGCGGTCCCAAATTGCAGGGCTGCAGCAACGGGGGGGGCGGCTGGCGTTTGCCGCTCATTGAAGGCGACGCGGAGCGCCTTCAGCTCTGCCGAGTTGAGAGCGAGTTGCTCCCGCATCCTTTTGTTATCCGCTTTCAGGATGCGGATCTCCTCACTCTCTGATCTGGACGCCTCGACTTCGTCCATCAACCCTAGGATGGTGCGGCAGGCCCGGTTCATGCGGCCCTGCACCTCCCCCTTGAGGTGCTTGGATATCCTGGCCGCCTCCAGGATGTCCCGTGCCGCCATGCGGGTGGCATCTATCGGGTCAACCCCCTGCCGACCCTCTTGGCCATCCATGGGCTCCGGGGAGCGCGAGCCCGAGCGAGAGCGTGACGCCGACTGAGTACGCTGGCTTCCCTCCACTTTTCCCCTTTTCCCCCCCTTGCCACCCCTCGCCTTCAGCCTGGCTGCGGCGAGCCCGGAATAAGCCCCTTTGGGCTTCCCCCTAGAGGCCGTATTGATTTTGACGGGCCTGATTTCCCCCTCCTCCTCCTCTTCCTCTTCCTCCAGAGCCCTCTTGGAGGACGAAGCCACTGGCACTCGTACTCTTGGGCTCGCCGACCGCGGTCTCAGATCCAAGCGCTCAAGCCGGACCACCGGGATTCGCGCCCACTCCTCTCCTGGTAGGCTCTGAAAAGAGCCGTTTTTGTTTTTGTTTTGGCCCTGAGAAGGGCCGTTTTTGTTTGTTGTTTTTTTATTATTCTCCATTCTAGTTCCCACGAGTATGGGTCGATCTAAAAGGTCCACCCCCGGGTGACGCCCATCCCAGGGGTAAAGCTACATACTGTAGAGGTCGCTTGGTATCTACAGGTTTTAACGACTTTGCTGTCGGGTTTTATAGAGTTTTCCTTCTCGCGGGCCGGCCAATGAAGGCAAGCCCTCCGTTCTGGCATCTTGCAACTACCCCATTACGTCGCTGGATGGGGTTGTTGAAGCAAGACGCCAGAGTACGGGGCTAGAGGAGTCGACGTGCCTCCTCTAGTTTTTGGGTGGTAAGTGCTCGACGGCATTGTAAGTGCACGCCGAGCCCACCCCCTAGCCTAACTTAACCTACCCATTTCCCCCCCAGTGTGTCGGTGACAAAGCGACTTTTCTAAAGAAAAGTCACTTGTCACCTCCCCCCCACTCCCCTGCCGGATATTTGCCATGGGCTGAGAGAATTCCCCAGAAGGGAAAAGTCTCAACCGATGCCCAGGGTGCACCAGCCCAGATGCTGCGTTCTCTCCGGATCGAGATCAAGAGAGATCGCAACAACCAAGCCAACGTGGAGGAATCCGGCCCGCACCCCAACCTAACCTAACCTAACCTAACCTAACCTAACCTAACCTAACCTAACCTAACCTAACCTAACCTAACCTAACCTAACCTAACCTAACCTAACCTAACCTTTTTTTTTTTTTTTTTTTTTTTTTTTTTTTTTTTTTTTTTTTTTTTTTTTTTTTTTTTTTTTTTTTTTTTTTTTTTTTTTTTTTTTTGACAGGGTGGAAAATGCTTTATGCATTCCCCTCACCATGGGAGTAGTGAGGGGATATGTGGGACTCACCCCCCGCCTCCCCCTCCGAATGAGAGGGGGACAGGGAGCGCAACCCACTAAAAACCACCCTGGCGTACCCTCCTGCCGGTTAGGCAAGGCGCCGTGGAACCGCCGAAGCTCTGCCCACGACGCCTTCCGGCAGCCCCGGCCACCTGCCGGGGCTACCCGCGCCAAAGGAGAGAGAGGCCGAGCACGCCTGGCCTCTCTCCCAGACCGCCAAGTGACTAGCCTACGGCGGGCGGGGGACTCCCATCCCCCACCCGCAGTCACTAAGGGTTGAGGCGGGCGGCAAAACGCCGCCGCCTCACCCCCCGCCGTCTACGCCGGAGCGGATGCGCGAGAGGAGAGTCCTCGCGCTCACGCTCCGAGGCCTCCTTCTGCGAGATGACACACTCGCAGAAGGAGGCCACAGCCCTCCAGGACCTGTCGCTGCACAGCATTGCAGACACAACGCTGTGCAGGGAGAGGTCCCGTCGACCGATGGCTAGCGCCATAGTGCGGCGCTCCGCACTCCACCGGCTGCACACCTCGAGAGTGTGCTGAGCCGTGTCGTCCGGATCGCCGCACTCATGGCACTGCGGGCCGGGCTCCCTCCCAATTTTGTGCAGGTAATGACCGAAGCATCCATGTCCGGTCAATACCTGCACAAGCCGGTACGACGTAGCGCCGACTGCCCTCCCCAACCAGGTGTCAAACGACCCGAGGATCGCCCCTATGGTCCGAGTCTCATAGGGGGAGTCCTCCAGGTCCGCTTTCCACCTGTCCCGCAGTCGGCGCTCCGTCATCCGGCGCGTCTCCTCCACCTCCTCAGGGTCCGGGCGTTCTCCTCTCGCCCGGGCCCTGGACCTAACTGCGTAGGTCTCCGCCTGCACCTCCGCGTCCAACTCCCAGGGCGGGGTGCAGGCGAGGAGGCAGGCCGCGGCGTGGGCCACCGTCATGTAGGCCCTCACAATTCGGAGGGCCACCACCCGCTGTGGCCTCTGCAGCAGGGCCCTGTTCCGGGCGGACAGCTTGTCCGCCCAGATGGGGGCCCCGTACAGAGCCATGCTCCTCGTAACGCCGGCATACAGCCGGCGGCACAAGGAGCCCGGCCCACCCACGTTCGGCAGCAGCCGGCTCAGTGCCGACGCGGCGCCCACAATTCGGGGAGCCAATTGCGAAAAATGCTCCCCGAAATTCCATTGTCGGTCCAGAACAAGCCCCAAATATTTTATGTGGGGCTTGATCGGGACCGACTCCCCCCCCAGGGTGAGCGCCAAACCCGCCGGCAGCCTCCACCCCCGGCCCCCGAAGACTATCGCCTCAGTCTTCGGGAGCGCCACCCTCAGGCCGAGCCGACCAATCCGGTAAATGGTCAGCTCGGCCGCCGCTTCCGCCCGGCACAGCACCTCCCTCATGTCGGTCCCACGCACGGCCACCATGGTGTCATCTGCGTAGCAGATGGTGGCCGTCCGTGGGAGCAACTCCCCCCTGATGGCCCAATCGTACCCCAGGTTCCATAAGAGCGGACCGAGCACGGAACCTTGGGGTACGCCACAGGCCATCGCCGTCGACCCCCGTCGACCGTCCCTCTGCTCATAGAGCACTACCCTCTCGGTCAGGTAGTGCTCTATGACCCGCCGCAGGTAGGGAGGCACTTGGTGGTAAATAAGTGCCTCCCTTATCACCCCATAGGGGAGAGTGCCAAACGCGTTTGCGATGTCAAGGGACACCGCGACGACACCCTCCCCTCTGCTCGACGCGTACTCACAGAAGTCCCTAAGGGACTTCAGCGCGTCGAGCGTAGACCGCCCCTCTCTGAACCCGAACTGTCTATCAGAGACGTTCGGGCCGGCGGTCTCCAGATGCTGCTGGATCCTGGAGGCCAGGATTCTCTCCATCATCTTCCCGGCCTCATCCAGCAGCACTATGGGGCGATAGGCGGATGGACAATCCGGGGGTCGACCCTCTTTCCGGAGGAGGCAGAGCCTCCCCTCCTTCCACACCCTCGGGAACCGTCCCTCCCTCAGGCAGTCGTCCATCAACTGCCTGAGTCGGTCCCCGAGGTGTTTTAGGGCGATGGGGAGTACCCGGCCCGGTACTCCGTCGGGCCCCGGGGCTTTCTTGCAGCCCCGGAGCCGGTCCACCGCCCTCTCGAACTCGTCATCGCTTACCGGTGCGATGGCGAGCTCGAGTGGGTCCTCCAAGTCCCCCGGTGGCTCGGTCATCACCGGGGGAGTTATCGAGGGAGCTGCCGGAAACAGCCCCTCGATGACCCTCCTCAGGAGGGGAGGCTCTAGAGAGTCCATGGGGGGGGCAGTGCGCATTTTGTTGCGCACCACCCTGTACGGCCGCCCCCACGGATCCCTGTCCAGCGTGGCCAAGAATGAGGCGTGTGCCTCATCCTTGGCCTTTGCTATGGACAGGGTTAGGGCCCCCTTGGCTTCTTTGAGGGCCCCGTAGAGCCTCTCCTCCTCCTCCGCAGTGTGCCGCCTGCGCCTGCAATGTTGGTAGGCGCGGCGGGCACTGTTACTGGTGGTCCGCACTGCCGCAATTTCGGCGGACCACCAGTAGACCTTCCTCCGGGCGAAGAGCCGTTTCGCCCGGGGCATGGCCGCTCCGCATACGGCCTGCAGTGCGGAGCGGAACCGGCGCGCCCTCTCCTCCACTCCCAAGGCGGCGGGTGGGGCAGCACACCAAGCCTCCACCATCGCCGCCTCGTCCGCCTTGGCCCTGTCCAGCTGGGACAGGGACCACTTGGGGAACTCCTCCGTCCCCCCTCCCCGCCCCCCTCGAGGACTGGGTGGCAGCTGGCCCGGTCTTGTGGAGACCCTCAACCTGATATACAGGTGATCGGAGAGGGTCTCCACGTCCTCCAGGACGCGCCAGTCTGCGAGGCGTGCGGCAATGGCAGGGGTCGCGAACGTGATGTCCACGATGGAACCCCCCTGCCGCCGCACGCAAGTGTTGGCGCTGCCCTGGTTCAGGACCACCAGGCCCGCCGCCGCCACCCAATCCGTCAGCACGCCCCCGCGCACGTCCGTTATGGGGGATCCCCACGCCGCACTCTTGGCGTTGAGGTCCCCCAGGACCATTACCTGGCGCGGGGCCGCCCTCGCCACGACCCCCTCTAGGACCCCCAGGAAGGCCTCAAAGGCGGCCAGCGGCCTATTGGGGGAGAAGTACACCGCAACTAGTACGGTGTCGCTCCCCCATCCGGCCGCCACATACCCCGGGCCGCCCTCGATCCTCACGAGGGGGGGTCCGTCGCCGACCGCCGGCACCGCCACGGCAACCCACTCGTCCGTCGACCCCACCCAATTGGGTAGGGGAGGGACGAAGTAGGGTTCCGCGACGACCGCAACGTCAATCGACCACTCCGCCATTACCTGCATTAGCAGGTCTTGTGCTCTGGCGGAGTGGTTGACGTTGGCCTGCAGGAGCTCTAAATGGTGTGCTGGCATTTAGAGCTCCATGCAGGTCTCCTCGGGGGCCGCGGCGGTCGCTGCGGGGGTGCTTCCATTAGCAACGGGGGGGCGGGGACGCTGCGGCCGCAGGTCCTTACCTTTAGTTGCGGGGGGGAAACATTTCCTCCCCCCCAGCATGTGGTTTGCCGGGAGTTTGGCCTGGTGGCATACGGCGCACCAAGCCTTCTCCCAGCAATCCGCCATCTTGTGCCCCTCCTTGCTGCACCGGAAGCAGAAATTGCTCCGGTCAACTTTGGAGGGGCACAGCTCCCGCGAGTGGCCGACACCATAGCAGCGGAAGCACCGCATTGGTGTCGGCCCCACCGCCGTGACCCTGGCGGAGGCCCAGCCCACCAGGATCCTCCCGGACTTGGTGAGGGTCACCGCAGCCTGCACGGGGCACTGGACTAAGACCGATCCAGTGCCATCGTAAAGGGCGCGGACGGCCCCCACCTTGACCTGCTCAGGCTGGCACGCCCCAGCCGCGGCAACAGCCTGCGCCACCGTCTCCTTGGTGGCCGACTCATCCAGACCGGAAATCTGGATGCCGGCCATCTTGACGGGGCGGCTGACGTCCGCCACGTCCCCCACCAACCCTTGCAGCTTGGCTGCAAGGGTATCCGCCACCTCGTGGCCCTTCTCCCCGGGGACCTCGATGACCCGGGAGCCCGTCATCGAGGTCCTGACCCGCACGCTCTGCAGGCCCACCTCACTCAGGCTAAGACCATTAATGGCCTTAGCCATGGTGGCCTGCAGGGTGGTGGTGGCCCCCTTCTTGAGGGAGATCACCACCGCCGCCGTCTTGGGGACGGACAGCTTTGCGGGTCTGGGCCCGTGCACTGCCTTCCCTTTAGGGGCTGGAGGGGGGGGCTTGGCCGCGCCCTTGCCCTTCTTCCGCACCACCTGCGACCACGACATCTGTGTGGGCGCAGGCGGCATACGGCCCGAAGGGCCGGGCTCCTCCTCCGGGGCCGGGGCAGCCTTGGCGGCCTTGGCGGACTTCTTTTTGGCGGGGGTGGGGACTGGGGCCACCACCTTTTTGGCGGCTTTAGGCCGCCCATCGCCGAGCCTGGCCCTGGTTTCGAGGGCTTCTACCGGGGCCGAGGGTGGCAGGGCAATTTCTGCCCTCTTTCGCTCGGGGGGGGCTGCCGTGGATGGCTTGGCAGCCCGCTTGTCATGTGCAAGGGGGGGGCGAAGGATGGGCTCCGCCGGGAGGCGCCTATTGACCTCCTCCATCCTGTCGGATATCATCCTCCCGAGGCTGAGGAAGAGGTCCCGCTTCATGACCTCTATTGCTTCGGTCAGCTCGGCGGTCCCGAACTGTAGGGCAGCAGACACGGGGGGGGCGGCCGGGATCTGCCGCTCGCTGAAGGCAATGCGGAGTGCCTTCAGCTCCGCCGAGTTGAGCGCGAGTTGCTCCCGCATCCTTTTGTTGTCCGCTTTAAGGATGCGGATCTCCTCGCTCTCGGTTCTGGAGGCCTCTACCTCGTCCATCAGCCCCAGGATGGCGCGGCAGGCCCGGTTCATGCGGCCTTGAACCTCCCCCTTGATGTTTCCGGATATCCTGGCCGCCTCCAGGATGTCCCTCGCCGCCATGCGGGTGGCATCAATCGGGTCAGCCTTCTGACCCTCTAGCCCATCCATGGGCTCCGGGGAGCGCGAGCCCGAGCGAGAGCGCGAGGCTGACCGAGATCGCCGCTCCCCCTCCGCCTTACCCTTTTTTCCCCCCTTTCCCCCTCTGGGGCGGAGTTCGGGGAAATCCCTCCTGTAGCTGGCCGCAGGATCGGCATCAGCTACCTCCTCAAACTGGGGCTCAAGCTGGTACAGCTTGGCCCTCAGTCTGGCTGCGGCCAGCCCAGAGTAGGCCCCCTTGGGCTTCCCCCTGAACGCCGTGTTAATTTTAAGGGGCCTTTCCTCCCCCTCCTCCTCCTCGTCCTGGTTCTCCAGGGCCCTCTTGGAGGGCTGTGGAGCAGAGTGCTCCCCCACGAGCCATCCGAGATCATCAATCTCAGACTCGGATTCGGAGTCATTGATAACCCCCCCCCCCTTGGGTGGAACCCTGCGATTTTTCGTAGGTGAGGCCATGGTGGCCCCCCCTACCTCCCTACCAAGAAAAGCCGAAATCCGACCGCTAGGACCCAAGTTAGGACCTAACCTAACTTAAAACGGTCAAGCGCGACTCGGATTTCGACTTTCCTATAGTAAAAGAGATTTTGCGCCTGAAATTAAAAAATAGCAATCAGGGGAAAACTTTGTCCCCTGATTTGACGCCCTTCCAAAAGTCCTAGCAGGATCAAACAAAGACTAAAAGGTAGTCCTTGCTTGCCCCCCTAAAACTAAACACAAAAAATAATAAAAAGGTAAAAAGGTAAAAAGTTATCGAATTTACCAACTTTCGGAAAAACCTTAAGTTGGTAAACCGAAAAACCTTATCCCCCCCGGAACCTTAACAGGACTATAACTCCCGAACTGGGAGTCGTAGAGTTAAGGACTATATACAAAATATTTACAAAAATAAATGAACTATACTAATTTTGGAGTTTTATATTTTTGCAGTTAATGCAAAAAATATAAAACACCGACAAAGACAAAAAAGACGGAACCGATTTCCGAAAAACTCGAGTAAAAACTCGAAGTTTTCAAAAATACAAAGTTCGCGTCCTAGAAACAAAAACCAAACTAAACAAACGCTATAGTTAGCGGGACCGTTGCAGCTACCCCAACCCAAAAACTGGGCAATTAAGGAAGCTGGCAACACCGACAAAACTAATTTAGAAAAACGTAAACAAACAAAAATAATTACAAAAAATTAACGTTAAAAAACACAAAACTGGGAGGCCGATATTTTCTAAACTAAGGTTCAGAAAATTATCGGACCAACCGTACGGCAAAGAAGCCGATCGCCGGTATTTTTTGAACCTATAAAAGGCTCAAAAATATATCAGCAACACAGACTTTTTCGCCGCAGAAAACGTACAAAAACTAAATAAACAAAAACCAACTGCAAAATGAAATATTAAGAAAATAAGGAAACTATACTAAATAAAAGAGAAATGAAAAGATAAATCAAATGAGCAAAAAATGTAAGTTTTGATCACTGAGTATCGCACAAATCGCTTTCACCACACCCGAGATTTGACCTCAACCTAACCTAACCTAACCTAACCTTTTTTTTTTTTTTTTTTTTTTTTTTTTTTTTTTTTTTTTTTTTTTTTTTTTTTGTCATGGGGAATGCATTTACGCATACCGCCGGGTCGGGGATGAGCCCGGACGGTTATGTGGGGCTCGGGACTGAAACGCAGCCCCACTACCCACTAAACCCCATGGTGTCCTCTTGCCGCTAGTTTGTTGCGGGGTTACGGGCAACATACTTCCGCGACCCCGCAAGCCGGCTATCCTAATTAGGAATCCTCCTCTGTGGAAGCGCTTCCGGGACACGAGGTCGCGCTTCCATCCATCTCAGGGAGCCAACAAGCATGGGCGGGAACGTCCCCGTGTTCACCGCCCGCTGGCTCCCGTTAAGGTGGCAGGTTCCGCTCATGGGCGGCTCGCCTGCGACCTATTCGGCGGCGGCGCATCTGATCAGCCTCGGCCCAGGCTTCTCGCTCGCGCTCTGCCGCCTCTTTGTCCTTCATGACCTGTTCACAAAATGTGAGCACCGTCTCCCAGGCCGCTTCTCCGCCCAACATTGCCTGGACCACAGCCGTGAGGGACAGGTCTTGTCCTAGCTGGGCAACCAGCTCTTGCCGTTCCTCGCCCCAAGCCGGGCACTCGGCCAGAGTGTGCTGAGCCGAGTCTACGCTAGCTCCGCACTCGTGGCACTCCGGTGTCGGCTCCCTTTTCGCGACTTTGTGCAAGTAACTGCCGAAACAGCCGTGTCCCGACAGCACTTGCGTCAGCCGAAAGGTCAGCACCCCGGAGCGCCTTTCCACCCAGTCACGGAGGACCGGGCGAAGAGCTTCTATGGTACGCGAGCCAGCCCTCGGCCGTTCCAGCCTATGCACCCAGACATCTAGAGTCTCCTCTAGGAGCTGCGTACGCCGCCCTTCCACCTCACGAGGTGCCAGCAGGTGGCCCCGATCTCGCGCGTCCCTGCACCACTGGTACAAGGCCGCAAGGGCCTTCGCGTCCAGGTCCCAGGGCCGCGACCCAGCCATCACGCACGCGGCCTCTGCACTGATCGTCCGGTACCCTCGGATTACCCTCAGAGCCATCGCTCTCTGCGGTCGCCGCAGTTGAGCGATATTGTGACTGCTGAGGGCATCCGCCCATATTGGGGCACCGTAAAGCGCCATCGATCGCAACACCCCTGTGTAAAGGCGGCGACATGAGACCTTGGGCCCCCCCAGATTTGGGAGTATACGCCCAAAGGCTCCCGCAGCGCGCAGCAATCTGGGTGCCAAACGCTCAAAATGAGCTCTAAAATTCCATTTGCTGTCAAGTACGACGCCAAGGTAGAGCAGCGTCGGCTTGACAGCAATCGGGACTCCTCCCACCACAATATGTGCTCCAGCTGGAGGCCCCCTCCGTGGACCGTAGAAGCAGATGGCCTCGCACTTCGTTAGAGCCACC
This sequence comes from Acleris sparsana, assembly GCA_923062465.1. Taxonomy (NCBI): domain Eukaryota; kingdom Metazoa; phylum Arthropoda; class Insecta; order Lepidoptera; family Tortricidae; genus Acleris; species Acleris sparsana. The sequence goes on from OV281288.1 coordinate 269,043, forward strand.
TCGAGGCCCAGCCGTCGAATTTTAGCCACAGAATGGGCGACTCCTGCTGTCGCCAGTATGGCTGCGTCACGGAAACTGGGTCCCCGGGCCATCACGAGCGTGTCATCGGCGTAGCAAACGACTTCGACTCCACGCAAGTTTGCCCCCCGTAGGACCCAGTTATAGCCAATATTCCACAGGAGTGGACCTAGTACCGACCCCTGCGGGACTCCACAGGCCATCATACTCCTCCCCCAGCCCTGACGTCCTGGCCACGTGATATATCTATCACTGAGGTAGGCTTGTATGATGCGGTAAAGGTGGAGAGGTACCTGGTGGTATCGCAGTGCCTCCTTTATAGTGTCCCAGGGCAGGGTGTTAAAGGCGTTGGCAATATCTAAAGATATTGCCAAGACGACCTCACCCCGGGACACTGCCTCCGTCGCGGTCTCCTTAACTCGACTAATTGCGTCGACCGTTGAGCGGCCCCTGCGAAAGCCAAACTGGCAGTCCTCCAGATCCGGCCCCTCGCGCTCCATGTGCTTGATGATGCGAGCTGCAATCACCCGCTCAAAGAGCTTGCCCACCTCATCGAGCAGGACTATCGGCCGGTAGCCAGACGCAGAGTCCACCGGGCGCCCCTCCTTCCGAATCAGCACCAGCTTTCCGGACTTCCACTCCTTCGGGAAGCAACCCTGCTCTAGGCACGCGGTCAAGAATCGTAGCAGCCTCGGTTCGAGAGCTTCCATGGCGAGGACCCAAGCACGGCCCGGAATGCCGTCAGGCCCGGGGGCCGTGTTCCTGACACGGAGCCGGTCTACCGCCACGCCCAGCTCAGCTGTAGTTACAGCTGGGATGTTCTCCTCCTCCTCGAGTCTCACCGCTGACGGTGCCATAGAAGGTGGCTGATGGGGTCCCCTTGCCGGGAAAAGCGTCGCTACCACGCGGCCTACGAACTCTGGTTCGAGCGTTTGAGTCAGCGGGGGTGCCCAGGGGCGCAGCTTACTCCGGACGAGCTTGTATGGTCTTCCCCACGGGTCGGCATTGAGGGTCTCCAGAAATTTGGCCCGACTTGCCTCAATTGCCTCCCCTATGGCCACGGAGAAGACCCATTTGCACGCCTTTAGTGCCTCGTACAAGCGGCTCTCCTCGGCTGCGTCTTGCCGCCTGCGCCTCCTCTGTCGCATATGCTGGCGCCGCGCGACTATACAGTCCTTGCGCAACTGCGCAAGCTCGGCGGACCACCAGTACACGCTTCGCCGTGGCGGCAGAGCCTTGGCCCGGGGCATTGCTGCGTCGCATATGCGCGTCATGGCCTCCCGGAACCAGGACGCTTCGGCCTCAACCGCCACCGCTCCCTCCGGCACAGGCAACCAAGCCTGAACTATGGCTGCCTCCTTCAAAAGTTCCCGGTCGAGTTTGGTAAGCGCCCATCTTGGGCCGCTCCCGACCGGGCCAATCCGGCTTGGGCCATCCGGGGATAGTGAGGGTGCGGAGACGTCGAACCGGATATAACGGTGATCCGACAGCGTCTCCACCCTCACCATGACCTCCCAGCCCTGGACACGGCGCGCCAGGGAGGCGCTCGTGAACGTGATATCCACGATAGAGCCACCCTGTTGCCGCACGCACGTGTCTGCCGTTCCCTGGTTAACGATAGTCAGGCCTACCACCACTGCCCACTCTTCCAGTATGGCACCTCGCGCGTCCGTCGCCGGGGAGCCCCAAGCCGTGGATTTGGCATTAAAGTCCCCGGCAACGATTACAGGGCGCGGGAGAAGCTGACCGACTTGAGCCCCTACTTCATCCAGGAACCGCTCAAAGTCAGCCAGACATCTGTTTGGCGAGAAATAAACAGCTACGTACCATGTATCGCCACAGAGCGCCGCCACGTACCCCTTCCCTTTAATCGGGCTAGAAAACGGTGAGCCACCCGTCGCTGTCCGCATAACCAGTGCTACAGAGCCGTCCACATCTCCTACCCAGTCATCCCGGAGAGGGATTGAGTACGGTTCTGCCACCACCGCAACGCCTATCATCCACTCTGCCATAGACTGAAGTAGCAGGTCCTGAGCCCTGGCACAGTGGTTGAGGTTCGCCTGAATTACTCGAATGGCCATTTTATTCAATGGCCATTAGATCCTCCCTCTCGTGCGCTTCCGACCTGCTGGTGGATGGCTGACTAGGCTGGGGTGGGGCCTGGGGGCCCGTTCTAGCCTTCTTCTTCACTGCCTTGGGGCCTGGTGCGTGGCACGCCTTGGAGCCCAATTTGTGATCGGCCTTCTTCCCCGAGTCCGCACACACGGAGCAGTGTGGCGCCTGCGAGCAGCCAGCCGCTCTGTGGCCTGGTTGGCCACACCGGTAGCATGTGTTGCTTCGATCTGTGTCGTTGGTGCATTGTGCCTTGACATGACCCTTTTCAAGGCACTTATAGCAGAGCAAGGGACGCTGATCGAGAAGCTTCACGGCGGCGCGGACCCATCCAACCTTTAGCCTTCCGCGGTCGGCTTCGATCACCTTTTTTGCTGCCGCAGCCGGGCAGCGAAGCCAGATAGTACCGAGGCCAGATGCATCAACACGAACTTCACCGGTCTTTATCTGGCTATCGATACAACCACCCACCTTGGCCACGGCAGCAACTACTTCGCCTGGTGTCACGGAGTCGTCTAGTTCTGTGAGGCGCAGCTCCACACACTTCGTTGGCCTAGACACCCAGACAACATCCTCCCCAAGCTTAGCGGCCAGCTCTTTGGCCAGTGAGTCAGCCTTCTCACCACTGCCTGTTTCCGGCACCTCGAGAACTCTTGCCCCGGTTGCCGCTCGCCTGAATTTTATGGATTCGATGCCATGGCGTTCAAGGTTCATACTCTCCTTCGCCCTGGACATCACTTGCGCGTATGTCACGCCCTTTTCAGCGGCCTCCGGCTTCAGCGTGAGAACCACGACTTCAGAGCGAGGGGGACGGAGTTTGCGTGCTCTGGTCATTGAAGATTTCCTCCTCTGTGGCTGTGCCTGGGAAGCCGACGAAAAGTTTGCCGCTTTTTTCTTCTTACCTCGCTCCACAACAGTAAATTCCTCGGATGTGGGTGCCGGAGGCAGTGGCCGAGGATCTGGAGTCGAGAGAGATGAGAAATGAGGAGTCAACGCAATGGCTTCACGGGGCGCACTCTTCTTGCCCTTGCCTTTCCCCTTCCCCTTTCCCTTATCCCCCTTTCGGGGTTCCTCCGTTAGGTTCGGAGGACCTCGTTTTAGAGCCGGCGTGCTAACTGGCTTGTGAGTCGACCTGGGAGCCGGCTTGGGAGCCGGCTTGGGAGCGAGCGCTGGGTTCTGGCTCTGAGAAGCCCCCTGCGCAGACGATTGTTGTCGGTCAGCGGCCAGTGGAGGCCGCATTATTTGGGCCGGCAAGAGCCTGCCTTCAAGCTCTAGGGCTCCCAGCCTGGCATCTAGCATCAGCCCCATCTGTATTGTCATGGCCCGCGCCAACTCCTCAGCATTCAGAGGCTGAGGGGCCGCTTTGCGGGAGCTGCTGGCAGGCTGCATCTCCTCTTGAGGTACTGAGGCCGGGGACTTCTGTTTCAGTTGATCCTGGAATTCTATCCTCATCTTGCCCATTTCGGAGCGGAGCTCTGTCAGCTCAGCTCGTAGGCGGTCATTTTGCGCCTGCAGCCGCCGCGTCTCCTCCGAGGAGGTGCGCTGGTGAAGTTCTGCAAACGCGCCTTTAATCGACGCGACGGCTTCGTTGAGGGCCCTTATGAAGGTGCCTTTGAGGTTACTTGACTTATTGGCAACGAGCGCAATAGCCTTTAGGCTGCTCTGTACCCTCTCGTGTACAGCGGCTGCCGTCAGCTCGTTCTCAGAACTGTACTGCCCGACCACTGGCATAGTACAGCCAGGCTGATTGCGGGTCGACAGCGATCTCGCCAGGCCCGCAACCTCCTCCTCCGCCCTGAGCCTCAGCTCCTCTTTTTTGGCGCGGTTCAGCTGATCTTTTGCCAAAGCCAGGCCTACATACTTCCCCGTGGTGGGGGGGCGACCGCGACCCCTCTTTTTGCCTTTGGAGGTGCCATCGGAATCCGATGAGTCGGAAAGAGTCGGCTTCCTCTTTCGCCAGAATTTGCCTCCACCCGTCTCCGCTGAGCTGCAACTCATGGCTGAGTCTGAGTCGCCCAATCCACTCAAACCCGACACGGAACGCACTGTTTCTAGCGTACCAGTGTCGGTGTCAGACTGAGTTGTCGTCTGATTCATGCTTTTCTGTATCGCCTCCTCCGCCACTGGCACTGCAACCCTAGGGCTCGCCGACCGTGGCCTCAGCGCCATGCGCTCCAAACGGACCACCGGGGTAAGCGCCCGCGTCCTCTCATCTCCTGGTAGGCTCTGAAAAGAGCCGTTTGTGTTTTGGCCCTGAGAAGGGCCGTTTTCAGGTTGGCCCTCAGAAGGGCCGTTTGGCAGGGTTATAGATTCTTCCATATTTGTTCCCACGAGTAGTAGGGATATAAAGGTCGATCCAGGAGGTGCCCGTGCACCTGGACAAGCCTAGCATCTCCCGTCAGAGGGTCGGCAGGTACTCTGACGGGGCAACGCACTAATAGCTGACCACCTCTCAGCCATGCATCCCCTCGCGGTGCGGCGCCGCTTAGGATTGAGGGATTTTTTATGAGGTTTACTCCCCTCGACCCAGCCGGTTAAGGCAAGGTCCTCGGCCCGTCGGAGCCGCGAGACGTGATCCACGACACTCCAGACGGGAAACGAGTTAGGTCCGACGTCGGCTAAACCGAATGCACCTGGCACATCGTCGCACCCCGTTGTACCTCTTTCGAGGACAACCCCCAATACTGTTGCATCCACAGTCCACTCTCCTTGGAGAGTGGGCTGTGGCTGCAACCCCATTCCCCCCCTTTATGGCGGTGACAAAGCGGCTTTTCAGACGAAAAGTCACTCGTCACCGCCCCCCCCCGCCGGATATTTGCCATGGGCCGAAAGAGTCCCCCAAAAGGAGAAAGTTTCAGCCGATGCCCAGGGTGCACCAGCCCAGATGCTGCGTTCTCTCCGGATCGAGATCAAGAGAGACTGCAACACCCAAGCCAACGTGGAGGAATCCGGCCCGCACCCCAACCTAACCTAACCTAACCTAACCTAACCTAACCTAACCTAACCTAACCTAACCTAACCTAACCTAACCTAACCTAACCTAACCTAACCTAACCTTTTTTTTTTTTTTTTTTTTTTTTTTTTTTTTTTTTTTTTTTTTTAAGAGGGGAAATGCTTTGCGCATACCACCGCGTTTGGGCGAACGTGGTGGTTATGTGGGACTCTCCCCCCGACCTTTTCCCCTAACGGGCAAAGGTCAGGAAGCCTACCCACTAAAACCCCTCTGCTGGTCCTCAACCGCTTAATGATGGCCGCCGTGGGAGTCAAAATGAATTCTTCCAAAACGACGGCCAAAGCTGCCCTGGACATAAAGCCGGGGCTCGTCTAGCCATAGGCTGGGAGTGTCAAGATCGAATGACACCCCTGTCGGCATATGAGACTGTGCAATGCAGGCTTCAGACGCCCATCTCGGCCCGCGTCCCACAAGGAGTTGTGGCTTGCGCCCTGCTCCTTTCATCATGTTTCTCATAAGGGGTGGATCTTAAGACTCCATCTCCCTTGGAGAACTTGCGCGGGCCTCCTGTGGTGCAGCCCCTTGTGGAGGCACCGACTTGTTCCTCTTTCGAGGAGGCCTGCAGCGTTTTCCGCCCATGACATGTTCTGCACGTCGCTTTGCTTGGGCGCAAACCACGCAATGCGGTTTTGCCTTGCAGCTGGCAGACATGTGTCCCTCTTCGCCACATCGGTAGCAAGTTGAACCACGATCAACTTGAGATGGGCAAGCCGCTCGTACGTGGCCTAAGCCCATGCACTTAAAACAGCGCATGGGTAAGGGATCAAGCAGCTTGATCTGGGCTGATGACCAGCCCACTAAAAGTCTTCCTGCCGCAGCCAAAACCTTTGCAGATTCTGGCGGGCATTTTATCACTGCGGTGCCAACACCAAATGACCCCGCGCGTATGCTGCCTACCTTTACGTGTTCGGGCTGGCACCCAGTTTTTGTCGAGATGGCAGCGGCCACGTCATTAACCCCGACGGACTCGTCCAAGCCGGACACACGCAGAGCGACCGTCTTCAGTGGTCGTGCTACCTCCGCTATGTCACTAAGGACATTACGTAATTTAGCCGCCAACTGATCCGCTTTTGAGCCACTGTCAGCACCCGGCACCTCTATTAACCGGGCTCCGCTAGCAGTGCTTCGAGCCTTGACGTGTTCAAGGCCTACCTCGCTTAGAGTGAAAGACTTCGTTGCCTTTAACATCACGTCCCTATAAGTCAACCCTTTCTGTGACGCCTCTGGCTTAAGGGTGATTATAACCGCTGTGGTTTGAGGGGTGACTATCCGCGGTTTACGCTTCCTCTTCCTCTTTTTCTTTTTCTTCCCTCTTTGCTTCCTTTGCTCTGGAGTCATCCGTTGCGTCGGTCGCGCAGCCTTTGGAACTGGGGCGGAGGAAGAAGGCGGGCCCTGACCATTCTTCTTTCCTAACCTCTTTTTATTTTTGGAGCCTTCTTTGACTACCGTCGAGTAGGCCTGGTGCAATACCTTAGGTGTTGACTCTGTGGTCATGCTCCGTACTGTCTCTGTGTCTTTCGTTTGAGGTTGCATGGGAGGTATAGAACTCTCACCAGTGCAAGGCTCCAGGTTGTAGGACGCGTCGGCTGCAGAAAAATCGTCCACACATCCCGATAGCCTTCTATCTGCCGCCAGCGAGGGTCGCAAGCGCACCTCCGGGAGCAGTCTGTCCTGTATACCGTCGAACCGGGCGGTGATCATGGTACCCACTTGGCACATGATGGTGCGCACCAGTTCTTCGGTGTCAATCCTGGGTGGAGAGGCTGTTTGAGGTGGCTGGCCTACCACCGCCTTTTGCTGTCTCCTGTCTTCCTCCATTTGTGTTCGGAGGTCTGCCAGCTCCTTGCGGAGCCCCTCCATCTCCTCCTGCAGTCTTTTGTTTTCAGCCTGCATTCGTACCGTCTCATCTGAGACACAGCGCACCTTAAGGACCTCACACGCGTCCTTAATGTTATCAGCTGCATCTTTGAGGACACGGACGTATGTCCCCTTTAGATTTTTGGATGTAGTGGCCACCTTATGAATGGCGACCACACTGTCTTGCACCAATTTTATAAGTGAGTCGGCGCTTCCTGTATCAGCAGTCGCCTCAGTAAACTGAGGCGAGGGAGCAAGATTTTTCCTTAGTTGACGGGTTGAGGCAATGAGCTCAGACTCTGCTTCAAGCATCATTTTCTCCCGCTCGGCCTCCACCCACGCCATCTTTGCCTTTGCTAGGCCAACATACTTCCCAGTTGTTGGGGGACGGCCTCGTCCTCTTTTTAAAAGCGGCTTACTCGGCCCAGGGCCAGCACGCGTCTCTTCATCGTCTCCGGTATCCACTAATGGACGTTTACGCCGTTGTTCGATATTTCGGACACTCGTTTCCGAGTGCCCCTCCTCTTCACTACTACTATAATCATCTACCTCTTCATCAGAAAATGTGTATGTTTTAAATTTGTCCATTTTGTTCCCACGATCACGGGTCGATATACAAGGTCCACCCCCGGGTGACGCCCATCCCAGGGGTAAAGCTAGATACTGCAGAGGTCGCTCTGTGTCTGCAGGTTTTAACGACTATGCTGTCGGGTTTTATAGAGTTTTCCTTCTCGCGGGCCGGCCAATGAAGGCAAGCCCTCCGTTCCGGCATCTTGCAACTACCCCATTACGTCGCTGGATGGGGTTGTTGAAGCAAGACGCCAGAGTACGGGGCTAGAGGAGTCGACGTGCCTCCCCTAGTTTTTGGGTGGTAAGTGCTCGACGGCATTGTAAGTGCACGCCGAGCCCACCCCCTAACCTAACTTAAGCTACCCATTTCCCCCCCAGTGTGGCGGTGACTAAGCGAGTTTTCAGACGAAAAGTCACTTGTCACCTACCTCCCCCCCCCCCGTGCCGGATATTTGCCATGGGCTGAAAGATTCCCCCAAAAAAGGGAAAGTCTCAGCCGATGCCCAGGGTGCACCAGCCCAGATGCTGCGTTCTCTCCGGATCGAGATCAAGAGAGAATGCAACACCCAAGCCAACGTGGAGGAATCCGGCCTGCACCCCAACCTAACCTAACCTAACCTTTTTTTTTTTTTTTTTTTTTTTTTTTTTTTTTTTTTTTTTTTTTTTTTTGACAGGGTGGAAAATGCTTTATGCATTCCCCTCACCATGGGAGTAGTGAGGGGATATGTGGGACTCACCCCCCCGCCCCCCCTCCGAATGAGAGGGGGAAAGGGAGCGCAACCCACTAAAAACCACCCTGGCGTACCCTCCTGCCGGTTAGGCAAGGCGCCGTGGAACCGCCGAAGCTCTGCCCACGACGCCTTCCGGCAGCCCCGGCCACCTGCCGGGGCTACCCGCGCCGAAGGAGAGAGAGGCCGAGCACGCCTGGCCCCTCTCCCAGACCGCCAAGTGACTAGCCTACGGCGGGCGAGGGACTCCCATCCCCCACCCGCAGTCACTAAGGGTTGAGGCGGGCGGCAAAACGCCGCCGCCTCAACCCCCGCCGTCTACGCCGGAGCGGATGCGCGAGAGGAGAATCCTCGCGCTCACGCTCCGAGGCCTCCTTCTGCGAGATGACACACTCGCAGAAGGAGGCCACAGCCCTCCAGGACCTGTCGCTGCACAGCATTGCAGACACAACGCTGTGCAGGGAGAGGTCCCGTCGACCGATGGCTAGCGCCATAGTGCGGCGCTCCGCACTCCACCGGCTGCACACCTCGAGAGTGTGCTGAGCCGTGTCGTCCGGATCGCCGCACTCATGGCACTGCGGGCCGGGCTCCCTCCCAATTTTGTGCAGGTAATGACCGAAGCATCCGTGTCCGGTCAATACCTGCACAAGCCGGTACGACGTAGCGCCGACTGCCCTCCCCAACCAGGTGTCAAACGACCCGAGGACCGCCCCTATGGTCCGAGTCCCATAGGGGGAGTCCTCCAGGTCCGCTTTCCACCTGTCCCGCAGTCGGCGCTCCGTCATCCGGCGCGTCTCCTCCACCTCCTCAGGGTCCGGGCGTTCTCCTCTCGCCCGGGCCCTGGACCTAACTGCGTAGGTCTCCGCCTGCACCTCTGCGTCCAACTCCCAGGGCGGGGTGCAGGCGAGGAGGCAGGCCGCGGCGTGGGCCACCGTCATGTAGGCCCTCACAATACGGAGGGCCACCACCCGCTGTGGCCTCTGTAGCAGGGCCCTGTTCCGGGCGGACAGCTTGTCCGCCCAGATGGGGGCCCCGTACAGAGCCATGCTCCTTGTAACGCCGGCATACAGCCGGCGGCACAAGGAGCCCGGCCCACCCACGTTCGGCAGCAGCCGGCTCAGTGCCGACGCGGCGCCCACAATTCGGGGAGCCAATTGCGAAAAATGCTCCCCGAAATTCCATCGTCGGTCCAGAACAAGCCCCAAATATTTTATGTGGGGCTTGATCGGGACCGACTCCCCCCCCAGGGTGAGCGCCAAACCCGCCGGCAGCCTCCACCCCCGGCCCCCGAAGACTATCGCCTCAGTCTTCGGGAGCGCCACCCTCAGGCCGAGCCGACCAATCCGGTAAATGGTCAGCTCAGCCGCCGCTTCCGCCCGGCACAGCACCTCCCTCATGTCGGTCCCACGCACGGCCACCATGGTGTCATCTGCGTAGCAGATGGTGGCCGTCCGTGGGAGCAACTCCCCCCTGATGGCCCAATCGTACCCCAGGTTCCATAAGAGCGGACCGAGCACGGAACCTTGGGGTACGCCGCAGGCCATCGCCGTCGACCCCCGTCGACCGTCCCTCTGCTCATAGAGCACTACCCTCTCGGTCAGGTAGTGCTCTATGACCCGCCGCAGGTAGGGAGGCACTTGGTGGTAAATAAGTGCCTCCCTTATCACCCCATAGGGGAGAGTGCCAAACGCGTTTGCGATGTCAAGGGACACCGCGACGACACCCTCCCCTCTGCTCGACGCGTACTCACAGAAGTCCCTAAGGGACTTCAGCGCGTCGAGCGTAGACCGCCCCTCTCTGAACCCGAACTGTCTATCAGAGACGTTCGGGCCGGCAGTCTCCAGATGCTGCTGGATCCTGGAGGCCAGGATTCTCTCCATCATCTTCCCGGCCTCATCCAGCAGCACTATGGGGCGATAGGCGGAGGGACAGTCCGGGGGTCGACCCTCTTTCCGGAGGAGGCAGAGCCTCCCCTCCTTCCACACCCTCGGGAACCGTCCCTCCCTCAGGCAGTCGTCCATCAACTGCCTGAGTCGGTCCCCGAGGTGTTTTAGGGCGATGGGGAGTACCCGGCCCGGTACTCCGTCGGGCCCCGGGGCTTTCTTGCAGCCCCGGAGCCGATCCACCGCCCTCTCGAACTCGTCATCGCTTACCGATGCGATGGCGAGCTCGAGTGGGTCCTCCAAGTCCCCCGGTGGCTCGGTCATCACCGGGGGAGTTATCGAGGGAGCTGCCGGAAACAGCCCCTCGATGACCCTCCTCAGGAGGGGAGGCTCTAGAGAGTCCATGGGGGGGGCAGTGCGCATTTTGTTGCGCACCACCCTGTACGGCCGCCCCCACGGATCCCTGTCCAGCGTGGCCAAGAATGAGGCGTGTGCCTCATCCTTGGCCTTTGCTATCGACAGGGTTAGGGCCCCCTTGGCTTCTTTGAGGGCCCCGTAGAGCCTCTCCTCCTCCTCCGCAGTGTGCCGCCTGCGCCTACAGTGTTGGTAGGCGCGGCGGGCACTGTTACTGGTGGTCCGCACTGCCGCAATTTCGGCGGACCACCAGTAGACCTTCCTCCGGGCGAAGAGCCGTTTCGCCCGGGGCATGGCCGCTCCGCACACGGCCTGCAGTGCGGAGCGGAACCGGCGCGCCCTCTCCTCCACTCCCAAGGCGGCGGGTGGGGCAGCACACCAAGCCTCCACCATCGCCGCCTCGTCCGCCTTGGCCCTGTCCAGTTGGGACAGGGACCACTTGGGGAACTCCTCCGTCCCCCCTCCCCGCCCCCCCCGAGGACTGGGTGGCGGCTGGCCCGGTCTTGTGGAGACCCTCAACCTGATATACAGGTGATCGGAGAGGGTCTCCACGTCCTCCAGGACGCGCCAGTCTGCGAGGCGCGCGGCAATGGCAGGGGTCGCGAACGTGATGTCCACGATGGACCCCCCCTGCCGCCGCACGCAAGTGTTGGCGCTGCCCTGGTTCAGGACCACCAGGCCCGCCGCCGCCACCCAATCCGTCAGCACCTCCCCGCGCACGTCCGTTATGGGGGATCCCCACGCCGCACTCTTGGCGTTGAGGTCCCCCAGGACCATGACATGGCGCGGGGCCGCCCTCTCCACGACCCCCCTCAGGACCCCCAGGAAAGCCTCAAAGGCGGCCAGCGGCCTATTGGGGGAGAAGTACACCGCAACAAGTACGGTGTCGCTCCCCCATCCGGCCGCCACATACCCCGGGCCGCCCTCGATCCTCTCGAGAGGGGGTCCGCCGCCGATCGCCGGCACCGCCACGGCAACCCACTCGTCCGTCGACCCTACCCAATTGGGTAGGGGAGGGACGAAGTAGGGTTCCGCGACCACCGCAACGTCAATCGACCACTCCGCCATTGCCTGCATGAGCAGGTCTTGTGCTCTGGCGCAGTGGTTGACGTTGGCCTGCAGGAGCTCTAAATGGTGTGCTGGCATTTAGAGCTCCATGCAGGTCTCCTCGGGGGCCTGGCCGGCGGCGGTCGCTGCGGGGCCACTTTCATTAGCAACGGGGGGGCGGGGACGCTGCGGCCTCAGGTGTCGACCTTTTGTTGCGGGGGGGAAACATTTCCTCCCCCCCAGCATGTGGTTTGCCGGGAGTTTGGCCTGGTGGCATACGGCGCACCAAGCCTTCTCCCAGCACTCCGCCATTTTGTGCCCCTCTTTGCTGCACCGGAAGCAGAAATTGCTCCGGTCAACTTTGGAGGGGCACAGCTCCCGCGAATGGCCGACACCATAGCAGCGGAAGCACCGCATTGGTGTCGGCCCCACCGCCGTGACCCTGGCGGAGGCCCAACCCACCAGGATCCTCCCGGCTTTGGTAAGGGTCACCGCAGCCTGCACGGGGCACTGGATCAAGACCGATCCAGTGCCATCGTAAAGGGCGCGGACGGCCCCCACCTTGACCTGCTCAGGCTGGCAAGCCCCAGCCGCGGCAACAGCCTGCGCCACCGTCTCCTTGGTGGCCGACTCATCCAGACCGGAAATCTGGACGCCGGCCATCTTGACGGGGCGGCTGACGTCCGCCACGTCCCCCACCAACCCTTGCAGCTTGGCTGCAAGGGTATCCGCCACCTCGTGGCCCTTCTCCCCGGGGACCTCGATGACCCGGGAGCCCGTCATCGAGGTCCTGACCCGCACGTGCTGCAGGCCCACCTCGCTCAGGCTAAGGCCATTAATGGCCTTAGCCATGGTGGCCTGCAGGGTGGTGGTGGCTCCCTTCTTTAGGGAGATCACCACCGCCGCCGTCTTGGGGACCGACAACTTGGCGGGTCTCGGCCGGTGCGCCGCCTTACCGGTCCCTTTAGGGGGTGGAGGGGGGGGCTTGGCCGCGCCCTTACCCTTCTTCCGAACCACCTGCGACCACGACATTTGTGTGGGCGCAGGTGGCATATGGCTCGAGGAGCCGGGTCCCTCTTCCGTGGCCGGGGCAGCCTTGGCGGCCTTGGCGGCTTTTTTGATGGCCGGAGTGGGAGCTGGGGCCACCGCCTTCTTGTTGGCCCGCCCATCACCTAGCCTGGCTCTGGCTTTCGGCTCGAGGTCCACCGGGGCCGGGGGTGGCGGGGCAATACCTGCCCCCTGTCGCTGAGGGGGGGCCGACACGGCAGGCTTGGCAGCCCGCTTGTCGTGTGCCAGCGGGGGGCGAAGGATGGGCTCCGCCGGGAGGCGCCTGTTGACCTCCTCCATCCTGTCGCTTATCATCTTGCCCAGGCTAAGAAACAGGTCCCTCTTCATGCTTTCAATCGCCTCGGTCAGCTCGGCGGTCCCGAACTGCAGGGCAGCAGCGACAGGGGGGGCGGCCGGGATCTGCCGCTCGCTGAAGGCGATGCGGAGCGCCTTCAGCTCCGCCGAGTTCAGAGCGAGTTGCTCCCGCATCCTTTTGTTGTCCGCCTTAAGGATGCGGATCTCCTCGCTCTCGGTTCTGGAGGCCTCTACCTCGTCCATCAGCCCCAAGATGGCGCGGCAGGCCCGGTTCATCCGGCCTTGGACCTCCCCCTTGATGTTGCCGGATATCCTGGTCGCCTCCAGGATGTCCCTCGCCGCCATGCGGGTGGCATCTATCGGGTCAGCCTTCTGCTGACCCTCTAGTCCATCCATCAGCTCAGGGGAGCGCGACCCCGAGCGAGAGCGTGAGCCGGAGCGAGATCGCCGGTCCCCCTCCGCTTTTCCCTTTTTCCCCCCCTTTCCCCCCCTGGGGCGGAGTTCGGGAAGGTCCCTCGTGTAACTGGCCGCAGGATCGGCATCACATACCTCCTCAAATTGGGGCTCCAGCTGGTAAAGCTTCGCCCTCAACCTGGCTGCGGCCAGCCCAGAGTAAGCCCCCTTGGGCTTTTTGAGGAGCTTCTTCCTTCGAGTCTGAGGCGGCGGCGAATCACCAGTTGCACGGTACTTGGCAGCCGCGTCCGCCTCCGCCTCAGACCCACCCAGATCATGGTACCGAAGCACCACCCCCGAGCACGCTCCCCTCGTACCGGAGCGCTTCCCTCTCCTAGCGGTGTTCACTTTCGGCTTCGGTAACACCTCGTCCTCCCCGGCGTGTGGCCTTTTTGTAGACCTTGTACCAGAAGGTCTACTTTGAGTATTCGGGGCATCATTTTTCAGCCCGTCCTCATCAGTGACCTTGCTGGTATTGGGGGTGCTGGTCTGGACATACTGGACAACTAGCGGAAGAGATGAGTCGGAGACATCACCTGCCTCCGAACTGATCACCTCCACCAGCTCCGCCTCATTCAGCCTCGCCGCCTCCATTGCTTTGTCCATCTCGGTGTCCTGTTGTGGTGTGCCCTGGTCGTGTTTACGAAGGTCAGCGCCGTTGCGCTGGCCTACAAAGTGGCTTTTGCCCCCCCCAGAATACGAGGGGCAGCCCGTGTCCGCAGACACGGGGAGGGGTTCTCCCGTTAGGGTACCCTCCTGGGGTAGTCTATTTTTTGAGCCACTCATTCCATCCGTCTTCATTGTGCGTTTAAGGCCCTGCACAAAAGGCCGTGGTACCTTGTTCTCGCCCAGGTCGTCATTATATGAATCGTCATCGGTGTCCTTAAGTAGCTCGCATGGGTCGTGTTCACGGAGGTCAGCGCCATTGCGCTGACCTACGACATGGCCTTTGCCCCCCCCAGAATACGAGGGGCAGCCCGTGTCCGCAGACACGGGGAGGGGTTCTCCCGTTAGGGTACCCTCCTGGGGTAGTCTTTTTTTTGAGCCACTCATTCCATCCGTCTTCATTGTGCGTTTAAGGCCCTGCACAAAAGGCCGTGGTACCTTGTTCTCGCCCAGGTCGTCATTATGTGAATCGTCATCGGTGTCCTTAAGTAGCTCGCATGGGTCGTGTTTACGGAGGTCAGCGCCATTGCGCTGACCTACGACATGGCCTTTGCCCCCCCCAGAATACGAGGGGCAGCCCGTGTCCGCAGACACGGGGAGGGGTTCTCCCGTAAGGGTACCCTCCTGGGGTAGTTTTTTTTTTAAGCCACTATCCATCATCATTGCGTGCGTTTTAGGCCCTGCACCAAAGGCCACCCATCCTCATTCTGCAGTTGCACTCCACTAACTACTCTCCAAGGAGAGTAGTCGGGAGCAACCTTCCACCAATATTGCGCACTTTCGGGGAGTATTTAATTCCCCAGGCCCGCGCTGGCCCAAAAGTGGATATACCGCCACTGGCTCGGTGCCCACCCCCTAGCCTAGCCTAACTTAACCTACCCATTTCCCCCCCAGTGTGTCGGTGACAAAGCGACTTTTCTAACGGAAAGTCACTTGTCACCTCCCCCCCACTCCCCTGCCGGATATTTGCCATGGGCTGAGAGAATTCCCCAGAGGGGAAAAGTCTCAACCGATGCCCAGGGTGCACCAGCCCAGATGCTGCGTTCTCTCCGGATCGAGATCAAGAGAGATCGCAACAACCAAGCCAACGTGGAGGAATCCGGCCCGCACCCCAACCTAACCTAACCTAACCTAACCTAACCTAACCTAACCTAACCTAACCTAACCTAACCTAACCTAACCTAACCTAACCTAACCTAACCTAACCTTTTTTTTTTTTTTTTTTTTTGTTGACGAAGTGGAAATGCATTTACGCATCCTCCCTGCCCGGGGAAGGCTGTGCAATGGGAGGTATGACGGACTCTCAAAAGAACTACCGTCTAAAACCACTCCGGCGTTTAAACCTCCTGGCCGGTAGTGAGGCACCGCGGTACCGCTAAAAGCATAGACCACTGACGCACCTCCCGGCTTGCTCCGAAGAGCCCCTCAAACCCCCGCCAGAGGAGGAGACGGCTGTGAACAGCCCGCGACCGTCTCCCCAGACCGGTTTAGCCGTGCAATGTGAGCCCCCTACCCACTGGCTTAACAAGAAGTTCGGGCGAGCAGCAAACCGAAGTTCACTGAGTTCGCCTTCCCTTCAACGGTCTGCCTGTGGTGGATGGTGCTTTCCGGATACCCAAACGCGAGGTTTGGTCCCATACCCTTCAAACACACCCCACCACAGCTGTCCCACCAATAACTACAGTGCCCCCCGGGATTCCGAAGGACACGTAGAAGGACCCTCGGGTGACATGGGAGTACGTCCAGAGCAGGGTCATGCTCCGTTGCAGAGCGGACCCCTTACGTTCCGTTGCAGAGCGGAGACATCCCCCGGTCTTTCAGTAAGCCCAGTCACCAACCACCAAAGTGACAGAAAGCAGCTGTCCGGTTTGGAAACGGCCTCGAAGGCACACGCAACCGCCCCTTTCAACCACCTCTGTCACGGCCCCCTCCAGGTAACTGGTTTAGCTTTCCAGGAACAGAAACGGCCTCGCAGGCACACGCAACTGACCCTTCAAGCCTCCCCAGTCACCAACCGTCAAAAAGGCAACAGAGAGAAGCTGTCCAGGACGGAAGCGGCCTCGCAGGCACACGCCACCGCCCCTTCCAACAACCTCTGTCGCCGCCCTCATAAGAGGCGGGATGGTGACGACACCACTTTTCCGAGGAAAAGCGGCTCGTCACCATCCCCCCCCTAGGTGACAGAAGGAAACTTTCCGGGGCAGAAGTGGTCTCCACACAACCGCAACCCTTCAAGAAACCCCTGTCACCTCCCCTCCCCCCCTTGCCGGATATTAGCCATGGGCCGAAAGAATTCCCAAATGGGAAAAGTCTCAACCAATGCCCAGGGTGCACCAGCCCAGATGCTGCGTTCTCCCCGGATCGAGATCAAGAGAGACTGCAACACCCAAGCCAACGTGGAGGAATCCGGCCTGCACCCCAACCTAACCTAACCTAACCTAACCTAACCTAACCTAACCTAACCTAACCTAACCTAACCTAACCTTTTTTTTTTTTTTTTTTTTTTTTTTTTTTTTTTTTTTTTTTTTTTTTTTTTTTTTTTTGACAGGGTGGAAAATGCTTTATGCATTCCCCTCACCATGGGAGTAGTGAGGGGATATGTGGGACTCACCCCCCCGCCCCCCCTCCGAATGAGAGGGGGAAAGGGAGCGCAACCCACTAAAAACCACCCTGGCGTACCCTCCTGCCGGTTAGGCAAGGCGCCGTGGAACCGCCGAAGCTCTGCCCACGACGCCTTCCGGCAGCCCCGGCCACCTGCCGGGGCTACCCGCGCCGAAGGAGAGAGAGGCCGAGCACGCCTGGCCCCTCTCCCAGACCGCCAAGTGACTAGCCTACGGCGGGCGAGGGACTCCCATCCCCCACCCGCAGTCACTAAGGGTTGAGGCGGGCGGCAAAACGCCGCCGCCTCAACCCCCGCCGTCTACGCCGGAGCGGATGCGCGAGAGGAGAATCCTCGCGCTCACGCTCCGAGGCCTCCTTCTGCGAGATGACACACTCGCAGAAGGAGGCCACAGCCCTCCAGGACCTGTCGCTGCACAGCATTGCAGACACAACGCTGTGCAGGGAGAGGTCCCGTCGACCGATGGCTAGCGCCATAGTGCGGCGCTCCGCACTCCACCGGCTGCACACCTCGAGAGTGTGCTGAGCCGTGTCGTCCGGATCGCCGCACTCATGGCACTGCGGGCCGGGCTCCCTCCCAATTTTGTGCAGGTAATGACCGAAGCATCCGTGTCCGGTCAATACCTGCACAAGCCGGTACGACGTAGCGCCGACTGCCCTCCCCAACCAGGTGTCAAACGACCCGAGGACCGCCCCTATGGTCCGAGTCCCATAGGGGGAGTCCTCCAGGTCCGCTTTCCACCTGTCCCGCAGTCGGCGCTCCGTCATCCGGCGCGTCTCCTCCACCTCCTCAGGGTCCGGGCGTTCTCCTCTCGCCCGGGCCCTGGACCTAACTGCGTAGGTCTCCGCCTGCACCTCTGCGTCCAACTCCCAGGGCGGGGTGCAGGCGAGGAGGCAGGCCGCGGCGTGGGCCACCGTCATGTAGGCCCTCACAATACGGAGGGCCACCACCCGCTGTGGCCTCTGTAGCAGGGCCCTGTTCCGGGCGGACAGCTTGTCCGCCCAGATGGGGGCCCCGTACAGAGCCATGCTCCTTGTAACGCCGGCATACAGCCGGCGGCACAAGGAGCCCGGCCCACCCACGTTCGGCAGCAGCCGGCTCAGTGCCGACGCGGCGCCCACAATTCGGGGAGCCAATTGCGAAAAATGCTCCCCGAAATTCCATCGTCGGTCCAGAACAAGCCCCAAATATTTTATGTGGGGCTTGATCGGGACCGACTCCCCCCCCAGGGTGAGCGCCAAACCCGCCGGCAGCCTCCACCCCCGGCCCCCGAAGACTATCGCCTCAGTCTTCGGGAGCGCCACCCTCAGGCCGAGCCGACCAATCCGGTAAATGGTCAGCTCAGCCGCCGCTTCCGCCCGGCACAGCACCTCCCTCATGTCGGTCCCACGCACGGCCACCATGGTGTCATCTGCGTAGCAGATGGTGGCCGTCCGTGGGAGCAACTCCCCCCTGATGGCCCAATCGTACCCCAGGTTCCATAAGAGCGGACCGAGCACGGAACCTTGGGGTACGCCGCAGGCCATCGCCGTCGACCCCCGTCGACCGTCCCTCTGCTCATAGAGCACTACCCTCTCGGTCAGGTAGTGCTCTATGACCCGCCGCAGGTAGGGAGGCACTTGGTGGTAAATAAGTGCCTCCCTTATCACCCCATAGGGGAGAGTGCCAAACGCGTTTGCGATGTCAAGGGACACCGCGACGACACCCTCCCCTCTGCTCGACGCGTACTCACAGAAGTCCCTAAGGGACTTCAGCGCGTCGAGCGTAGACCGCCCCTCTCTGAACCCGAACTGTCTATCAGAGACGTTCGGGCCGGCAGTCTCCAGATGCTGCTGGATCCTGGAGGCCAGGATTCTCTCCATCATCTTCCCGGCCTCATCCAGCAGCACTATGGGGCGATAGGCGGAGGGACAGTCCGGGGGTCGACCCTCTTTCCGGAGGAGGCAGAGCCTCCCCTCCTTCCACACCCTCGGGAACCGTCCCTCCCTCAGGCAGTCGTCCATCAACTGCCTGAGTCGGTCCCCGAGGTGTTTTAGGGCGATGGGGAGTACCCGGCCCGGTACTCCGTCGGGCCCCGGGGCTTTCTTGCAGCCCCGGAGCCGATCCACCGCCCTCTCGAACTCGTCATCGCTTACCGATGCGATGGCGAGCTCGAGTGGGTCCTCCAAGTCCCCCGGTGGCTCGGTCATCACCGGGGGAGTTATCGAGGGAGCTGCCGGAAACAGCCCCTCGATGACCCTCCTCAGGAGGGGAGGCTCTAGAGAGTCCATGGGGGGGGCAGTGCGCATTTTGTTGCGCACCACCCTGTACGGCCGCCCCCACGGATCCCTGTCCAGCGTGGCCAAGAATGAGGCGTGTGCCTCATCCTTGGCCTTTGCTATCGACAGGGTTAGGGCCCCCTTGGCTTCTTTGAGGGCCCCGTAGAGCCTCTCCTCCTCCTCCGCAGTGTGCCGCCTGCGCCTACAGTGTTGGTAGGCGCGGCGGGCACTGTTACTGGTGGTCCGCACTGCCGCAATTTCGGCGGACCACCAGTAGACCTTCCTCCGGGCGAAGAGCCGTTTCGCCCGGGGCATGGCCGCTCCGCACACGGCCTGCAGTGCGGAGCGGAACCGGCGCGCCCTCTCCTCCACTCCCAAGGCGGCGGGTGGGGCAGCACACCAAGCCTCCACCATCGCCGCCTCGTCCGCCTTGGCCCTGTCCAGTTGGGACAGGGACCACTTGGGGAACTCCTCCGTCCCCCCTCCCCGCCCCCCCCGAGGACTGGGTGGCGGCTGGCCCGGTCTTGTGGAGACCCTCAACCTGATATACAGGTGATCGGAGAGGGTCTCCACGTCCTCCAGGACGCGCCAGTCTGCGAGGCGCGCGGCAATGGCAGGGGTCGCGAACGTGATGTCCACGATGGACCCCCCCTGCCGCCGCACGCAAGTGTTGGCGCTGCCCTGGTTCAGGACCACCAGGCCCGCCGCCGCCACCCAATCCGTCAGCACCTCCCCGCGCACGTCCGTTATGGGGGATCCCCACGCCGCACTCTTGGCGTTGAGGTCCCCCAGGACCATGACATGGCGCGGGGCCGCCCTCTCCACGACCCCCCTCAGGACCCCCAGGAAAGCCTCAAAGGCGGCCAGCGGCCTATTGGGGGAGAAGTACACCGCAACAAGTACGGTGTCGCTCCCCCATCCGGCCGCCACATACCCCGGGCCGCCCTCGATCCTCTCGAGAGGGGGTCCGCCGCCGATCGCCGGCACCGCCACGGCAACCCACTCGTCCGTCGACCCTACCCAATTGGGTAGGGGAGGGACGAAGTAGGGTTCCGCGACCACCGCAACGTCAATCGACCACTCCGCCATTGCCTGCATGAGCAGGTCTTGTGCTCTGGCGCAGTGGTTGACGTTGGCCTGCAGGAGCTCTAAATGGTGTGCTGGCATTTAGAGCTCCATGCAGGTCTCCTCGGGGGCCTGGCCGGCGGCGGTCGCTGCGGGGCCACTTTCATTAGCAACGGGGGGGCGGGGACGCTGCGGCCTCAGGTGTCGACCTTTTGTTGCGGGGGGGAAACATTTCCTCCCCCCCAGCATGTGGTTTGCCGGGAGTTTGGCCTGGTGGCATACGGCGCACCAAGCCTTCTCCCAGCACTCCGCCATTTTGTGCCCCTCTTTGCTGCACCGGAAGCAGAAATTGCTCCGGTCAACTTTGGAGGGGCACAGCTCCCGCGAATGGCCGACACCATAGCAGCGGAAGCACCGCATTGGTGTCGGCCCCACCGCCGTGACCCTGGCGGAGGCCCAACCCACCAGGATCCTCCCGGCTTTGGTAAGGGTCACCGCAGCCTGCACGGGGCACTGGATCAAGACCGATCCAGTGCCATCGTAAAGGGCGCGGACGGCCCCCACCTTGACCTGCTCAGGCTGGCAAGCCCCAGCCGCGGCAACAGCCTGCGCCACCGTCTCCTTGGTGGCCGACTCATCCAGACCGGAAATCTGGACGCCGGCCATCTTGACGGGGCGGCTGACGTCCGCCACGTCCCCCACCAACCCTTGCAGCTTGGCTGCAAGGGTATCCGCCACCTCGTGGCCCTTCTCCCCGGGGACCTCGATGACCCGGGAGCCCGTCATCGAGGTCCTGACCCGCACGTGCTGCAGGCCCACCTCGCTCAGGCTAAGGCCATTAATGGCCTTAGCCATGGTGGCCTGCAGGGTGGTGGTGGCTCCCTTCTTTAGGGAGATCACCACCGCCGCCGTCTTGGGGACCGACAACTTGGCGGGTCTCGGCCGGTGCGCCGCCTTACCGGTCCCTTTAGGGGGTGGAGGGGGGGGCTTGGCCGCGCCCTTACCCTTCTTCCGAACCACCTGCGACCACGACATTTGTGTGGGCGCAGGTGGCATATGGCTCGAGGAGCCGGGTCCCTCTTCCGTGGCCGGGGCAGCCTTGGCGGCCTTGGCGGCTTTTTTGATGGCCGGAGTGGGAGCTGGGGCCACCGCCTTCTTGTTGGCCCGCCCATCACCTAGCCTGGCTCTGGCTTTCGGCTCGAGGTCCACCGGGGCCGGGGGTGGCGGGGCAATACCTGCCCCCTGTCGCTGAGGGGGGGCCGACACGGCAGGCTTGGCAGCCCGCTTGTCGTGTGCCAGCGGGGGGCGAAGGATGGGCTCCGCCGGGAGGCGCCTGTTGACCTCCTCCATCCTGTCGCTTATCATCTTGCCCAGGCTAAGAAACAGGTCCCTCTTCATGCTTTCAATCGCCTCGGTCAGCTCGGCGGTCCCGAACTGCAGGGCAGCAGCGACAGGGGGGGCGGCCGGGATCTGCCGCTCGCTGAAGGCGATGCGGAGCGCCTTCAGCTCCGCCGAGTTCAGAGCGAGTTGCTCCCGCATCCTTTTGTTGTCCGCCTTAAGGATGCGGATCTCCTCGCTCTCGGTTCTGGAGGCCTCTACCTCGTCCATCAGCCCCAAGATGGCGCGGCAGGCCCGGTTCATCCGGCCTTGGACCTCCCCCTTGATGTTGCCGGATATCCTGGTCGCCTCCAGGATGTCCCTCGCCGCCATGCGGGTGGCATCTATCGGGTCAGCCTTCTGCTGACCCTCTAGTCCATCCATCAGCTCAGGGGAGCGCGACCCCGAGCGAGAGCGTGAGCCGGAGCGAGATCGCCGGTCCCCCTCCGCTTTTCCCTTTTTCCCCCCCTTTCCCCCCCTGGGGCGGAGTTCGGGAAGGTCCCTCGTGTAACTGGCCGCAGGATCGGCATCACATACCTCCTCAAATTGGGGCTCCAGCTGGTAAAGCTTCGCCCTCAACCTGGCTGCGGCCAGCCCAGAGTAAGCCCCCTTGGGCTTTTTGAGGAGCTTCTTCCTTCGAGTCTGAGGCGGCGGCGAATCACCAGTTGCACGGTACTTGGCAGCCGCGTCCGCCTCCGCCTCAGACCCACCCAGATCATGGTACCGAAGCACCACCCCCGAGCACGCTCCCCTCGTACCGGAGCGCTTCCCTCTCCTAGCGGTGTTCACTTTCGGCTTCGGTAACACCTCGTCCTCCCCGGCGTGTGGCCTTTTTGTAGACCTTGTACCAGAAGGTCTACTTTGAGTATTCGGGGCATCATTTTTCAGCCCGTCCTCATCAGTGACCTTGCTGGTATTGGGGGTGCTGGTCTGGACATACTGGACAACTAGCGGAAGAGATGAGTCGGAGACATCACCTGCCTCCGAACTGATCACCTCCACCAGCTCCGCCTCATTCAGCCTCGCCGCCTCCATTGCTTTGTCCATCTCGGTGTCCTGTTGTGGTGTGCCCTGGTCGTGTTTACGAAGGTCAGCGCCGTTGCGCTGGCCTACGAAGTGGCTTTTGCCCCCCCCAGAATACGAGGGGCAGCCCGTGTCCGCAGACACGGGGAGGGGTTCTCCCGTTAGGGTACCCTCCTGGGGTAGTCTATTTTTTGAGCCACTCATTCCATCCGTCTTCATTGTGCGTTTAAGGCCCTGCACAAAAGGCCGTGGTACCTTGTTCTCGCCCAGGTCGTCATTATATGAATCGTCATCGGTGTCCTTAAGTAGCTCGCATGGGTCGTGTTCACGGAGGTCAGCGCCATTGCGCTGACCTACGACATGGCCTTTGCCCCCCCCAGAATACGAGGGGCAGCCCGTGTCCGCAGACACGGGGAGGGGTTCTCCCGTTAGGGTACCCTCCTGGGGTAGTCTTTTTTTTGAGCCACTCATTCCATCCGTCTTCATTGTGCGTTTAAGGCCCTGCACAAAAGGCCGTGGTACCTTGTTCTCGCCCAGGTCGTCATTATGTGAATCGTCATCGGTGTCCTTAAGTAGCTCGCATGGGTCGTGTTTACGGAGGTCAGCGCCATTGCGCTGACCTACGACATGGCCTTTGCCCCCCCCAGAATACGAGGGGCAGCCCGTGTCCGCAGACACGGGGAGGGGTTCTCCCGTAAGGGTACCCTCCTGGGGTAGTTTTTTTTTTAAGCCACTATCCATCATCATTGCGTGCGTTTTAGGCCCTGCACCAAAGGCCACCCATCCTCATTCTGCAGTTGCACTCCACTAACTACTCTCCAAGGAGAGTAGTCGGGAGCAACCTTCCACCAATATTGCGCACTTTCGGGGAGTATTTAATTCCCCAGGCCCGCGCTGGCCCAAAAGTGGATATACCGCCACTGGCTCGGTGCCCACCCCCTAGCCTAGCCTAACTTAACCTACCCATTTCCCCCCCAGTGTGTCGGTGACAAAGCGACTTTTCTAACGGAAAGTCACTTGTCACCTCCCCCCCACTCCCCTGCCGGATATTTGCCATGGGCTGAGAGAATTCCCCAGAGGGGAAAAGTCTCAACCGATGCCCAGGGTGCACCAGCCCAGATGCTGCGTTCTCTCCGGATCGAGATCAAGAGAGATCGCAACAACCAAGCCAACGTGGAGGAATCCGGCCCGCACCCCAACCTAACCTAACCTAACCTAACCTAACCTAACCTAACCTAACCTAACCTAACCTAACCTAACCTAACCTAACCTAACCTAACCTAACCTAACCTAACCTAACCTAACCTAACCTAACCTAACCTAACCTAACCTTTTTTTTTTTTTTTTTTTTTTTGACGGTGAGGAAACGCATTTACGCGTACCCTCCGGTCTAGGGATGACCATATTGGAGGGTTATGTGGGACTCTCAACCCCCTACCCTTCAGAGCGAAGGGGAAGGGGGAAGCCTACCCACTAAAACCTCACCGGTGTTAACCTCCACAGGCTGTTAACGGGGGCACCGTGGGATGATGACTATTCACCACTGGGTGCCCCCCAGCCGCCCCAGCCTGTTGCTGGGGCACCTGCGCCAAAGGAGGGAGGGTTCCGTTAACACGCCGAACCCTCCCCCAGACGTGTAGGACCTTTATGTGGGACCCTATCCCCACGGTCCTACTAGGGGTTCAGGCGGGCGGCAAACTGCCTCCGCCTTCGCCCCACACGTCTACGCCGGAGCGGGTGCGCCTCCACGTCCTCCTCGCGCTCCCGCTCCGCCGCCTCCTTCTGCGAGACAATGCTCTCGCAGAAGGAGACGACCGCCAACCACGATCTCTCACTGCTCAGCATGGCCGACACGACGCTGTGCAGTGAGAGATCGGAGAGCCCTGTGTCCGCAACCAGAGCGCGGCGCTCCGGATCCCACTTCGAGCACACCTCTAGGGTGTGCTGGGCCGTGTCGTCCGGATCGCCGCACTCGTGGCAAACCGGACTGGGCTCTCTCCTAATCTTGTGCAGGTAATGACCGAAGCACCCGTGCCCGGTCATCACCTGCACAAGACGGTACGTGGCGGTACCGTACCTCCTCTCCAACCAGTGGTCCAGCGACGGGAGGAGTGCCCCTATGGTGCGGAGTCCATAGGGGGAGTCCTCCAGGTCGCTTTTCCACCGGTCCCTCAGGCGCCGCTCCGTCATTCGACGGGCCCCCTCCACCGTCTCCGAGTCCGGGCGCTGTCTCCTCGCCCGGAACCCGGCCCTCATCCGGTATGTCTCGGCCTGCACCTGAGCATCTAGCTCCCACGGCGGGGTGCAGGCCAAGACACACGCGGCCACATGTGCCACCGTCACATAGGCCCTCACTATTCGGAGGGCCACCACTCTTTGGGGCCTCCTTAGGAGCGCCTTATTCTTGGCCGACAGCTTGTCGGCCCAGATTGGCGCTCCGTATAGCGCCATGCTACGCACTACGCCTGCAAACAGGCGTCGGCATGGCGCTTGAGGCCCCCCCACGTTCGGCAACATGCGGCCCAGGGCCGACGCGGCGCCTACCACCCGGGGAGCAAGTTGGCGGAAATGCTCCCCGAAATCCCACCTCCGGTCCAGGATGAGGCCAAGGTACTTTATCGTACCCTTCACCTGGACCGCTTCCCCCGCCACAGGGATGGACAATCCACAACGTGGACGCCATCCCCTCCCCCCGAAGACAATAGCGTCTGTCTTCGGGAGGGACACCTCCAGACCCAGCTGTCGGATGCGGCCGACAACCAGGTCTGCCGCCAACGACGCCCTCCGAAGGGCCTCCTCCAGCTCACGTCCCCGCACGGCCACCATTGTATCGTCGGCATAACAAAGGGTGGCCATGCGGGGAAGGAGCGCTCCGCGGATCACCCAGTCGTACCCTATGTTCCATAGCAGGGGTCCTAACACGGACCCCTGGGGAACACCGCACGACATCGGGTGAGCGATCCGCAGACCCCCACGATCGTAGAGCACTACCCTGTCGGTTAGGTAGTGCTCCACAATCCGCCGCAGATACCCGGGCACCCTGTGGAAGCGGAGGGCCTCGCTGATGACCGAGAAGGGCAGGGAGCCAAATGCGTTGGCGATGTCTAACGACACCGCCACGACCCCCTCACCCTTCGCCTCCGCGTTCCCACAGAAGTTCCGGAGGGACGAAAGCGCGTCCATAGTGGACCGTCCCTCCCGGAACCCGAACTGCCGGTCGGAGATGTTAGGCCCCACGTCCTCCAGATGTTGGACGATGCGACGGGACAAGATACGCTCTAGCATCTTGCCCGTCTCATCTAGGAGGACGATGGGGCGGTGACCGGCAGGGGTATCCATCGGCCTACCCTCCTTCCGAAGGAGGACGAGGCGTCCCTCCTTCCAGCACCTCGGGAAGCGCCCCTCCTTGATACAATCATCAAAGAGGGTCCGCAAGCGGTCCCCGAGGTGCTCCGCCACAATGTGGAGGACTCTTCCCGGTACCCCATCCGGTCCTGGTGCCTTTCTGCAGGACCGGAGACGGTCGACGATGGTCTCCATTTCGTCGTCCGTCACGGGAGGGGGATCATCTTGATCAACCTCCTCAACCGTGGGGCCCACCATTGCGGGCGGCTGGAAGGCCGCCGCAGCCGGGAAGAGTCCCTCCACAATCCTCGTGAGGAGCTCCGGCTCAAGGGAGTCCATGGGGGGTGCGCAACGCATTTTGTTGCGCACAACTCGGTATGGCCGCCCCCACGGATCCCTATCCAACGTGGCCAGGAACTCCTCACGCGCCTCGTCCTTTCTGCGAGCTATCTCCACAGAGAGCGCGTCCTTCGCCACCTTCAGCTCTCTGTGGAGATGCTCTTCCTCCTCCGGCAGGTGTCGCCGCCTCCTGCAGCGCGTATATGCGCGGCGGGCGGCATCACTGGCGGCTCGCAGGGCCGCAATCTCCTGCGACCACCAGTACACCTGCTTCTTGGCGGGCAGCCTTCGGGCCCGGGGCATGGCCGCGTCGCACACCGACGTTAGTGCGACGCGAAACCGGGCTGCCCGCTCCTCCACCCCCAAGGAGACCGGTGGGGGCGCACACCACGCCTCCACCATGGCCGCCTCCACCGCCGCTCCCATGTCGAGGCGGGCCAGGGTCCACCTTGGGAAAACCCCTCCTCCTCCTCTCCCCCTCCGCCCTCTCGGGCTGGGCGGCGGCACCCCTGGCGAGGTGCTGACCCTCATCCGAACGTATAAATGGTCGGAGAGGGTCTCTACCTCCTGCAGGACGCGCCAGTCCGTGATTCGTGCGGCAATGGCAGGGGTCGCGAACGAGACGTCCACGATCGACCCTCCCTGCCGCCGCACACACGTGTTGGCGTCGCCCCGGTTGAGCACCTCAAGCCCCATCGCCGCCACCCAGTCTTCGAGGGCCACCCCTCTCGGGTCCGTGATGGGGGAACCCCACGCCGCGCTCTTGGCGTTTAGGTCCCCCATCACCACCAATGGCGCCGGCGCCGCCCCTCCGACGACTCTCCCCAGCCCCACCAGGAAGGCTTCAAACTCCCGCAGCGGCCTATTCGGGGAGAAGTAAACTGCCACTAGGACAGTTTCTCCCCACTTGGCCACCGCGAAGCCCGAACCCCTGGCCATTCCCGATAGGGGGGGGAGGTCACCCATCGCCGGTACCGCAATGGCAACCGAGCCGTCCGTCGCCCCGACCCAGTTAGACTGGGGGGGGACGAAGTACGGCTCAGCCACCACCAAGACGCCAATGCCCCACTCCGCCATGACCTGCATGAGCAGATCTTGGGCGCGGGCGGAGTGGTTGGCGTTCGCCTGAAGGACCTCTAAATGCTGGTGTGCTGGCATTTAGAGGTCCATCTGGCTACCTTCTTGCCTAGCCGCATTGGCGGCACGCCTTGTAGAGGGGGACGTTGTCTGGCCAGCCTTGCCCCTCGTGTGTGGCGGGCTGCACCTCCGTCCCCCCATCACGTGGTCCGCTGGACGTCGCGCTTTTAGGCAAACGTCGCAATGCGGCGCGGCCATGCAGGAGGCCCTCCAGTGGTCCGGCCCACTGCACCGGTGGCACCAATTTGACCGGTCCACGGTTGAGGGGCAGAGGGCCCCGCTGTGTCCGATGCCTTGGCATCGGAAGCACCGCATGGGCCTCGCCTCCAGTGCAGTCACGCTGGCGGACGACCACCCCACCAGTAGTCGTCCTGCTGTTGCCAGCGTGTTGGCCACGGTCACCGGGCACTGCGCGTTCGCCACGCCGGATCCGTCAAATCGGACCCGGATGGCGCCAACCTTCACCTGGGTGGGGGAGCACCCAGTCTTGGCCGCCATTGCCGCCGCGATGTCCTCCGGGGTGATGGTCTCATCGAGACCACCCACCCGGATTTCCGCCATTTTGACGGGTCGGTAGACTTTGGCCACGTCGCCAACCAACCCGTCAAGTTTTGCGCATAGCGCATCCGCCGCCGCTGCCCCGTTCGCGCCCGGGACCTCAATGAGGCGGGCCCCGGTCTGCGTCTTGCGAACCCTGACATGTTCAAGGCCAACCTCCGCCAGCGAGAAGGACTTCATGGCCTTGGCCATGACGCTGGCGTAGGTGGCCTCGCTGCCCTCCTTTACGGCTACCACAACAGCAGCCGTTGAGGGAGCAGGCAGTTTCCTGGGGCCCGGCGCGGGCCTGTTGCCTCTGGCTTCAGGTGGTGGGGCGACCGTCTTCTCCTTTTTCTTTTTCCCCCTCTTGACCGCGTCCGACCACGACATCAGGGATGGCGGCAGTGGCTCCTGAACTGCCGGAACCGCCGGGGCGAACTCACGGATAGGAGGGGGACGGGGAGCAGCCAGCGGCCCTGCCGTTTTTGCCCGATGACGACGGCGCGAAGTCTTAGCTGGGGGTGCCGCCTTGGCTGGGGGGGCCTTACGAGTGGCAGGAGTCAGCTTGGCCGCTCGGGCGGGGGGAGCCGCCCTAGCTGGGAGAGCCGCCGTGGTGGTGGATGCTGCTCCTGCCGGGGAAGCTGCCCTGGTATGAGGAGCTGGCACTGTGGCGGGGCCCAACCTGGGAGGAACCTCCTTCCTCCTCTTGTCCGCTGCCAGTGGGGGGCGGACAATCGGACCAGCGGGGAGAAGGGCCCGGACTTCCCCAATCCGGACATTCACCATCTCCCCGATGGACATGAAGAGGTCCCGCTTGAGGTCCTCCCTCAGCACCAACATGGCCTGCCCCAAGGCCTGTGGAAGGCCGTCTTCGGCTGGCGAGTCCTGCGAAGGCAACTTCTTTTTTTCCGAGAAGGCCGTCCGGAGGGCCTTTAGCTCCTTACGCACGAGGGAGAGTTCCTCCCTCATGCGCTTGTTGTCAGCCCGTAAGGCCCTCACCTCCTCGTCCTCTCCTCCATTCCTCCCCTGAAGGATGTCTGCGGCCGCCATGATATCATTGCACGCAATGTTCATGCGGCTCCAGACATCTCCCTTTAGGTTGCCGCTCTTGCTGGCTTCCGCCATCACCTGCCGTGCAGAGTCTCTGAGAACGGCGATGTAGCTCCCATCATAGTCGTCCTCATCCCGCATAGGGCTGCGGTCCCGCGGGACCGAGGAGCTGCGCCTTTTCTTCCCCGCTCTTAGGGCTCTCCTCCCACGAGGTCGAGACGGCGAGGAGTCGCGGCTAACACGGTAATTAGCGTCCGCCCCCGTCCCGACCTCCCGGCACTCACGGAACCTCAGTACGGTCCCGCCCCTCCTGGCGGTGTTCACTTTGGGCTTTATGACCGGCCCAGTCAGCACCTCGTCCTCGTCCGCATGCGGCCGCTTGGTGGTTTTGACGTTGACTGATGGAAGAGATGAGTCGGAAACATTACCTGTCTCCAACAACATCTCCTCCATCAGCTCCGTCTCCTTCAACCTCGCCATGTCGAGCATCCTCTCTCTCTCTTCATCGGTGTCAATTATGCGTCTGCTAGGGTCTTTTGGGGTGTTTTGGCCCTGAGAAGGGCCGTTTGGTTGGGTTGTTGGTGTTTCCATTTTTGTTCCCACGAGTAGTCGGGATATAACGGTCGATCCAGGAGGTGCCCGTGCACCTGGACAAGCCTAGCATCTCCCGTCAGAGGGTCGGCAGGTACTCTGACGGGGCAACGCACTAATCGCTGACCACCTCTCAGCCATGCATCCCCTCGCGGTGCGGCGCCGCTTAGGATTGAGGGATTTTTTATGAGGTTTACTCCCCTCGACCCAGCCGGTTAAGGCAAGGTCCTCGGCCCGTCGGAGCCGCGAGACGTGATCCACGACACTCCAGACGGGAAACGAGTTAGGCTCGACGTCGGCTAAACCGAGTGCGCCTGGCACATCGTCGGGCCCCGTTGTACCTCTTTCGAGGACAACCACCAATCATCCATCGCCCACTCTCCTAGGAGAATGCCCTCCACTCCACCCAAAACGCCCTCTGCAAAGCAGAAGACGCTGCTGCACTCCTCTAACTACTCTCCGAGGAGAGTAGTCGGAAGCAGCCTTCCACCATAAGTGCACACTTTCGGGGAGTATTTAGTTCCCCAGGCCCGCGCTGGCCCAAAAGTGGATATACCGCCACTGGTTCGGTGAAACCCCCCCCCCCTGCCAGATATTAGCCATGGGCTGAAAGAATCTCCCAAAGGAAGAAAGTCTCAGCCGATGCCCAGGGTGCACCAGCCCAGATGCTGCGTTCTCCCCGGATCGAGATCAAGAGAGACTGCAACACCCAAGCCAACGTGGAGGAATCCGGCCTGCACCCCAACCTAACCTAACCTAACCTTTTTTTTTTTTTTTTTTTTTTTTTTTTTTTTTTTTTTTTTTTTTTTTTTTTTTAACGGAGTGGAAATGCGTTACGCATCATCCCCCGGCCCAGGGTTGGCCATGCTATAGGGGGGGTATGACGGACTCTCTCCTCCCCCCACTCTCGCACGAGAGTAGAGGGAGCAGCCTACCGTCTAAAACCACTCCGGCGTTTACCTCCGCTGCTGTTTTCGGGGACACAATGGGATGCCTAGGATGCAACCATTAGGTGTCCCCCAGCCGTCCCAGCCTAGTGCCGGGGTACCTCCGCCAAAGGAGGGAGAGGTCGGTAAACGCTACGACCCCTCCCCCAGACGTGTGTAGGACCGTGCAATGTGGGCCCCTAACCCACTGGTCCTACAAGGGGTTCAGGCTAGCAGCGTACTGCATGCGCCTTCGCCCCCTCCGTCTGCGTCGGAGCGGGTGCGCGTCGACATTGTCTTCGCGCTCCCGCTCTGCCACCTCCTTCTGCGAGATGACACTCTCACAGAAGGAGGATACCGCCTTCCACGATCTGTCGCTGCCCAGCATGGCCGAGACTACGCTGTGCAGCGAGAGATCTGAGGCACCAATTTCCGCAGCCATAGTGCGGCGCTCCGGATCCCAGCGAGTACACACCTGGAGGGTGTGCTGGGCCGTGTCGTCCGGATCGCCACACTCGTGGCAGATCGGACTCGGCTCCCTCTTTATCTTGTGCAGGTAGTGGCCGAAGCACCCATGTCCGGTCAGTACCTGCACAAGCCGGTACGTAAGCGTACCGTGTCGCCTCTCGACCCAGTGGTCAAATGACGGGAGGAGTGCCCCTATAGTGTAAGTTCCATAGGGGGAGTCCTCCAGGTCACTCTTCCACCGGTCCCTCAGGCGCCGCTCCGTCATTCGACGGGCCCTCTCCACCGTCTCCGAGTCCGGGCGCTGTCTCCTCGCCCGGAACCCGGCCCTCATCCGGTATGTCTCGGCCTGCACCTGAGCATCTAGCTCCCACGGCGGGGTGCAGGCCAAGACACACGCGGCCGCATGTGCCACCGTCACATAGGCCCTCACTATTCGGAGGGCCACCACTCTTTGGGGCCTCCTTAGGAAACCTAACCTAACCTAACCTAACCTAACCTAACCTAACCTAACCTAACCTAACCTAACCTAACCTAACCTAACCTTTTTTTTTTTTTTTTTTTTTTTTTTTTTTTGACAGGGTGGAAAATGCTTTATGCATTCCCCTCACCATGGGAGTAGTGAGGGGATATGTGGGACTCACCCCCCCGCCCCCCCTCCGAATGAGAGGGGGAAAGGGAGCGCAACCCACTAAAAACCACCCTGGCGTACCCTCCTGCCGGTTAGGCAAGGCGCCGTGGAACCGCCGAAGCTCTGCCCACGACGCCTTCCGGCAGCCCCGGCCACCTGCCGGGGCTACCCGCGCCGAAGGAGAGAGAGGCCGAGCACGCCTGGCCCCTCTCCCAGACCGCCAAGTGACTAGCCTACGGCGGGCGAGGGACTCCCATCCCCCACCCGCAGTCACTAAGGGTTGAGGCGGGCGGCAAAACGCCGCCGCCTCAACCCCCGCCGTCTACGCCGGAGCGGATGCGCGAGAGGAGAATCCTCGCGCTCACGCTCCGAGGCCTCCTTCTGCGAGATGACACACTCGCAGAAGGAGGCCACAGCCCTCCAGGACCTGTCGCTGCACAGCATTGCAGACACAACGCTGTGCAGGGAGAGGTCCCGTCGACCGATGGCTAGCGCCATAGTGCGGCGCTCCGCACTCCACCGGCTGCACACCTCGAGAGTGTGCTGAGCCGTGTCGTCCGGATCGCCGCACTCATGGCACTGCGGGCCGGGCTCCCTCCCAATTTTGTGCAGGTAATGACCGAAGCATCCGTGTCCGGTCAATACCTGCACAAGCCGGTACGACGTAGCGCCGACTGCCCTCCCCAACCAGGTGTCAAACGACCCGAGGACCGCCCCTATGGTCCGAGTCCCATAGGGGGAGTCCTCCAGGTCCGCTTTCCACCTGTCCCGCAGTCGGCGCTCCGTCATCCGGCGCGTCTCCTCCACCTCCTCAGGGTCCGGGCGTTCTCCTCTCGCCCGGGCCCTGGACCTAACTGCGTAGGTCTCCGCCTGCACCTCTGCGTCCAACTCCCAGGGCGGGGTGCAGGCGAGGAGGCAGGCCGCGGCGTGGGCCACCGTCATGTAGGCCCTCACAATACGGAGGGCCACCACCCGCTGTGGCCTCTGTAGCAGGGCCCTGTTCCGGGCGGACAGCTTGTCCGCCCAGATGGGGGCCCCGTACAGAGCCATGCTCCTTGTAACGCCGGCATACAGCCGGCGGCACAAGGAGCCCGGCCCACCCACGTTCGGCAGCAGCCGGCTCAGTGCCGACGCGGCGCCCACAATTCGGGGAGCCAATTGCGAAAAATGCTCCCCGAAATTCCATCGTCGGTCCAGAACAAGCCCCAAATATTTTATGTGGGGCTTGATCGGGACCGACTCCCCCCCCAGGGTGAGCGCCAAACCCGCCGGCAGCCTCCACCCCCGGCCCCCGAAGACTATCGCCTCAGTCTTCGGGAGCGCCACCCTCAGGCCGAGCCGACCAATCCGGTAAATGGTCAGCTCAGCCGCCGCTTCCGCCCGGCACAGCACCTCCCTCATGTCGGTCCCACGCACGGCCACCATGGTGTCATCTGCGTAGCAGATGGTGGCCGTCCGTGGGAGCAACTCCCCCCTGATGGCCCAATCGTACCCCAGGTTCCATAAGAGCGGACCGAGCACGGAACCTTGGGGTACGCCGCAGGCCATCGCCGTCGACCCCCGTCGACCGTCCCTCTGCTCATAGAGCACTACCCTCTCGGTCAGGTAGTGCTCTATGACCCGCCGCAGGTAGGGAGGCACTTGGTGGTAAATAAGTGCCTCCCTTATCACCCCATAGGGGAGAGTGCCAAACGCGTTTGCGATGTCAAGGGACACCGCGACGACACCCTCCCCTCTGCTCGACGCGTACTCACAGAAGTCCCTAAGGGACTTCAGCGCGTCGAGCGTAGACCGCCCCTCTCTGAACCCGAACTGTCTATCAGAGACGTTCGGGCCGGCAGTCTCCAGATGCTGCTGGATCCTGGAGGCCAGGATTCTCTCCATCATCTTCCCGGCCTCATCCAGCAGCACTATGGGGCGATAGGCGGAGGGACAGTCCGGGGGTCGACCCTCTTTCCGGAGGAGGCAGAGCCTCCCCTCCTTCCACACCCTCGGGAACCGTCCCTCCCTCAGGCAGTCGTCCATCAACTGCCTGAGTCGGTCCCCGAGGTGTTTTAGGGCGATGGGGAGTACCCGGCCCGGTACTCCGTCGGGCCCCGGGGCTTTCTTGCAGCCCCGGAGCCGATCCACCGCCCTCTCGAACTCGTCATCGCTTACCGATGCGATGGCGAGCTCGAGTGGGTCCTCCAAGTCCCCCGGTGGCTCGGTCATCACCGGGGGAGTTATCGAGGGAGCTGCCGGAAACAGCCCCTCGATGACCCTCCTCAGGAGGGGAGGCTCTAGAGAGTCCATGGGGGGGGCAGTGCGCATTTTGTTGCGCACCACCCTGTACGGCCGCCCCCACGGATCCCTGTCCAGCGTGGCCAAGAATGAGGCGTGTGCCTCATCCTTGGCCTTTGCTATCGACAGGGTTAGGGCCCCCTTGGCTTCTTTGAGGGCCCCGTAGAGCCTCTCCTCCTCCTCCGCAGTGTGCCGCCTGCGCCTACAGTGTTGGTAGGCGCGGCGGGCACTGTTACTGGTGGTCCGCACTGCCGCAATTTCGGCGGACCACCAGTAGACCTTCCTCCGGGCGAAGAGCCGTTTCGCCCGGGGCATGGCCGCTCCGCACACGGCCTGCAGTGCGGAGCGGAACCGGCGCGCCCTCTCCTCCACTCCCAAGGCGGCGGGTGGGGCAGCACACCAAGCCTCCACCATCGCCGCCTCGTCCGCCTTGGCCCTGTCCAGTTGGGACAGGGACCACTTGGGGAACTCCTCCGTCCCCCCTCCCCGCCCCCCCCGAGGACTGGGTGGCGGCTGGCCCGGTCTTGTGGAGACCCTCAACCTGATATACAGGTGATCGGAGAGGGTCTCCACGTCCTCCAGGACGCGCCAGTCTGCGAGGCGCGCGGCAATGGCAGGGGTCGCGAACGTGATGTCCACGATGGACCCCCCCTGCCGCAACCTAACCTAACCTAACCTAACCTAACCTAACCTAACCTAACCTAACCTAACCTAACCTAACCTAACCTAACCTAACCTAACCTAACCTAACCTAACCTAACCTTTTTTTTTTTTTTTTTTTTTTTTTTTTTTTTTTTGATGACGGAGTGGAAATGCATTTACGCATCCTCCCTGCCCGGGGAAGGCTGTGCAATGGGAGGTATGACGGACTCTCAAAAGAACTACCGTCTAAAACCACTCCGGCGTTTACCCCCCTGGCCAGTCGCGAGGCGCCGCGGAACCGCAATTAAGCTTTGCCCACTGACACGCCTCCTGGCCTGCTCCGAAGAGCCCCACCTTCTCCGCCAAAGGAGGAGACGGCTGCGGTCGGCAGCCCACGACCATCTCCCCAGACCGGTAAAGCCGTGCAATGTGGGCCCCCAACCCACTGGCCCTACACGGTCTGCCTGTGGTGGATGGTGCTTTCCGGATACCCAACCTCTAGGGTCGGTCCCCATACCCTTCAAACACACCCCACCACAGCTGTCCCACCAATAACTACAGTGCCCCCCGGGATTCCGAAAGACACGTAGAAGGACCCTCGGGTGACATGGGAGTACGTCTTGAGCAGGGTCATGCTCCGGTACAGAGCGGAACCTTCGTGCTCCGTTGCAGAGCGGAGTTAACATGCCCCAGTCTTTCGGTAAACCCAGTCACCAACCACCAAAGTGACAGAAAGCAGCTGTCCGGTTTGGAAACGGCCTCAAAGGCACACGCAACCGCCCCTTTCAACCACCTCTGTCACGGCCCCCTCCAGGTAACTGGTTAAGCTTTCCAGGAACAGAAACGGCCTCGAAGGCACACGCAACTGACCCTTCAAGCTACCCCAGTCACCAACCGTCAATGGGCCACAGAAGGAAGCTGTCCAGGGCGGAAACGGTCCAAAGCAACCGCCCCTTCCAACGACCTCTGTCGCCGCCTCCCTATGGTGACGAGGCCACTTTTCCGAAGAAAAGCTGCTCGTCACCATCCCCCCCCAGGTGACAGAAGGAAACTTTCCGGGGCAGAAGTGCCGGTACACAACCGCAACCCTTCAAGAAACCCCTGTCACCTCCCCCCCCCCCCCCCCCGTGCCGGATATTAGCCATGGACCGAAAGAATTCCCAAGGGGGAAAAGTCTCAGCCAATGCCCAGGGTGCACCAGCCCAGATGCTGCGTTCTCTCCGGATCGAGATCAAGAGAGACTGCAACACCCAAGCCAACGTGGAGGAATCCGGCCTGCACCCCAACCTAACCTAACCTAACCTTTTTTTTTTTTTTTTTTTTTTTTTTTTTTTTTTTTTTTTTTTTTTTTTTTTTTTTTTTTTTTTTTTGATGACGGAGTGGAAATGCATTTACGCATCCTCCCTGCCCGGGGAAGGCTGTGCAATGGGAGGTATGACGGACTCTCAAAAGAACTACCGTCTAAAACCACTCCGGCGTTTACCCC
Source organism: Acleris sparsana (assembly GCA_923062465.1). Lineage (NCBI taxonomy): Eukaryota > Metazoa > Arthropoda > Insecta > Lepidoptera > Tortricidae > Acleris > Acleris sparsana. Next base: position 304,938 of record OV281288.1, read on the forward strand.
CCTGGCCAGTCGTGAGGCGCCGCGGAACCGCAATTAAGCTTTGCCCACTGACACGCCTCCTGGCCTGCTCCGAAGAGCCCCACCTTCTCCGCCAAAGGAGGAGACGGCTGCGGTCGGCAGCCCACGACCATCTCCCCAGACCAGTAAAGCCGTGCAATGTGGGCCCCCAACCCACTGGCCCTACACGGTCTGCCTGTGGTGGATGGTGCTTTCCGGATACCCAACCTCTAAGGGTCGGTCCCCATACCCTTCAAACACACCCCACCACAGCTGTCCCACCAATAACTACAGTGCCCCCCGGGATTCCGAAAGACACGTAGAAGGACCCTCGGGTGACATGGGAGTACGTCTTGAGCAGGGTCATGCTCCGGTGCAGAGCGGAACCTTCGTGCTCCGTTGCAGAGCGGAGTTAACATGCCCCAGTCTTTCGGTAAGCCCAGTCACCAACCACCAAAGTGACAGAAAGCAGCTGTCCGGTTTGGAAACGGCCTCAAAGGCACACGCAACCGCCCCTTTCAACCACCTCTGTCACGGCCCCCTCCAGGTAACTGGTTAAGCTTTCCAGGAACAGAAACGGCCTCGAAGGCACACGCAACTGACCCTTCAAGCTACCCCAGTCACCAACCGTCAATGGGCCACAGAAGGAAGCTGTCCAGGGCGGAAGCGGCCCAGCAACCGCCCCTTCCAACGACCTCTGTCGCCGCCTCCCTATGGTGACGAGGCCACTTTTCCGAAGAAAAGCTGCTCGTCACCATCCCCCCCCAGGTGACAGAAGGAAACTTTCCGGGGCAGAAGTGCCGGTACACAACCGCAACCCTTCAAGAAACCCCTGTCACCTTCCCCCCCCCCCCCCCCCGTGCCGGATATTAGCCATGGGCCGAAAGAATTCCCAAGGGGGAAAAGTCTCAGCCAATGCCCAGGGTGCACCAGCCCAGATGCTGCGTTCTCTCCGGATCGAGATCAAGAGAGACTGCAACACCCAAGCCAACGTGGAGGAATCCGGCCTGCACCCCAACCTAACCTAACCTAACCTAACCTAACCTAACCTAACCTAACCTAACCTAACCTAACCTAACCTAACCTAACCTTTTTTTTTTTTTTTTTTTTGATGACGGAGTGGAAATGCATTTACGCATCCTCCCTGCCCGGGGAAGGCTGTGCAATGGGAGGTATGACGGACTCTCAAAAGAACTACCGTCTAAAACCACTCCGGCGTTTACCCCCCTGGCCAGTCGCGAGGCGCCGCGGAACCGCAATTAAGCTTTGCCCACTGACACGCCTCCTGGCCTGCTCCGAAGAGCCCCACCTTCTCCGCCAAAGGAGGAGACGGCTGCGGTCGGCAGCCCACGACCATCTCCCCAGACCGGTAAAGCCGTGCAATGTGGGCCCCCAACCCACTGGCCCTACACGGTCTGCCTGTGGTGGATGGTGCTTTCCGGATACCCAACCTCTAAGGGTCGGTCCCCATACCCTTCAACCTAACCTAACCTAACCTTTTTTTTTTTTTTTTTTTTTTTTTTTTTTTTTTTTTTTTTTTTTTTTTTTTTTTTGTCAGGGTGGAAAATGCTTTATGCATTCCCCTCACCATGGGAGTAGTGAGGGGATATGTGGGACTCACCCCCCGCCCCCCCTCAGAATGAGAGGGGGAAAGGGGGCGCAACCCACTAAAAACCACCCTGGCGTACCCTCCTGCCGGTTAGGCAAGGCGCCGTGGAACCGCCGAAGCTCTGCCCACGACGCCTTCCGGCAGCCCCGGCCGTCTGCCGGGGCTACCCGCGCCGAAGGAGAGAGAGGCCGAGCACGCCTGGCCCCTCTCCCAGACCGCCAAGTGACTAGCCTACGGCGGGCGGGGGACTCCCATCCCCCACCCGCAGTCACTAAGGGTTGAGGCGGGCGGCAAAACGCCGCCGCCTCACCCCCCGCCGTCTACGCCGGAGCGGATGCGCGAGAGGAGAGTCCTCGCGCTCACGCTCCGAGGCCTCCTTCTGCGAGATGACACACTCGCAGAAGGAGGCCACAGCCCTCCAGGACCTGTCGCTGCACAGCATTGCAGACACAACGCTGTGCAGGGAGAGGTCCCGTCGACCGATGGCTAGCGCCATAGTGCGGCGCTCCGCACTCCACCGGCTGCACACCTCGAGAGTGTGCTGAGCCGTGTCGTCCGGATCGCCGCACTCATGGCACTGCGGGCCGGGCTCCCTCCCAATTTTGTGCAGGTAATGACCGAAGCATCCGTGTCCGGTCAATACCTGCACAAGCCGGTACGACGTAGCGCCGACTGCCCTCCCCAACCAAGTGTCAAACGACCCGAGGACCGCCCCTATGGTCCGAGTCCCATAGGGGGAGTCCTCCAGGTTCGCTTTCCACCTGTCCCGCAGTCGGCGCTCCGTCATCCGGCGCGTCTCCTCCACCTCCTCAGGGTCCGGGCGTTCTCCTCTCGCCCGGGCCCTGGACCTAACTGCGTAGGTCTCCGCCTGCACCTCTGCGTCCAACTCCCAGGGCGGGGTGCAGGCGAGGAGGCAGGCCGCGGCGTGGGCCACCGTCATGTAGGCCCTCACAATTCGGAGGGCCACCACCCGCTGTGGCCTCTGCAGCAGGGCCCTGTTCCGGGCGGACAGCTTGTCCGCCCAGATGGGGGCCCCGTACAGAGCCATGCTCCTTGTAACGCCGGCATACAGCCGGCGGCACAAGGAGCCCGGCCCACCCACGTTCGGCAGCAGCCGGCTCAGTGCCGACGCGGCGCCCACAATTCGGGGAGCCAATTGTGAAAAATGCTCCCCGAAGTTCCATCGTCGGTCCAGAACAAGCCCCAAATATTTTATGTGGGGCTTGATCGGGACCGACTCCCCCCCCAGGGTGAGCGCCAAGCCCGCCGGCAGCCTCCACCCCCGGCCCCCGAAGACTATCGCCTCAGTCTTCGGGAGCGCCACCCTCAGGCCGAGCCGACCAATCCGGTAAATGGTCAGCTCGGCCGCCGCTTCCGCCCGGCACAGCACCTCCCTCATGTCGGTCCCACGCACGGCCACCATGGTGTCATCTGCGTAGCAGATGGTGGCCGTCCGTGGGAGCAACTCCCCCCTGATGGCCCAATCGTACCCCAGGTTCCATAAGAGCGGACCGAGCACGGAGCCTTGGGGTACGCCACAGGCCATCGCCGTCGACCCCCCGTCGACCGTCCCTCTGCTCATAGAGCACTACCCTCTCGGTCAGGTAGTGCTCTATGACCCGCCGCAGGTAGGGAGGCACTTGGTGGTAAATAAGTGGCTCCCTTATCACCCCATAGGGGAGAGTGCCAAACGCGTTTGCGATGTCAAGGGACACCGCGACGACACCCTCCCCTCTGCTCGACGCGTACTCACAGAAGTCCCTAAGGGACTTCAGCGCGTCGAGCGTAGACCGCCCCTCTCTGAACCCGAACTGTCTATCAGAGACGTTCGGGCCGGCGGTCTCTAGATGCTGCTGGATCCTGGAGGCCAGGATTCTCTCCATCATCTTCCCGGCCTCATCCAGCAGCACTATGGGGGCGATAGGCGGATGGACAATCCGGGGGTCGACCCTCTTTCCGGAGGAGGCAAAGCCTCCCCTCCTTCCACACCCTCGGGAACCGTCCCTCCCTCAGGCAGTCGTCCATCAACTGCCTGAGTCGGTCCCCGAGGTGTTTTAGGGCGATGGGGAGTACCCGGCCCGGTACTCCGTCGGGCCCCGGGGCTTTCTTGCAGCCCCGGAGCCGGTCCACCGCCCTCTCGAACTCGTCATCGCTTACCGGTGCGATGGCGAGCTCGAGTGGGTCCTCCAAGTCCCCCGGTGGCTCGGTCATCACCGGGGGAGTTATCGAGGGAGCTGCCGGAAACAGCCCCTCGATGACCCTCCTCAGGAGGGGAGGCTCTAGAGAGTCCATGGGGGGGGCAGTGCGCATTTTGTTGCGCACCACCCTGTACGGCCGCCCCCACGGATCCCTGTCCAGCGTGGCCAAGAATGAGGCGTGTGCCTCATCCTTGGCCTTTGCTATCGACAGGGTTAGGGCCCCCTTGGCTTCTTTGAGGGCCCCGTAGAGCCTCTCCTCCTCCTCCGCAGTGTGCCGCCTGCGCCTACAGTGTTGGTAGGCGCGGCGGGCACTGTTACTGGTGGTCCGCACTGCCGCAATTTCGGCGGACCACCAGTAGACCTTCCTCCGGGCGAAGAGCCGTTTCGCCCGGGGCATGGCCTCAAAGGCGGCCAGCGGCCTATTGGGGGAGAAGTACACCGCAACTAGTACGGTGTCGCTCCCCCACCCGGCCGCCACGAAACCCGGGCCGCCCTCGATCCTCACGAGGGGGGGTCCATCGCCGATCGCCGGCACCGCCACGGCAACCCACTCGTCCGTCGACCCCACCCAATTGGGTAGGGGAGGGACGTAGTAGGGTTCCGCGACGACCGCAACGTCAATCGACCACTCCGCCATTACCTGCATGAGCAGGTCTTGTGCTCTGGCGGAGTGGTTGACGTTGGCCTGCAGGAGCTCCAAATGGTGTGCTGGCATTTAGAGCTCCATGCAGGTCTCCTCGGGGGCCGCGGCGGTCGCTGCGGGGGTGCTTCCATTAGCAACGGGGGGGCGGGGACGCTGCGGCCGCAGGTCCTTACCTTTAGTTGCGGGGGGGAAACATTTCCTCCCCCCCAGCATGTGGTTTGCCGGGAGTTTGGCCTGGTGGCATACGGCGCACCAAGCCTTCTCCCAGCAATCCGCCATTTTGTGCCCCTCTTTGCTGCACCGGAAGCAGAAATTGCTCCGGTCAACTTTAGAGGGGCACAGCTCCCGCGAGTGGCCGACACCGTAACAGCGGAAGCACCGCATTGGTGTCGGCCCCACCGCCGTGACCCTGGCGGAGGCCCATCCCACCAGGATCCTCCCGGCCTTGGTAAGGGTCACCGCAGCCTGCACGGGGCACTGGATCAAGACCGATCCAGTGCCATCGTAAAGGGCGCGGACGGCCCCCACCCGGACCTGCTCAGGCCGGCACGCCCCCGCCGCGGCAACAGCCTGCGCCACCGTGTCCTTGGTGGCCGACTCGTCCAATCCGGAGATCTGGACGCCGGCCATCTTGACAGGGCGGCTGACGTCCGCCACGTCCCCCACCAACCCTTGCAGCTTGGCCGCAAGGGTGTCCGCCACCTCGTGGCCCTTCTCCCCGGGGACCTCGATGACCCGGGAGCCCGTCATTGAGGTCCTGACCCGCACGCTCTGCAGGCCCACCTCACTCAGGCTAAGACCATTAATGGCCTTAGCCATGGTGGCCTGCAGGGTGGTGGTGGCTCCCTTCTTTAGGGAGATCACCACCGCCGCCGTCTTGGGGACCGACAACTTGGCGGGTCTCGGCCCGTGCGTCGCCTTACCGGTCCCTTTAGGGGGTGGAGGGGGGGGGCTTGGCCGCGCCCTTGCCCTTCTTCCGAACCACCTGCGACCACGACATTTGTGTGGGCGCAGGTGGCATACGGCCCGAGGGGCCGGACTCCTCCTCCGGGGCCGGGGCAGCCTTGGCGGCCTTGGCGGACTTCTTGTTGGCGGGGGTGGGGACTGGGGCCACCGCCTTCTTGTTTGCCCGCCCATCGCCTAGCCTGGCTCTGGCTTTCGGCTCGAGGTCCACCGGGGCCGGGGGTGGCGGGGCAATACCTGCCCCCTGTCGCTGAGGGGGGGCCGACACGGCGGGCTTGGTAGCCCGCTTGTCGTGTGCCAGCGGGGGGGCGAAGGATGGGCTCCGCCGGGAGGCGTCGGTTGACCTCCTCCATCCTGTCGGCTATCATCCGACCGAGGCTGAGGAAGAGGTCCCTCTTCATGACCTCAATAGCCTCGGTCAACTCGGCGGTCCCGAACTGCAGGGCAGCAGCGACAGGGGGGGCGGCCGGGATCTGCCGCTCGCTGAAGGCGATGCGGAGCGCCTTCAGCTCCGCCGAGTTCAGAGCGAGTTGCTCCCGCATCCTTTTGTTATCCGCCTTAAGGATGCGGATCTCCTCGCTCTCGGTCCTGGCGGCCTCTACCTCGTCCATCAGCCCTAGGATGGCGCGGCAGGCCCGGTTCATCCGGCCTTGGACCTCCCCCTTGATATTGCCGGATATCCTGGCCGCCTCCAGGATGTCCCTCGCCGCCATGCGGGTGGCATCTATTGGGTCAGCCTTCGGACCCTCTAGCCCATCCATGGGCTCCGGGGAGCGCGAGCCCGAGCGAGAGCGCGAGGCTGACCGCGATCGCCGGTCCCCCTCCGCCTTTCCCTTTTTCCCCCCCTTTCCCCCTCTGGGGCGGAGTTCGGGGAAATCCCTCCTGTAGCTGGCCGCAGGATCGGCATCAGCTACCTCCTCAAACTGGGGCTCAAGCTGGTACAGCTTGGCCCTCAGCCTGGCTGCGGCCAGCCCAGAGTAAGCCCCCTTGGGCTTCCCCCGAAACGCCGTGTTTATTTTAACGGGCCTTTCCTCCCCCTCCTCCTCTTCGTCCTGATCTTCCAATGCCCTCTTGGAGGGCTGTGGAGCAGAGTGCTCCCCCACGAGCCATCCGAGATCGTCGATCTCGGATTCGGAGTCGGAGTCGTGGATGATCCCCCCCCCCTTAGGCGGATCCCTCCGATTTTTTGTAGGTGAGGCCATGGCGGCCCCCCCTACCTCCCTACCAAGAAAAGCCGAAATCCGACCGCTAGGACCCAAGTTAGGACCTAACCTAACTTAAAACGGTCAAGCGCGACTCGGATTTCGACTTTCCTATAGTAAAAGAGATTTTGCGCCTGAAATTAAAAAATAGCAATCAGGGGAAAACTTTGTCCCCTGATTTGACGCCCTTCCAAAAGTCCTAGCAGGATCAAACAAAGACTAAAAGGTAGTCCTTGCTTGCCCCCCTAAAACTAAACACAAAAAATAATAAAAAGGTAAAAAGGTTAAAAGTTATCGAATTTACCAACTTTCGGAAAAACCTTAAGTTGGTAAACCGAAAAACCTTACCCCCCCCGGAACCTTAACACGACTATAACTCCCGACTTGGGAGTCGTAGAATTAAGGTTTATATACAAAATATTTACAAAAATAAACAATCTACACTAATTTTGGGGTTTTATATTTTTGCAGCAAATGCAAAAAATATAAAACACCGACAAACACAAAAAAGCCGGAGCTGATTCTCAAAAACTTCGAGTAAAAACTCGAAGTTCAAGAAAATCAAAAACTCGCGACACAGAAATATAATCTAAACAATACCTACGCTATAGTTAGCGGGACCGTTGCAGCTACCCCAGCCCAAAAACTGGGCAATTAAGGAAGCTGACAACACCGACAAAACTAATTTAGAAAAACGTAAACAAACAAAAATAATTACAAAAAATTAAAGTTAAAAAACACTAAACTAGGAGGCCGATATTTTCTAAACTAAGGTTCAGAAAATTATCGGACCAACCGTACGGCAAAGAAGCCGATCGCCGGTATTTTTCTAACCTATAAAAGGCTCGAAAAGATATCGGCAACACAGACTTTTTCGCCGCAGAAAACGTACAAAAACTAAAGAAACAAAAACCAACCGCAAAACGAAATATTAAAAAAATAAGGAAACTATACTAGATAAAAGAGAAAAGATATTTGGAAAGACGTGAGAAAAAAATGTAATATTTTGTCTCCGAAGAACGCAAAAATCCACTCAGCAACACCCAAGATTTTACCTCAACCTAACCTAACCTAACCTAACCTAACCTAACCTAACCTAACCTAACCTAACCTAACCTAACCTAACCTAACCTAACCTAACCTAACCTAACCTAACCTAACCTAACCTAACCTAACCTAACCTAACCTAACCTAACCTAACCTAACCTTTTTTTTTTTTTTTTTTTTTTTTTTTTTTTTTTTTTTTTTTTGACAGGGTGGAAAATGCTTTATGCATTCCCCTCACCATGGGAGTAGTGAGGGGATATGTGGGACTCACCCCCCCGCCCCCCCTCCGAATGAGAGGGGGAAAGGGAGCGCAACCCACTAAAAACCACCCTGGCGTACCCTCCTGCCGGTTAGGCAAGGCGCCGTGGAACCGCCGAAGCTCTGCCCACGACGCCTTCCGGCAGCCCCGGCCACCTGCCGGGGCTACCCGCGCCGAAGGAGAGAGAGGCCGAGCACGCCTGGCCCCTCTCCCAGACCGCCAAGTGACTAGCCTACGGCGGGCGAGGGACTCCCATCCCCCACCCGCAGTCACTAAGGGTTGAGGCGGGCGGCAAAACGCCGCCGCCTCAACCCCCGCCGTCTACGCCGGAGCGGATGCGCGAGAGGAGAATCCTCGCGCTCACGCTCCGAGGCCTCCTTCTGCGAGATGACACACTCGCAGAAGGAGGCCACAGCCCTCCAGGACCTGTCGCTGCACAGCATTGCAGACACAACGCTGTGCAGGGAGAGGTCCCGTCGACCGATGGCTAGCGCCATAGTGCGGCGCTCCGCACTCCACCGGCTGCACACCTCGAGAGTGTGCTGAGCCGTGTCGTCCGGATCGCCGCACTCATGGCACTGCGGGCCGGGCTCCCTCCCAATTTTGTGCAGGTAATGACCGAAGCATCCGTGTCCGGTCAATACCTGCACAAGCCGGTACGACGTAGCGCCGACTGCCCTCCCCAACCAGGTGTCAAACGACCCGAGGACCGCCCCTATGGTCCGAGTCCCATAGGGGGAGTCCTCCAGGTCCGCTTTCCACCTGTCCCGCAGTCGGCGCTCCGTCATCCGGCGCGTCTCCTCCACCTCCTCAGGGTCCGGGCGTTCTCCTCTCGCCCGGGCCCTGGACCTAACTGCGTAGGTCTCCGCCTGCACCTCTGCGTCCAACTCCCAGGGCGGGGTGCAGGCGAGGAGGCAGGCCGCGGCGTGGGCCACCGTCATGTAGGCCCTCACAATACGGAGGGCCACCACCCGCTGTGGCCTCTGTAGCAGGGCCCTGTTCCGGGCGGACAGCTTGTCCGCCCAGATGGGGGCCCCGTACAGAGCCATGCTCCTTGTAACGCCGGCATACAGCCGGCGGCACAAGGAGCCCGGCCCACCCACGTTCGGCAGCAGCCGGCTCAGTGCCGACGCGGCGCCCACAATTCGGGGAGCCAATTGCGAAAAATGCTCCCCGAAATTCCATCGTCGGTCCAGAACAAGCCCCAAATATTTTATGTGGGGCTTGATCGGGACCGACTCCCCCCCCAGGGTGAGCGCCAAACCCGCCGGCAGCCTCCACCCCCGGCCCCCGAAGACTATCGCCTCAGTCTTCGGGAGCGCCACCCTCAGGCCGAGCCGACCAATCCGGTAAATGGTCAGCTCAGCCGCCGCTTCCGCCCGGCACAGCACCTCCCTCATGTCGGTCCCACGCACGGCCACCATGGTGTCATCTGCGTAGCAGATGGTGGCCGTCCGTGGGAGCAACTCCCCCCTGATGGCCCAATCGTACCCCAGGTTCCATAAGAGCGGACCGAGCACGGAACCTTGGGGTACGCCGCAGGCCATCGCCGTCGACCCCCGTCGACCGTCCCTCTGCTCATAGAGCACTACCCTCTCGGTCAGGTAGTGCTCTATGACCCGCCGCAGGTAGGGAGGCACTTGGTGGTAAATAAGTGCCTCCCTTATCACCCCATAGGGGAGAGTGCCAAACGCGTTTGCGATGTCAAGGGACACCGCGACGACACCCTCCCCTCTGCTCGACGCGTACTCACAGAAGTCCCTAAGGGACTTCAGCGCGTCGAGCGTAGACCGCCCCTCTCTGAACCCGAACTGTCTATCAGAGACGTTCGGGCCGGCAGTCTCCAGATGCTGCTGGATCCTGGAGGCCAGGATTCTCTCCATCATCTTCCCGGCCTCATCCAGCAGCACTATGGGGCGATAGGCGGAGGGACAGTCCGGGGGTCGACCCTCTTTCCGGAGGAGGCAGAGCCTCCCCTCCTTCCACACCCTCGGGAACCGTCCCTCCCTCAGGCAGTCGTCCATCAACTGCCTGAGTCGGTCCCCGAGGTGTTTTAGGGCGATGGGGAGTACCCGGCCCGGTACTCCGTCGGGCCCCGGGGCTTTCTTGCAGCCCCGGAGCCGATCCACCGCCCTCTCGAACTCGTCATCGCTTACCGATGCGATGGCGAGCTCGAGTGGGTCCTCCAAGTCCCCCGGTGGCTCGGTCATCACCGGGGGAGTTATCGAGGGAGCTGCCGGAAACAGCCCCTCGATGACCCTCCTCAGGAGGGGAGGCTCTAGAGAGTCCATGGGGGGGGCAGTGCGCATTTTGTTGCGCACCACCCTGTACGGCCGCCCCCACGGATCCCTGTCCAGCGTGGCCAAGAATGAGGCGTGTGCCTCATCCTTGGCCTTTGCTATCGACAGGGTTAGGGCCCCCTTGGCTTCTTTGAGGGCCCCGTAGAGCCTCTCCTCCTCCTCCGCAGTGTGCCGCCTGCGCCTACAGTGTTGGTAGGCGCGGCGGGCACTGTTACTGGTGGTCCGCACTGCCGCAATTTCGGCGGACCACCAGTAGACCTTCCTCCGGGCGAAGAGCCGTTTCGCCCGGGGCATGGCCGCTCCGCACACGGCCTGCAGTGCGGAGCGGAACCGGCGCGCCCTCTCCTCCACTCCCAAGGCGGCGGGTGGGGCAGCACACCAAGCCTCCACCATCGCCGCCTCGTCCGCCTTGGCCCTGTCCAGTTGGGACAGGGACCACTTGGGGAACTCCTCCGTCCCCCCTCCCCGCCCCCCCCGAGGACTGGGTGGCGGCTGGCCCGGTCTTGTGGAGACCCTCAACCTGATATACAGGTGATCGGAGAGGGTCTCCACGTCCTCCAGGACGCGCCAGTCTGCGAGGCGCGCGGCAATGGCAGGGGTCGCGAACGTGATGTCCACGATGGACCCCCCCTGCCGCCGCACGCAAGTGTTGGCGCTGCCCTGGTTCAGGACCACCAGGCCCGCCGCCGCCACCCAATCCGTCAGCACCTCCCCGCGCACGTCCGTTATGGGGGATCCCCACGCCGCACTCTTGGCGTTGAGGTCCCCCAGGACCATGACATGGCGCGGGGCCGCCCTCTCCACGACCCCCCTCAGGACCCCCAGGAAAGCCTCAAAGGCGGCCAGCGGCCTATTGGGGGAGAAGTACACCGCAACAAGTACGGTGTCGCTCCCCCATCCGGCCGCCACATACCCCGGGCCGCCCTCGATCCTCTCGAGAGGGGGTCCGCCGCCGATCGCCGGCACCGCCACGGCAACCCACTCGTCCGTCGACCCTACCCAATTGGGTAGGGGAGGGACGAAGTAGGGTTCCGCGACCACCGCAACGTCAATCGACCACTCCGCCATTGCCTGCATGAGCAGGTCTTGTGCTCTGGCGCAGTGGTTGACGTTGGCCTGCAGGAGCTCTAAATGGTGTGCTGGCATTTAGAGCTCCATGCAGGTCTCCTCGGGGGCCTGGCCGGCGGCGGTCGCTGCGGGGCCACTTTCATTAGCAACGGGGGGGCGGGGACGCTGCGGCCTCAGGTGTCGACCTTTTGTTGCGGGGGGGAAACATTTCCTCCCCCCCAGCATGTGGTTTGCCGGGAGTTTGGCCTGGTGGCATACGGCGCACCAAGCCTTCTCCCAGCACTCCGCCATTTTGTGCCCCTCTTTGCTGCACCGGAAGCAGAAATTGCTCCGGTCAACTTTGGAGGGGCACAGCTCCCGCGAATGGCCGACACCATAGCAGCGGAAGCACCGCATTGGTGTCGGCCCCACCGCCGTGACCCTGGCGGAGGCCCAACCCACCAGGATCCTCCCGGCTTTGGTAAGGGTCACCGCAGCCTGCACGGGGCACTGGATCAAGACCGATCCAGTGCCATCGTAAAGGGCGCGGACGGCCCCCACCTTGACCTGCTCAGGCTGGCAAGCCCCAGCCGCGGCAACAGCCTGCGCCACCGTCTCCTTGGTGGCCGACTCATCCAGACCGGAAATCTGGACGCCGGCCATCTTGACGGGGCGGCTGACGTCCGCCACGTCCCCCACCAACCCTTGCAGCTTGGCTGCAAGGGTATCCGCCACCTCGTGGCCCTTCTCCCCGGGGACCTCGATGACCCGGGAGCCCGTCATCGAGGTCCTGACCCGCACGTGCTGCAGGCCCACCTCGCTCAGGCTAAGGCCATTAATGGCCTTAGCCATGGTGGCCTGCAGGGTGGTGGTGGCTCCCTTCTTTAGGGAGATCACCACCGCCGCCGTCTTGGGGACCGACAACTTGGCGGGTCTCGGCCGGTGCGCCGCCTTACCGGTCCCTTTAGGGGGTGGAGGGGGGGGCTTGGCCGCGCCCTTACCCTTCTTCCGAACCACCTGCGACCACGACATTTGTGTGGGCGCAGGTGGCATATGGCTCGAGGAGCCGGGTCCCTCTTCCGTGGCCGGGGCAGCCTTGGCGGCCTTGGCGGCTTTTTTGATGGCCGGAGTGGGAGCTGGGGCCACCGCCTTCTTGTTGGCCCGCCCATCACCTAGCCTGGCTCTGGCTTTCGGCTCGAGGTCCACCGGGGCCGGGGGTGGCGGGGCAATACCTGCCCCCTGTCGCTGAGGGGGGGCCGACACGGCAGGCTTGGCAGCCCGCTTGTCGTGTGCCAGCGGGGGGCGAAGGATGGGCTCCGCCGGGAGGCGCCTGTTGACCTCCTCCATCCTGTCGCTTATCATCTTGCCCAGGCTAAGAAACAGGTCCCTCTTCATGCTTTCAATCGCCTCGGTCAGCTCGGCGGTCCCGAACTGCAGGGCAGCAGCGACAGGGGGGGCGGCCGGGATCTGCCGCTCGCTGAAGGCGATGCGGAGCGCCTTCAGCTCCGCCGAGTTCAGAGCGAGTTGCTCCCGCATCCTTTTGTTGTCCGCCTTAAGGATGCGGATCTCCTCGCTCTCGGTTCTGGAGGCCTCTACCTCGTCCATCAGCCCCAAGATGGCGCGGCAGGCCCGGTTCATCCGGCCTTGGACCTCCCCCTTGATGTTGCCGGATATCCTGGTCGCCTCCAGGATGTCCCTCGCCGCCATGCGGGTGGCATCTATCGGGTCAGCCTTCTGCTGACCCTCTAGTCCATCCATCAGCTCAGGGGAGCGCGACCCCGAGCGAGAGCGTGAGCCGGAGCGAGATCGCCGGTCCCCCTCCGCTTTTCCCTTTTTCCCCCCCTTTCCCCCCCTGGGGCGGAGTTCGGGAAGGTCCCTCGTGTAACTGGCCGCAGGATCGGCATCACATACCTCCTCAAATTGGGGCTCCAGCTGGTAAAGCTTCGCCCTCAACCTGGCTGCGGCCAGCCCAGAGTAAGCCCCCTTGGGCTTTTTGAGGAGCTTCTTCCTTCGAGTCTGAGGCGGCGGCGAATCACCAGTTGCACGGTACTTGGCAGCCGCGTCCGCCTCCGCCTCAGACCCACCCAGATCATGGAACCTAACCTAACCTAACCTAACCTAACCTAACCTTTTTTTTTTTTTTTTTTTTTTTTTTTTTTTTTTTTTTTTTTGACAGGGTGGAAAATGCTTTATGCATTCCCCTCACCATGGGAGTAGTGAGGGGATATGTGGGACTCACCCCCCGCCCCCCCCTCAGAATGAGAGGGGGAAAGGGGGCGCAACCCACTAAAAACCACCCTGGCGTACCCTCCTGCCGGTTTGGCAAGGCGCCGTGGAACCGCCGAAGCTCTGCCCACGACGCCTTCCGGCAGCCCCGGCCGTCTGCCGGGGCTACCCGCGCCGAAGGAGAGAGAGGCCGAGCACGCCTGGCCCCTCTCCCAGACCGCCAAGTGACTAGCCTACGGCGGGCGGGGGACTCCCATCCCCCACCCGCAGTCACTAAGGGTTGAGGCGGGCGGCAAAACGCCGCCGCCTCACCCCCCGCCGTCTACGCCGGAGCGGATGCGCGAGAGGAGAGTCCTCACGCTCACGCTCCGAGGCCTCCTTCTGCGAGATGACACACTCGCAGAAGGAGGCCACAGCCCTCCAGGACCTGTCGCTGCACAGCATTGCAGACACAACGCTGTGCAGGGAGAGGTCCCGTCGACCGATGGCTAGTGCCATAGTGCGGCGCTCCGCACTCCACCGGCTGCACACCTCGAGAGTGTGCTGAGCCGTGTCGTCCGGATCGCCGCACTCATGGCACTGCGGGCCGGGCTCCCTCCCAATTTTGTGCAGGTAATGACCGAAGCATCCGTGTCCGGTCAGTACCTGCACAAGCCGGTACGACGTAGCGCCGACTGCCCTCCCCAACCAGGTGTCAAACGACCCGAGGATCGCCCCTATGGTCCGAGTCCCATAGGGGGAGTCCTCCAGGTCCGCTTTCCACCTGTCCCGCAGTCGGCGCTCCGTCATCCGGCGCGTCTCCTCCACCTCCTCAGGGTCCGGGCGTTCTCCTCTCGCCCGGGCCCTGGACCTGACTGCGTAGGTCTCCGCCTGCACCTCTGCGTCCAACTCCCAGGGCGGGGTGCAGGCGAGGAGGCAGGCCGCGGCGTGGGCCACCGTCATGTAGGCCCTCACAATACGGAGGGCCACCACCCGCTGTGGCCTCTGTAGCAGGGCCCTGTTCCGGGCGGACAGCTTGTCCGCCCAGATGGGGGCCCCGTACAGAGCCATGCTCCTTGTAACGCCGGCATACAGCCGGCGGCACAAGGAGCCCGGCCCACCCACGTTCGGCAGCAGCCGGCTCAGTGCCGACGCGGCGCCCACAATTCGGGGAGCCAATTGCGAAAAATGCTCCCCGAAATTCCATCGTCGGTCCAGAACAAGCCCCAAATATTTTATGTGGGGCTTGATCGGGACCGACTCCCCCCCCAGGGTGAGCGCCAAACCCGCCGGCAGCCTCCACCCCCGGCCCCCGAAGACTATCGCCTCAGTCTTCGGGAGCGCCACCCTCAGGCCGAGCCGACCAATCCGGTAAATGGTCAGCTCGGCCGCCGCTTCCGCCCGGCACAGCACCTCCCTCATGTCGGTCCCACGCACGGCCACCATGGTGTCATCTGCGTAGCAGATGGTGGCCGTCCGTGGGAGCAACTCCCCCCTGATGGCCCAATCGTACCCCAGGTTCCATAAGAGCGGACCGAGCACGGAACCTTGGGGTACGCCGCAGGCCATCGCCGTCGACCCCCGTCGACCGTCCCTCTGCTCATAGAGCACTACCCTCTCGGTCAGGTAGTGCTCTATGACCCGCCGCAGGTAGGGAGGCACTTGGTGGTAAATAAGTGCCTCCCTTATCACCCCATAGGGGAGAGTGCCAAACGCGTTTGCGATGTCAAGGGACACCGCGACGACACCCTCCCCTCTGCTCGACGCGTACTCACAGAAGTCCCTAAGGGACTTCAGCGCGTCGAGCGTAGACCGCCCCTCTCTGAACCCGAACTGTCTATCAGAGACGTTCGGGCCGGCGGTCTCTAGATGCTGCTGGATCCTGGAGGCCAGGATTCTCTCCATCATCTTCCCGGCCTCATCCAGCAGCACTATGGGGCGATAGGCGGATGGACAATCCGGGGGTCGACCCTCTTTCCGGAGGAGGCAAAGCCTCCCCTCCTTCCACACCCTCGGGAACCGTCCCTCCCTCAGGCAGTCGTCCATCAACTGCCTGAGTCGGTCCCCGAGGTGTTTTAGGGCGATGGGGAGTACCCGGCCCGGTACTCCGTCGGGCCCCGGGGCTTTCTTGCAGCCCCGGAGCCGGTCCACCGCCCTCTCGAACTCGTCATCGCTTACCGGTGCGATGGCGAGCTCGAGTGGGTCCTCCAAGTCCCCCGGTGGCTCGGTCATCACCGGGGGAGTTATCGAGGGAGCTGCCGGAAACAGCCCCTCGATGACCCTCCTCAGGAGGGGAGGCTCTAGAGAGTCCATGGGGGGGGCAGTGCGCATTTTGTTGCGCACCACCCTGTACGGCCGCCCCCACGGATCCCTGTCCAGCGTGGCCAAGAATGAGGCGTGTGCCTCATCCTTGGCCTTTGCTATCGACAGGGTTAGGGCCCCCTTGGCTTCTTTGAGGGCCCCGTAGAGCCTCTCCTCCTCCTCCGCAGTGTGCCGCCTGCGCCTACAGTGTTGGTAGGCGCGGCGGGCACTGTTACTGGTGGTCCGCACTGCCGCAATTTCGGCGGACCACCAGTAGACCTTCCTCCGGGCGAAGAGCCGTTTCGCCCGGGGCATGGCCGCTCCGCATACGGCCTGCAGTGCGGAGCGGAACCGGCGCGCCCTCTCCTCCACTCCCAAGGCGGCGGGTGGGGCAGCACACCAAGCCTCCACCATCGCCGCCTCGTCCGCCTTGGCCCTGTCCAGTTGGGACAGGGACCACTTGGGGAACTCCTCCGTCCCCCTTCCCCACCCCCCCCGAGGACTGGGTGGCAGCTGGCCCGGTCTTGTGGAGACCCTCAACCTGATATACAGGTGATCGGAGAGGGTCTCCACGTCCTCCAGGACGCGCCAGTCTGCGAGGCGTGCGGCAATGGCAGGGGTCGCGAACGTGATGTCCACGATTGACCCCCCCTGCCGCCGCACGCAAGTGTTGGCGCTGCCCTGGTTCAGGACCACCAGGCCCGCCGCCGCCACCCAATCCGTCAGCACCCCCCCGCGCACGTCCGTTATGGGGGAACCCCACGCCGCACTCTTGGCGTTGAGGTCCCCCAGGACCATTACCTGGCGCGGGGCCGCCCTCGCCACGACCCCCTCTAGGACCCCCAGGAAGGCCTCAAAGGCGGCCAGCGGCCTATTGGGGGAGAAGTACACCGCAACGAGTACGGTGTCGCTCCCCCATCCGGCCGCCACAAACCCCGGGCCGCCCTCGACCCTCTCGAGGGGGGGTCCGCCGCCGATCGCCGGCACCACCACGGCAACCCTCTCGTCCGTCGACCCTACCCAATTGGGTAGGGGAGGGACGAAGTAGGGTTCCGCGACCACCGCAACGTCAATCGACCACTCCGCCATTACCTGCATGAGCAGGTCTTGTGCTCTGGCGGAGTGGTTGACGTTGGCCTGCAGGAGCTCTAAATGGTGTGCTGGCATTTAGAGCTCCATGCAGGTCTCCTCGGGGGCCGCGGCGGTCGCTGCGGGGGTGCTTCCATTAGCAACGGGGGGGCGGGGACGCTGCGGCCTCAGGTCCCTACCTTTTGTTGCGGGGGGGAAACATTTCCTCCCCCCGAGCATGTGGTTTGCCGGGAGTTTGGCCTGGTGGCATACGGCGCACCAAGCCTTCTCCCAGCAATCCGCCATTTTGTGCCCCTCTTTGCTGCACCGGAAGCAGAAATTGCTCCGGTCAACTTTAGAGGGGCACAGCTCCCGCGAGTGGCCGACACCATAACAGCGGAAGCACCGCATTGGTGTCGGCCCCACCGCCGTGACCCTGGCGGAGGCCCAGCCCACCAGGATCCTCCCGGCCTTGGTAAGGGTCACCGCAGCCTGCACGGGGCACTGGATCAAGACCGATCCAGTGCCATCGTAAAGGGCGCGGACGGCCCCCACCCGGACCTGCTCAGGCCGGCACGCCCCCGCCGCGGCAACAGCCTGCGCCACCGTGTCCTTGGTGGCCGACTCGTCCAATCCGGAGATCTGGACGCCGGCCATCTTGACAGGGCGGCTGACGTCCGCCACGTCCCCCACCAACCCTTGCAGCTTGGCCGCAAGGGTGTCCGCCACCTCGTGGCCCTTCTCCCCGGGGACCTCGATGACCCGGGAGCCCGTCATCGAGGTCCTGACCCGCACGCTCTGCAGGCCCACCTCACTCAGGCTAAGACCATTAATGGCCTTAGCCATGGTGGCCTGCAGGGTGGTGGTGGCTCCCTTCTTTAGGGAGATCACCACCGCCGCCGTCTTGGGGACCGACAACTTGGCGGGTCTCGGCCCGTGCGTCGCCTTACCGGTCCCTTTAGGGGGTGGAGGGGGGGGCTTGGCCGCGCCCTTGCCCTTCTTCCGAACCACCTGCGACCACGACATTTGTGTGGGCGCAGGTGGCATACGGCCCGAGGGGCCGGACTCCTCCTCCGGGGCCGGGGCAGCCTTGGCGGCCTTGGCGGACTTCTTGTTGGCGGGGGTGGGGACTGGGGCCACCGCCTTCTTGTTTGCCCGCCCATCGCCTAGCCTGGCTCTGGCTATTGGCTCGAGGTCCACCGGGGCTGGGGGTGGCGGGGCAATACCTGCCCCCTTTCGCTGAGGGGGGGCTGACACGGCGGGCTTGGTAGCCCGCTTGTCGTGTGCCAGCGGGGGGCGAAGGATGGGCTCCGCCGGGAGGCGTCGGTTGACCTCCTCCATCCTGTCGGCTATCATCCGACCTAGGCTGAGGAAGAGGTCCCTCTTCATGACCTCAATAGCCTCGGTCAATTCGGCGGTCCCGAACTGCAGGGCAGCAGCGACAGGGGGGGCGGCCGGGATCTGCCGCTCGCTGAAGGCGATGCGGAGCGCCTTCAGCTCCGCCGAGTTGAGAGCGAGTTGCTCCCGCATCCTTTTATTGTCCGCTTTTAGGATGCGGATCTCCTCGCTCTCGGTCCTGGAGGCCTCTACCTCGTCCATCAGCCCTAGGATGGCGCGGCAGGCCCGGTTCATCCGGCCTTGGACCTCCCCCTTGATGTTGCCGGATATCCTGGTCGCCTCCAGGATGTCCCTCGCCGCCATGCGGGTGGCATCTATAGGGTCAGCCTTCTGACCCTCTAGCCCATCCATGGGCTCCGGGGAGCGCGAGCCCGAGCGAGAGCGCGAGGCTGACCGAGATCGCCGGTCCCCCTCCGCCTTTCCCTTTTTCCCCCCCTTTCCCCCTCTGGGGCGGAGTTCAGGGAAATCCCTCCTGTAGCTGGCCGCAGGATCGGCATCAGCTACCTCCTCAAACTGGGGCTCAAGCTGGTACAGCTTCGCCCTCAGCCTGGCTGCGGCCAGCCCAGAGTAGGCCCCCTTGGGCTTCCCCCTGAACGCCGTGTTGATCTTCACGGGCCTTTCTTCCCCTTCCTCCTCCTCGTCCGTATTCTCCAGTGCCCTCTTGGAGGGCTGTGGAGCAGAGTGCTCCCCCACGAGCCACCCGAGATCGTCGATCTCGGATTCGGAGTCGGAGTCGTGGATGATCCCCCCCCCCTTAGGCGGATCCCTCCGATTTTTTGTAGGTGAGGCCATGGTGGCCCCCCCTACCTCCCTACCGAGAAAAGCCGAAATCCGACCGCTAGGACCCAAGTTAGGACCTAACCTAACTTAAAACGGTCAAGTGCGACTCGGATCTCGACTTTTCTATAGGAAATCAGGTTTTGCGCCTGAAATAAACAAATAGCAATCAGGGGAAAACTTTGTCCCCTGATTTGACCCACTTCCCGAGGTCGTAGCGGGACCAAATAAACACTAAAAAATAGTATTTAGTGGCGCCGCAAAAACAAAAATGAAAAAACACAAAAAAGGTAAAAAGGTTAAGAGTTATCGAATTTACCAACTTTCGGAAAAACCTTAAGTTGGTAAACCGAAAAACCTTACTCACCCCGGTACCTTAACAGGCCGATAACTTCCGACCTGGAAGTCAGACCGTTAAGGACCTTTAACAAAATATTTAAAAAACAAAAATTGCTACCCGCCCCTTGGGGTTAAATAATTTTACAACAAATAAAAATAATTAAAAAACACACCTAAACACAAAAAAGTCGGAATCGTTTCTCGAAAACTTCGAGCAAAAACTCGAAGTTTAAGAAAAAACAAAAATTCACGACACAGTAATAATAACAAAACTAAACCTACGCTATAGTTAGCGGGACCGTCGCAGCTACCCCAGCCCAAAAACTGGGCAATTAAGGAAGCTGACAACACCGACTAAACTATTTTTAAAAAACGTAAACAAACCAAAATAATTACAAAAAATTAAAGTTAAAAAACACAAAACCAGAAGGCCGATATTTTCCAAACTTGCGTAAGGAAAATTACCGGACCAACCGTACGGCAAAGAAGCCGATCGCCGGTATTTTTCAAACCTATAAAAGGCTCGAAAAGATAACGGCAACACGAACTTTTTTGCCGCAGAAAACGTACACAAAGCAAAGAAACAAAAACCAACCGCAAATGCAAAACTAAAGAAAATAAGAAAACTATACTACGTAAAAGAGAAATGAAACAATGAATCAAGTGAGAAAAAAGTCTAGGCTTTGATCACCAAGAATCGTACAAATCGTCTTCACCACACCCGAGATTTGACCTCAACCTAACCTAACCTAACCTAACCTAACCTAACCTAACCTAACCTAACCTAACCTAACCTAACCTAACCTAACCTAACCTAACCTAACCTAACCTAACCTAACCTAACCTAACCTAACCTAACCTAACCTAACCTAACCTAACCTAACCTAACCTAACCTAACCTAACCTAACCGGAGGTTTGCAGTACTACTTGCTATGCTTTAATGATTACTAGGGAGACAAACGATTGCGCGATCTAAAGTACAAGTGGTGCCATCTATTTTTACTTACTTACTTAGGACATTTAGTTTGTGCAAACTACTCAACGACAGATGGCGCCAGCTGTTCCTATTGTCGACACAAGTTTTGTTATTACCATCTTTCCTACAGGTTAAAGTCGTTTTAGTCGCGTCGCTTCACAATACTTTTAATTATTATAATCTGTAAGAACGCATTTGCATCGCGTACAGCGAGGCTCGTACTCATAGAAATCCCAGGTCCTAAAGTAATCGAGCCGAATTTCACGCTACGGGCAGCTACGCCGATGACGTTGTCCTGCGTGTCCCACCTGCCTGTTGAGTGTTTCTTCTCAGCAGTGTTCTCTCGCAATGCTCTTTTAATGACCAAGAAGCGAGTAGAGCTAGCACCATAATAAGTCAAGTTCTTTCAGGCGGTTTCTAAATTGACAGCAACCACAGAGAAAAACTATCGCTTCATACGTCAGACAGCCTATCTGATAATTCTAGGATGCAGCCTGCGTATGATTGCCGTATTTCGTCCCGGATTGAAATTACCCTTTTTGCCCGTGTCCTACTTTACTATACTATAGGTATACTCACAAGCAATGTGTTCAATAATAATAAGCAAATCATTATTTAATTTTCTACACGGCGTCGCTAGGACTTATTTCTTTAACTTTAACAGTACAGTAGTGTTATAGTACATTGTGCATCAAGGCTAGTATGAAGGGAATTACCAACGAGAGGAAAAAAAAAAAAAAAAAAAAAAAAAAAAAAAAAAAAAACACAAAAGCAAAATATAAAGAAATAACTGTTGACGAACGGGAACGTAAATGGGAACAATTTTTTTTTTTTTGTGACCTTTACCACAGATAATGACTGCGTTTAGTTTCGACCTGGATTCGAGCCAGATTTAGCCAATTTGATAAAAATGTATATTTACTAAAATTAATGATAAATGTTGATATAAACTTGAAATAGGTATAAAAATAATGAAGTTTAATGAAGCGTATAGGTTTTGTGTAATGTAAGTTAGTCTATAGCTAATTTTTAAAGATGAAATTAGAAACCGATTTAATTTTTGGCTGAAAATTAAACCTCCTTAGTCAGAAATGATGTACGAAAGAGTTGCAAATTTTAAAAAGAAAGTCATTACTCCCTAGGGATGACAAACTCGCCATAATTCCCGCGGGAATAATTTAGGCCATTGTCCTTCTGTATACAGGTATGGAATAACACCATTTACGAGCAAGTGTAATGAAAAAAAAAAAAAAAATGTAACTTTAACGCATTCACTGCCACTACTTTACTTTCACCCAGTGCCTTGAACGCATAGACGCGTTTATAATATATAGTGACTTTCACCCTGTGCCTTCAACGCTCATTTGAGTTCTGAACTTTGAAATTTTCTACTTATGTCTAATATGTTACTTCTTGGATAAGATTAGAAGATGTCTTATGCCCCAAATTATACTATAAGTACCTACGGAATATTATTATTATTACTACCAGTAAAAATGATTGATTATAAAGGTCAATAAAAATAATTACAAACACTGAATAATTTTCTGGTATTAATGTTAGCAAATATAAAAACATATTTATTCTGAACAAGGTGTTGTTCTTTTTACAAATCAATGTCAAATTAGTATGAACTCATATGCGCGTTACTAGGTAAGTCGGTTGAACTCATGTGCGTTTGGGGCACACAACAAAGTGCAGCACCTGGAGAATGTCCGGGAAAAGAGGGTGCCAGTGAATGCGTTAAATGAGCAATTCTTGTGTTCCTATAGATTAATATGAATCTCGGAAACGGCTCCAATGGCTTTTATGATGTTTAGTATCCAGGGGGTTTCGGGGGCGATAAATCGATCTAGCTAGGTTTTATTTTTAGAAAATTTACTCAAAATCGGTTATTCCGGTACTATATGTGTTTACATGAGCTGCCACAGACATCATCTTACAATAATCAGATTATAGCCGATTCATTCGGTATTTATCGTTTTTCTGTGATAATTACATATCACGCTCTTACTTAAGCTTTTATATTTTAGAAATTATGACACCATTCTTTCTTTTTTTCTAATTCGTCGAACTATAAAGTATAAGAATTGTGCCAAATTGCACCCAGATCCGTTTAGCCGTTCTGGCAGGACTGAGTATCAAACATCCGAAAATGTGCATTTAAAATATTAATAACGGGAGCCCTTTGTTTCCCATTATTTTATTGATATGATTATTGATAGCCATAACTTCTTATTTCGCCGTGACTATAAACTTTTCAGGATTTCTGAAATATCTAATGTGTAGACAAGGCTAGGTTAGGCTTGACTTATAAAAACCTGAAAAATAAGTTTAAAAAAAAAAAAGAAGTTATGACCTGCGATGACTATGAGTATTGTCACGCCGATGTGGAAAGGCGTTTAAGCAGGTAGCAAGGAGTAGAACATTGCACACACGAATAGTCTCGGTCGTCCTCGGAGGAGCAAACTACATCGATCGTTCCGGAAGATCCGGTGGATGGAAGGCGTTCTGGAATAACACGGGAACTATAAAAGGCGGACCGTGGTTGTGGGCCCAGTCAGTCTTTACACGAACAAGAGCGTCCTGAGCGATCATCTGAGTATTCGAAGTTAATTGTTTGATAATTGTTCTGTAACTGTTTAAGTGAGTGCGTTATCAAAGTCTACTTTTGATTATCGGTTACGTTTTCGTGCATTTCTATCAGTTACCGTACGTATGTAACAGTATTATGACCTAAAACACATTATGGCAGACAAAATAGACCCATTAATAATATTCACTATCTCGTTCTCGAAAAAACCTCTTAAACGACTTCGATGACATTTTCCAACATGGGGCCGAAAATGAATTAACAAATTTTGACATCTTATGGAAAATTATTTTTCCCGAGCGACGCTTCGGTATGTTTTTGTAATCATAAAAGAACTGTTATTACCACGGCAACGCTTATTTTCCACGCTTCAGTTACGCTAATGGTGGGGTTTTGATGCCGTTAACAATGGTTGCGGTTTACAGTACGCGAGCAGGCTTTAAGGCCAAGTTGCACCATTGTCAGGTGGCGGTCGAAAAGAAAATCATTTCACGTGTTAATATTTTATTAAAAAAATATTTTCTAAGCGTGATCGTTTTCACTTAAGCTGGGGTGTGTGTGACGGGTGACAGCGACAGGTCAGTAGTTGAGCGCGCAGAAGAGCGCGACGCCGCGCTTGATCCAGTGCGCCTGCGGCTTGTGCGTGACGAGCTCGATGGTCATCACGTAGTTGGTGGAGTGGCCCGTGGTGGACAGCGTGCCCGCGCGCACCAGCGTCTTGTACGTGGGGCACTCGTACAGCCCCGACGCCAGCTTGTGGTTCACGTCCGGCTTCATGTAGATTATTGCCATTTCTGAAACAACACAACGCATCGCCTTACTTCAAAACCTCACCGAAAAACTTCGCAATGTTAAAGAATAAAAAAAAGCCGGGCAAGCGCATGTCGGACCCTGACTCGGGTTCAGACACCGTTACTACAAAGATAAAACCTATCTCGAGAAACAACGAGTATGAAGGAATGCTCTATTACTCGTAAGGTTATCCGGTGCTGTCTTGATGATTGTTAGTAGGTATAAGGAGAGCCCGTTGTGTCCCATGATTGTTTCTGGTCATAATTACTGAGTTCCGCTCATTCCCAAAATGCCAAATTACTCTTTTTACCAGATACTCAAAAGACCAGATTCGAAACATTGAATGAAGATAATATTAAACAATATCCTTATTTGAATGCATAGTTTTGGCATTACGACATGTTGAGAACCTGATATTTAATCATTCTGGAATTTTGGGAATGAACGCTTTTTAAACGTTGGTAATGATAATTTCTATATCACTGGATCCGTAACTCGGGCCATATGAGCATGAAGAAGTAGCAACACTCATAGTCCCGTCAAAGAAGGAGAACAAGGGCCACCTTACAATCAGAGATAATGAGCTCGAAACTCGTATACGGGCCGTTATCAAAAAAAAAATTGTACATAATTAAAGGCTTATTGAAAACAAAATCACGATCGCTTCCTTTGTGTAACGAAAGTTAGTCATACAAACTATATGGGTAACTTTCGTCACACAAAGGAATCAATTAAGTTTTGTTTTAATTAAAGCCCTTAACTATGTACATTTTTTTTGAAAACGACCCATACACCTTCATTTTTGGGGATATTTTAAATATTAACAAACAGCAATACAAAACACATTAATATATAATCAAATTTAAAAGTACGTCAGCTAACACATTGTTACGCCTACGTTACCTTGAAAAAACAAAACAAAATTAACGAACTGACAATTTCATTTGGTAACGATGGTTGCAAACTATAATAACTACCTGTATACTGATGATCTACTTGATAGATTACCACAGAACTTATTTTATTTTGAAAAATATTTAATTTTTAGGGACCTGAACAAGAAATGAAAAAACGGAACCCTTGTAGGATCACTCGTGTGTCCGTCTGTCCGTCCGTCTGTCACAGCCAATTAGCTCCGAAATTACTAGACCGATTGAGTTGAAATTTGTTACACATGTGTTAATTGATGACCAAAACACGGACATGCAAAGTTTTTTGTAAATAAGGGTTATTTTTGGAGGACAAAATAGGAAATTACAAAAAAAAAATTGCAAGCCTAACTGTGTCATATATCAAATGAAAAGGCTCGTTATGAGGATCTCATTTATATTTTTGTTATTATTTTTAAATAAATAGTTTTGATTTTATTCATTGAAGATGACGCAAATCGACCATCCCCCCCTGATCTCCGAAACTACTGAGCTTAAAATATAGAAAAAAATACAAAACATAGTTCATTGCTTGTAAATTACAGGAAAAACTATAAGAATTCTATCGGTTGAGAATAAAGTTGTAAACTCAATTTAATACGTTCACTTACGGAAAACAGTTCACACAGCAGATGGCGCTGGGAGTAGTTAACTAACTCGCGTCTTACTGTGAGGATTTCAAATGTGATATTTTGTATTTATTTAAAAATCTCTGTAAAAATATTTATTACTATGGAACCCTCTCCACGCGAGTTCAACTAGCAGTTGGCCGGTTTTATTTAAAATATTAATTGAGTAATTATTAATTATTGCAGAGACAAATTTATTTATTTTCATATAAAAATTATATCGGAGTGGGTTAGTAATTGGGGATGCTTTATGTTCTAGTGAGTAATCTATATCTGGCGTATGCAGTACGACCAAAACTTGTCTCAAAAGTCACAAAACATCTGGTGTCTGGGTCGCGAAGGTGACCACTTGGAATTATGCATCATACAAGGTTTCTGTTTTACTTGAAACAGTATTCTGCTTTCGGACTGCTTATCAGCGGCGTTGGTGGTGTAATGGTCAGCATAGTTGCCTTCCAAGCAGTTGATCCGGGTTCGATTCCCGGCCGACGCACACTTTTTAAATTAAACTATATTTAATTACCCCAAATTTATAAAGTACACATTTAACTACCTGATATATGTACATGATAGAGCGTGACCAAAAACTTGCTTTAATTAAACGATTGCACGTGTGTGATTGTCTTTTGCTATCAAATTGAGTTTGTCAAGGGATCTATTTTACCTACTCGATTAAATTGCACACACGGTGCTTGTGTGAGATTGTAATCTATTTGTACACGCATACACACATGCGCAATTATGACTGAGCGCTGCACGCTGTCCGCCCTCTATCTAACTCAATAACCGTGTCGCAGCGCATGGAAAATTGGTTTTGGGGTTAAAACCACTACATAATACCTTATTCACTAATACCCCTAATTTTCAAATTACCACGGGCTCGTAATACCTAAATTTCAAATTGTCTCATTCTTAAATGAACGAAATTCATTACGACTTTGACCTAAAACGTCATATACTCTAAATGTCTAAAGATTGAAATGCACAATTCCTTCAAATACCGAATGACAGAACTGACAAAATATTAAATAATAACTGAAATAAATGAAGGTGTTGTAAAGTTTAGGCATAATGTGACTAAGCTTTAAAATTCAACCATTATAAGAGTCCGGTGTTTAAAGAAAAAAAAAATTACATTACGCAATTTAGGTATTCTGAGACCAAGAAGTTTTGAGATCTGGGAATATTGATAAAGAGGTAAAATGCAATTTAGTTGTTATAAGCCCAAAGCGAGAGAGGGCGCCACCTTGGCTGTGTTTCCATCGGCTCCGTAATTATTCGTCAATAAAAAATATTTGCGCAGTTTTATCAAGTGTTAAAAGTGCATATAGTGACTAACAAACTTAAATAACAGTGTGGAAAATAACAAAAACTTTGTATAAACTAATAATAAACGCGAAATTTCGCTAATTACCGGACAGCTGTATATCTAAATTAACTATCAAAAAGAACAGTGTAATTGTGATTAGTGGTTAAAAAAGCGAGACTGGATGTGAATTGTGCAATAACCCCATAGAAACCTACAACATTAAAGTGGTCTGAAAATTCAATATATATTTAAACTATAATTAGATACCGAATTTCAATTTTTAAACCTCAACGGGTAGTTGTACCCTGTCAATCATAATCTAAGCAACAACAATTTGGAGAACAGCGCCATCTAGCGGGGTTCGTGAGAATCCAAACGAAAGACACCTCACTGAGATCAACTTATCTATCGATCGAACTAAATTGTTTTGTGGCAGACCGCTAGAGGCCACCACCTGTATCAACAAAATGAGTGTTTTAGAAAAATTACTAATGGAAATGAAAAATGATATGCAGGAAAAATTTACATCAATAGAAAATTCACTTGCTAGGACAGAAGAGACGATTACAAAAAACATTATCAGCAAAATAGATGAAAAGTTCAACAAATTAAGCAATGATTTGAATACTTTACACTTACAAACACAAGAACAAGAAAAAAGGTTAGATGAAATAGAGAAACGAGCTGTGCAGAGAAATCTGGTGTTTTTTGGAATAGAAGACGGGGTTGAATCTTACTTACAACTACAAGAAAAAATTCTAAAAATTATCCATGAAACTTTATGCATGGAAATTAACGAAACAGAAATAGAAATCGTAAGAAGAGTAGGAAAGAAAGGAAGTAAACCCCGACCAGTTGCCGTTACCTTCACAACACTAGGAACAAAGATAAAGGTTTTAAAAAACAAAGAACTGTTAAAGAATATTAATATTTATGTAAAACATGAATTTCCCCCAAAAATATTAAAAATTAGAAAGGAACTGAAAGTACAACAAACTCGGGAGTTGGAAAAAGGTAACGAAGCTTATATAAAATATGACAAACTCGTAGTTTCAAATGGACCAAACAAAAGAACAAGAAACAAACGAGCATCATCGTCATCTCCGCCCTCAGCACATGGTAAAAACACTGAAACAAAAAAAAAAGCTAACTTAAACAAAAAACTAAAAATAAACAACCGAATCACAGGCTACCTTAAACCCTCAGAGAAAACAGTGGAAGATACTGGAAACTGTAATAATAACACTGCATGAGATACCGGGGCCCCCTCCAAAACAGAAGCACAAATTAAAAGAATACGAACAAAATCTCCCAATACGGCTGGTCCCCGCGGGATGATTAGACCAAAACCCTCCAACCAACCAAGACAAGATATTAAAATTTGTACTTGGAACGTAAGGTCACTAGTTAATGAGACACGGCTTATAGAATTCAAATATGCCCTTTCAAAGTTTCAATGGGATATAATTGGCATGTCTGAGATTAAAAAAGAAGGTAAACAAATAATAGAAACTGAAAATTACATTATGATATATCACGGGGAAAGAAGTGGATCAAATGGAGTTGGCTTTCTTTTAAAAAGAGAATTGAAACCTCACATAATAGACATTAAAAGCTTTTCAGACCGCGTTATCCGCTTAGATATATACATAAATAATAAAACAACACACTTAATTCAATGCTACGCTCCGACAGAAAAGTCAACAGAAGAAGACATGGAAATCTTTTACGAACACATACTGAGAGCTCTTGAAAATACGAATAAAAACACAATAGTTATGGGTGACTTTAATTCAAAAATAGGAATGCCTACAGATGATGACAAAAAGGTAATGGGACCATGGGGATATGGCATAAGAAATGAGAGAGGAAAAAGACTGTTACAGTTTTGCTTTGAAAATCAGTTCTATGTTGCCAACTCTCACTTTAAGAAAAACCCTAAACAGAAGTGGACTTGGATGTCACCAAACGGAGCCATTAGGAATGAAATAGATTTTATCTTAGTCAAAAATATAAAAGAGATAACAAACCTGGAAGTCATAAATACATACTTTTCTACAGATCATAGAATAGTCAGAGCAAGTTTTATGCATCTAAAGAAGACTAAAGCAAGAAAACTTTTTAGAAACAAGACCAGACAACTAAATTCACTTGAACAAGAGTCGCTTAAAAATATAATTTCAGATCAAATAGGCAATATCGAATTTGAAGACATTGAAATATCATACCGGAAATTAACCCATCACATAAAGGAAGCGGTGAAAAACTTACCGAAAGAGTTAAAAAAGGACGAAACAATAATAACACCTTATGTTGAAAAACTTATAAGTGAAAGAAATAGACTAAAAAACATGAAAAATAAGACACGATCCGAAAGAAACCAACTAAGCGCGCTTTATAAATTAATAAAAAAACAAATAACTCAAATTTGGAAGACCTATCGTTACAAGATTATAGAAGAAGAACTAGAAAAGAGATCATCGGTTAAAAGAGCACAAAATAAATTTAATACTAGTAAACCCTGGATTATGTCATTAAATCATAAAAATA
The DNA here is from genome assembly GCA_923062465.1 of Acleris sparsana. Lineage (NCBI taxonomy): Eukaryota > Metazoa > Arthropoda > Insecta > Lepidoptera > Tortricidae > Acleris > Acleris sparsana. The sequence continues at coordinate 334,070 of OV281288.1, forward strand.
AAAACATCACAAATAGAAATCAACTCATCATCACCGCAACGGAATTTTACAAGGAAATGTACCAAAATGACGAAGGAAGCTACGAAAACCCAGACCACGCGATAAATGATAACGTCCCATTGTTCCTGGAGAGCGAAATCAAAAACGTGATTCAGCACCTTAAATCCACAAAAAGTCCAGGAGATGACGGAATAACCAACGATATATTAAAGGCGATTATGGACCCTCTTACACCGGTACTCACAAGACTCTTCAATGAAATACTGAAAACTAAGAAGTTACCTAAGGAGTGGGGCACATCTATTATAACCTTACTTTATAAAAAAGGAGATCCCCTAAGTCTAGAAAACTATAGACCAATAAGTTTACAACAAACGCTTTATAAGGTTTTTGCAACAGTGCTACTGAATAGAGTGTATAAAAATTTAGAAAGCAACCAACCTAGAGAACAAGCCGGTTTTAGGAAAAACTACTCAACTACCGACCACATTTTCACTCTAACACAACTCATAGAAAAATACGTGGAGTATGGAAAGACACTCTACATAGCCTTTGTAGACTATTCTAAGGCATTTGATTCAATACTACACGCGCCGTTATGGCTGGCGCTAAAAGAACAAGGAGCTGAAACAACCTACATAAATATTCTTCATGAAGTTTACAGGAATAGTAAAGCGACCATAAAGCTGGAAAAGAAAGGAGAGCCATTTAATATAAAAAAAGGGGTGAAACAGGGTGACCCTATCTCCCCAAACCTATTTACGGCCCTTTTAGAATCCATATTTAGGAAACTGAACTGGGATAATTTGGGCATTAATGTTAACGGTGAATATCTTACTAACCTACGCTTCGCTGACGATATTGTTTTAGTAGCAGAAAATCATGGAGATCTCGTTTTCATGCTGACAACCCTGGATAAAGAGAGCAGGAAATGTGGGTTGCAAATGAACACACAAAAAACATTTGCTATGACAAATAGTGTTGAAATACCCATCAACACAGAGACACATACAATAGATTATGTAAATAATTATGTGTACTTGGGCCAAAGTATATCATTCACTGAGCAAACATCCAATGAAGTAGAACGAAGGATAAACAAAGCATGGAGTAAATACTGGTCCTTAAAAGAAATATTTAAATCCAAACTTCCAATTCAACTGAAGCGAAAAGCTATGGATACGATTGTTCTTCCAACATTACTTTACGGATGCCAAACCTGGACTCTTACAAAGGCCATTGTCCAAAAATTAAATGTATTCCAGAGAGCAGCGGAAAGAAGCATGCTAAACATTAGGCGGAGAGATAGAAAGAGAAACCAGGACATAAGAAATATAACAAACGTTACAGATGCCGTTGAACTAGCATGCAGACTTAAGTGGAGATGGGCCGGCCACGTAGCTCGAACAACGGACAACCGCTGGAGCGAGAGAATCCTGCACTGGTACCCGCGCGGCGCCACCCGGCCGCGGGGACGCCCGCGCCGCCGCTGGGCCGACGACGTTGCGCAGGTGGCCGGGCCCGCGTGGATGCGCAAAGCCGAACAAAGGGAACACTGGAAGGGGTTGGAGGAGGCCTACGCCCAAAAATGGGCTACTCACATAAGAAACTAATAATTAATATAATTAAATTTTACTAATTGTCAATGTATAAATTAAATCTTTGTTTTTAACATGATGGTATCAGATGATCTATACATAACTAAAGATAAATATTATAAGTAATATTAAATCAAATAATAATATAATGTAATAATATAATAAATATATCTGCCATAAATTTATAAATTTATATACATTTAAAAGTATTATGTGTGATTGATTGTATACCATAAATAACCCTAGCGATAAGATTACCTATTTAAAGATTAATAATTATGTACCAACTTGAATTAATATTTTTTTTGTATACTTTGTGAGAAATAAAGGCTATAAATAAATAAAAAAAAAAAAAAAAGCCCAAAGCGAAAAATGTTCCGTACAAAATTTGTCGTCGTTCAATGTTCTACAATTTTACAATAGATATTCACATCATTGGAGCTATAAAGACCTAGGTAGCCGCGATAAACATTTTTGTTGTGATATTGACTTTAAATAACTAACGACATAGACACGAGGTTTTATATGACTCTTGAGACGAAATTTTGAGAACGCCAAAATGAAGGTGTAAGTATACTAGTTTCCAGCTTATTATCATTTATGTCTGATTCCGCGGTTGCCCTCTAATTGGACTGCGCTTACAGACAACTCCCGCATTTACAACATAAGTGTGATTATCGGTGCCAAATACAACGTGTGGTCTCGGCGGACTCACCGGTGTAGAGTTCCTTGGGGCGGCTCTCCTCGAGCGACAGGTCGCCGGTGTTCCAGCGCGCGCCCTCCAGGTACAGCCCGCGCACGCAGCAGCCGTCGTCGGGCTTCTTGGCCGGCGGGGCCGCCAGCGGCTGCCGCACGGACAGACAGACACACGTCAATATCGCACCCACACACAATCCGTCGAGGTACGTAAATCTACGACCTCACACATTAACACGCGGGTTTATTAATCTAACCGCGTGTGTGAATAATAATTTCCAATGTATTTTTACATACATTTGAACTCGCTTGGACGCGGCTAGTAGATATTGTTCAGTGGATTAATAAATTGCTTTCATCAGTAAAAACAAAGCACTGTTCTTCTATGATTGCTCTTTCAAAGTATGAAACAGATTTTAAATCGGCTTTTACCATTACTTCGAGATTACGAGCATACTTCGATAACGGACAACATAAGCACTGCACTGTTTAGACTGGAGGAGTGAATTTGTTTTGACTAGGTTTATCGAATGCAATGTTTTTGGAAGGGTGGTTGATGATTATTTATATTTTACGCAACCGACCTCAAACGAGTAGCCAATGGTGTCAATGGCGATGACGTGCTTGCGCGCGTAGTTCTGCAGCGCGCCAGTGAGGAACGCCTGTGGGAAGTAGAAGCCCGAAATCCAGAACACTTTCGGGATGCCACCCTCCGCCCACTCAGTCATGAAGCGCACGCGCAGGCACAGGTCCTTCACCCACGCAGCTGCAACCAAATGACAATTATTAGTTCACTAGTTCCAGATCGTGGCACCACGTTCCCTGCGGTCCACAAAACTCACCGAGCGGCTTGAGCGAGGGGCAGGCTCGCTAGGTATAGGTTGCGGCACCACGTCCTCCGGAGTCTGGCCTACAAAACTCACCGAGTGGTTTGAGCGAGGGGCAGGTTCGCGACCTATAGGTTACAGCACCACGTTCTCCGGAGTTTGGTCTACAAGACTTACCAAGGGGCTTGAGTGAGGGGCAGGCGCGCGAGCTATAGGTTGCGGCACCACGTTCCCCGCGGTCTGGTCTACAAGACTCACCAAGGGGCTTGAGTGAGGGGTAGGCTTTCGATTGCCAGATGCCTGGCACTACGTTCAATGACATGCTCCGTGCCATGCTCTCCAGAGCCTCCGACATCACCACTAGACCCTTCAGCGCCTTCAACAGGTCCCTTTCAACGGGAAAGATAAATTATGGGCATTTAAAGTCAATATATTTAGAACCAGATATTACAAATTAACCATACTCATGTAGGAAGAGTCCATCAATTTTAAAAACGAGCCGTCAGCGCTGGCACAGTAACTCACCGCAAGGAACTGCTGATGACACCAAGCAGGCGGTTGTAGCGGATGGCCTCCTGGATCAGCACGGTGTTCAGGGACTCCTTGTACGAGACGGGGAATCTGGCCGACACATATTTGATCGATCATTTGTTTACTTTCGTTCACAAACCAGTTGTAAATACCAGTCAGTGGACTCACGTGGTGCTGATGAACTTGATGTCGAGCAGACCTGGCACTACGCCCAGGATCTCCTTGGCGGCGTTCTCAGTCATCTGCTCGGCCGACAGCCCGCCGCCGCCCGTCGCCTCCTTTGGCTGCAGGTTGCGCAGGATCGCTGCAGCACGAGCGCGACGCCTTACGTGGCTGCTACACACTCGATATTAACCGCGATAGTAATAAGGGTCAAAATCCAGCCTCACGATATTTATCAAGTGTATGGATCATGGATCATGGATCGTGATACGGATCGCAGGCTAACTGAAATACAGAAATCCGCGATCTGAGATGAGCATCGAGCGTCTTGTCGCTATTTATTACGTTAGTATTCACCCTGCAAGCTACGGAGGAGGACGAGCTGGGACCATGCACGTCCGCAGCAAATGAATACTGCCTGCGTACTGAAATGATTCGTATCAAACGATCCGGAATATTACATGATGAATATAATTTCTAGTATCGCGGTTAATATCGTATTTTTTTGAGATTTGTTCGAGATACAGGTTTAGATATTGAAAATATATGTTGAATATTAGGTGAAGTCAATTCTATTGGAAATAATTATCATTCTATTAACCGTGTTATGAATGTAAAAATGGCTATGTAAATAGCATGTGATTTTAGAACATATCTATTACATTAATGCATTTAATTTTATGTCATTTGATTTCAAAGTAAATATGTTAGATTCGAGTAAAACACCATCTATCACGATGCCCTGGTATTGTCATATCGTGTCATAAAATATTATGACACGATATGACAATACCCATCTATCATAGAGATACATATAACCGTGCGCATTGCACGCAGGCGCGTACTCAGGCAGGTCATGGTCTCGGACATGGCGTAGCTGATGTTGGCGTTGCTGTGCAGCCCGAACAGCGACGGGTCGTCGTTGAGCGGCAGCGAGCGGATGTAGCGCGTGTAGTCGTCCACCGACGACGACGAGTGTTGCTGCCAAACAAAAACAACTCTACTAGCTTTTTACTCAATATATACTAATAATACGTTTTCTTCAATAAAGGTCAAGTTTAATTGCTGTCTTCATGCTTCAAAAATATGTTACATTACGTATCACGTAAAATTTTAAGATGGAGCGAGATCCACTCATGGCGTCCCTTTGCCTGCTCTTAATTTATACTGGTTTTCTTTAGCAGTGAGACGCCCCTAAGACTCGGTGCCTGAAGCACCCGCTCCGTTCGCCTGACGGGAGGGCCAGCCCTAACGGGGAGGTACCTGCTTGAAGGCACCGCTCTCGTCGAACGTGTGTCGGTCGGTGAGCACGGAGGTGGAGTAGTAGTCGCCCAGCAGGCACATGAGGCAGCGCCGGTCCCAGTCGTCCGTCACGCGCCCGCCGTAGTTGATGTGCCCGGCCACGTACGTCAGCATCTGCACACGACACCGCCACGTGGTCAAACCACTCGTGTACACCACAGACAGCCATCATTGCAACACTCTCAGCCTCACCGCGGGAATGCGGAAACGCTATTACTATACTAACTACAGTAGTTAACGCGACTGTTTCAAAATAACCGACATTAAAATACGAGTCTCAATTATGATCTGTCATATCATAACTCTCATGGCTCATGGCATAATGGGCTAAGTTGCTGGCATATAACAAAAAAAACGTTTTGATTCAGGAATGTTCGTTTGTTGTTGTAGGCACCCTACTGTTTGGTCTCGCGAGCGGTAAGATGAGTCGTCGCGGCAACGTACCCGGATGGGCACCTCGTGGTACTCGATGAGGAACATGTTCAGCTGCGAGATGCTGATGCGCAGGTCGCCGTCCGTGAACTCGTAGGGGATGTTGAAGCCCAGCGGGCCGAACTTGCGCCGCTCCAGCACCACGCCGTGGAACAGGCACAGCGAGAACAGCAGCCACTGCGCACACACGAGCGCGTTACACAGTGTCGGCACGGATACAGTTCAGAGGTAATAATAAGTAAACTCTGCACTAGACCAAAAAAACCGGGCAAGATCATGAGGGATCGACGCCGTTACTACAAACACAAACAGCTATCTCAAAAAACAACAAATATGAACGAATTTTCTATTTAAAGTTTTGTGGCTCTGCCTTAGCGATTTTTAGTAGGTATACTCCTTAGTCGCCTGTGTCTCAAGAACCAATCTCTAAAGAGTCTACTTCAATACTCAATACTCAATCGTTTATTGCTTTTCATAATGTGTATACAGATGGTACACTAACTTAATAGTTGTAGGATCATTATGGACCCGGTAGGACACAACAATATTTAGATGTGAGGGCAACTCGTGATAAATAGCTTTTCTTTTAAATTCGTTATAATGTGCTTTCATTTTAGAGATATACATTTTTCAGAATATAGTACTTATAGTTTTCGCTGTAGGTGGTGGGGACACGTAACTCTAGCAAAAATTGCACTTTTAGAGTTTAATATACTCGTATACTAAACGCTCCACCAAATTGTATAAGATGTCCTTTATAGTGTTTTTAGTTCACGAATTCCCCCCCGCTGCCCGAGGTTACTTACAAATGCGCAATGCCACTTTGACTGGCAATACAATATAAGTATTTCGTTAATAAAGTAATTTTTATTTTGGTATTGTGCAAGCCGCATTCCGTTCTAGATTCTTGAGCTGATCATGCAGTGACATTTAATTGAATGCCTACCTTGAAGTTGGGCACTTTCGAATCGCTGGAGGCGAAGTAGTCGGCGAAGTCCGGCACCTGGTTCAGGTACGCCTTCAGCAAGTTGGCCTTGATGCCCCGCGGCGGCTCCACCGTCATCTTGTATCCTGACACGTTACGTTTTACGATCACTTCAAGCTCGGGATTGGGCATTTCTCTTACTTTGTCTCAAATAATTTATGACTACCTAGTGTGACGCGTATTTGTGTTGAACAATAATACTATGTATCAAGGGCGCAGCGATAAACAGTCTGTCTGTTGTGTTGTGAACATGGATTTTGTATTGGTGGCGGGCTCACCGTTCTGCAGCAGCGCCACGGGGAAGGCGGGCGAGGGCATGGCCGTGAGCCACAGCCGGAAGTCCTTGTGCACCAGATCCGGCGAGATGTGCTCCACGTTCAGCTCCAGCACCGGCATCCACGACGGTGACAGGTGGCAGTTCTGCAAGTGCCGGCGAGACTCACTCGGGTCAAACCGTAATCATTTCTTAAGAGATTTGTGTTTCGTCTTTATTTACGTACAGTCACGAGATTTAATTTGGTACCCACCTTAGGTCAAAAGTCAATCTGACATTCTACAACAATAAGGTTGAGTTTCCTAAAAGTTACAGTCACCACACGGGATTGTTGAGCCTCATAATTTAGCCATGTAATGCAAATCGGGCGTACTCGTGTGACATCGTCGTGAACGACTGATAACGAATGATGGCACGTCTATATTCATTCATAATGCAATAAGGTCGAAACTTCAGTGCGATAGGGTTGAAATGTCAAGTTAAGACATTTAAATGTCTTATCGAATCGACCCTTGAAAATCTTGAAATGATATATATCAACGTGGCGTGGTGGGTCCCAAATTAAAGCTCGTGGCCCTAACCAATCATGATATATTATGATTTTTCCGCAGCTATCGTTACGTTATGTTATAACAATCGTCGCTAGGTTACTGTTTCTAGACCTGTAATTGGTTGGCTTTGGGTGTAATCACTCTATTGTCAGGTTGGCAGGCTTGGTCTTCAGGTTAGCCAACAGTTAAATAGGAAGTCAACAGCCAATAACGTTCACCATGGTGTTGACCAATGAATAGGTTGATTAATTCGTTGATAAATCACCCATAGCAACAGCCAATAACGTTCGTCATGGTGTTGACCAATGAATAGGTTGATTCATTCGTTGCTAATCGGACAAAGTCGGCTATATTCGATTGTGGTAAGAAAAATGCTACTACTGTCTTCGTCATAATTACGTATTCGTGATTAATCGTGTAATCTCGTAATTTCTCGTGAATGCCATTATACTGCAAATTTAAATAACTTCACGATGGCATAACAAATAACTTGACATCTCTAATGACATTGATTACTTCAAGCATATTTTTCTTGAAATGGGTCCCAAATTAAAGCTCGTGACTGTACCTACTTACACTTATTTCAGGGTTAACTTGTTATGATTGAGCTGTAAAAGTTTGGTGTAACTGTATGTTTGTTGAAATGTAAATAAAAAAATAATAATAATAATATAAATGAAATACCGACCCGGACAACGATTTAAAGTGTAGTTAAGATAAAAAGTCATAGGCTAAAAAAATGAGTAAGTAACTACTTAGGCCGCTCGGGCACATTCAACACATCCGATATTTACCAGAAATTAATAACACGGAACTGTCACGAGCGCTAATTTGGGACAAATTTGAAGAAAAATATGCTTGAAGTTGTCAATGTTATTAGACACGTCAAGTCATTTGTAACTTTAAGAAAACTCAACCTTATTGTTGTAGAATGTCATATTGACTTTGGACCTAAAGAGGGTACCCAATCTCGTGACTGTCAGATGACGATCGCGCTTTTTTTTAGGTCTGTACTCGCGAGACCCATCCGCCGTCTTGCTGCTTGAAGTTAGTTATGGTCTTAACTTAACTTTCTTTAGTTTCCATAGAAAATAATTGAGAGGTACAGTCACGAGATTTAATTTGGTACCCACCTTAGGTCAAAAGCCAATCTGACATTCTACAACAATAAGGTTGAGTTTCCTAAAAGTTACAGTCACCACACGGGATTGTTGAGCCTCATAATTTAGCCATGTAATGCAAATCGGGCGTACTCGTGTGACATCGTCGTGAACGACTGATAACGAATGATGGCACGTCTATATTCATTCATAATGCAATAAGGTCGAAACTTCAGTTCGATAGGGTTGAAATGTCAAATTAAGACATTTAAATGTCTTATCGAATCGACCCTTGAAAATCTTGAAATGATATATATCAACGTGGCGTGGTGGGTCCCAAATTAAAGCTCGTGGCCCTAACCAATCATGATATATTATGATTTTTCCGCAGCTATCGTTACGTTATGTTATAACAATCGTCGCTAGGTTACTGTTTCTAGACCTGTAATTGGTTGGCTTTGGGTGTAATCACTCTATTGTCAGGTTGGCAGGCTTGGTCTTCGGGTTAGCCAACAGTTAAATAGGAAGTCAACAGCCAATAACGTTCACCATGGTGTTGACCAATGAATAAGTTGATTAATTCGTTGATAAATCACCCATAGCAACAGCCAATAACGTTCGTCATGGTGTTGACCAATGAATAGGTTGATTCATTCGTTGCTAATCGGACAAAGTCGGCTGTATTCGATTGTGGTAAGAAAAATGCTACTACTGTCTTCGTCATACGTATTCGTGATTAATCGTGTAATCTCGTAAATGCTCGTGAATGCCATTATACTGCAAATTTAAATAACTTCACGATGGCATAACAAATAACTTGACATCTCTAATGACATTGATGACTTCAAGCATATTTTTCTTGAAATGGGTCCCAAATTAAAGCTCGTGACTGTACAGTAAGATTAATTGGACTTTATGACACTCGGCAATTCTCGACATTCATCGGGCGAGATCGGAAGTGCAAATGACACGAGATTCATAGCTGCATATTCATAATACACTGCACTCTCTAAAACAGTAATGTAGTTCATCTGCCACAGTGTATTTTTTTTACAGTAGACCTATGAACACAGTCACGGGAATACATATGAACACAGTATCTATATTATATAGCTGAAGCAGTAAAGGAACTAGGCCTACTTTTCGAGATAAATACCTACTCTCCAATTGAGATTGAGGGTCGTCAAAAATATATGTTAATGTATCTCAGCTAGTTAGTGCGAAAACGATATCTAGAGTTGTCTGCGACATCGAATCCGTTAGCAGAATAAAAAAAGTAGCCGCCATCTTGAACTTTTTAGTTATTAGGTACCAAGTTGCTTCCGAAATTGATATCTGGGGATCTGTGAACCTGTGACATCGAATTCGTTAGCAGAATAAAAAAAGTAGCCGCCATCTTGAACTTTTTAGTTATTAGGTACCAAGTTGCTTCCGAAATTGATATCTGGGGATCTGTGAACCTGTGACATCGAATTCGTTAGCAGAATAAAAAAAGTAGCCGCCATCTTGAACTTTTTAGTTATTCGACGGATTACTTCAAAATTGATATCTCGGATATCTCAGTGACGTATTTATCGCATGCCCTCCACACCGCTGCTTAACGGTACGTATATTAGGTGCGTCCAAAATGGCGCCATGTTGTTACTATGAGACCGTCTATTGTTTACTTACCTACACCGTATTTTAAGAGGCGGTGTGGAGGGCATGCTATAAAAACGCAACGGATATGATGCGTCACTGCGATTCCGTACCGTCTCCGTATTTTAAGCAGTGGAGGGGTGGCACCTTAAATCATTGTTATCGACGAGACACTCGCGTCTGACAGCACTGCCATGTCCGCTTAGCGGTCTCGTAGAGGCTTCTGTCTGTGTGAGTGCGTCGATTCGAACATATTGTGTTCGTAGCTTCTTTACTGCTTTAGCTTTATTTATACTGTGTTATGATTAACACAGATGTAGCTTGATTTAATTACTACATCGCATTTCCAAAAACACAAAACATTAAATTAGTAAAAGTAAATTTTAGACGAGTTCATTCGAAACAAAATTCCTTTGATTTTGAAAGGTCAATATTATTATTTATTTATTTAGTCTTTTTAAATATTTACAATGTTAATGAACTTTCTATACTTAGGGTGCGGCTCCACTGAGGCGGAGCTGTGACAATATTAACCAATAGATTCTATGCTAACGTGCGCAAGGCGCGCTCGACGTGACCGCACGCGCCTTCTATTGGTTAATATTGGCACAGCTCCGCTCATCTCCGCCTCGGCGGAGCCGCACCCTTAGGTTGATGATTTATTATTAAATTATACTAAATAGGTTTTTTTTTGTGATTTCTAGATTTATTTTTATACCACTCTATGTGAAAACACGAACCTTTACGATTGAAACCGAGTTTCCCGAGTTTCGAAGTGAAAATAAAAATACATATCCAATGAAATGGGCTTTTTACTCCTAGGAGACACGCGGAGCTAATTGTTTTTTCATCCCTCCTGTTCGGAAAGTTTAATTTGAATGGGTCGATAGCCAGGTGGAAAATTGCGTTTCACCTCTAGGGTGGTTTTTTAATAGTTTCGATTGGCTACGGAGTGTAAAATAATTGAGCTACGTTATATTATTAAAATAAAAGCTTTTCATATATCTAAACTCGGCTATACGTTAAACGACGTATTTATTACGATCTATAGGTTCATATTTACGACTGGTCTATTTTTTTCGCAATTACAGAAAATCAACATTTAAAATTATTCCTCTATGCCGCTACCCGCCATAATGCGATAATAGCATAGCATGACACTTTTTTTTCACGTTTACGACGTTACGAACAAGAAAATACACATACTGCCAACATTAGAAAAGTTTAATCAAGTTGGCCATGCCCAAGGAGCTTATATATACAACACTGGAAGTTGAACGCGGAACATTATTAGATCAAGAATATATTCCATCTCTTTCTTTATTTTACTTTCCTCTCAGTCCAAATGAAAAGTAGTGTCTAAGTCGGGTGAGATTACCCATTTCCCCTCGAACTATTGGCGCTCTCGCTTCGTTCGAGCGCCAGAAATATCTCGCGTGAAATGGGTTACTTTCAACCCTAAGTTAATAATCTACCATTTTTACCTGGAAAAACACCCAGTTCCCGAAATCGCAGCCGACCCGCATCATGGCCTCAGCCAGGGGACCCTGACCCTGCCCCAGCGAAATGCTTTCAAAGCGTTTTCCCATTTTCATCTTGTCAGCAAACTTCAGCAAATCTATAATAATATTCAAGGTTAAGTATCTATTTGGTCACATCAATAACAAAGTTACAAGCGTCCGTGTCGAGCGCAAGCTGCAGGCCAGCGGCTCCGGCACCGGCGGGCGCGGAGGGCGAGGTACCTGCGGCCGGGTCGGTGCCGGTGGAGAGCACGAAGATGATGGGCGCGAGCGGGTCGGACTCGGCGTACAGCGCCGCCAGGTCCGCCGGCTGCGGCTCCACGAAGCGCCCGCCCAGCCCCGTCACCACGTAGTCCTGCACCATACAAATACGAATAGACGAGAATGGCCCTACTGCGTCATTACAAATAGAACACTGCCATCATGACAGCGTCGAACCTCGACAAATAAATTACTTCAAAATTATTGAAAACCTTTCTAATGGTTTTGTACGACAGGGTTCCATGGTGAGTAAACCTTCGTCTTCTTTGTCTTTGTCTTTGTCTTTGACAAATAATGTAGGTACAGATACGTTATTTATGTTATTACAAAAAAGTATTTCGACTGAAATATCCATTAGTTATTAATTTTATTTATGCAGTAACTCTTAAAGCAATTGCAACTCTGTGTATGATTCAAAATGAAGCTAAATCCTGTTCATGTTATCATTCTTCAAGACGGTCAGCGCGTCTGGCTTGTTGCCGGTTCTCGGCGGAGTATTTTCGTTTTCACTATACTCGTATTTGTCTCTGCGAGAATCTCCGTTGTTAAATGACACAACCAGGACAGAGGCTGACAATAATATTATTTAGTCTGTAATGCCACGCTTTAGCGTTATTTTAGGTTCGAGGCAAATTTAAATGATTTATATCTGAACAACTCCACCAAGCTGGTAAATATTTCGGTGGGTGGTCATTTTTAACTGACACGTAATTTTCATCTAATCATTTAGTTATAGAGTCGCAATTTTGGCAAGCATTATCTTTCTAAACTTTGAAATGATGTGATATTGCTTTTGGTGGAAGAAACGCTAGAGCCATGAGACATTTACTTTTACAAAAAATACTTATACTTATTTACTTCTATACAAAAACTATAATCTGAAGCGTCTTGAGGCTAGCTGATTAAATTTTCTTCGGTAGATTATCTGTCCCAAGTGAAATAAACGATATTTGATCTTTACGTTTTCTAAGTTTGGAGTGCACATTGAATAGCTGCAATTTCAAATCCATCATTAAATATTGAATTTCGCCTGTGATCTCATTTTCATTCCAATATTCGTACATCAGATCAAACATTTTGTTGTGTGGTGTCTTGTCTCGTCTTTATTGCAGTAATGCAGAACATAAATAATACTGAAACAGTCGAAGTGTTTTCATTTAAAATTCTAGAACGAAACGTATAAACTTGTGAAAACATGGTCGGTACAGACTTAAATATTCTTCTTAATGTGTTTAGCTAGACATGTCTTTAATAGTTTAATAAATAAAATAATTACTCTCTTGTTATTATTTAATATTTCTTCTTCAATAACGATGCTTTCTCCTTCCGTAGTAAGTGAACATTCTCGAACTAAAATCTTTGGGTTCATGATTAACTTTGATGTTTGTTTACCTTCATGTCGATAAATCATTTGCGTTTATGCACTTGTAGACGGTGGTTGACTCGGGTCACCATTTTTCATAACAGATTGAATGATTTGACATGAATTAGAATAAGTATTTGTTTTTTATTTTAAATAACTTATCACTTTTGCTAGTGGTAATGTTGATGCACAAATATATGATTATAATGAGATAGAGCATAAAGAAGTAGACTTTCAGTTATGGATAGCCTAACGCCTCCATAACATCTAGTTTTTAATTAGGTTTTGATTGAAAGAGTTTTTATCTTTGGTCTTGCTACCAAAGATAAAAAAATAAAAAACCTTTGCAAATGTATATGTTGGCTATGTTTTTTTGAACGGAAAAAAGATGGACAAAAAATGCTTGACGGAGAGGAGGAAGAAAAAGCGCAAAATATAAAGGGAAGAATCATAAAAACGGCCCAATATTGATTAGAAATGCTAAGCTCAATATTTATGAGAAATGCTTACCTTGACATGAAACTATAATGATATAAAAATATGGTTTGGTAATCAGAAGTAGTTCAGGTATGATCAAATTTTATAAAATAATGTGATAGAATTTCACTTTTAGCGTCAATAATCCGCAAGGCAATTGTAAGTAGACATTTTGTTGTTTAGTAGAGATATACACCGTGTTTTTTTTTATTTACGATAACTTCGGCATATTACTAGGTATATCCATAGAAACTAATTGGTACATTAGATTTTTAAATACTGCGAAAAAAAAATTTTTTTTCGGTTTAGTACAAAATAATGAAATCTTTTATCTTTGGTCATTCTAAAAGGGCCTTTAGCCCTTTAGAGTTAACTAATAATCAGTGTCAAATACGTCTATGTTGGCGTGACATACACACACAAGTAAAGATAACCCTTGACAGCTACAAGATTGTCACTTTAGATTGACGCGTATACAAACCTAACAATTGGAAACTCTTTACTCATAAGAGTCATAAGTATTAAAAGAAAATTGTTGTTATCAATTAAGAGCCTTTTACACTAGTTTAACGTGATTAACTGATTAAATTTAAAAATTAAATATCTTTAAAACCGTTAGACTTATCATTTGTCTGTCTTCAGGAAATTAACTTTGTTTGACCTAAAGAACGTTCCCTTAAAGTTATCGTAAATCAAAAAAAACACGGTGTATATATATCTGACGAAGTTCATCCTGCTCTGAATCCATAATAATTAATATATTTTCCTGATGGGAAGTCATTTGACCTGTACGACTTTGTGTTCAGATTCTCATACATCGATTGCTAAATCGAATTTCAGAGGTAGATCAAGGTCTCGCTGAACGCTGTCCCTGAGGAACTGTCATCAAATCATAATACCTCTATCTTTCTACGGGAATACAAAAGAGGCGTAAGTAAGCCCAAATCACATACAAATTGCTTGATGAATGACGTCAGATATTGAGAAATAAGAGTTATGCCTATTAAATTATTTTACTATCCTGTCCACCTTTCATACTTTCATATATCAAGACCTTTCATTATTTTCTCTTTTGCTTATAGAAAATGTCCTAACAGAGTGTTAGTTTCCAAGAAATCAAACTTAAAGGAAAATTATATAAAAATAAACGCACTCTACTTGAGGGTCCCTCTCCTCCCCTAGTTTGACAGAGACTACCGATCCACAGACTTACAAAATACTAACTGCAAACTGGAAAATATTTACTGCAAAGTGGATCAAGTTGTTTAGCTAGTAGTAGGGGTTCTAGGGGTACAAAGGTTCGTGGTCATATGTTAACTATGCGACAAAATATTGTGCTGATGTTTCCGTGTCAAGCCAGATATAGCACGTGATTTACGTTTGTCCTTATTTCTTAGTTCACAGCTCCAGTAAACCTTTTGCAATACTTCTCGGTTCTTATGAAACCCTGCGGCGGACTGCGATGTATTTTGCAATTTTTATATGGCACCTAATGTTTACGACGGATTATGCAAGTACATAACTAGTAAAGACGTGAGTAAACATATAAGCACTTCGAGCATCAAGTGCTTACCTGAAGGCCAGGCACCAGCTTGTCCGGCCGCAAACATTTGAGGACCAAAAGTTTTTGGAACGCGTCCAGCTGCGTGTCCAAGGGCTTTGGGTACGCGAGCCTGGAACACAAAGCTTCCGCTGTACCTCAGGAGTAGTGAACAAATCCTAAAAAAGGTTTAATTTACAAAATAATTAAAAACCATTTCAAGATTTTACAGACAGTCGTTAATCAACTCTTTTAAAAATCACGTTACTTACAAAAGGAGCGGCGCGAAGGCGTGACGTGACTTACTTGTGCGGGATGACCGCGTCGTAGATGGCGGGACGTGACTCACTTGTGCGGGTTGACCGCGTCGTAGAAGGCGGGACGTGACTCACTTGTGCGGGCTGACCGCGTCTTAGAAGGCGGGACGTGACTCAGTTGTGCGGGTTGACCGCGTCGTAGAAGGCGGGACGTGACTCACTTGTGCGGGCTGACCGCGTCTTAGAAAGCGGGACGCGACTCAGTTGTGCGGGTTGACCGCGTCGTAGAAGGCGGGACGTCACTCACTTGTGCGGGTTGACCGCGTCGTAGAAGGCAGGACGTGACTCACTTGTGCGGGTTGACCGCGTCGTAGAAGGCGGGACGTGACTCACTTGTGCGGGTTGACCGCGTCGTAGAAGGCGGGACGTGACTCACTTGTGCGGGTTCAGAGCGTCGTAGAAGGAGCGAAAATGGCGTAGCTGGTTGGGGAAGTCATCGTAGAAGAATTTCATGGTCGGCACCGACGCCAGCTCCTGCATGTCCAGCCACATCTTCTCCGAGATCCACTTGGGCTCGGGGTTCGGGGTTTCCTAAATGTAAAACCATAACGCTTGTGGCCAGTCTATCTCCAGAAAGTTAGTAGTACAATGTGGTCGACGCGCTGAGAATTGAAAATTAAAGTGGTGCAACCAATTGAAGCCTTATTTTGACAATTATATTTAAGTTATACCAATGTGATTTAAAATTATTGACTGTACTATGGGTACAACAACAACTGATGAACATATTATATGATCATCATTCGTTCATTGAATAATGAAACATTAAACAGAATTACAGCGTCAAATAGTCTCACACTAATATCTCAAATCGAATTCAAAAAATAATTAGTTATTCATAATTAATGAATTTGATTGACAAGCTAAATTAAGCGAGGGTAAAAATTGTCATTGTCCTTCGTAATATCTTAAATGGAAGCATTATAATATAACGATATGTTTTCATTTAAGATATTTTCAAGATTTTTAGTATTTGTAGTTTTGGCGTGTCTCTCGTAACTCCAGCTAAAATGCTCGACCAGATAAATAATAGTAGATTATACACCGAGGGGATAAAGCACTGTTTTATGTCACGGGCGCGATATTGAATCCTGAGCAAATCCACCCACACCACTCCGGATTTAACTCCCGAGTGCAGCGATGGTGTTAAGAGTTAATTCCTGAGCGAAGCGAGGAAATTAAATTGGAGTCCGAGGTGCAGCGAGGGATTCAAGCTCGCCCAAGACGAAAACAGCTTTATCCCAAAGGAGAATACTCTACTTTTCTCACTTTTTGCGAGACAATAAAACGCAAACGTCAAATCTCAAATCACTTTCACTTTATTCACTCGATATTTTATTTAAATTATAACCTTTCAACTTCAACCACCTGCTAATACAGCAGCGTTTTGCAACACTCGCGGCTTTTATTTTCTTTTTTTGCGTATATGGCTTGTAGTGGCCAGTTCGATTTTCAAATAAGTTGTTCCGTAGAGACCTTTGCTGTAGGTTTCAGTCGCGAGGCGTTCGTACAAGCCGATTATTTACGGCTTTACCAAAAATTCCTATGCATAGAGTAGGTATACAAACAAAACGTAAAACCGACACACGCCATACACCTTTTTTTGCTCCGGCTTGTCTATTTATTTACGTGACGCTTCGCCACTGGTAGGTTTCTATGGAACAATTTTTCATACGAATTCAAATCTCATTATAACCCACTGGTTAGCCGATGGCTATAATGAATTACTTTAAGTGAGAATTGCATAATATATAATTGGACAATTTCGAGGATGTGGTGTGAAAATACCTGTAATGAGGTCGCCAATAACACTTTTTTAGGCATATGCGTTCCGTGAATTGCAATAGAAAATTACAGTTCATATAATTTCCGCAATATGGCGAGGATTTTCATTTTGCTGGTCAGAATTTAATAAAAAAAAACACCGTAAAGAAATAATTCTAGCGGTCTTGATACAATAATAATTATACATACGCAAACTTGTTGAAAAACACAAAATTAGCAATAGCAGAATCAGCGAAAATGCAAATAAAACAAAAAAAGAGAATATCAATGATTGTTTGACTGTCAGTCACCTCTTCTATCTTGCCCCCGTTGAGCAGGAACTGGAATTCCGTATTCCGGATGACGCCCTTGTCGATCAGGATGCGCGCGCAGAGCAGGAAGGCGAACAGCAGCTTGTGCCGCTCGAACAGGCTCCGGCACACGTTCACGTACAGCAAGAACGTGAAGTGCTCTATGATCACGTCTACCCGCTCGATTATGTCCTCTAAACAACAAAATATAAAGGAATTATAAAGAGATCTGATAAACTCCACACAAAGCATTTCCTCCGATCTCTTTTGGCAGACTCTTAGAAGATTTAAATTACTTTTACGATGTAAATACCAGAGTATTCGTTGTACTCTGATGTCTATCGCGTTCACACTCTTTGACATAAACATAACAAATATTGGGTATATTTGGCCAAAAATGTGGTCTACCATCCTACGGTTGAAATTCATTGGCACGTCATGATACAATAAGTTCGATTTTCCTTTGCAATAATATTATGAGAGTGACAAGTGTCAACCTTAGCGATAATTAGAACTCAGATAAACTTTTTTTTGTTTGTCAAAACTGGTAGACCACTTCCTTGGCCGACCCTACCTACCTACTATCAAATATGTTCTATGTTTTTACTGCTATGTACAAAGTAATATCAAAAGGTAGGAATACCGTTGGGCTCGGTTTCAGCCATGGCGCGGATGAATAGCTTGACGAACCACTCGAGCGAATACTGGTACATGGGGTCCACGTTGGCCATGCCCGACAGGCAGAAGAACAGGATCTGCCCGCGGTTAGCCACCGGCACGTAGCCGCTGCGAGCCTCGTCGATCTCCACCGTCGTGCGCTCCATGTCCTCCACTTTAGCCTGGCGATCAACGGAACTTACAGATACGAGTATAGACAACATCACTCTATGACGCAGACTTATTTTTATTTTATTAGTTCCAATGTAATGGCCTCGATTTTGTAACATCTTTTACTGATACTAATTTAATTTGTACAAACATACTCATATTTATTACGTTATTTACTTTAAATTTTATGTTTAGTTGGGATAGGGAGATTAGGGGAGGAGTCACCATGATCTCGACGCTCTTGATCTTGATGGCCTCGAGCGTGAGGATGAGCGGTATGTCGTCGACTGGCGAGCCCTCGCTGTTGGACAGCCCGTAGAGGATGTCCGACTGCATCTCGGCCAGCTGCGCCGCCATCTGCGCGCGCGATACGATCAGCGTGCCGCGCAGCTCTTCCAGGTCAGGCCGCTCCTGCGCCACCACAATCGACAGCAGCTGCTCCGCCAGCCCGCTGTCCACGCCACGCGATACTTATTACGTGCTTTCATTTAACTTCACTTGTACATATATTAGTTTGTACGAGTATACACGATGTTCGGGTCAAATCTTGCAAGTCAAAGTTACAAGTTGCGAACTTGCAAGCCTGTTTAAAAAAACTGAACAAATGCGATTTGTACACGCATTTTGTGCGATTCTTATGCGTTTTTCTGTTATCTTAAAGTCGGTAACTATAGGATGTATTTTTTTTCATTTAAAGTTACTGATAGACTGATTATTCGCTAGAATACCCGCCCAAATGAGTCTTTCGAATGGTTGTTCGAAATTAACAAGGTGGTACTAAATTTGACAGAAATATTTTATTACAAGTTGAGTCATCTTCCGGTAAGTCCGGTTAGATTTTAAATATAGATTTGTAGTCCAAACCGGCGGTTCGTGTTCGGTTAAAAGTGTACAGAAAGGCATTGTAGTTGTGAGTGAGGGCGCGGGTACCTGGGCACGAGCGCGAAGTTGACCACCTGCACCTTGACGGAGGTCTCGGGCGTGTAGCGCGGGTTGGGCAGCTTGGTGGTCATGTACAGCCGGAACCCGGCCGAGAACGGGATCAGCGAGTCGCCCAGCTTCAGCACCATCTGCCCCGCCTGCCGAAAGTACTGGCGCTGCGGGGGGGAGAGACAAATATGGGTTAAAATCACCTGTGACGTCAAATTGGGATTTTTATAATATCAGGGAAAGCAAAACTTACAGTTTGAACTATATTAAATTGTCATATTAAATTTAAAATGTATTTTCCGACGACGTTGAAATATTATGAGTATGACCTTTCGCTTAATAGAAAAGAAAAAAAAAGGATTTAAAGCAAGACAAATAATATGAAAACCCTGGCCATGTTTCCTAATTTTAGCTGTCCTGAATTCCTATAATGGTAATGGTTAGCTCATGGTAAGTATATGAACAAAAGTAAACAACGCCGCGTGTTACGTGATTTCTGAGCGCGAAGTGTTCAAGCGTTCATCACATGTTCGAATTTTCACTTTACTATCCGAAAACTTGTCCTAAATCTATCGTAGAACCCCTAAAATTAACCCAACTTTTTAATAAATTATTTAATGTTTACTTTTCCTTTACTACTCGAAGTCGATACGCAAGTCAATGTCTATGCCAATTCACTATGAAGTGTTAGTACTTTAATACTGGTACGGGGCGCTAATACCTATCACAATACACATAATCCGGCGACACGGCGACACGACACACGACACGTTAACGTTACTTACTCGATGAAAGATAAAATTTCGTGCCCGGCGCTCGGGGTATTGAACACCTTGTCGAAGAGAAGAGGCGATAAGTAAACGTGATGTATTATTCAAATATTATTTTCATGCTGAAGCTACACTTTTGGCGAGACTTTCCCAGGCTCCGCATGCAAATTATCAGGTTTTACCTTATTCATTAGTTTACCTTCAGAACAGGATCTAAAGCTGGATCTAGTTCTTGTCCAACGTTCTCCAGTAAAATGGGTTTCCCGAATCGAAGAGCAGATTCAAAATTTCTTAATAGATCTCGATCGTTCGGCTTGCACACAAGAAGGCCTTCGATCTTGCCCTGCGTTCAACAAAATTTGATGAATACAACAGTTCTCACAGAATTACCAGAAACGACGGAGCAAGTGTACAGTGGGCCGCAAAACTGCATGGACCGTACATAACTACAGGTGTAAACAAAAATGAAACAAAATCTTATTAAGTCGAAAAGTTCGTAATAATCTTGATCTCTCAGTTAGCTTATGGAATAATACTGAAGCTCATTGAAAAAGTAAGCTAAACACAATGTTATCGAACTACATCTGTAGGAACCAGGAGAACGAGCGGACTATTAGAGGCGCACCATGGCTCGGATCCACTTGTTGGCCTGCGTCTGCGGGTCGATGATGAGCGGCCAGCGACGCGAGTTGGACATCAGCACCGCCGACTCCACCGACAGCGGGTCGCGCGGCAGCCCGTACATCTGCCACGTCCTGCACAAAGTTTACTAATGTGTTTAAATCTTTATTGATATATTTTTGTGTTGCAATAATGTTACTAGGCACAAATATTTTTTTGCAGAATTAAATTTCGAATAGTTTTTTAAACGACTTCAAAAAAGGAGGAGTTTCTCAATTCGCCCGTATATACATATATTTTGTTTATGTTTGTTCGCGGATAACTTCGTCGTTTATGTTATGAACCGATTTTGATGATTCGTTTTTGTTGAAAACATATCCTAGGGGGAGTAAAATGATAAGGAAACCAGGATCTGGTGAGGAAGTCAGTGAGGAATTGAGGGAACTTCACAAATATTGTAGGCAAACATATAGCGTTCTTAGTATTTTTAGTGACAACTCCAGCATTTGCATTCAGAAAATATCATTTGCTGAAGCCAAACTGATGCTGTAGACCACAGATGGCCACTGGAATCCCTCTGCGGTACCGATTTTAAGGGTGGCGATAACATCTCAATTAAGTTAGTTGAGCGACTACAACGCAGAACATTTAATTGTTTTAAAATGAACATGATAATTCCGCGGCGTTGCTTGCGGCGAGCTTGAATTGTCTTGAAATTTTAAAATTACCTTTCAATATACTTAATATCAAATATCATGCGTAGTTCAGAAGGATAACATGCGAAAAATATTACGATAATAATAATTAATACGAAGGTTAATTATAAATTAGTTACATAAATAACTATTGTAACAGTATGTATAAATAGCGTAGCTAATGTAACTTTAAAAATATCGTTTTTGGGGTGGGCAATGTTATCCCCTAGGGCTAAAGTAACCCAAGTTCACGAGGAGTACGTCAATCGTACCTACCTGATCTGAACAGCGTCGCTCAGCACTGAGAGCGGCGTGGCGCCCTCGGAGTGCGGAACCTTTACCTCCTGGTGGTTAAATGGATTTATCAACAAAACATTAAAAATTAAAGCTTTTATAGTCCAACCGTCAAACTCTATGAAAACGAGCTCGGTTTAACCGCGGATCTAAAAAAACCGGACGTAACCTTGTCGTCATGAGTGAAGCATGCAAAATGGCCGTCCGTTTACGTGGGTGCGCGTTTAAGGGTTGCCATATAAATCAGAAGTTTGCCCATTTATTAGCCATCGACGAGTTGCTAAGACCAACTGTCTTCCTCGTCATAACAGCTCGATATTGCATATTATTGAATTGTCATCGCAATTACATAAGTATGCAAAATTCCAAGACAATCAGACAAATTATAAGTAGCCAAGTTAAAACGGATTTCCAAAATTTGATAACAATCTTAGTTTCTTAGATTGTTTGTGAGTTAGACATAAGCGAGTTCGAAAACCAGTCAAGTACGAGTCGGACTCGCGCACCGAGGGTTCCGGATTTAAGGTGATCGCCAAAAACTACTGATTTTGTTATGAACTTTATTTTTTATCCAACAAGGTCCATTTTGACAAACACTTCATTGTATTTTTTCCCATAACATATAAATAATTTGGTATGTCAGGTATTATCCAGAATTTTTGGTCCATAATCTTGGGATATAAGGGGGAGCCGCACAAAAAAAATAATTAAATGTGCGAATTCAGCCCTTTGATATGATATCCCGTTTGCTTTAATCAAATCGAAATCATTTTTCCACCCCCCATTCTAGACCCCTTTTCAATTTTTTTTTTATAATAACAGATGCGGGCAAGTTGTACAACTATACCAAATTTCAAGTTGATAACATTTGCAGTTGCTGAAAAAAACTACTGTGACATACAGTCAGACTGACACAACGAAGTGTCACCATAAGGGCTTCTTTGTTACCACTTTAGTACGGAACCCTAAAAACCAGTCAAAATCAAGCTTGACTCGCATAGACAGGGTCCCCACTATTTGGGAAATTTTCCCTTTAAAAACACTGCTGTCATTTTTGTATGAAATTTGCATAAAATTTGCGTGTAATTCTTAAAAATAAAACATATTTTTAAGAATTACACGAAAAATCATAACTTACACGTGGTAAGCGATACCGTGTGACTTTTTATATTTACTCCTGTAATTTTGGAAGCTCCAACTTCACAAGACGGCATTTTCTTCGGCATAAAATTAAATGTCTTTCGTTCTGTGGCTCGACGCGCAATGGCGGCGGGTTGTCAGACCTAGTGTATCTGTGTGACAGTAGCTTGTATTGTACAGGTAACCAACGAAATTGCCGACCTTGCATGCTTCACACCTTTTTAGGGCAACGTTATGTCCGTATTTTTTAGGCCCGTGTTTTTATCGTTAAACACCTCTATATCTACACCAGCAGCAAGTGGCTATAGTTGAGTTTCTACACCACATAAAACGGTCAAATACGGCTTTTTCTGAATCAAAGATTTCCTTTGGCAGGATTAATCTTTGGGTACCTAAGATGTTTTTAAGAAGTGGAGCCACGCAGATTTTTCATGCAGGTGGGGGGAGGGGGGAGGGTTTTTCGCCCGGCGATGAGAGTTAAAAAAACTTATTGGGGGCCCTCAAAAATTCACATCAAAAATCTTGGCAGCTCCACTTCTAAAATCCATCCTTGGGTCCTAAG
The DNA here is from genome assembly GCA_923062465.1 of Acleris sparsana. Lineage (NCBI taxonomy): Eukaryota > Metazoa > Arthropoda > Insecta > Lepidoptera > Tortricidae > Acleris > Acleris sparsana. The sequence goes on from OV281288.1 coordinate 357,559, forward strand.
GACTAATCCTGCCAGAGGAAATCTTTGGTTCACGAAATGCCGTATTTCATCTGCTACAACTGCCACTAGATACACGCTGTAGCAAAAATTAAACCGTCATCATAACCCAATAAACAGTTTTAAAATAATAACCGGTCTCTTTGGAATTGTGTGCCTGCATCTAATATTTCACGATCAGATCGGGGACGTACCTATTAACAAAGGGCCAGGTCAGGAGACCCTAACCCGAAGCACGTGTATGAAGAGACATATGAGTGTGAAGGACGCGAGGGAAGTTTGTCTGGATCGTAGCAAGTGGAAAGAAGTGGTATCTGCCTACCCCTACGGGAAAGAGGCGTTATTGTATTTGTATCCAATATTTCGCTTAATCATTTTATTTTACTTGAAATAAGTATGTACCGAACCGGTCATTATTTAACGCTATGTATAGTGGGTTATGAAGATGGTTTTATTTTTTACTAGCTTCTGCTCGCGACTTCGTCCGCGTAGATTTAGATTATCGTTAGTCCCTCGGCAACTTTTTTTTTTTCGGTATTAAAAGTAGCCTATGTGTTAATCCAAGGTATTTAAACTATTACCATTTCAAAATTCGTCCAAATCCGTCCAGCTGTTGCAGCGTGAAGGAGTAACAAGCTAACACTCAAAGTTTTGCATTTATAATATTAGTAGGACGTTTTTACAGAGACTACTGTCACTTTTCTGGAGCAACTATGTAATTAAGAGGTTTGAAAAACATGATGGTCCATCGTTTGGACCCCGCCCGGGTGCACGGCGCGTACCTCGATGTGGGCGATCCAGGCGTTGATGAGCTCACGCCGGAACTCGTCGGTGAACGGCGTCACGTACCCCACCGCACCTGCGCCGCACAACAACCGCTTTACACATTTTATTACTCAATACCTATTAAATCTACCGCTGGGAGAATCGATTTGTGAAAAGTTTCTATACTTAGTATTATTAATTCAATTTTACAAATAATTATGGTGTATCTTAAGTCTTCTTCTTCTTAGTCGGTATCTTCATTGCTGAAGGTCGTGTCTAGTTTGAACTTCTCGTGACTTGATGCACCATGTTCTTCCATGCGTTCCTGTTTTCGGCGGTCTTAATAGCTTTAGGTATCGACTGGCCAGTGAGCTTCCTAACGAGATCTGACCAACGGGTAGGTGATCGACCGCGCGGTCTTTTCCCGTCCACTTGACCAACTACCATCAGCTTTTCCAAACTGTCCGGGTCTCTGCGAGCGACGTGTCCGAAGTATTTAAGTATCCGCTGGAAGCAGATAGTCGATAGCCTCGTGGTTATTTCGAGCTCGTTAAGAATGGATACATTGGTACGACGTGCGGTCCATGGAATTCGAAGCATACGCCTCCAACACCACATTTCAAAGGCGTCGATTTTTGCCCTTTCTTTCTGCCTTATCGTCCATGATTCGGCACCTTAAGTAGGTACGATAATATTTTTATACCGGGAGAAACTGTAACATGTTTGATCAGTATTTATGAGGGAATACTAAGTACTTGTATCTATGTTTGAATAGTTGAATCTTTCCATTAGGTATGTCAAAAAAGCAAAAACATTATCCTTTTACTTAGATGTAGTTTTAGGTCACTGTCGGCTTGGGTAGGTAAGCATATCTGCGTGAATAAATATACAAACTAGATTGCTAATGTCATACATTAGAACAAAGATCGCCCAAAACTTATTATCATCGCCGGTATCTGATAGTTCCACTTATTATATTAGATGGCGTTACTATACAAGCTCAATTGTGATGAACCTGGTGCCATCTATTGAATAGTCCACAATTCAAAACTTTAATAGCATAACTGCCATTGACAGATTATATTATTTCTAAATATAAAACTACTTCATTTGAAATGCTATAGCCAAGTTAGTAGTGTGATAGACACACAAGTTGAAATATACTAGTTCGATTCTCATGAGATGTTAATAATTCATGTTAAGTTATTTTATTTTATGTTTATTTTGTAAAAACAAGTAAGACTGGGAGAGGGTATTTGTATTTATATTAGATATTTAAGTTTCGATTCAAAATAGCTGAACAATATTGTTCTGAAGATTCGTAAAATGTCAGCGCGGTTTTAATGCATGCAGAAACCCTGCTTAGAAATAATTAATGTCATCCGCACTGACCTTCAAAACTGGGCCATTTTGCACTATTTCTGGCAATAATTTTAAATTTTGGGACCCACAACATTTGGCGCTGTGACCTGACCGTTACACCCTGGCTATTGCTCAACCAACACACGTTTATGATTGATGGATTTAAAGTTTCGGGTCCACAATGCCTCCTTGAGGAACGCCCGTATAAACTTATATTCTGAATGAATGTGTAAAGGTATCTTTACAATAACACTAAAATAAAATTAACACTTAATACGTTCTTGTAACGTTATACGTTCTTGCTTTTGGGTACTTATCTATTAGAAGTACAGGGAGCGACATTTTTTTTGTAAATAATAACAAAAGCGAGTAGGAAATAGTTGTTACTTACATGCGCTCAAAAGAATATCTCCGATAAGATTAACTATATCAATATCTAAATCTTTGATAGTCTTAATCCACCGGACTCTTTCGCTAGACAGCCCGTTAAGTAACCTATAGAAGAAACATTGTTAAATCATTTAGAAGTGGTTAAATCTGGAGATGAGAGAAGTAACAGGGGGTAGACATTTGCTGAATACGAGGATTTAAAACAGGCTACTTGGATATATTGAATGAGAGGTCCCGCCAGCTCACCGGTTGGCCCGATCCATGCGCGCCAGGCAGGCGTTGATGTCATCTTCCATTTTTCTCTTCTCATCCTCTTTCTCCTGGAGATATGCGTTTAACTTGGCGATGCCCTCGAGCAGCGCTTGCATCTTCGCCCTCGCATTGGCTAGCACCGCTGTACATATAACGTGAGACTTAGCAAAACGATAGTACAAAAAATATCTGGTGGATTATTTTGGACCTTTGAGTCAAGTCTAGTGTCGTTATCAGGTAGCTAGATGATGCCTAATTCATTCCATATACTAGTTTTTTAGGGTTCCGTAGCAAAATATGACGCAGTACTTAAAAAACTTATAGTAGTAACGAAACGAGGGCGCCGCCGTCGCGCTGTCAACAACTGATTTACGTGCTCCGTTATTTAATATAAGCGAAAACTAAGTAAAAATAGTTTTTAGCTTAAAACACATAAAATACCCCTTAATAATGCTGAACAAGTGAAGAAAACAGTGTAGTGCGTTAAAACAATTGAAAAAAAAAGCAAAATCGCGCCAGTCGTGACAAGTGTAAAAACAGTTTAAACATTCTACCTTAATTATAGTGCAATAAGAACGAGTGAGCAAATACACAGACTTACATACTTTTCTTTGTTACTTTTCTCTTAGTTTAACCTGAAATTGCAAGTAAGTAAGTTCTGTTTACTGACCGCAAAACGACAAAGGGAAAAGAGCCTCTTCCACTAGTGCCACCTATTAACGAGTAGAAGAGAGTAAACAAGAACCCAATGATTACAGATAAGAGCTCACGGAACTGCTATACCGACCTTATAAGCGCCATCTACCGGTGAATAGATTAAACAAAATGGACGTTTACTTCAATCTAGTAAAAATAATATTATAACTCGGAAAACCAGGGGAGCGGCGAAATGAAAAGATGATGACTATGAGATATTTTTTACTAAGACATGAGAGAGTAGAGTACGATACAGTGGTGAGTGAACGAATGACATTTAACTGACGTACCACACTGGTCGAGGATAAATCAAATTTGACAATACGCGTATTGGACATAATGCGTATTGGATAGCAAGCGTCGAGACGATCCCAGCAAGGGTGGAAGTACCCGTGATCAATCAATGTGGACTAGGTAAGGTAAGTAAGGGTTTAGACACTTAGTATGTCTCATCAAGGGTGAAAGCAAAAAATTCGCAAGTACCAAAGGCCCTAAGGATTCGATATAAAACAAATATCAGTGGCTGGTATACAGTGTGTGGCCCAAAACCGGGGATAATATTAAAAACAGGGGCTCTATAGATCACCGGTAATTACATTATAATGGTCTTACCCAATTAAAATCAGAACATAACTTTCAGTTTTTTTCTAACAAACTTTATTGCAAATTCAATGTAATGCAAACACCCCTAAATCTACCGCGTATTGTCAATGGCACCCTGTACTCAGACATACCGCGTACCAAGTGACCAAGCGACGATATCGCGACGGGAAAATACATTACCTAAAATTTTTAACTTTGTAGGCTGTTTTCTCCGAAATTATAGACTTTCTAATATTAGATTCTTGTGATAGTTAATTGAAATGTTCTTAAGAATCCCCATTTAATTTTTTCGCCCCGGTTTTGGGCCACACACTGTATAAACAATCTGGGTGGGACAAACGATTGCGCGATCTAACGTACAGCTAACGCCATCTAGTTACAAAAAGTTAACTAATACCGGTAAGGCGCGAATACATTGCTTATTAACGCCATCTGCTGTCGGGTAGCGGTGAACAGAGTTCACGTATATCGATCAGGCGTGATTATATTGCTTCCTAACGCCATCTGTTGTGGCGTGGTGGTAAACTGTGTTACAATATTTGAATAAATAGAGTTAGCAGAACAAAAAAAAGACATGAAAGAAATAGAAACAAATATCACAAACAGTATAAACAAGACAATTAACTAAATTAATTAGATCAATGACTTCGAAGTGTCAAGTATACGCCCCCACGGAAGACTCTCCGGATACTGACATCAACAGTTTCTACACCACCGCTAACCAAGCTCAAAAAAAGGCTGTGAAAAACCTAATTATTATGGGTGACTTCAACGCCAAAATTGGTATAAGTAAACCAGATGATAAATATATAGTTGGAAAATTTGGTTATGGTAAAAGAAGCCTACTAAGAGGAGAGTTACTAATACAATTCGCACAAGAAAACCACCTGTGCATTATGAATAATTTCTTTAAGAAGAAACTAAGCCGTAAATGGAGTGGAAGTCACGAAACTAACGAAAAATGCAATCGACTATATCCTTACAAACTTTCAAAATAAATTCCAAGATATAAATGTACTTAATAAAGTTGCGTTCCCTTCAGACCATCGCTTAGTACGAAATGAAATGAAATTACTGCGACGTTCGTCAGCGCAGACGAAAAAGACGCGAAAACCAAGTTCTACTCTCAAAAAAAAAACCTGCCAAATGCGAATCTGAAGTATTAAAACACACGCACTTACAAACTTTCGCCTTTATAATATTAGTGTGATTTTTAATGATCTTCAATTTATAAACGAAGTCAAGTAAAATTGTTAAAAATAAAGACAAAATAATAGAACGTTTGTGAATGAATTTAATGTACAACCACCTCAACAAGGCGATGTATGGTAGGAATGTGTACATGTGTATAGTATAGCCATTTACCAGAAAGTATCAAGTCACTTACAGGAAGCCTTTTCAAACGCATAATGACTAAATGGCTCATGGATGAATGTTTTTATAGTGTTCAAGATTATTTAAATTTTAATGTAAATGTATTATAATATAACCCATGGTATTATTAGAATTATATATTATTATTATTATTTTAAGACATGTGAAGTAGATTTTAAATCAACAAAATATTTGCACGCTTGCATGCGGGCTGAATACACTGGAACATTATTTTGTAACATTTTATTTTATTACTGTATTCTAGCAAATAAACTAATTTTGATTTGATTTGATTTGATTTGAACAATTACATATTAACTGAGTACATTTGAGCTGGCGTTTGAAAATATCGCACCTGGAACTGCAGATATCACGCACGGACATCTTATTAATTCTAGGCATGCTTGAGCTGCCATAGAGCTTTGGGTCCACAGTGGCACCTAAGCTTCTTCTTCTTTCTGCCAACCCCCTACAGATGGGCAAGGAATATACAAGCGATTTTTTTAGGCACTGCCCCAAATTTAAACAGCCTATCAAACTGCCCTTGAGGTATGTTGTTTGAGAGAAGCCTCTATAGGAGGCCAATTTTCGATTCACAATTCACGACACCATTCGACACTAATTTATTGTCACAGAGGGGCATGATCTGCAAAACTAACGCACCAATAAAAAAAAGCGAGTTCTGAATAAGAGTAAGTATCTTTTAAATATCGTTTTCTTACCTGTCGTACATTACAAGCACACATTTTTGAAATTACAGGGTTTGTTCTATCATATTCCCCTTTGTAAAAGTGCATTAAACCCTCGTGTGACATTCGGATGTGCCTTCCATGCCTCAAATGCGGTTTTTTGCCCCTTCCGTTAAAAGATGAGTTTGTGTCACATCCAGTCAAACATTTTAGTATGTCAGATTTGACTACAGATCTCATTAAACCTAAGGATTATAGAGCAGTAGGACTACTTTGATTTTCATGACAACAAAACGTGTCAAGGTCTCTCTACTTCATGCTCACAGGCTGCCGATATTGTACAGTTTACTGAACAAATTGCAGTCGTTTTTCAGAGAAATAATGCAATAATTATGTTACTTTATATTGAAAATAGTCAATGTATATTAAATGTTAATATTTTTAAAATTTCCATTATATGGGCTTTTAGACAGTATTTATCAAAACCAAGTTTAATACAAAAATGTAAAACTATATGGGTTTGTTTGCACTATGTTACAACTAAAAGTTTATTTAAGTATTGCGTCATATTTTGCTACGGAACCCTAAAAACTGGTATGGAGAATGATTTGGGCTTCATCTAGTTACCAGATCATCATCATCATCATCATCTTGTCAGCCGAAAGACGTCCACTGCTGGATATAGGCCTCCCCCAAGGCTTTCTACTCAGACCGGTCTTGTGCTATCCAGATAACGAAACCAAACTTGACTCAAAGGTCCAAACTAATCCGCCAGAAAAAAAAACTGAGCGCCGGCAGCTCGGTACTTTGACCCCACCTCCGCCCCCCCTGTCGCGAAGTTCAAGCTGGCTACCGGGCGTGTTGGGCTCAGGTGGACGTGTCTAATACCCGTACCAAATGGCATTGCTGTACTGATGTACTCAAAATTGTATACCTCTCCATACAAGTATTCCCAATAGAAAACGGACTTATTTAAACTCAAATGTCGTAAAGTATTTAGGTAAAAGGTTTGGATCGCAAAACCTCGTGCCCATATCAGACAGTAATGTACGGTTAGGGAAACTGAAAGACGCATGTTTTCTTATCTTATTCACATTGCAACAAACACGAGAAAATCGTCATGACTTTGAAAAAACCTCGTATCTCATATTTCGTGACGTATACGGTTTTAATCTTAAACCTGAAGATAATTAAATTCAAACTCATACATCTTGTAAGAGTTTTTTCTAAAGTAGTAACGATATACAGCTTTCAATTTCCGTCACTGTACCTCCCTGAAAAAAGATAATTTAACTTAATAGTCAGTTATGGTCGTCACCGGAGCCGGAGCCGCGGCGCGGGCGGCGGAGCGCGGGGAGAGCACTACCTCATCGTAGACCGTCTTACCTCAGGTATAGGGACTGGTTCCAGCAGCTCATAGCCAACCTTCACTGAGCTGGACAGGCACTTTAAGAAGAATAAGATAGTAGTTCGTCTTCAAACAAAGGTATATCGCGCGTTTTGCATATCTGTGTGCGTGTCTCGAGCGTACGCGACAAAACAAACTCAACAAGTAACACCAAGTCGGTTTATTCTAGACAGCGCCGTCGCCGCGTTTGGATGCGTCGTTGCGTTCGTATTAAGCGGCGCGCATCGACGCAACATTAGCACCCGAGCGGCAATAGGTATCAGAAACTTGCAAAGGGCTGGAGACGAACTAGTTTTGTATTTATATTATGGAGTTACCCTCGACGGCGGCCAGCTCGGTGGTGGCTTGCTGGAGCGCTGCGCGCTTGGGCGCCACGCCCGTGTTCACGTGGTAGAACTTGTACATGGCGTGCACCCACATGCACAGTGACTGGCACGCCTTCGACACCTGCGCCGTATCATACAAATACGCTTTTAATTTGGTTTGAATAACATCTAACCATTATAAAGATTTTTTCACTGTAACTTGTGCAAATACTAAGAACCATTTATAAGTTTATTCGTTTATGTGTCTTCTTGTTACTTTATATTGATAAATAAGGTCTAGTGAGATTTGGTCCAAAACGTTTAAAGGCTTGCTTCTACCTGGGTATGTTACATACTCAGTCATACTACTTCTATGCAACGGTACGAAAGGCACGAGCAGAGGTGAGAAGTGCGCACCTTAAGGATCTTCGAGGGTTCGTAATCGGGGTTGACGATGAAGCGCTTGAGCTTCTTGATCATGTCCTCGGTGATGGTGTCCTTGTCGAACTTCATGAGCGACTCCAGGAAGGCCGTGGGGTCCGTCAGCATCTGCGAGCCGGGCTTCCAGTAGTTCAGAACCTTCTCTCCGAAGTTGGCTCCCGGTTCCTGCCCATCAGACGGAATGAAACGTTACAAAACCGCTCAGCTCTAATCAACTAAATAGCGTGGCGGCCACTTCGGCCCGTGGCGTGCCGCGGCTGGCTGGCGGCTTCTGGCGCGGTATTTGAGAATTCCCTGTTTGATATAACCACTTTCTGTTTAATATCTCTTTACCGTTACGTTTAATAGTTCGTCTTCAAACAAAAGAACATCGCGTGGCCTTCACGTGAAAAATATCTCTTAAATGAAAGAACATTATAAACAACTTAAAAGGAAAACTACGAGAAGAAACTACTGAGATACAGGCGGCTGATGTGATTATATCTACTAAAAAACATCTAAGACCACACCAAATAACTTTAAATTGAAATGTATAATAGTACTTCTAATATTTCCACTAAGCATGTTCTGACACGGGTTGTTAGAACGGACCTAGAGTAGCGTATGTTTATGTTGAACGATAAAACAGTTTAATTGCAGTTAACTACATGTTATAGTTTAATAAATAATCCATGCAATGAACCAATTATTAAACTATATCGTACATAATAACATGATTGTATAAGTAAAGTTAACACATATAAATTGTATTTAAACCAGACATGCATAATAAGTAAGCTATCGAGGACTCCACGGCTTTACGAGTAGAGTATTATTTAATGCATTATGATGAGTTGAGTGACTAATCGTTTGATCGAAATACCTACATTTTGTCAAAACAACGTAACTATGAAAATATTAATAATATTATTGTTTGAAATGTATGAACCGAAAAATTTGAAGAAAATCCAGAGTTGTACTTTTTCTTATAATTTATGGGAGAAGTAAAATAACTTACAAGGAAAGGCACCCAACTGTCCGGCTCCGATTTTGTTGATTTTGATATATGTTAGAGAGTAGTTTAAAATAACAGACACTTTTTTTTTCAGCGGCCCAAACTCAACCTGTTGGGAGAAATTGACCTCCAAAGTACTGAAAAGTGACTAAACCCTTAACTTTTATAGAGATATTTAAAAAAAAATGCAAGTAATAGTGGTTTGATTATAAATGTCTAAGAAGATGAAAAAATAATGAGCCCGGTGTTTTGTTATAATATCGGCTAAAACTAATATTTAAAAATTACCAAAGAAAGTGTATATTCGATGACCTTTGAAGGGTATTTTTTATCAAACCACTATAAAACTTGAAATAAAAAATATATCTTTATATAAGTTAGAGGGTTTAATCACTTTTCAGTACTTTGGAGGTCAATTTCTCCCAACAGGTTGAGTTTGGGCCGCTAAAAAAAAAGTGTCTGTTATTTTAAACTACTCTCTAACATATATAAAAATCAACAAAATCGGACCCGGAGTTGGGTACCTTTCCTTGTTAGGCAAACTTGATAGGTTTTAAGAAATTACACAATTTGAAGTAATTTTTCAAAGGTTCTTTAAAGAATGCATACAATAACAAATTAATTGACAATTGAGCAAACTGATGGTATGCGCAATAAAAATGAGATGTTGTTTTTATAATTGAAGTGATCATGACGAGTGATAACTGGTACGGCGCACCTTGATCGGCTTGATGTCGAAGACTACGCAGAGCGACTCGATGACGAGCACGACGCCGCCGGGCGGCTTCTTCATGGCCTTCACCTCCACCACGTCGTTGCGGTTCAGCTCCTGCAGCGCCTTCTCCGCGGCGCGCAGCGCGGGCATCGCCTCGTCTGCGGCCGGGAGCGGGACGCTCGTCAACTTCTGTGTAACGCTGCACTACGCTACTGCACCGACCGAACCGACCAACGACCGACGACCACTTACTTACGTACTTATCCAGTGGCGCCCGTATTACTATTGTTATGTTTTATAATAAGCTAAAGTATCCGTTTTCTTGAAGTTATTTGCTGAACAAATTAATACGCAATTTATAGGGTATACATAGAGTAATAACGATTGTCCTTCGAGTATCCTCCTTCGAGACGGATGTTAAAGGTTATTAAACTATATATATATAGTTACTATTATTGTGTTTTGTAAAAAAAACATATTTTATTCAACAATAATAGTAATAAAGCGCTACTGTGCCTCCACCTGGCGCATGTTTGGCGCAGTCTTAATACAAATAAGTTCTGAACACAATTGCATACTCCATAAACCGTTATGCAATAAAGAGTTTAAGCATTGCAGTTCAACAATTACATTACCTAAATCCCTCTGAGCGTCTTCGGCCATAGCCGTCGTCTCCTTAGCCATTTTCTCAGCAACCGCTTGCTCTTTCTCCACTTTGATGCGAGCTTCTTCGGCTATAGCCTAATAACAACCAAAGAAAAGGAGTGTTTTGACGTCTTATGCACGGAACCAAACCGTTTAAAATTGTACTTTCATTTCAAATAGAATAGAAAAATAAACTGTATTATATTTGTGGTGTACTCGTGGTTTAGCCAGTCCATTTACCTCCTGTAGCCGTCTAATGAATTACTTGAACATTTGGCCCCACGAGTGACTTCGACAAGTGTCGTCGGCAACAAACTCTCATCTAGCAGATATAAGCAACATGAGTTCTGTCGGAAACGAATCATTGGGAGCACATGGTACTGACCGTGTCGGTAGCGATCTGGTCGATGACCTTGCGCGTCTCCTCAGCCGCCTTCTCCATTAGTGGCTTCAGCTCGGCCAGCTCGATCTGCAGCTCCTTCACCTCCACCTCAGTCTGGTTGAGCTTGTTCAGCCCTGCGGACACTCAAGCTGTAGCGCGCTCCCGGACCCAAAGCGGATAGCTACTGAAGCAAGCGCTCTGACAAAAGTTTATTTGACTTAAGAATTAGCGAACATCTTATGTCTGCCTGCTCGGCCAGGTTAGATCCTGCTCGATCCCTTCAAGCGGCATCGGGCTGTCTACATCCTGTGGCCTACTGCAGTATACGGACCTTGGACATTCCTCCTAATTTGCAACTATGTGCTTTAAGTATTTTTACATGTCTGACTACCTAAATAACGTTTTCAAAAAGGTTGTTAATTAGAAGCGCTGCAAGAATTTCTATTAAGTTATTTATTTTAATTTAAGGATATGAAAAACCACAGTTTACCCGTTTTTAAAGCATTCGATTCGCTTAGAATGGATTTCTGTTTCTTCTTAAACATTTCTTTGTAAGCTCCGAGCATTTCCATGTAAGACATCGGAGTGACGTAGTTGAGTCTGTTTAGCTGTTGCAGAAACTTGGTGCTGGCATCCACTACGCTCTGGTGCGCGAAGCAGCAGACTGACTGTCAACACGATAATAAGTAATTAGAGTCAAGGGACGCCAGCAGGCGAGCTACCGGCACCAGCTCGCAGCTCGTGCTGCTGTCGGGCCGGCTGCGTCGAAGGGAGGTGCTGCGGAGCCCGCCGGCGCGAGGGCGAGCCTCCCGACTTTCCGGTTCAACGTCGTCAAGTAGGTTTGTAACGATGTTTCGAGTCTTGCGATGCTTTCACGTACCACGCCGCTCGAGATCCGCCTCACCTGAACCAACCTTCCTCGCGAGCACTGACTTTGATCTCGAGATGGGATCGTATCATAAAACAGGATACAGGATTTTTGTAAAAGCCATTGTATAGAACTCATTATGACCATTATGTTTTATTATGTTATGACCCATTTTGTATTTTCAATTTTTTTATAAGCTTTTTATTTAATTTTCTCTAAGTCCGGTTTTTATAATAAATATTCAAATATAGTAAAACAACTTTATATTATGATTATGATACGTGTCCCTCCAGACCATAATATTTTTAGATACCACTTACCATCAGGTGGGCTGAATCCCCGTTTGCCTTCTCCATGCGCATGTGCATTCGGCGAACTAGGTGTACGAATTCTTTCAATGTTTTGTAACTGTTTATGTCAAATAAATAAATATATAAACGCCATAAAGTTAATCTGGTGCAGTCCGACCACCGAGCACCGGGTACTCACGACCATGCCGTCGTACACATCATCGGTGGTGCTCAGCTCCTCCATGTTGTAGAAGAAATGCGTGGCGACGGACTCGAGCGCCGTTTTGGGCCACTCGCTGAACCAGTCGATGGTGCAGCAGTTCACCAGCGACGGGAACTGCCGCAGCCGCGCGCGGAATATCTGTGACACATTTGATACCATTCTGTTAGTTTGTTTAATTTTGCACCCTTTACCCCGAAGGGCCAAAGCACTCAAAAATAGGAGTTCCGATGTCACTGATTTGCGGAATGGAAAACCGTGAGACAGATAAAAACGCATCAGGGGAAAAATACAAATGTAAAAACTTAATTCAGAAAAAAATGCGACAGGAAATTCTTCTTCTAAGAAATATACGATATAGATCTAATAATTCCAACTTGGCCTCGGGCAGATCGCACTGCGATGTAAGTGACCGTCATACCGACGAACCTCGCCCACGGGGCTCATGACGATGATGATATGCAGGTTGCTGCGCACGCGGCGCTGGTAGCAGGCGAACAGGTTGGTCTTGGTGGCCGCGAGGTTCATCTCCATGACGGCGTGCCGCACCGACATGTAGATCTTGTCCAGGTCCTCGGCCTCGTAGATGTTGGGTACGTCGCCGGAGCTCAGGATATTGTTTAGGTCCTCAAGGAACGATTCCATTTTTATCTACAGTCAAAAAGGCGATTCCTTCACTGCCCGTGACTATAGTGCTTTAAATCCACGACGGCGCGCCCCACCAGTCAAATGGACATCGCACGGTAGCGTCAATACGTATAATTGAGTTGTGGGGCGGGACTTCGCGGATGAACAATACCAGAGGGCGGAACAGCTCATGGCAAAAATCAAACGTCAATACGGTTGGAACGTTGAATTTTATCGACATTTTCAGGTATCGATAAGTTCAGTCACCATTTACATTTCTGACTTTAACATTAACCTTTTTGATTAGCTATTTGACCATTTGACCTCTTTGGTTAGATTAAAAGTAAATTGCATGGCAGCAACTGTCATTTCTGCCACTAGTCTATTTGCAACTAATTCAAGTTTGTCTACGTATAAATGGATTTACAATGCAAAACAGAACCAGTATGCAGGCTGATCACATGTAAAAAATATGACTGTCATGTATTATTACAGAGAAGACGAGGAAAACGTCATAGCGCAGACTTAGATTACGATACGGTTTTATGCGATGAAAATTAGTTCACAGCTGATTTCCTTCCATCCTTAGGTTGTATTATTGAAACTTAGGTAGTTTTAATAATGCAGTACTAAGATAATAAGATAATTAGTTTTTAAAATTATCGCTTAATGTTGTCTTTTATTAAAATGTTATTTGTAATATTCATATGAAGTCTATTATTGTTTGCTTATGGATTTAAGGTTTAGTTTTTTTAATAAATAAAGATATGCTTGGTGAATATAATATCAGTTTATTCGATAGTCGATAAAATTCAACGTTCCAACTCTATTGACATTTGATTTTTGCCATGAGCAATTCCGCCCTCTGAACAATACTATACTACTCGTATAGGCAGGTCGTAGAGTAATAGTGATTTAGATAGTCTAATTTAGCTGACACGACAGTTTTTAATTCAGAATGTTTGTTTAGCAATCAATGGAATCTCCATAACTGACCTGTGCGTCGGAGAACAAGAAAACGATGCCCCGATTGTCGGAGCCAGCCTTGAGCATGGTCTGCTTGAGGTCGTCCCGCCACTCCGTCTGTCCGTACACCTTCGTGATCTCGATTTGGATGCACATCAGCTCCGCCATAAACGCCGCCAGCCGCGACAGTGACTGCCGACCTGGAATTAGAGCACAGCACCTAAATGACCTGTGCACTAAACAGCCATGGTATTGAGAGAACCTCTCGTGTGCGTGTGCTTGTGCGTGTATGTGTGCGTGTGCGTGGGTGTGTGCGTGTGCGTGGGTGTGTACGTGTGTGTGTGTGTGTGTGCGTACCGGAGCCGCCCATTCCCAGCAGCAGCGCGTTAGCCATGGGCTGGCGCATGATACGCGATATGCGGCACAGGTGGCCCGCGGCGTCCTCGAACAGCACCAGGGTCAGCGGGCACGTTGACGCCAGGTTGTAGTCGTCCAGGTAGTGCTCCAGGATCTCGTCCAACTGTGGAACACCAATGTAATAGTTCAGTCCACATTTTTCTCAAATAAGGTGCTTCTAAATATAATTTATTCAGGAGCACGGAGCACAGATGATATACAAGTTACTATATGAGTATCTGCTATAGTAAACTACTAGCTGCTACCTCCCGCTCTATCTAACTACTGATCGTCGTATTCCCGAAGGATCAACCGGGTAACGAAAGTCCTACTTCCTAGATTCCCGTCTCCTCTCACCTCCTCCCTGTCATTGATCTCAACATATTTCCTGTCTTCGGCCCCGATGTCCATAAAGTCGCCAAACAGCATCATTCTACCGCCGATCACGTTATCAGGTTTTTTACCGAATTGAGTTTGGATTTTCTTGTTAAGTAAACTGAAACACCAGACCACACGTAATAATTGTTATTTCGATTCCGGAATGAGTTGTTTTCGTTTATATTTCTTTAAATATAACATTTCGTCGATTGTTCTATCTCAAGGTATTCGCGCGGCACTCACTTGACGAACCACTTGCGGTCCTCGTCGCAGACCAGCCGGTCCTGGTAGACGCGCTGGTGCTCGTGGTACCACAGCCGGATCACCTCGTCCTCATCCTGCAACACAGGACCGCGCTTTAGGTTCTGGGTGTTATTACTCAAACTTACTAACAACGGTTTTAAATAGTTGATAAAAAGTTATGACTATCAATAATTATGTCAACAATATCATTATGCCCAATAAAATTATGAGAAACAAAGAGCTCCCGTTAAAACCAATACGATATCACATCAAAAGTCATATGGTTGTACAGAGTAGAAAGAGTTCTAGCATGCGTTATTTTTCTGAGTCATAGCGAAGCCATTTCGCTTTACATGGTAATCCCACCGTATTGTAATTAATAATTTTTAACAGTTGCTCAAAAAGTGGTACCTCAGGTAGCTGTATATCGTGCGGAAAGTTGGATTTTTTCTAACTAGTGCTTTATTCATATAATTTTTTTTCAAATATACTAAGCCGTGCATCCATCCAAAGAGTTTGCATCCTTTCCTACTAATATTATAAATGCGAAAATTCGTGTGTGTGTTTGTTACTTTTTCACGCTGCAACTCCTTGACGGATTAGGATGAAATTTGGAATGAAGATAGCGTATACCCTAGATTAACACATAGGCTATCTTGAATCCCGAAATAAATCAGTGTTCCCGTGGTATGGCTAAATTACTAATTTCTATACAGTGAAGTCGCAGGCAGAAGCTAGTTATACATGAAAAATACAACTAACCGGTCTTGTGCGAGCCGGACTCGCGCTTCGCGTGCGATCGCGTGCTTTTTTACGTGCCAATGCAAGTAAAAAATCTGTATAATTATGAATCTGTACATTTAGAGATGGAGATACGCGACTGATTTGGAAAACGCTTTTTCATATGTATTGTCGTCAGATTTTCAGACTCCATGGGTCCCAAGATACATGCTCATCCTAATTTGGAATCCACCGGATACTACGTGTTTATTTTTAAGTTATTTTTTTACTTTATTATTAGATGTTACTTTTAAAGATTAACTACTTATTACATTTTGTAGCTATATCTAGACTTCTGTATTAATTAGCCTTTTTATCCCAGGAGCCACCAAGTAAGCAACGTAATTGTGTTGCTTTGCCTTTTTATACATATTGGGCATTATTGATTAGCTTGGCTATACATCATACTGTAGGTTTACATTCATACTAGAAAGGATTGCCTTTATGCTAGTAATGTTACTGGTTGTTTAATCCCCACACCAGAACACAACCGGTCCCACCACCACTGAGCCCTAATGTCCGTTATATACGATTTTGATCTTGGTGTTGCTATAAATACTGTTAAAATAATAAATAAATAAATAAATATCAGGGGACAATGTCACACCAATTGACCTAGTACCAAACTAATCTCTAGGCTTGTACTATGGGTACTAGATAACGATATAAATACTTATATAGAGAAATGTATACTTAAATACATAGAAAACATCCATGACTCAGGAACAAATATTTGCGCTGTTATATTTTACCTTTACAGTAGAAGAGTCCAGCATAAGGATGCCTTGGAAGACCTTGCTCAGGTCCCGCAGGTTGAAGGTGTAGTGCGACTTGGCGGGCGTGGGCAGCAGCTCCTCCACCAGCGCTGAGAAGATTTCTATGGAGGCGGCCAGGAACGGCGCTTCGCGCACTTTCACGCCGCTGGCCACGTGCCGCGTCCACGACTGCAGGATCGTGTTGAAGATGCCGTACTGAAAATACGAAACAATTCAAAACTTTCTTTAATCAATTGCCGCCTTACTTCTTTAGCTAGTACGGATTTTTTAAACGCGGACAGTGTGTTGAAAACCGACTCCAAAGGCGATAGCGGGAATCTCTTTAGTACTTAGTAGAAATTTTTTGTCAAGCGCTAATTGTTTATATAAATTTAATTAACTAAGCTGGTATTTTGTAAAGCCATTCGCCTCGGTTTCTTGTATATAATGATGGATATCTGCAAGTCTGCACCAACCAAGACACCTGTCAAGACAAGTTTCTGCAAATTGTTACCCTGGCTCTCCTGTGGGTTCAAGGTGAGACTGGTGAGTGGTACCTTGCTGGCGTACTCCATCTCCGTGAAAGAGATGTAGTGGAAGTGGCGCATGAGTCGCATGGTGACGGGGTTCCGGCCGCCGCCCGGCGGGCCCATGGCCGCCACGATGCTGATGTCCACCAGCGTGCGGAACTCGCCGATGTTGGTGCGGTCGTACCACCCTGCGACCACCATCGATAAAACTAACAATTAATACTCTTTCTCCTTATTATTGTTTGTTAATATGGTAAATACGAAAAGTGAGTTTTTATGTTGGTTCTTTGGATTGTTACACTAATTTTATGAGAAATGCTTTATACAACGGAAAATTGCGCTGCCTTATACCCTTAATATCTGTTAGATATCGCAATCCGAACCGAAATGCATCGGACTTGTTTTTTTCGTTAAATTTTGTTTTCTCGTTTTCTTCCAAGCACTCTTCCATAAGCTAACTGAGAAAGCAAGACATAGTATAGCATGTTTGCTTATTTCACCAACACTATAGCAATGCAAGCGAAGCCGCGGATAAAAGCTAGTCTAGTATAAAATACGGTAAAAGATGAATAAATGAATGAAGGCGTGCGGGTGGTCGCTCGGTCTGACCGGAGAAGTCCATGAACTGCCGGATGAGCTCGATGGGCGGCTGCGCGCCGTACACCTCAAGCGCCGGCATGTTGAGGTCGTCGATGAAGAACACCTGCCGCTTGGTGGGCGGTGGGCCGAACACGCCGCGCCGCCGCCGGTCCAGCTTGCTGTCGATCACGTCCTGCCGACACAGGGACAGGCCCCGGGCTGCTCAACTACCGGCCCACTCACACACCAGTCACAACTATAAGTGGGAGGTAGAGTGCTGCCCAGTTCTTTATAAATATACATGGCCGCTTACATGCGCTTGACATATAAGCAATATAAATGTAAGCTGAAAGTTACACTGGAACAAATAAGAAATTCATGCGTCTTCATAGCTGTAGACACCCCGACAGCACGCCGAGTTTGAGCCAACAACGGTAATCCTCTTGGCCTGTATGCTTATTCTACTTCAAGGTTAACTTGAAGGGATCCCATATGGAATAAGTTCGCCCATGTTTCGTAATTGTTTATGTGCAACAAAGACATACGTGCGCGTGCGCGCTTAGCCGGTAACGACTCGCTGTCAGTTAGCTCCGTGTAAATAAATTGAAAATAGTGTCTACAACAAATGATTCGGTTTAAAAACTATAAATACTATTAATAAAGCGGCAATCCAACAAGATAATGTAAAATTAATCTCCAAAAGTGAACGTGCTTCAGTAGAAAGAACGACATAGAAACTGTGCTAAACGTTATTTGGTTCAAAATTTACTCACACCACACTACTAAGTTCATCTCAGTGAACGCAAAGTGATTAACCAATAGACACAGAGATCCTTATCTCACTTGTACACGCTCACTGCGGCCTAGGCGCTAGCGATAGCCTTTTTTGCCCGCGTAGAGTAAGTGTACGGTGGTCGAATAATAGTTTGGATTTTGATTGCGCTGGTTTGTCGGAAAAGCTATACCGCTTAATGAAGCAAGATTCGAAAAAAGTGACATATAATAATCCCCAGGATATTTGTAATAAATCTAAAGATTATTTTATTGACATTGTTAATACCTATATTGATAACAATTGTAAATGTAAAAGTATTACAGTAAATTATTGGGACAATCTTGATTGATTGTCCCAATGATTTGTTTTTTTTTTTTAGAAAACTGTTTGCGAAGCATTCATGGGCTTTCTAAAGAAAAATAATTTACTGTGTTGCAGTAAGTAATAAGGTCAGTTTTGCAGGAGTTGTCCTCTTTAGGGTTTAATAAAATAGGTGTTACTTCTTCGATGCTTTATTATGGACTAATGTACGGGTCGGGTAAAGGATGCCTGCATGTGTGGGTGGACGTACGGACATATAGAAGTATCGAGTACAGCTATAACATACTGCAAACGGCGTAATATGGTTTTGGGAAGGGCCACTCAACTGAATTAGCTTGTTTTAATCTAATAAAGCATGTGACAGAACCTTTGAATAATAAACTACCTATAATGTCCATCTTTCTCGATAAGCTTTCGCCTGTGTCAATCACGCTAAAGTTCTGACAAAGCTTGAACATTTGGGAATTAGAGGGATGGCATTAAATTGGTTTGCAAGTTATTTGATGAATAGGAAGCAATGTAGTGAAATCTCTAAAATAGTTTCGGTGGATAAGGAACAATTGAAAGTGAAATTTTACATATTAAAACAAAATCAATTTGTGAAAAATAATCCTTCTATTTGTAAAATGCGCGCCGAGGTTTTTACTGGCAGGCAGAGGGCGCAATACAAAAACCTCTTGCATCAACCTCCTTGTCGCAGTGCAATTTATAGCAAAAATGCGTACAATATATGCATAGTATTGTTCAATTATCTTCCAGATTATATCAAATTGTCAATTGGATAAATTATTGTTTGAACATTGCTTTTATGGTGTAAAAGCGTTTCAAGTGTCGTAAAATACGCACCATCGATAAATACATATATGGATATTATTGATACTAAAGTGTTTGTGCTCTCCTAACATATTTGCATGTCGATTGTTTTTCGGCCGAATGCTTGACACCAAACTGCCATAACACCTTGTGCATTATTCACCAATGATAATTATTATAAGTATTCTGGCAATAAATATTTCATTACATTTCATGTCATTTACATATACATACATGTAAATAAGTAACTGGCAGTGAATAATATTTTCTATGCGGATGTAAATGAACAAGGTTTTCAGTTAATACCTGCGTCTGGTTGGACGAGGTCCTGGCGGAGAAGACGATGAACTCGCAGATGAACTTCTTGTGCAGGCCGCGCGACAGTTTGGAGGTGATGGTGACGGTCTTGCCGGTGCCGGTGGGGCCCACGCAGATCACGTGGTTGTAGTTGGACACCTTGTAGCCCAGAAGCGCCGCGCTGCGCACGTTGTCCAGCGTCGGCACCTCGATGTCTGCCCAAACAGACGGAACGTGCCAACAGATCATGTACTACTACCTAGCAACGTGCTCTAAAACATACCAGATGTTGCTAGGTACAGTGGTAAGATGTAATGTCAACTATTTTTAGGTTTTTTTATTCGTGCTAGTTTAGTAAAAAGATACAAAAGATAAAAGATGTTTACTCAGTAAGTATGCCGCACGGGCACTTTTTCACATCAAAAATCTACCAGTGCTTGAGAATTTAAAACAACCGGCCAAGTGCATACCACCGTACGATATTCGCTTTCTTAATTTTTGTCCTTTTTTATTTTCATGATTTGTTAATATAGCGGCTATAGTAATAATTATATATGCTTTACTGAAAATGTCAAGTAGCTATTACGGTTCAAACATTACAGCTCTGTGAGAGACGGATGCTCAGCGGAACCTTAGAAAGAGTAACCTTTGATCACGGAACTCTAGAAAAGACAAAGATGAAGGTAGAGGGTACCAGCAAACTGCCACTCGGGATCGACCTCGTAGGGGTCCAGGTTCGCCATCCAGTTGTACCAGTAGGGGCTGGCCGGCTCGCCGTCGTCGGTGGGGTCGGTGAACCCGCCGTCGTGGATGCTGCAACCACACGCGCTTAGCCCCCGCCTCCACCAACCATACTCATAGCATTTATTCATAAACTATGTAATATAAGTACATTAATTTATTTATTTTTTTAAAACTAACTAGTCACACTTGGGGTGTGTAATGATCGGTATAAAAATAATTAATATAATTTCATTTAATATAATAACATTTGATATAATTTTAAAGGATATAATCACTCATTTTATATAATAAACGATTGGTATATTATCAAAATATCTATTTTTATTTACTATAATTATCATTTGGTATATCGTTTATTTATTATAAACATCATTTGGTATAATCATCATTTTGTATAATATTAATGTGCAAATTGCGTTTTATTTACCTAACCTAAACTACTTTTCTGGTAGTTGTTAAGTATATTTCTTTGGAATAACTTTTTTTGTCGCATGTTTTTTTGGTACAACGCTGACAGTGAGGCAAAGTCGACGGAGCTCCGCTTTGCGGAGCTCCTATTCCGCGTAGTTATGGCGCTTCGCGCCTTGACACAATTCTAACCTAACCTAAACTATACAGGGTGTTTTTTTGGTCAACAACTTCGACAATAGGGGTTACTATATTTTTTTATACCAACTGTACTTTATATGAAATTAGCTTTATATCATAAGTTGATTATAGTAAATATGCATTATACTTAATGCATGTTATATAAAATATTTTTAGAACAAATGATCGTTATATAAAATGATAATTATATCATATTTAAATATATTAAATGTTGTTATATGATTTAATTATTATATCAAATGAGCGTTATATCGACTGATATTATAGAAAATATTTTTATATCGATCGTTACGCACCCGTCACACTTGTCATAGGAAATAGTACAATGGAAAGTAGAACAACAAACATACATTTCTAGTGCACTCTCTTATTAAATAACAAATTAGTTAGTAAGTATTTTGTGTATCTCTAAATATCTCATCAGTACCTTAGAAGCAACCCCGTAACAAAACGTTTTTTAATTTTCTACTGAAGATCGATTTGTTCATAATAATTTTTAGATCAGAAGGTTACTGTAATTATAGTTTCACAGCTCGATGACTAGCACGATGCACTGCAGTCTGAAGCCTCGGACAGAAGTTGTACCTTTTGTTTTTTGTATGCGTAAGTAGTCGTAAACCTTGGTCTTCAGAGGTCTCTGTCTCTTTGAATTATTAAAATGGTGAAAAATTAAAACATATAAGCTAGATACCGTCAGTTTTTTTTTATGGCATAGGGACGGTAGTAGTATGGCGCATTCCTAAAATACCTAATTTCTAAAAATAATCTCTACACGAGACGTATTGTGGAATGCGAAACATGGTACGCACAGATCTTTTTTGAATTATAGGAGCCCAATTAATATTATATTGGAAACTATTTCCTATCATATTATGTTAAATACGGAACCCTTAAGGTCTCTGCCCACTACACCGTATCATACCATGACCGTAATAGGAACGTATCAGACAAAAAAATATTCTTTGTATGGAAAAGTATGAGACCATGCCCACTAGACCGTTCCGTCACCGACCATCACCGTAGCGTGCCATGCACGGAGCGTCGTGAATTGTCGGAGGGAATATTTTGCCGGTCCGGACGCGCTCCTTGCCCGGCACGCGACGTTGTCAGACCGCTGCTCGCCGGCGGCGACACGGGTTACAACCGCGTATGATGACCGTTCTAAACTCGTTGCAACGCGTTGCCATTTTTCACTTGCGCTCTTGTCAGTCTAATAGCATCAGTTCTGTGAGTCACATCATAATAATTAAAATGGAAGACGAAAAACTTATTGAAAGTGTCCGAAAATACGAGTTAATATATAATTTAAAACATCCAAAATATATGGATAGCATCAAGAAAGACCTTGTTTGGAAGGAAATTGGGGAGCAACTAAAACAACCTGGTAAGTTATTATTAATGCATATATTTATTTTTCTTTCGTTCGTATTCGATATTTACGCATACTTCCGACAAAAGCAAACGTGAGTGTTCAGTTTGTGGCATTTTTTTAGTAATGTTAACTAGCCTATACCCTATACCCTTTCATTTTCATTTTCTTTAGTTATCTCTGTTGTATTTGTATACGTACAATTTTTAAGAAAGCCAGTCTAATTGTCCTTCTGACGTTTGGAAATAGTCAGCAAACTGATTGCGTACATTAAAAGCGGAAGAAATTGCATTACCCCCTTGATGGCGCAGGTTATTGAATCGAACAGTATCCGCTGCCGCTGGAATTGTGCATTCACCGCGTCTTATAAAATTATACAGGATACAGGTTGTTGTAACAACCTTTTCTGCGTACTCTGGTTTTAAATGCATTCGTCTATTGTAAATCCTAAATTTTTGGCTTAAGATCCCAAACGCATTTTCGACTACACGTCGAGCTCGGCAAAGGCGGTAATTAAATTGGCGTTTCTTAGGATCGGCTATTGATTGCTGTGATGGATAGGGTCTTAGCAAATTATTTCTTAAGGGGAAAGCTTCGTCTCCTAATATAACACATGGCGTCTTTACAGTCGACCCAGGAAGATAAATATCATCAGGAAGATTTAACTTATTTTGTATCAAAGCTTTTCCCATTTTTGATTTGGATAAAATTCCACTATCACTGTCTTTACCGAAAGCACCTACGTTTACAGCTATAAAATTATAATTTGCATCAACTAAGGCCAAAAGCACAATGGAAAAAGTTTTTTTATAATTAAAATATAAAGATCCACTATTTGGAGGTGATAAAATCACGACATGTTTTCCGTCAAGGGCACCGCCGCAATTAGGGAAATTCCACTTATTCCAAAATTCTTCAATATTTTTTTCCCATTGCTCTGTAGTGGGTGTGGGAATCATTTCACGTAACATGGTGTCTATTATAGCTCCACAAACTTCCAAAACTGCACGTCTTACTGAACTTAATCCCATGCGATAACTAAAAGCAATTGAAGTAAACGAATCGCCGGTTGCTAAGTACCTGTAATGAAGATAGTTTATATTTAAACATAGTTTGTTATTATACATTATAAAGTTTTTAAAAAATGGGGTAGAAATGGAAAATGAAAAAAATATATAAAAATGCCTTAGTTTGTATTGGGTGGAATAAGCATGTATGTTTCCAAGGATAACAGCAATATTGAAGCGTGTTTTAACTTTTCATCCATTTTCCATTTCACAAAACAGTAAACTAATCGTAATTATGTAAAAATAGTGACGTTATCATACACTTTTGCGTAATTTAATTTGATATCTTAAAATAGCCTATTTCATAAAATAAAAATATAAAATCCTAAAGAAAAAAAATGTGTATACCCCAATTGCCAAGTGTCAAAGTGGAAATAATCGTACTCATCATTATTATACTTATGAATTATGAGCATTTCTCAAAAAGTTTGTACATAGTTAACATCCTGTCTGCTAATTGACACAAAAAATTATAGATTCCTAATTTGTTACCAACTTTTTAGTTTTTCTAATACATTTTGTTTTGAGATATTGGTTAATATTTCTATCGAGAGTTTAACAAAACCTAAAATATGTTTAAATTTGAGAAATGCTCTTATTATTCATGAAATGTTTTATTTTATCCGCTTGTCCATATTAATCAACTATAAATTTAACAACAATTTTATATTTCAGCTGCTGCTTGTAAACAAAGATGGCAATCCTTAAGAGATGCGTACAGGAGAGCTTTAAATAAAAAAAAGGGAAAAAGTGGACAAGCAGCTAAAAATATTAAACAATGGAAGTACGAAAATGAAATGGCATTTGTGGCTCCCTTTTTCATGGAGAGAAAAACTCAAGATTCCCTCGAACTTACAAGCGATGAAGAATTGTTTGACAATGCCGAAGACCATCTTATACGAGTACATGTTAACACTTTAGAAAAACCCAATACTGATACGGAGATTGTCGGTACTCCTGCAGTTGCTAATAGTGATGCTAACGGAACTAAAACCTCTGACGAACTTCGTCAAAATGAGCCACAACAAAATACATTTATTAAGAAGTCAAAAGCATCGAAGAGAAAAGCTGTCGAGCCACAGATGTCAGCATCTGCTATATTAATGTCAAAATTACTGGATGACCAAAACAAATCACAGCCATCTAGGGAACATGACGAACTAGATCGTTTTTTTTTAAACATTTCTGACACGGTTAAGAAGTTTTCGCCATATATTCAAGCACTAGCAAAAAATAAAATATTTAGTCTAGTGTCTGAAATGGAATTGCAACAGCTTGCCCCACCAAACTCGACTAGATACTCCTTCATACCGTCCCCGCAGATGGGAAGTGTTGCAAGTCCAGAAAACTGGAATGATCAGAATTGCAGTGCTGCAACGCCAATGCCTATAAGTCCTGAAAATTGGAATGATCAGACTAGCCAAGCTAATTCTAACTGGAATGACGAGACCGACAATGCAATGCAATGAGAAATTTAACAAATACTATATTTTCTTTCTTTATATTTAGTTACATTGTTATTTCATTATTTAGAAATTAAAGGAAAAAAATACAAAATAAATAAATAAATATTTGTTTCAACTTATAGTCTTTTTACTTACCGTAGACACACTGCTAGCTTTTCTCTTGGCGTAAGACTGTCTCTGAATGTGGTATTTCTTCTAGTGATAACATTTTCTACCTTTGTCAATAATTCATTAAATTGAAATGATGTCATGCGAAAGTACATGTAAAATTTTTCTTCGTCATCAATTAAGTGCTTAAATAATGTCCAGTATTCTCCTTCGACTTTTCTTTTCTTTAAAGCATCGTGAACCCAGTAACGTCTTGATTGAGATTTTTCATTGGCTTCCCTTTCTTCCTCATCCAAAATAATGGCAATCATTGCCAATTCTCTTGTCGACAATGTTCTTTTAGCCATCGTATAGACACGAAATATTGAAAACTGTTCCCTGTCTACTTCACGCGAGAACACTGATGAACTACCACAAATACACAGAACGGAACGCGAATATGACACGCGAGCTGCGACGGAGCAGGTACGCAGATTCTGCGGGGATGATACGCGGATGCTACGGTCACCAAACCCGTTATGTACGTGCGTGGAACGCCGTTGACACGGTATAATGGGCATAGTAGTCCGTATCGGGTTGTATTCCGTGCCTGACACGTTCCTATTACGGTCATGGTATGATACGGTGTAGTGGGCAGAGACCTTTAGTGCGCAAGTCTGACTCAAACTTGACAAGTAGTTCTTATTCAGTGCTGATGATTCCTTGATTTATAAAAAAGTATAGACTCACGTGTAGTCGTAAACGCGGCCCTCCTTGGGGAAGAGCGGGCGCAGGCCCTGCTCCTCCGTGAGCTTGCGCATGAAATCCGAGAACCGCGCGCGGCCGTTGTGGTCGCACGTGGCGCCCACCGACCAGATCACCGCCCACACCACCCAGCACGGCGCCAGCTTCGCTGCAACCACGACCAACCACCACCATCACCGTCAAGGGCGAGGCAACTACATCAGAGGCCAGGGGCGAACACGTCTTTTCTGAATATACTACGTAACATGTGACATCTTCACACCTACCTATGTGTACCTATATGAACACGTGAAGTAAAGACGCCGCTGCGACGACCTCCTTAAGGGGGTCCTTAAGTATATTAGGACCTGTTACGAATACGAAAATGTATTTAACTGAACCCTAACCTTATACCTTACTTTGCAGTTAGATATATAAAAAAAATATTTTTATTTCGACAAATTAATCTTACAAAATGTGACAACCCTAGCGTCTAGGTTTGGATAGGCAATGTTGGGAAGGGTGATACGTCGCCCCTATGAGTCTCGATAGTACGCGTGATTTGTTAGACACACAGACACTGACATGATGTTCTTATATGACATTTAAGTATAATAGCATGGTTAATTGTTCCACCCTTCTTGAAACAATCCTTAGGCTTTTTACACCCTCAACGCTGACAAGACATGGTCGGGAACTTCTGTTTCAGGTTCCCCTTACGAACACTAACTATGCTCACTATTCGGTATGTCGCCGACTACCTCGTATACAGGGTTATTGGTAAGTCGACCTATTTCCGTTAGGAGGTGATAGGGGTGACTATTTGCGATAATTTTGACCCCCATATGCATTATGCAAAAGTGAACCATTTTTGAGTTATCGCGATTTTTAGTTTTTTTTTAAATTAGTCGGAAATTCAACTTGAAAAATTTATTACAAAAAAAGTATCAATTTAAATCTTTTTTTTTCTTCTGATTTACAAAACCGATTAAACACTTCTTACTTCTCAATATTAAAACAATAATTACCGGTCCAAATTTGAAAAAGCGAGACGGAAAACGAATTTTTTTCAATATTTTTTGCGTTCCCTTTCCACTAAAATGCCTTAAAAACAAAAAAAAAAACGTTATGAAACTTGGCTTGCAGATTATTTTAAAAACTTAACTGTTTTCTTAGCTCTCCAAAAACGCATAACAAGTAGAAAATTATTTTAAAAAAACCTGAAAAAATAATCATCACAAAGGAAGCGGGCGGAAACAAAAGTCACAAATGCAACTTCAAAAATTAAAATTAAAAAACATACGAAATTTAAATCATACATTTTTTATTTGCTTTTGTACAAGATGAATTTGTTGCTCTTATGCAAAATAAAAAAAAAAAAAAACTGTTTACGTTTGAGAATGCGAGGCCGAAAACTAAAAAATACATGTTTTTTTATCAAACTCCAACATAAATTACACGAAAACTGAAAAATTTACCAATACATTTGGCCTGCAGATTACCTACACATAAAATATTGACGTTTTTCCAGCTTTCTAACGAGCTATTAAAATTAATATGTATTTTGTTAAAGATGGCTGGAATAAATTGATAACAAAGGAAGCAACAAGGAAGTCACGTCCGAACATAACTTAAAATTAACTAACTAAATCAATGAAAACTAACTGTTATACTCGTAAACACAAATAACAATTAACTTATGTGAGAATAAGAAATGGAGGTAGCCATTTTGAAAATGAACTATAAAAATCCTGATTATTTCAATTTTAATTGTTTATTAGTTTTAATTTTGTAACTTTTTACATAAGCTAATGTTGTTATTTGTGTTTACGAGTATAACAGTTAGTTTTGATAGATTTAAGTAGTTAGTTAATTTTAAGTTTTGTTCGGACGTGACTTCCTTGTTGCTTCCTTTGTGATCAATTTTTTCCAGCAATCTTTAACAAAACTCATTTTAGTTTTAATAGCTCGTTAGAAAGCTGGAAAAAAGTCAATGTTTTATACACATAAAACATTGACTTTTTTCCAGCTTTCTAACTGTATAATCTGTACGCCAAATGTATTGGTATTTTTTTCTGTTTTCGTGTAATTTATGTTGGTGTTTGATAAAAATACATGTATTTTTTAGTTTTCGGCCTCGCATTCTCAAACGTGTACAGATAATATTTTTTTTAATTTTGCATAAGAGCAACAAATTCATCTTGTACAAAAGAAAATAAAAAATGTATGATTTAAATTTCGTATGTTTTTTAATTTTAATTTTTGAAGTTGCATTTGTGACTTTTGTTTCCGCCCGCTTCCTTTGTGATGATTATTTTTTCAGGTTGTTTTTAAATAATTTTCTACTTGTTATGCGTTTTTGGAGAGCTAAGAAAACAGTTAAGTTTTTAAAATAATCTGCAAGCCAAGTTTCATAACGTTTTTTTTTGTTTTTAAGGCATTTTAATGGAAAGCGAACGCAAAAAATATTGAAAAAATTTCGTTTTCCGTCTCGCTTTTTCAAAGGGTCTAGCAGGCTAAGGAAGGAGAAGTGGCCCCTGTGACGAATATCGGATTTTTATAATGTCATTTGTTGGCTATCTCATAATATAGAAACACCCTAACTTTCAGCCCCCTATCTTGAACCGTCACCGAGATACTGTCAAAAACGTCATTTTATGGATACATTTTTCAAAGTCGTTTTTCTCCTGAACTATATAAGGTAGAGCAATCAAACCAAATCATAGCTACAAAGGATGGGTAGGAGTATAACTCTGATTTTTTTAAATATTTAATTCCATGAAAAAATATTGATTAAAATGTCAGAGAAATTTTTGACAGCACTTTTCAACAAGTATTTGTAAAGGTACAGCTATGGAAAAAATCACATAAACTGTTAATAGTATTAGCTAGTACCATGTGAAAAATCAATTCAATATAATTGGTGCAACCTCCTTAAAAAAAAAAACAAAGAACGCGTTCAATGAGTTTTTCATTCTGAAGATTTTTCGATCCAATGAGGTTTAACTTCGTTGCCTAGCAACAGAATGTTTATTTTGAACTTCACGCATGGCTGTCAATAAAGGTCAAACTGCTGCATCTAAGATAACATATTGTGTAACTCAGTTTTCATCGAAACTAACTACGAAATCCATGAAATGACAGATTTACTATGTTATAATTATTTAATACAGAAACTTAATGGTCAATTGTTTCTAGTACCTATTCAGTATCACCGTTTATGGAGTATAAAATAACTCATTACAGCAAACACTGCAATACAAGTCACGGAGATAATGACTATCATAATATTATGTTTTTAACATAATATCTTCATCAGAAAGCGATATCTCAACATCTGGTAAAGATTGTACAAACAGTTTCTGTTTCTGTAAAAAAAAAAAAAAAACCAAAAAAAAAAAAACCAGAAAATGAGGATTCATGAGCAGAAGATATTAGTTTTTTTTTTCCTTGCACTTTACGAAGAAACACATTGCAAATCTTGCATTTGTCGGACATTATTGCAATGATGACTGCGACAGACTGCTTCAGAGTGGCATTTGTTTATTATACTGGTAGATGATAATAAAATATACAAACTTTTTCGTATACGTATGTATCGAAGAGGTTTAGAGCTATCAAATAAACTGAAAATGCAAAGTGAAACACTTTCTTTGACATTTAATTTTTTTAAAGTATGTTGCACCAATTATAATGAATTGATTTTTCACATGGTACTAGCTAATACTATTAACAGTTTATGTGATTTTTTCCATAGCTGTACCTTTACAAATACTTGTTGAAAAGTGCTGTCAAAAATTTCTCTGACATTTTAATCAATATTTTTTCATGGAATTAAATATTTAAAAAAATCAGAGTTATACTCCTACCCATCCTTTGTAGCTATGATTTGGTTTGATTGCTCTACCTTATATAGTTCAGGAGAAAAAGGACTTTGAAAAATGTATCCATAAAATGACGTTTTTGACAGTATCTCGGTGACGGTTCAAGATAGGGGGCTGAAAGTTAGGGTGTTTCTATATTATGAGATAGCCAACAAATGACATTATAAAAATCCGATATTCGTCACAGGGGCCACTTCTCCTTCCTTAGCCTGCTAGACCCTTTGGACCGATAATTATTGTTTTAATATTGAGAAATAAGAAGTGTTTAATTGGTTTTGTAAATCAGAAGAAAAAAAAAGATTTAAATTGATACTTTTTTTGTAATAAATTTTTCAAGTTGAATTTCCGACTAATTTAAAAAAAAACTAATAAACGCGATAACTCAAAAATGGTTCACTTTTGCATAATGCATATTGGGGTCAAAATTATCGCAAATAGTCACCCCTATCACCTCCTAACGGGAATAGGTCGACTTACCAATAACCCTGTATAATCAGAAGTACCCAAGCGTAGACATATTTTATATTTCCCGGTGTAATTTTAAAAATAAACTAACTGAATGTCTGCAGTGAATCAAACAACATACAATCTGCATCATGTTTTTATCGTATTGTCTTTAATGTATTGATTCTTTTATCTCTAGGAAAGTCTATTATTTCTCTCTCTTATACGCGAAAGATAGATAAAAACAGCACAATAACTCACACACACACACACACACGTTTGTTTTCCTTCTTTTTGTATGTCCCCCTAAATTTCTTCTTGTTCAGTTTTTATATAATAAAAACCCGTAACTGGCCTATGTATAAGCTTTCTATAGCATACCTATATTTAATTAATATTGTGCTGTGGCTTTATTGAATAAATAAAATAAAATAAAATAAAATATTATCCAAGGTCAAAGATCTCATTCTATACATTGAATTTGCTTGGAAATAACTAAATACCTTCTTATTAGTACGCGTACTTGTGTCAGCTCGTGACACGTAACTGTTTGAGGTTATGTACGTCACACTCATTAGGTGTTGCCACACTGTATTTATATTATTAAATATCTTACCAAATAAAAACTTGGCATCTTAGTGTATAAACTTTTTCACATTAATGTTTTTTTTAGTTTTATATTTCGTTACGTGTCCAAAGATTTGACACGTACGCATGATGGCGATGAGGGGCGGGCCGGGCGGCGGGCGGTCGTCCTTGCCGGTGAGCGGGCGCAGCCGGTAGTCCAGCAGCTCGAGGAACTTGAGCACCAGCGAGCAGTCGATGGACACCACGATCTCCGTCAGCGCCGAGCGCAGCAGCTCCAGGCAGGGGTACAGGTACGCCGTGATCAGCCCGGGCAGCATCTTGCGGATGTTGTCCGCGATCTGGCAGGACACGCGTTCTTAGTCGAATCAGCTTTCCGATATGAGGCAATGACCTTCTATACACATGGACAAATCACGTCATACAACAAAAATGCCCAAACATGGCACTGCATCTATTTCACCCTATTATGCTTCGACTTGTACAGTCTATACATTGCCATTGCCACACCAGTCCCTTAAAATGCCGTCGGTCATTCATTAATCAGTAATGTATATCAATTACTCAGTCGAAGCTTCATATGTTATTTTACAAATTAGCTGGAACAAGGTAGCAGTGGAGTAGAAACGGGCTGTTAATTTTAGGGTAACAAACCCAAACAGGAGAAACGGAACCCATAAGGGGGTTTTATAAGTGTGAGCTTATAAATGATCAATCATTGTTTGTCCGTCTGTCACAGTCAATTTATTTTTTATTTTTCTGAGATTGTTTTTTATAGTTGCGGAATGTACTCGTATCTTGAACAATTTCTGGTTTTAAATTATGTGAATAGCTACTGAAGGGTAACTTTTTATTATCTTAGTAAATGATATCTCAGGGGTCAGAGGGTGATGCCACCCATAAATATGAACCAATTTTAATTCATTCTTCTGTAACCGCAAATTATCCACTGTGCGAACTCCAAAAACACTTCTTCTTTTCCTTGATATACTCGGTCCAGAATCATCGTTAAACTAAAAAATTGATTAATTTAATATTATATATTAATTTAGGATTATAATTGTATTGTACAGCTAATAATTAAATAAAAATCTTTATCTTTAACTGATACTAATATTTGAAGGAAGACGCCAAATACCAGTTCTACTCAGTTTTACTACTAGCTGACGTTATTACGTGCATACAATGACCGGCAAACTCTCAACGGGACGGGTTGTAACATTTCTTACTACTAACCTCATTATGCGAAACAGCTGTATTTTAAACGCTTATATCCTTTAGTTGTGAAATATACATCAGATTCAAGAAAATGATCCGAGCAAATGACGCTTGAATTATTTGGTTTATAAAATACCTATTTTGGATCTTTCCCTTGCTATTAACCATTTATTAATTCTCTATCTCTATTCTTTCTTCTTATCTCGTGTACAGGAAAGCTAAAAAAAACGCCAGCACACAGCAGCAAATGGATGAATACACTGGTTTTTACTGACCATGTAAATCTTTAAAGGTAGAGCAGACGGACGAACGGAGAGACAGCGTAGACTTAATAATAGAGTATCGCAAGTAGTAATTGATAGAATAATGTTCTCCGAGGGACAAGGGACCTCGGGGCTATCATTTATACCGGAGGGAGGTTGCTCTTCATCCAGGCGTTGACAAGCGGAGGCAGGCCTACGACCTTCGAGTCCAGGTAGACCATGCCGCAGCGCGAGACCGTGGCCGGCGAGGCCACGGCCAGGTCGGCCACCTCGAAGATCATGCGCTGCCGGTCCGTCATCTTCATGATCTCGCCGCTCGAGAGGCACAGCTTCTTGTTGTCGTCCAGTACCTGGAAACACGACAAGGTGAACGATTTTTAAAAAGTAGTAATTGTAGCTATTCTTACACTCGAGTAGTGCGAGGGCGCGCTGCAGTACAATCATTTACAATGTACGACACGGGACATTTCAGATATTAATTTTTATCCATCAGATTTAATATAAAATAAGGTAATTAAGCGTCATCTGACTTCCAAACCGGTATCACGGCGGGTCTGCTAAAGTAATAAAACGTTATTATATTATACCAAATTAAATTATAGTTCTTGTACTAATGAATATAACCAGATTTGCAAAAAACGTCAAGGTTAATTGTATTAGTCAGTTCATATCTGAAGCAGACAGAGAAACAACGATTTGAAACCGTTGACAGATCCCGTACTGATCCTCTGCTGATACAGTAAGTAGTTACTAAAGTTTCAAGAACACACGTCAAAAAAGATCCATAATATTAATATTTGCACCGTATCGCAACGCAGTACATTCCAAAATATCAAAATAATATTTTTCGGGTTCGGTTTGCGCTCGGCCGCCTCGCTCCGCCGGCGCCGGCAGCTCGAAGGCACCCACCGTGTTCATGTTCTCGATCCATACGGCGTCCACGGGCCCGTCGAACAGGTACCAGCGCTTGTCCATGTCTTCCACGGAGATGCCGCCGCGCACCAGGCTCGACAGGATGCCGTCCGTCCTGTTGGTCATCAGACGCCTCACTTACTAAATATTCCTCGGTAGATAACAAAACCGCTTAATGGCACAATAGTACTTTAAAACCACTTCAAGAATTATGCACTTTACTCCCCGTACTAGTAAGAACTGTTTTCATTGTTGTTTTTTTTTTTTCTAACCGTAATGACGACTTCTAATATTATCTTGAGCTCCATATTAGCTTGAATCGCACAAAAATTATCTGTGAAATGCTCCTTTAAATCGTTAGATATTTTAGGATTACTTCTATTATCTTTGTTAATACGCTGCAGGCGGCAGCGGTCCGCGGCGCAGCTGCACGCGCCCCTCAGCGCGTCGCTCCTCGCGGGTGCCTGGCTTTCTACCGAATGGACTGGACTGTGATATTGTGATCGTTTCTTAATATAGTTATGCCAAATAGTGTATTTTACATATAAATTACCTCTGTTACAAATAAGGATGACCACTCACTATCGATTGTCGCTGATGTGTGTGTCATCATCCCTTGTTGATTTTTGTTTTTCTTTCTAGATATGTAAGTTAGTTTTTTAGTTTCAGTTTTTGCGGCACAAATCCTTTTCAACGCCATGTTTGATGTTTTGTTCCGTTCGTCATCTGTTTTTTTCAAATGTGTGTATGCGTTTAATAAATTATTT
Source organism: Acleris sparsana (assembly GCA_923062465.1). Classification (NCBI taxonomy): domain Eukaryota; kingdom Metazoa; phylum Arthropoda; class Insecta; order Lepidoptera; family Tortricidae; genus Acleris; species Acleris sparsana. Next base: position 391,574 of record OV281288.1, read on the forward strand.
CTATTCTATTCTATTCTATACATATAATTTAAATAACAAATAAATAGATGATAAGATATGATTTATTATTAATTACCTATTTACCTACTCTCAGTAAAAACCTTCAAAAAATATTTCATTTATTCCGTGTCTACAGTCTATAGATGCAGGGAGCCCTCTATACTATGCGCTTAACATAAGCTAACGCTAAGCATCAGTCACCACTCGTGGGTCTGCAGGTCGAACTCGCCGTAGAGCTGGCCCATGGTGATGGACTTGGGGTTCAGCACGAACGTGTGCACCGGCGTGAAGGGGAACCCGTCGGGCGCCAGCTTGCCCTTGATGGCCGTCAGCGCGTCGCGCAGCAGCTCGTAGCACTGCGCACACGGCGTACGATGAGCACACGCGGGGGGCAGGGCCAGAGATGTCATCGGTTACAGCTCTAGCCCATTGTTAAAAATATATTCCTGCTACGAAAATGTAATATACACACTTGTTAAATTTTGTAAACGGATACCAATTCAATTTGATGCATCACTCGAATTATACTCAAACTGATAAGTTTAAAACAGTTCCATTTTTACAGCATGGTCAAGGCAAAGAAGAACAAAGACCACCTGGTGCTGCAAGTGTCTATGGGTGACGGTAATCGCTTTCCATCAGGCGACCCGTCTGCTCGCTTGCCTCCTATACCATAAAAAAAGGGGATCTGAGGCCCATATCGTCATTGCTTTCAAAAAAACATCGTATCTCGTAATTTCATGACGTAAGATTTTGAACTTATCGTGAAAAAAAATTAGTTCAAAATCATACATCTCGAAATATCAGATACGAGTTTTTTCAGAACGGTACGAGTATACATTTGCAATCTGAAGACAGTAATCTTAAAACTGCTATCCTAAGACTGCAAATGGGTTGCCAAATCTGAGGACTAAAGTGGAATACCTCAATGCTTTAACCGATTGTCATAATACCCACACCGGAACACAACAATAGATGCAAGTAATTTACAAATGCGATAATCTAAAGCAGTTTTGAAGTACAGGGCACACTGGGCACAGGGTATCCTAGCTCAGTCCCCAGAGCCGCTGATTCGATTAATACGTTTTTATGTCATAAACATTTTTCATGTTTTTTTTTTCATTTATCTACTTGGAGAACTCCCTCACCTTGGTCTTGCCCCCGCCAGCCGGGCCCACGATCATGAGTCCGTGGCGCACCACTGTCGTCTCGTAAAGCTGAATTGTCTTGAACACGAACGCTGTTATAAAAATTGGTCTCAATATTTGGCCCAAAAGGCACATCGCCAAACATTATAATCCGGTAATACATACAGTACAAGTCGTCGTATCCTCTCTTGACGAGCATGTTCCTGATGGACTGCTCCATTATGCCGTAGTCCACGACCGGGATCTCGACGCGAGGAAACAAGTCCGATATGATTCCTGCACAGAACATGCATAAGGCAGAAATATAGAAATACTTTTCGAGAAACTGACTCAGGAACATTCCAGACAAAAATATATTCCATTCCAGTAAAAGATTTCATAGAGTTATCTCGTTATTGCAGATATTCCACATAACATCTTTTAGTGTTTAAGTCATTCTTGTTTAAGTGTCCTCCGGCGTTGGCATGGCTTCAGTTTTCAGACTGCATTCAAAGTAAACGTAAGAAGCAAGGTTTAGGCCCGAGTTCACCAACCAATTTAATAGGCGGTTAAGTCTTAATCAGCTGTTAGTCAATACATTTGACAACCGTTAAACCGCTAACCGTCCGTTTAATTGTTGGTGAACTCCGCCCTTACATCTCTATATGCCATTACTTAAAAATAGCTCTGGATCAGTAAGCAGGTGCGGTTGTAGTGACGCTTATTTGAAAGCCACACAAGAAATTAGAGTTCATAATAAAACAATACTTTGTTTTATTATGAACTCTAATACTTTGTTTTATTTGCTTATACGCACACAGAAGAAAAAGATAATGAGCTAATAATACCAGAAAGCGGTGACAAAAAAAACTAAAGTACAAATGTCTCCCCAGACCTATCGACGCGGAATCGGCTTGAGCCAATGTTTTATGTCCATGCCATAAGAGCGAAGACGACGTCGTCCCGTTCGCAACGCCGAATAGAGCCGAGCCGAGCCGAGTGACGCCTTTTTCACTCCGATTCCAGATTGATAGGTCTGGGGAGCCCCTAAACGGGCAAAGGCAACGATCGCTTCGCAGCGGGTTAGTCCGTTAGTCCGCACGTCCGCCTCGACATACAAATGGTAAATACAATAATAGTTAATGATCGCTGTTACTCGCAAATTAATTACTAGATACCGTTTTGATTTATAATTAATATATAAACATGCTTATTTTGAATTTACATGACTTATTTTACTACTATCATATAACTACTAGCTAATGCTCATTCATTACACAATATTCAAAAGTGCTTGGGTTTTTAATTCCTAACCAGCTGATAAGATAATGCAATGAGTAAGGAACTTTTTTACAACCACGACATAGTTACCGTTGAAGAGCAGCAGGTCATCGGCGAGGAACTTGGGCACGTTGACGTCCCGCAGCGAGCGCAGCACGATCTGCCGCTCGTCGCCGTCCGGCATCTGCCGGATCAGGTTGCCGGCCACCGTGATCACCGTCTTCACGGCGCGCATGCCAAAGTCGTAGTGATCCTGCACACCAGAAACAAACATTTATTCGTGATAAACAGCGCTTTTTAAAGCCGGCTTTAACTTTATGCAGGCAAAGAACAACAGGCTATACGATAAAGAACGTATCTAAAACTTAAATTATTTATTCACAATTCACGAACATACCTGTGCCGACAACTGTTCGGAGCTCAGGCGGAAGGTCGTAGTGATCTTGCCCGCCAGGGTCTTAGCCTCGAAGAAGCCGAAAGAGAAGAGCGAGATCTCGGCGATCAGCGCGTAGTCTGGCACCATCATCGAGATCGGCCGGAACAGAGCCTTCAGATTATCCGGCAGCTCAGTTCGGCCTGAAATGTAAATTTGACTCAGTAACTTTAAAATTCGTAATCCATTGGTTCCATAATCTTAGTTTTAAATTAGTGTATTATGTACAATGTAAATGAGTGTGTGCAGTGTGAGTATATCATCGTAACGGTAATCTCCTCGATCCCTCTCCTACGTAAGTCCCTCTTGGATGGTCAACCGAGGGTTTCGGGGTGTAGAGACACCAGGCGGTCACCTGCGTAGCCGGGGTTCATGGTGATGAATACGGAGCAGGACATCTTCAGCGGCAGCTCTACGCCCTCGAAAATGAACTTCTCTTGGCGCGCGATCTGCGCCTTCTGGATTGTTACTACCTGCAACGGTGACATTTTTAAGAGCACCTTATTTAATTAAGTAGACTCTATCTTCATTTTATTATGAACATATTCTAGAAGGCGAGACGGACAGTATAATTATTTAACAAGAGCTCCCGCGCTTTCTATGGCTACATTGAATGACTACCATTAAGTGACATGCACATGAACATTCCGTATAGCTTCTAGCGAGCGGGCGAGCCCGCCGCGCGCGTACCTGCTGCGCCACCACCGAGAGCACCTCGATGTCGATCCGATTGAACTCGTCGAAGCACGCCCACGCGCCGGACCTGCACACACACAGCTCACATTTCATTCACATACCTCTTGTTTATTTACTTATGTAAACCTTTTACACTATTGTGAAATGCCATTGTTAATGGAATGAACATGTAAATTCTGTTTGTTCCCGGGTCATTAAATTTATCTTTGAATTAAGAAGTTTAAGCCTAATACATACAATAATACAATGGGTACATAGACTTTATTTTTGGTATGGTATCGATATTTAGGCAATACTCTAAATGTCGGAAAAGCATTATTAATACAAAAACGGTGTATAAGAAATATTTTCAATCTCCGTCAATTCGACTCATGTCGTCCTTATTTTATTAATTGTAAAAATTATAACTGTGCCTGTGTATCGTACATGAATTTATTTAATCTAAAGCAAAATGTTACTACTTGTGCATTGAGGCCTCAATTTAAGCAGAAGATTCATAGGCCACTTGCGCGGCTGAAACTCTCATCAAAAAACAGTTACATGATGTGCATAGATGTGTTCAACAAACTACCGGACTCGTTTAAGGGAAACGACCTAAACACATTTACAAACTCGACAAAACAAGGTTTGCTCGAGAAATGCAATTCCAATGTTAAGGATTTCTTTAATGATAATGATTAAGTTTGGAAATTTCTTCTATCGTATACATATATTATAATTGTATTAATAGGCATGCTCATGAATGGTGCATATCGACGGTATTTAGGGTATTTCTTTTAATGAATTTTATTATAATAATAGTTTTATTGTATATTTAACATTCAGAGCACAATAAAGGCAGTAGTCTTTTATGTAACTGCGTGTACACCTGCAAAGGTAGGGTTAATGAAACTTAGATAAAAGCATGACTATCTGCAATTTGTCTGCTATCTGCAACTTTAATCTACATGCAATAAAGTAAAATTTCATTTCAGAATAAGCGCACAGGTTAAAATAGCATCTGAATGTCTCCAAACCGGTTAGGACTTGTCCCACTGCCGACGATAAGCAAGAAGCGAGTAGAGCGGCGATCACCTATTAATGCATGATTCTCTTTTTGGCACGGGATCTATATGTTTTGTTTTTTTCTTGAGCGAGTAATAGTCGATAGCTAATCGCACCCTCGCCGGCGGCGGGACAAGTGCCCGAGAACTAACGCCGCCAGCCCCTTGAAGAACTTGCCCATGGCCTTGTAGTCGAGCTGGTCGGAGCAGTTGAACACAACGCACTGCACCGCCAGCGCTTTGGCCAAGTCCTGCAATGTTTACATTATTATAAAATCATAAATTCATGCAGGTGAAGTGAAGCGCTGTTAGAATAAGCATATTTTGAAGTGGGCGGGGTGTCCGGCGCTCGCCGCTCTCCCACCTTGGTGGTCTCGGTCTTGCCGGTGCCGGCGGGCCCGGCGGGCGCGCCGCCGAACTTGAGGTGCATGGCGCACATCAGCGTCAGGTAGCAGCGGTCCGTCAGCGGCGTGATCACCAGGCGCCCGCTGCAACAACAACATGCCGTCTCCATTTTCCTTTCTAGCTGAAATTATTGTCAACTGGAATCCTTAGGAGCTAAATCAAACTAGAACATCACCGAACTTGAACTTCTCTTGGCGCGCGACCGGCGCCTTCTGGATACTACCTGTAACGGTGACCTTTTTAAGAACCTTCATTTTATTATGACCATGCTCTAAAAGGCGAGACCACCAATATAATAATTTACCCAGAGCTCCCACGCGTTACTTTTACATGGCTACATTGCATGACTACCATTAAATGAGATACATTAAAATTCGGTAGCTCACGTTCGAGTAGGGTCACGCCGCTGCGCCCAAATATTTACAATAAAAGCTGAAGCGGGCTGCAAAACGTCTCATAATCAAGAACCCGAATTAAAGCATGCCATAAAGAACGTACTTATTGCGTACAGCGTCCTTAATTGAAGGTTCACTGTTGGATCGCAAGCCATTTATAATAATTATTGTTAGTATTGTTACGCATAATTTCTTATAGCCGAAATAGCGACATACTTACATAAATATCTTCAGGCATATTTTTTTACGCATAAAATTAAACAATCTTCACAAAGACGGAAAAAAAAGATCATTTCAAAATGCATAAAAATTTTGTCCTAAAAATTGTAAATAAAGAACTAAAACCACGAGCTTGATGAGAAAAGTTTAGTTTTGTGTTTATATAGGGTGGAAAAAACCAACGCCACATGGACGGAACTACCTTTAATATTGGAAATAGCAAGTTCTACGCAAAGGAAACTTACTTTTATTTGTGAAAACAATACTGCATTATCGGATTTTCGAACTAAAGGGATCCCGTAATTAACTTATCTATCCGGGCTCGTCGCTGCTGACCTGTTCCCGAGGTACTCGTTGGCGTATTTGAAGGAGGAGTTGAGCGCCCGCACGTCCTCGGTGTTCTGGCTGAACTGGTGGTAGTACGGCGAGGTGTCGAGCCGCTCCTCGTCCTGGTAGATCTCCGTGGACTCGTCCTCCTCCGGCTCGTACGGGTCCGCCTTGATCTCGTAGTACCTGGGAAGACGCACTTCATCACAGCCGTCAAAATAACGCTTCGATATTACAGACTACTACGCCTATATTATCTAATCCCACAAAATAACCCCGTGATTTTAAATTCCATTATTTATCACAATAATCAAAATTCAACTAAAGCCCCATTGTAGCCCATTGTGCGATAACCACTTCATTTAAAAAACACAATATTAGTCCTGCGAGGGTGACCGGCCCGCCGCATCCCCGGCACCTGAGCTGGCAGATCCACTGGAAGTCGGTGATGTTCTTGACGTTCTCGTCGACGAGCATGCGCGTCACGTCGCGCGCGTGCACCTCGATCACGATGAGCGCGCAGAGCACCTCGCGCTGGAAGTACGTCAGCTCGCCCTTCACCAGCGCGCGCAGGCTGTCCAGCTGCGCACAAGCGTATTATCACGTTAACTATCCGATCGCAGATAAATCAAATGGGTTGATGCAAGTTGCACAATGGATCAAATAAATTGAGAAAAGACATTAGTATCGTTAATTCGATTCATCGCAACGGCTAAGGCCTGGGTGGACGCCCGAGTCGGGCGGGCAGGGAAGCGGGGCCTGCGGCATGTATGTTAAACATATGAAACTCATACTGGTGTCCTGAGTCGACGCTGCACAAAGCGAATGCAGAGCGGGCAAGTTTGCGTGCAATGGAGCGCCGAGCGGGGCGTCGCCGCCGGCAGGTTCAAATTGTTCGTGATTTGCAGCGGTGATAAGAGCGCCATCATCATGTCGTGCCAAACAATTATTAGTGAAATACTCGTAGAAAATAAACCAGCACTTTGGCTGTCATCTCACGTTTTATACAAAAATAAACTATATACTTACTAGTTATATATAATAAATCCTAAATAGTAGACAGCCAAAAATCCATAGATTTAATAATGAGCTAGCTGAACTTCTAATAGATAAATGCTATTATCCAGTCAAGGATTTTCTCAGTCAGTAACTAGGCCATTATAAATCATATCTAAGGATTGTAGGTTTTGTAGAATAAGTAAGTCAGTTATTTACTCGTATTGTTGTATTTTTTTTGTGCTTACTCTAAAATTTTACCTGTTTTTTTTTAATAATCAGGCCTCCAAATTTGTACATCTGCGGGTAAAGCATAGTGACTCATACCATGTACTACTATTTACCAACCAACACTGTTCCTATGTTTATGCAAATAAAATTATTTCTATAAAAAAAATAAAAAAATAACGTACGGAGAAAATTAGTAACAAAGCTAGGTATGGAAGATACATTTTTATATTAAATTTGTTCAACAAGGGTCTAAAACAAGCCATAATAACACGAGACGTTTAGCCACCCAAGCGGAGTGCGGATGGCTATAGTTCAAGTGTCATTATCATTACGGTTGTTTAGTCTGGCTTTAAATACTTTATTTTTACTTTAAATACGAGGAATAAGAACGACTTTCATACTTTTTTCAGCGGTTTTTTTGTTGTTAAGTGACACTTTAAATGCTTGCATATTTAGCCAACGGGTTCAAACTTGAAAACTATTTTAAAACTAATGGAATCATGCATAATAAAATGATTTAATCTTTAATGTGTTAAATAAATTCATATTCGTTATCATTAATCGTGTTTCATGAATCGTTTTTTAAATCGTTTTGTATTATTTTTCAAGTATTTATTTTAATTTTTATCAATTTTATTACTATACAAATCAATCTTGGTGTTCCAAAAATAGTCAGAAAACTGTTGAGCGGTGAGCGTGCACTGAGGCCAGTCGCTGGACGCTCTATCTCACGCTCGCCCGCCCCGCCGAACGCCCCGCCGAGCGCCCCGCCGAGCGCCCCGCCGAGCGCCCCGCTTCGAGCGTCCACCCAGGCCTTACACTTATGGAACGACGTACAGCTTGATCTATGCAGCAATGCAGAATGGGTACAAACAGCAAGCAACTAGACGCAGCGCACTCTCTTGAGTCTGACTGCTATGGCAGCGAGGCGATGAAATACGGAACTTAGTACGTTCTCGATAGTTCTGTTTAATAACTTTTCAAGACTATGTACCTAATAACAGATTCATCTGACGCCACCGAGATTCATAGTGCTTTTGAGAATATTTATAAAGAAGCTAACGAACAAGTGATGTACCCTTTGCACAGTTTAACTACACAAATTCAGCCTTTCCGTGCGGTGTGTTTGCCACAGGTTGTTTGAATATTGAACCCACCATCCTCATGTTCTCCTCGAAGAACATGTCCATGCGGTACTCGCGGATGCCATCCTCGACGCCGGCCGTCCAGGCGGTCTGCGACCCGGCAATCACTACCTGCCCCGGCCAGTTCAGCACCCACTGGTTGCGCGGGATCGCCCACAGCTCCTCCAGGCCGGCGATCAGTGTCAGCCGAACTACACAGCGGAGGGAAGGGGGGGGATACAAAGTGCTTCAAACAAACACCTAGACTTCTGCCACAGACAGGCAAATAAAATGCTTCAGATGTTTGTAGTCTTTGGTATAATCTTACAATCGACGAAGTCCCCTTCACCACTTCTTAATTAAGTGGCGGTGGAGTGGGAAAAACATTAAAATAGAGGTTGCACTAAAATAAACTAAAGACTAAAGACAGGTGCTATAAATGCTAGCGCGCATAGGTTACGAGAATTGTATATCCTAAACTAATAATAACTTACATATATGTATACCACATCTTTCCACCTGCGACGATCCTGACAAATTTCTTTCGCTTCTTCCACATTCATACATCGAGTCATGCACGCACGTCAGTTTCGGGTACTTAAGATTCGGCCCTTTTCCAGTATTTCTTCCATTTGATTCGAAAAAGTCCGCCTAGGCCGGCCCCTTCTAAACCTTCCACTCACTTTCGCTCTCTATATCTCTGTCGTCATTCTTCTTTCTTCCATCCTTTCAAAATGACCGAACGGTCGAAGCATGCCCTTTTCAATCTTAATAATAACTTAAAGTAAACAATACAAAATATTCGTCAAACCGTTTAGTCTACTGGAAGACCCAAAGAAATTTGGATACATACAAACATACGAGGGTCAAACTGAAAGTTTCGGGAATAGAAAAAAATATGCAGTTAAATCGAATAAAAGTATTTTTATCGGTTTTCAAAGTATTCTCCTTTATATTTTATGCACTTTTCCATGCGATCAAACCAGTCATTAAAGCACTTATTGAAGTCTGAAGTAGGGGTCGACAAAATGGCCATTTTAAAAGCCTCTACTGCTGCTTCCGGCGTCTGAAACCGCTGACCACGCAACTTATCCTTAATTTTGGGTAATGTGAAAAAGTCATTGGGGCTTAAGTCGAGGCTGTATGAAGGATGGTCCAGTAATTCGACTTATTTACCATCCAGGTACTCAGTTGTTTTCCGAGCGGTGTCAGGGCTGGCATTGTCGTGGTGAAGGATAATGCGGCGACTAGGGTTTTTTTTTCGGAGTTCAGCAAAGATACTCGGCAAACAAATAGTGCTGTACCAATCGGCATTGACCGTTCTACGATCTTCAAGAGGAATAGTAGCCACGTGACCCGATTTGGAGACAAACGTAGCCACCATCTTTTTGGCCATGCTGCGAGAACGAATAACTTTTGTCGGCTTGAGCTCATCTTCGTAGACCCATACTCGAGATTGGTTTTTATTTTCAGGCTCATATGCATATATCCAACACTCGTCACCGGATACAATGCTAAAAACTGCAGTTGAGCTTCCTCCGTTGAATTTATTCAAAGTTCTGAGGCACCAATTGACAGGAGTCGTTTTCTGCTCCTCAGACAATTAGTGAGGGATCCAACGGGAAAACAACTTTCGCACGCCTAATTGTTCCTGTAAAATGATTTGTATCTGACTCATTCCAAAGCCCAAACACTCTTGAATCTCCCGATATGACACATGTCGGTCTTCCTTTATCAGCTGACGCACAGCATCGACGTTTTCTTGCGTGACTGCCGATTTTGGTCGACCTTCACGCACGTCGTCCGTGAGGGATAGACGGCCACGTTGAAATTCTGCATACCACCGGTATATTGTCGTCTTTGAAGGTGCTTCATTACTAAAAGCAACAATCATCCGGTCTCCACATTGTTTTTGTGATAATCCACTTTTAAAGTCGTAATAAATCATAGCTCTTAAATTTTCACGGGACAATTCCATTTTCAGCAGCGACGCGACGACTTCAAAAAACAATTGATACCGAACCATCGCTTTTTTTTTCTATGTGGCCAGTGTGTTAAAATAATGAAACTTTAGAGATTATAAAAAGGTATGATATGTGTCAAAAATATGTTTCTAAGTATTAGATTCCCGAAACTTTCAGTGCAGCCCTCGTACCTCCATAATGTACATTCAAAAATCGTTACTTTCCTTCTTGGCCAGTCGGATAAAAACAGTGCGAGTAAGTACTTGCTCTACCATCCACGATCCAATGCATCGCTACATTTTTTATTTTGCCAAATGGTTGACAGTGTTTGCGGTCTTTTGAGTCGGCATTCAAATAATAAGGGAGACGCTGACAAAGGGAAAATCACACTAACTGCCGCACTCAGAGGCCTCAATTAATTTTAATGCTTGTTTAGTGACGTGTTGTCTTATTCTATTGCTATTGCAAAGAAAGTTACAGCGTCAACTTTAATCAAGCATTAAGTTTAATTGACGTCTCTTGAGTGCGGCAGAAAGTGCAACAACAATTGGCACAATTAGTTTAAATTACTGAGCTCGGCTGGTAACTGAATGATGTGGTGTCATCGTTTAATTAGCATCTGATTCTGATTAATGTGAAAATGTAACGGTTCTTATATGAAAATGTCTAATCAGAGATGTCATCCTACATTCAAGGAACGGCTGGATCTAGTAATCTAGGGACTTAAGTGGGCAGTTACTGGTGTGGCGCATGGTGTCCTCGAGCAGCAGCAGCCACTGCTCGACATTGGAGCTGGGGTAGAACTTGTACTTCAGCGCCACGATCTCGCCCTCGCTCGAGTGCATCTCCACAATCCGCAGATCCTGCTCGAACGTCACCTGTGCACAAGAAATAAAAAATAGACCTACACACCAGTCTTATCATTAAAACTGTTTTGTTTTACTAATTAATGACACCTGACTTCGTAGGTTTCACGGTCGCGTTTAACGCAGTAGATAAATGTGGATAGAGGACCCATTGGACGCACTGACAGTTATACCCGCAGGTAATACCAAAGCAAGCAAAACAAAATACTGTCGCAATCTAGCTAGTGTTAAAAACACTTTAATTTAAAAAACTTTAATGATTCATCAGATTTACTGTACAAAATCTCACCTCAAATTGCCATTTTTATGCTACGATTATGCGTCTTTTCCCTAAATTTCTGTACGTTCTTCGATGTAGCCCAGTATGGAAATTTCCTCATCTGTCAGATTCAATAGATATTATTTTAAAAGTAACATCTAGCCAATTTTTGAACATCTTACACTCACCTAACAGTCGGTCTCAAGCAACCCTCCCCGTAAAGTACGGTGGGTTTGGCATTCGGGCTACTAGCGACTTGGCTCTCCTAGCTTTCCTCTCTCGATCCACAACACAATCACCCTCATCAGTGAGATTCTTAACTCTTCTAACCCCACTCATGTCCAGGTGTCCTGCTTGTCCGATGCAGAGAATGCTTGGCGTGTTTGTAACCCGGGTGAGAATATGCCAGTCGAAAAAGCTAGCCAAGCAGCATCGGACCTTGTTTCTTTATAAATTTGCCATCGCCATCTTTCGGAAAATAGTCAAAATCCATCCGAGAAGGCCCGTCAATTGGCAGTGTCCGAACCAGAGTCGGATCACTGGCTGCACTCTCTCCCTTCACGAGCCCTAGGGTCTCTTTTAGATCCTAATACTTCAAGGATTGCAGTGTGCCTCCGCCTCGGTGTTAAAGTCTGCGAGCCGCGTCCTTGTTGCCGATGTGGAAATGCCTTGTTGTCGACGACCTAGGACGCCACGGACTGTGTTGCCAATCCAGCGCTGAACGGACGAGATAGATAAACGATTTGATCCGTCGGGCTCTTAGTACAATTACATTTCCGGCTTCGCTTGAGCCCACGATTCCGCAAGTGGGTGTAATGAAGGGATTATTTTTTTAAGATAGCTGTAGTATAAATTTAATATTTTAGTTTTATTCAATTTGTTTTTATAATTAATTTTGTAGTTAAACTTAAAAAGTTAAAGTATCTAAGAGAAAAAACTTTGAATGAAGTGACTATAATACCTCATTGAAAATAATAGACACTTCTGAAAATGAGTACTCCATAAGACATTTAAATGTCATTTGACATTTCATAACGTAATGACAGTGATAAAATATGAATTGCGTCTAGATATTATTTGTTCTTTAAAGCACTTGCCTACTCCCAGAGAACGATAGGAAATTCATGATTATCCAATCCTATCACTATCACAAACAAACAAATTAAATGTCGTGTGCTACTGTGTGTACCTACTGACGTGGATTTTACATAGAAATTGCATCTGTTTCTATATAGTATTGTACAAACCTCACCTAAGATATTTTATTATTATTATTTTTTATTTCGTGGACCATTTTTGTCTTCTATTACACAACTATCGATATATCGATAAAATCTAATTCTAACACTAGCTAGATCCACAGTCTTTTGTTTTGCCGCCAAAATTCCGGGGTCTGCTCATAACAAATGTACTGACAGATGCACGAGAATGTGTGGCCGTGATAGTCGGTTGCGTACAACACACATCAAAAATGTCCAGCAATAAAAAATATCCTAACCTTATTTTGTCATTTGACATGTATCGCGACGCAGTATATTGACATACTCTAGCTTACTTTACATGGTCAGGAAGTGACAGATAATTATTCCACAGCTAGAAATTCACCTATTACAGGCCTGCAACCTGCACTGCCTGTAATTGTTTGTTTTTATGACTGGTGTAACCTTGGCGATATTCTCGAAGCACTTTCTGAGATGCGGCTGGACGGCCTTCGGGTTGCGGGACTGCGAGAGGATCTCCAGCAGCTCGTCGTCGCTGAGGAAGAAGAAGCGCGGGAAGCGCAGCCGCTTCAGCTCCATGTACTCGTTGAGGCCGCGCGAGACCACGGCCAGCAGATGCCGCGCCTCGATCAGGCTGTCCAGCAGCCGGCTGTCCGGGCAGATTATCATGATCTGCAACACACACATACACCAACAATGGTACCGACACCCACTATCGTACATACTTTGAACCGTCATGCTTATTTCCGATAAGTGATTAAAACCTCTTGCAATACATAAGTAAACACATATTCTATTTATTCCAAGACTATGATTTATGTTATAGCTACCTATGAACTGTCAGCAGCATACTTCGTCTGTTATAATTTGGTAGGACTGCATTACTCTATGACATTTATTTATATGATGGCCTGACCTTAGGACACGCGGACGCGGCGGCCATGATACGCCTCCAGATCCTCTCCATGGTATTGTACTTCTTGGTCTCGATGGGCAGCTGGCGCGCGATGTCCTCCGAAGTGAAGATCGGCTCCAAGTACATCCACTCTCTGGAAACAGTCAACACTTTATCGCTGCGGGACACCTGCAGCCCAATTTGTACTAAAAATATGAATTTTAAATAAAATCAAAACAAAAGTCATGAAGACTGCAATAATTTATTCGATATAAAATTTATCATAATTCTAAAAGACATTATTATTCTTTTTTCAATATTTTTTTGACATGAATTATAGCAATTTTGATTAAAATAGTTTTAATTGTATTTTACTACGAACATTATAAACTGCGTATACAATGCGTTGCAATTCTTTAACTGAATTTTGATCGTGTGATTGATTTAACATCTTTTGAGGCTGTATAGCTATACGAGAGTGAAGAGTCACTCCTGACACTTTCAAGGTAAAAGAAGAATGGTTCAATAAGGTAAAAGATTCTTAGGTAATTTAAATTACCTAACTACATTTAAACATATTAGGATATTAGTTGTATATGTTTTTGATGTTGTTACGAATTTGATTATTTTTTTGTCAAGCCCCACATTATGACACCTAAAATACGTAATTTTTTTGGCGTCACCTATTCTAGGACACGTGGGTTGCCGAGACAAATCCAATGAAACCTCAAACCTTTTAGTAATACGTCCATCTGATTGGATGATACGAGGTAGGAAAGAATTTTACATACGTACAGTCAACGTCATAAATAAGTGATAATTTATGTACCTTGTCGCTTTCAATCGTTTCACAATTTTGTATGACATTTCAAACATGACGTTAAAGTGAAAAGGTACATAAATGATCACTTATTTATGCTGTTGACTGTACATAGATACATGAAAAAAAAAACCATAACCCTTCTTGGTAGTCCCAGTTTCTAATCGATAGATGTAGTAATTTCTGTAATATGCCACAGTTTCAGATAGATGGAATCGTGAGGGTGTATTTCTAACCAATAATAGACAAAACTCTTAGCTAGGCTGTTTGGTTCAGCGGGAACTTTGCCAGAAAATCAGCCCGTTCCTAACCACAAACACCCAACCATAACCATATCGGTTATGCAGCAATCATTCTTAGGGTTAAACACTGTGGCGTTCGAAAACCTGCGGTTTTCGTACTAAAATAAAATTTCCAGCTGTAAATAACTATTAAACGAACAAACTTTCAGAGCATCTCTTGAATGGCCTAACCAATATTTATTTTGAGCCAAGGATCGTACAATTTGTTTTGAAAAACTGCGTCAGAATCGGACCATCCGGTTGAAGTTTACGACGCCACAGACAGGCACAGATATACATTAACACAGACACCAGAATACCAGATACACAGACACACGGATACACAGGCACACAGATTAAACCACAACACGCCACTTGTTGTGTCGGAAGTACAAAGCAAGTTATACTTCTGGCACTCGATCCATTCGTCGACGACCTTCTGCGTGAGGCGCAGTTTGTCGTCCCACTCCTGGATGCGCAGCTCGAAGGCAGCTTTGAACGGGCTGAAGCCGAGCTGCTGCGTGGTCATCAGGTGCTCGTCCAGCAGCTGCAGCGTCTCGTCCGCGATCTTCATGATAAACGTGCCTGGAGATGAACAACAATATTAACAACACTGTTTTAGGACCTTACCACAGATTATATTATAGCTACTTCGTAACAGATACGCGCCCCCGCCGCCTAACGTTATAATTACCTGCCGGTCAGTGTATTCCCCGGGATCCAAATATCAGTTAAGACTCAAAATTTGCACGTAGCGCACGTATCTTAATATCTATAATGTCAATTTGCCTTAATAATCAATTTGTTATTCAGTTGCCAACCCTCTCTTAGGTTAGGAAGCACTTGAAGATAATAACGTCATGCGGCGGACAAATAAATAATTTTGTACATGTGACATTTTGGCGCGGAGCATGCGGGTAACATTTCTGTTCGGAGAAGTAAATAAGGACGTAATCAATAAAAACCGCCGAGAAGTACTCTGATGTATCGAGTGACGGGGCCCTGATCTTATCATGGTAAATGTCACTATCCAAATCGTGGCTGGCTTTCAACTCCTGCCCCAGGGTACGCACCGGTGCTCTTGTACGGCGCCATTTCCATGGTCTTGGTGGCCCACTCGGCCATCATCTTGTCCAGCGACTGCTCGATGACGTACTCCTTGCTGGCTAGCTCGCCGATCTCGGCGATAAGGTCGGCGTGCTCCGCCATGCCCTGCTTTAGGCACATTGAGAACGTCTGCTTCTCATTCATCGTCACCGTGATTCCTGCTCACGGAAATAACTCATTTTTGAACACTAAAAATGTTATCACCTCGAGAAGCAATACTATTCCTACAGTCGAGTTCATAAATATGTGTACATACTTAAGTACCTTGTCATTTTAACCGCTCTGACAATTCATGTATGGCAGTTTAAACATGACATTAAAATAGACAAGGTACAAAGTGTACACATATTTATAAACTTGACTACATTCCGTAAAAGTACTGGCAAATATTATGGAAAGGACCTATTTTCTGTACAAAGTGTATTTTTTTAACTGGGACATCAAGGGGAGATCCGAAACCATAGGAGATACAGGTAAACTATCGCAGCAAACATCAGGTCTTTTATTGTTTTTTTTTGCTCTAATGCTGAGTTGTGAACTTGGTTAAATTGACTAATAATGATTTCCATACAATTTGTAAGTAACTTTTCAAATTCAACTTCTGCTGTTCCAATTTTTTCGTTCCATACAATGAAATGATCCTAATATGAAACAGTCGATTTGCATATATATTTTTATACAATTTATTCATTTTACGGACAACTCACTCTTCATCAAAAATAAAAAAAAGATAAAAGATAAAGACCAAAAATAAGTTTAAAAAAAATACTGTATAGTAAACCACTGTACAGTAATATCCTGTTTAAATTTGATCTCGAATTCCTCGGTCTTTAAATGCTGCATGCAATAGTAGGCAATACCTTTTTAATAATATTTAATATTTACTAACCAGATTTTTCCATAAATTCTTTCCAGTGTCTTTCCTTCATGCCTGGGTTTCTCACGGCTTGTATCACAGGAATAAGTGGCCGGAACTCATCGATGTCATCCTGTTCATCAAAGGTTGTAAGTAACGGTGCACTTTGGGCGATCAAACTGGGCTGTGGGGGGCAGATTGTTCACAGGACCAGGCAAGGATGAGTTAGAGAAAAGATGGTCTGTATGGAATTACTTTTATAGTGTTGTTCAATACATATAAATCGTGATAGTTGAGATTATGATGCTGGAAAAAAACATAATACGAATATGAGAAGTACAGTTCAAATAACTTACCCTGATGGTGGTAGCCACGAACTGCACCTTCGGCAGGTCTGCGAAGGTGCGGACGCACTTGACGATGGTCTTGTACAAGTCGTTGACGAGCGGCTCGATGGCGTCCCCGTCCACGTACATCAGCGGATTGTCGAACCACACCTCGCGGTTCTTCAGGAAGTCTACAATCAGGTTCAACATGCCCCAAATACAAATGTGCTAATGGATAAGGTACCAATGGTAATGAGGAAGGCTACTGGAAAATAGCTCCACTGCAGAGCCTCGAGAGAGAGAGAGAGATAAATTGGTATTAATTTGATGAATTGATCATGAAAAGCGTTTAGACCCATTCCTGGAATATGCCAGGGTCTAAGGTACTAGCGCATCCATGAAATTTATTTAAAAAATTCGTAGCGCTGTTCTGCCGAACTATGTAAATGGTTGATACCTGATGCAGTAACCCAAAGGTTTCGGTAAGGCTCGAACTCCTTCACCAGGCGGTTCAAGTCGCTGAAGGGCACGACCGGCTGTGCGAACAGCTTCTGCCGCTGGTTCAGGATGCGACCCCAGTCCTGGGCGTCCCTCATGCCCTTCCACGCTTTCTTTATGTCATTTGCTATCTCATGAACCTAATGATATAAAAATGTTTATTATAAATTTCTGCTAGTGCTGCCTTTTTAGGGACCCTTGTCAAACTAGGAACCCTTATAGTTTCACCATGTCCGTCCGTCTGTCCGTCCACTTAGAATTTTAAAACGGGTTTTTCGAAAAATGCGTCTATTTCAGTAACCGTTTGTGTCATAATTATTCATAACATAACTCAAATAATTCGAGAATATGATAAATCCTTCCTTAAAGAAGAAAGTCTTGGGACTTAGGTATTGCTTTTTTGGTCTGAGGTATAATAAAAGTGTATTCTCCTGATAGGACTTTTCATATTTTGCGGTTTGCAGTGACTACAGCGTCTGTCCTGAATCAATTCGCGTTAGTTTTCATCAAAAACTGAAATGATTCAATAGAACCTTTCCTGTGCAAGCATGCCTTGGAGATAGAATTGAACTATTATTTTTATTCACGAAATAATTGATACATAATGGTAGCTATTTTTCGGCAAAATCGGTTACGTTTTATTTTTTTAATAATCGTCATATAGTAATTTAGCATTAAAAATCATTTTTTTAGTAAATGCACCTAATATTTAAGTCCAGAAAAAAAAACGATAATATAGGGTTGCATTTTAATTGTATATGATTTTTTAAAGATTACCTATAAATCTCGCTGCTACACGCCCGCTCGTTCATTCCGCGCCGAGCGCTTACAGAGGGAGGACGTATTACTTTTTGCCTCGAGCTCAGCGCGTGTTTTGTTTTATGAATGGAGACGACGATCAGAAAAGATGTATGGTGCAACTGCTACTACAAGATCCGTTAGTATTTTTATATAAATATTATTTTAGTGTTAAATAGTTTGGGCTACATTATATTGTAAGGTTTAAATTATTCACTCATTGACTAGATGAAATTCAATAATAGAAATAATTCAATCCGCCGATGTACAGTCATCAGCAATAATTATATAATTAATATATAAAAAGGAGAATGGAAAGTGAAAGAAAGGACAAGAGGGATTTTAACAACTTATCTTACCCTTTAAAAGTACTAATCTACACCCGCAGCCTGTCATATTAATATTATACCACCATAATAGGTACTCTTAAATGCTTTCCTCAAACCACCAACCGAAAACCTTCGGATCCGTGTCTGGATTGTGCTCTATGCATAAATTCCAATATGTTCTAACAAGTTACTGCTTGGGTACAAGTTACGCATATGGTTTATTTACTGTAGCTGTACAAATGTAAGTAGGTAAACGTATCAAGATACCACTTAAAAAAATCGGATGGAAAAAAGTCAGCCACGTTTTCTCTTAGTTTACAGGATGCCGATTCTGTGTAGCTCATTTTCAGCCTCTTTAAGGATGTAGATTACAGAAATTATAGGCCACTTACACAGGCCAATCAATTCATAATAATTCCAAAAGTTTCCAAACTTTTATGAAAAATCGGAAACAGTATAAAAACGAAATATATAGTGTTGAAACCTTTTCCGAAGTCTGGAACATTGTTTAAATGTAAATGAAAATTGTTTTTTCATCACAATTGCTCGTAAATGGTGTTATTCCATGCCTGTATACAGAAGGACAATGGCCTAAATTGTTCCCGCGGGAATTATGGCGAGTTTGTCATCCCTAGGGAGTAATGACTTTCTTTTTAAATTTTGCAACTCTTTCGTACATCATTTCTGACTAAGGATGTTTAATTTTCAGCCAAAAATTAAATCGGTTTCTAATTTCATCTTTAAAAATTAGCTATAGGCTAACTTACATTACACAAAACCTATAAGCTTCATTAAACTTCATTATTTTCATCACACTTGCTCGTAAATGGTGTTATTCCATGCCTGTATACAGAAGGACAATGGCCTAAATTGTTCCCGCGGGAATTATGGCGAGTTTGTCATCCCTAGGGAGTAATGACTTTCTTTTTAAAATTTGCAACTCTTTCGTACATAATTTCTGACTAAGGAGGTTTAATTTTCAGCCAAAAATTAAATCGGTTTCTAATTTCATCTTTAAAAATTAGCTATAGACTAACTTACATTACACAAAACCTATATGCTTCATTAAACTTCATTATTTTTATACCTATTTCAAGTTTATATCAACATTTATCATTAATTTTAGTAATTATACATTTTTATCAAATTGGCTAAATCTGGCTCGAATCCAGGTCGAAACTAAACGCAGTTATTATCTGTGGTAGAGGTCACAAAAAAAATATCCTTTCCATTTACGTTCCCGTTCGTCAAAAGTTATTTCTTTATATTTTGCAGAGTTAAAGTGTTTTCATCACACTTGCTCGTAAATGGTGTTATTCCATGCCTGTATACAGAAGGACAATGGCCTAAATTGTTCCCGCGGGAATTATGGCCAGTTTGTCATCCCTAGGGAGTAATGACATTCTTTTTAAAATTTGCAACTCTTTCGTACATCATTTCTGACTAAGGAGGTTTAATTTTCAGCCAAAAATTAAATCGGTTTCTAATTTTATCTTTAAAAATTAGCTATAGACTAACTTACATTACACAAAACCTATACGCTTCATTAAACTTCATTATTTTTATACCTATTTCAAGTTTATATCAACATTTATCATTAATTTTAGTAATTATACATTTTTATCAAATTGGCTAAATCTGGCTCGAATCCAGGTCGAAACTAAACGCAGTTATTATCTGTGGTAGAGGTCACAAAAAAAATATCGTTTCCATTTACATTCCCGTTCGTCAAAAGTTATTTCTCTATATTTTGCAGAGTTAAAGTGTTTTTCCTCGCAAATGTGATGAAAACCATTGTGTGTATCACAGGCAGTAAGGGGATTACTAACTCGAGTCATTAAAAGCCCTCCGCCTTCGGCGTCCGGCTTCTAACACTCTCGTTAGTAATTCCCTTCATACTACCCTTGATGCACAATGTACTATTTCTCTTTGTTTTTTTTCCTCGCAAATGTGATGAAAACCACTGTGTGTATCACAGGCAGTAAGGAGATTACTAACTCGAGTCATTAAAAGCCCTCCGCCTTCGGCGCCGGGCTTCTAACACTCTCGTTAGTAATTCCCTTCATACTACCCTTGATGCACAATGTACTATTTTTTCAGAATTTTCTCTAAGAACTACTTTCTGCTAACTTGGAGTAAATGTTAAATTATTTTTTATTTTATACAATGTGTACCTGTTGGAAGGTACGGAACATTGGTTCCGACGCTAAAGTAAATTATATATTAATTAAATTTAGGTAGTAGAGCTCGGAGTAAGAACGCGGCGCTATGCGGCTCGCGGGGCGTACCTTGGCGAAGTCGTTCTGCAGCGTCATCTGCATGCACTGCGCCGTGAACATGTCGATCTTGTCGTACAACGTCTGCTCGTCCAGCTGGTGCAGCTTCCAGAACTTCTCCTGCTCCTCCTCCAGGAAATCCGTGGTGATCACCGCCTACGGACAATCATTCTCAATGCTAGTACTAAGGGTAACCCCTAAATCAACATTTTATTGATGTGGAACTGTACAGTTAAAGAATTTTACTTTTATTTACATACTTATACAAATACGTTACGACTATTTGACTGAAAAAAAAGCTAAGAACAAATTACAAGCCTTTATAACAAAGTTACCTGTTTTGTTATGTTCAGCGGCCAGCTGATGGCTTCCCATAGCGCTCTAAAGTCTTCATTCTCCAGGGGCATGTAAAACGCGTCTAGCACTTCGTAATCCTTCAATAAATCATTGAAATAATTAGTTATATGGTTAAGCCAGCAGGAATAGGTGACATCAAAACAATGGACCGTAAATACTGTAACGAGTATATTAGAAATAATACATCGTTTTTTCACTCTCTGCTCGTGAGTATAGTGAGTGAAAGTATAATTGTATAATACTAGAAGATGCCCGCGACTTCGAACGCGTAGATTTTGTTACCTGCTACTCCCCCTATAAATATCCCTTCTTAGTGCACCCCTAGGATATCCAAGAAATTTTCACTTCAAATTTCAAGTCGCTGGTCCAGCCATTCCGGCTGTGCGTTGATTGATTATAAAATGTAGCTCTTAAGCCAGCTCGTGCAAGCTGGAGTTGGCGCGTGTCGCCGGGAGTCCAGGAGCGGTGTGCTCTCGGCGGCAAGGACCAGAGGAGGGCAACTCACCGTCATCACTTTCCGCATGATGTCTTCCTGTGTCTTGAGCCCGAAGGGGATGGACTCCATCCACTCGCGGATCTCGAACACGTGCTCGATAGTGTTGGGCTTCTCGCCCAGCTTGCGCATCATGTTCTTAAAGGCCTGGATCACGTCATCCACCACGATGCGCACCTCCTCCGCCCACATCACCAGCAAGCATCGGATGAGCTCCGACCGCTTGTTCACTAACAATTGCTGTAGAGTTTTGGAAACTGGTTGATAAACTATGGCTATTTGTGTCATGTCATGTACAGGCTAGCAGCCATATTTTATGATGCTGTCTCCACCTCGTGGTTTGATCCCGGGGAACTGACCTTTAAAGTATCGACATTGATAGCGAAGGGCCCGATGTTGATGAACTGCGGCAGACGCCAGATCAGATCTTGTTTGGCGTCGTAGTGCACCTGAACCTCTTCACGGGTTTCAGAAGCAGAATGCTTCTCCAGACGAAAATTTCTAAAAATAAAACCCGGTTATAATCCCTACAATGTGTCACAAGATGCACTTCCGTCAGAACCCTTGGACCAATATATAGTGCAATCGTCTGCTACCAAACTAACAACTACATTATTTACAATAATTGGCGAAAGTAGGTGTGGGAGCGCTGTTTTATATAAAAATTGTATGGAATGTATTGTTACTCATAAACATCGCAAGTCATACAGTTTTTACTGAATCGGTTTTTATTTCAGACATTTTGAAATACCCAGCTGGTAAAAGAAGTTAGGTTAGGTTTGTTTTAAAAACCCTGAAATTAAAACCAATTCAGAAAAAAACACTATGATTTGCGATACTTATGATACTTGTATGATTATGAGTACCAATACATTCGGACTACACACTTTTATATGAGCCAATATGGACCCCCATATATTACACGACACAACATGACATCATGTTAATATGATTTGTTTGCAGGGCTTAAGACCCGCAAAGTAGGTTTGTAATTAAAACTTCGGTTCTTATAAGATACTCGTAAGAATGAAGTAATTAGACATTTTAAGTGTGAAAACAAATTCAATGTTAATAGTCGAGTTAAAGATCAGAGAAGACCAAGGCGTCACATAATGAAATCGTTATCATATAACGTAAGTCCTGCCCCGCCTGCGGGTGGACGGACAGTAAACCAAGCTCGAGGCGCGGCACTCACTCGACGTACGACTCGATGTCCAAGCGGTAGAGCTCCTTGTAGCACTCGTACTGGCGCATGTACGCCTTGAGCGGGATGATGGCCTTGCGGTAGGCCTTCAGCAGGCGCTCGCGGCAGTCCACGATGTTGGGCTCCAGCAGCCCTGCGGCGCAGACTACATTCAACCAGGAGCAGGCACGACGGTACTACCGTGCTATATTTATAGTGTTCCGTATAAAAATGGTAAAAAAAGAAACCCATAGGAAAGGCATAGTTGTACTGTCAAAAGCTATCAAGACAAATATATGTAAAAAAAGAACTTATTGTTAGCGACATAGAAGTGGCGTCTTGAGGACGATATATGCATAACTTTGACCGTAAACTCCCTTTCCCACTTTTTTATGTTTTTGTATCGGTGTGTTTAATTTTTGTGAGTAAAAGCGAAAAACAAGCGGCACATACTCGCACTTCTCGACATTTATCAGGATAGATCGGGAGTGAAAATGACATGAGACACATTGCTGCATATTCATTATCATAGTGTGCAACAGTCTCACGGCCGAACCCTGTATTCAAACCACGCTAAGGCTAACCAAGGCTTACTTCGGATTAAAATTTGACACTTGCCAATACAAAATTTTAATCCGCCACCTGCCACCACGGAATAAAAAAACATTGGAAGTGGCATGAGCTTTGGTTAGTATCAGACCTGTCGTCGTCAATACTAAGATCGGTAAGACGACCGGATAACTTGGTTTTGTATCGCGGGCTCTTAGAATATAACTTGATTTGTTACAATTAAATCTATGATAAAAACAACACGCCACCATTGGTTTTTTTTGGTGTCTCTAACGTTTTTACATTCCAAAATAGCACAATAATACATGCTTCTCGATCTATTTCCTATATTAGAAATATTATTACCACAATATTCACGCACAAGCGATCGCGGCAAAACTAAGGTAGGTTGCGCGGAACTCCGCATAACTGTATGCCACACGTTACACGCCTACTAAACACTTCTACTGTTTTTTCTGTTCTGTGCCTGCCGCAATGACAATATGTTTACAGTAGACCTATGAATAACACAGATGTGGTTTGATTTAATTATTACATCGAATTAAAACAAACATAAAAATTGAATTAGTAAATGTAAATCACAGATATTTTTATTCGAAGCAAATTCCTTTAATTTTGAATGCTTATTGGTCATAAAAATTGATTATAGTCTATTTTATTTTATAATTAGAATATTAATGAAGTTTCTATACTTAAGTTGATGTTTCGTTTATTAAATAGCTGTCGCCCGCGACTCCGAACGCGCAGAAAATTACACATAGCCTATGTTCATCAGGGATAATAAATAGCATTCTAATGGTGTTTTTTTTTTCGAATCGGTCCAGATGTTTTCGATCCTCAGTGATTTTTTCGATTTTCAATGTATAAACAATTTTTCTCTTTATAATATTAGTGTAGATTATACTAAATAGGTAGGTTTGAATATTTTATGTGACTAAATTCTAGGATTTTATATACTCTATGTAAAACACGAACCTTTACGATTAGAACCGAGATGTCCCGAGTGTCAAAGTGGAAATAATCGTACTGTATCACCGTGTCACGTAATTAAAGTTCACGACTTTATCATCCTGGATCATTGTTTTCGAGTTCCATCACTCAAAATTGCAATACCTATGGATGTGAGGACGAGCTCCTTGTCGAAGACCAGGCCGGTCATGATCATGGGGTGCACCTGCGGGATGAAGTGGCAGCGGTACACCATCTCGCGGAACAGCCTCTGGATCACCACCTACCACAAACAATAATTGCTTTTTTCGTATAGGTTGTCCTGCAGGCCTTTTGAATCTGCAGGAGCCACCTCGAACCCAATACCTTAACAATCAATATAACACCAAAATCGTTCGCTTTTCCGCCTTTTGTAAGGCAAATGCTATTGGTACGTATAATATGTTCCCTACAGGACTATACATTTTATGGCATCGGACTTATGCAGTTATGAGTTAATGGCACACTGGCAAGGAATAATATATACAGAAACTTATTTTTTGGACTAGCTTTTACAAATAATGTGCATCGTAGCTTGTTAAGATCTTTTTAACGGTTGGTTAGTGTATCTAATAATTATTTTTTCATCACACTTGCTCGTATATGGTGTTATTCCATGCCTGTATACAGAAGGACAATGGCCTAAATTGTTCCCGCGGGAATAATGGCGAGTTTGTCATTACTCCCTAGGGAGTAATAACTTTCTTTTTAAAATTTGCAACTCTTTCGTACATCATTTCTGACTAAGGAGGTTTAATTTTCAGCCAAAAATTAAATCGGTTTCTAATTTCATCTTTAAAAATTAGCTATAGACTAACTTACATTACACAAAACCTATACGCTTCATTAAACTTCATTATTTTTATACCTATTTCAAGTTTATATCAACATTTATCATTAATTTTAGTAATTATTCATTTTTATCAAATTGGCTAAATCTGGCTCGAATCCAGGTCGAAACTAAACGCAGTTATTATCTATGGTAGAGGTCAGTAAAAAAATATCGTTTCCATTTACGTTCCCGTTCGTCAAAAGTTATTTCTTTGTATTTTGCAGAGTTAAAGTGTTTTCTCTTTGTTTTTTTTCCTCGCAAATGTGATGAAAACCATTGTGTGTATCACAGGTAGTAAGGGGATTACTAACTCGAGTCATTAAAAGCCCTCCGCCTTCGGCGTCGGGCTTCTAACACTCTCGTTAGTAATTCCCTTCATACTACCCTTGATGCACAATGTACTATAACGCATTTGGTCTTGTTTATTCATACTAGTATAAAATAATACCTAGCATGCAGGTCAAACAAATGATTGACAATCGATGTCTATTTTCCTTATAAATCTGCCAAATACACGTAATAATAATATTACGCCAGTTCTCATACTTACTTGCACGTAGGTAAATAGGTAAGGTTATTGTTCTCACTATATTTAATTACCATTCAAGTCTATTTATTCATATAATTAAACTAATGGGATTAGACGAAAAAGTAGGTATTCTACGTCCATGGAACTACTGGGAGGAAAAAATCCCAGTAGTCCCATAATGGAAGTATAGAATGGAACTACTGGGATACGGGGTCTCGAGTGGCGAGTGTTAATGAGTGAGATTTAGAATAACGTATACCTACCTACTTTTCAAAACTATTACAAGCTTTACACGATAACTTAACCTACTTAATAAAAACAACGGGATTAGAGGCAGTTATTATTAGCGTGGTTTGCCTCCCTGTTAGATAGAGCCGCAAGCGCACTAAGAGCGGAGACCTGTGGTGCAGCGCATTCTTATGCTGTAAGGCGTTCCGGAAGCATGGTGGAGGCGTTTTTAGTAAGGACCTGCAACACCCTCTGTGCGTTTTCGGCTTAAAAAATTGTTATATCAGGATGAGTGTGTTCTGACCTCAAAGTATGAGGGATCTGTGGTGTAGTAGGGCCCGTCGTCGGTCATGAGCAGGAAGAAGTAGAAGAGCGTGACGGTGGGGGAGCGGAAGGGCGTGTTGATCAGGTCGTCGGGGTTCCACTCCCAGTCGTCGCCGCAGCTGTAGGTGCACAGGCACGGCGTCTCGCACATGTACAGGTACATCGCCATCGACTGCTCGATGCTGTAGCGCAGCGCGTACTGCCGACGGCGGACAACGTGAACGTCGGAAGGAACACTTGGATAACTACTTATCAAAATAAACGTTAAAAGCTCCTGGGTCCCTAGACAGCACGCTTGACTCGTAAACCATTTTCGAAAACGTTTTAACAATCAACCAACTACGCATAATTCATGCAACCGATGTTATTCGGACATCTCTTTAATGTACAGTCAGCGTCATATAGTTTGTAGCATCCAAAGTAGCCAAATAGTTCGTTACACGCCCTTGTTACTACGGTAATAATGACGTATAACGTACTATTTGGCTACTTCGGATGCTACCAACTATATGACGCTGACTGTACGTTTCGCCGGCTTTTGCTTGCACGGTGGGCTTCATTGGCGTCTATCTGATACTCATCATAAGGGTTGCAAGCGGCACGACTTTGGGTATTATAGATACAGTCGACTACTAAGAGATTGTATTCATATTTTAACCGAAATGCAGTTCAATAACGTGAAAAAGTGAATACTCTTTGTAGTCATCTGTACAAACCGGCAACAGCCGAGCGCTCAATTTATATTTATCGTTAATATAACGTTACGAAACTGTGTTTTTAAACACTAACGGAATATACTTAATGTTATGTTATGGATATTGTTGACATGTTTTAGAAAGTTTCTCACTTGCATGCGGAAGCGCACGAGCTGCATGAACCGGCACAGCTTGCTCACGCCGTAGAAGTCCCACTTCTTCTCGTAGATGTTGTACCAGCTGCACAGACACCACACCACTGCCTCATACACATATTACGCCTAGATCGTCGTTAGCACTGCGCCAACGATCTCCTAAGTTTAAGTATTCTAAGTTCAAACACAACGTTCAGGTGCACAATTAAACGAATGCCCAATGGGTAGCTAATTTGTAGTAATAATTATTTCCTAATCGACGTAAGTAAGTGGCGAGAGTATTCCGAAAATAAAACCAAAAACAAATGGGTTTTTGTGAAATTATATTCTTTACCATAAGACGGTCGGCTCAATGTCAGGATCTCTTGCCATAGGGACGCCTTCGTACGCGTAGAATTCATTTCCTCCTATTTCCGGTATTTCCTCCTGTTATGGCTTGAACTTTAAATTAAAGATTCATTCGGAGTGTTTCTCTACGGCAAGCTCCTTACTACCTACACTACCTACAACAGCAGAACGTACTCATTTCACGTTCCTACATCCAACATAAACGGCTATGCATTGTCAGTAACGGAGCAGTTATATATTACAGATAACCTACTGGTCTTCTGTTCTTACAAAAGTAAATACTCATAAAATGATAACAAATGAAGTCAAGCTGAAGAGCTCCGTATTTACCCTTTCCCGACGTCCCGGAAGGACATCCGGATCGCGTGCGCCGTGTTGTTCAGCCACGTGATGTTCAGATACTTCAGCATCTGTACCAGCGAACAATCAATTTAAGAATACAATACAAACCCCAAAATTATAACAAACGCGGTGAAAATTTAGTAGTGAGACAAAAAAATGTTTTTAATGTTTAATAAAACTCAAAGGCAAATACATAATTGAAAAATTGATCAAGTGAATCCTTTCATCTTACCATCGAAGTGCAATGTTGCTGGGCCGAATCGAACTCCGCCAGGCTGGCGTTCCTTCCGAAGTTTGAGGTAAAAAACAACATACTCTCCACCTGAATGAAACAAAGATTAGTTATAGTTTTTCTGATTTCAAAGACAACGGATGATCTAGTTAAGATGAAACTAGAAATAATTAAGAGTGCACTGCTGTTATTGCGGGTATACCGACATCACAAGTATGTGTAGTACTTTTTAGCAATAGCGGAACCTGTTTCGACATGCAAGAATTATTGGACTAAGCAAACTTACTAACCATGAAAATAAAACTAAAGACGAATTGGTTTTTCTACTGTAGTTTTAAACTATGAAGCGTAATTAGTTAGAATCCTGTGGGTAGTCGAGAGGCAAGAGATATCTGTGCGTCACCTTGAGGCACTCGTCTACCACGAGATGGATGCAGGAGACGGCCTCGGAGAGCACATACAGCGAGTACCACTGGTTGTACTTCAAGCTATTGGCGAAGTCCTCCATCACGCACGGAAACCGGCCTGCCGCAAACAACACAATTTTCGGAACAACGATACTCAAATTTATTGTCCGACAAACATTCAAACATACAAACATTCAAACATACAAACATACAAACTTATACTAAGAAGACTGTAAAACCACAGTTCGTTCGTTCAGTAAAGCGATTTTACGTGGATCAAAGAATGCATTCCCACTCAAGAGGAGCGGGACTGAATGGAGTGGAGATGAAAAGAGAACTATTTACTGGATTATAAAACTAATGTTAAAATCGCCAATCCGGCAGTTATTCAGAGGTACTCTACACGAGAGCATGAGGTTTATTCAAGTTTTTAACATTTGGCCAACCCTAAGGTTGACTACCAGGAAGACCAAGAAGCGCACCATAGTCGGGTACGGGGGCCACATAATCCTTCGACGGCGGATTTAAGAAGGTGTACAAATCCCTATATTTGGTTATCGTGTGTATCATCTTCATTTTGCCTTCCATCTTTCTGTGCGACAGTTCAGCCTGAAAAGAAATAAATAACCAATGTATTTTTACTCGATTACGGCGAAGCACAAACGAGGCAGATATTTTAGCATTCTATTTTTTATGCTAGAGGAGACAAACGAGCCCGCAGCAGGTCGTCTGATGAAAATTTCCAGGATGTTAGTATTTTCAGTATAAACTTTCGTCTATTTTATAAGTGAGATGTCGTTTGATTCGACTTGAAACGAGAAAGGGGGTTTACCCAGAAGTGAGACTCAATTTTAATTTTAATTTTATCTTGTTAAGGTTTTAAGTTACCTCGGCCTTGAGCTCTAAAAGGCGGGGCTCGTCGAGCTCGCGCGCCTGCTTGTGGATGCGCACCATCTTCATGATGGCCGGCATGCAGGCCGGCGGCATGCGCGGCAGCCCCTCCAGCAGCAGGCAGTCCAGATACAAGTAGAACCTGCCGCATCCAATACACTTAATGCTAACCAAATCAGCCTGCACTGCTAAAATCCCTATCTCTCAGTGATGAGGTCTAGAGTGGAGGTCTAGGCTTTTCAAATTAGTTAGAACTGAACAACCAAACAGTTCTAAGCTCAAAATACTAAGTTTATCAACACCTTAAGCGGATAATTCTGCTTGCAAAGTCATCGCCTTCAATCAAATGTTATCCCTGGAAGACTTTGAAAAGTCATGTTCTAACCTCAGATTGTTCTCGACTTCGTTGCGATAATCGACTGCAAATTTTACTCTCTGGCAGAAATTCTCGGGGTCGTCCGCCTTGAACATGAGGCGGATTCGAGGGATCCTGTAAAACAATAGTCAATTTTTGTAGTAATCATGGGTGCACCTTAGGCTCGCATACAATGATTGATTTATTAATACTTTTTCACTTCTCATGCTCTTAAAATGTTACTTTAGTCTCTGCACATCGGGCTTAAACCTCTTTATTAATTCCAAGGCATTAAAGTTTTTTTTATTCACTTTGGAAACCCCTAAACAGCCAATCACGTTTGTGAATAGACAATTTTTAGGGCGTGGAAATAAGCTCAAAATTACAACTGCGCAAAAATAAAAAGATTTAGTTTTGTGAAACACGATTAATAATTACGAATATGAATCTATTTCATTATATTGAGAATGAATTCATTTTAGTATGCATGGTCCAATTAGTATTACAATATGGCTGTTAAATACGCGTTGATTATACGTTTACTAAAATAACACTTCTAGCATTAAAGTATTCGACGAGGACGTCCAGCCCCAATATCTTATTTTCAATACTTTGAACGATGGACCCATCGGATACACTTAGAACCTTTCGGATCTTTTTGTACAATTACCCTCTCACACACTCAGCTGTCTGAATCTGCAGGTTTCCTCACGATGTTTTTCTTCACCTTGCGTGTATCGTAATGCGGTTCGAACTCATTGCCTCGTAATCACGAGACTACACCCAAAGCCACCGACGACGCCCTTGCGGATCGAAAATACTATAGACTAGATGCGCCGGTGCTGAATGCGTGCTTACTTGAATTTCCTCTTGCTCCCGTCCAGGGCCATCACCTCCCAGTTGAGGGTGGCCTTGTCGAAGCTGAACACGGCCGCGTTCGTCCACTGTCGATAACGTCACCACCATCAAATATATTGATCAGAACAACTCGATAGAAATAGTGTCATCGATCAACCTCTTCCGAATAATCTTTTCAGACACTAAAGGGCTTAAATGTGTACTCCATAAAATACTTCAAATAATTTATCAAAGTATGAATGTTCCTTCCCTTCCTGTAATAGTATTTTAAGGTTCCCATTTTACAAAGTGCCCATACTTAAAAAATACGCACTTGTTGTAACCTAAGGATAATAAAGAAAAGGAACTCCTGAATGGCTAACAGGAGCTCCTCCGAGCTTGGACTCGTGGCCTCATCCTTAAGGCTGCGGCTCCACTGAGGCGGAGATGAACGGAGTGGAGCGGAGGTGTGCCAATATTAACCCATAGACTAAACTTACGTGTGCAGGGCGCGCTCGACGTGACCGCATGCGCCTTCTATTGGTTAAAATTGGCACAGCTCCGCTCAGTGGAGCCGCAGCCTAAAAGTGTGTTATTAAAGGAATATTTTAAAAAAAGTTGCTGATGTGTGAAGACCTGTTAATATAAATACGTCAAATTATGCAGAATGCAACTGCCGGTGCGCATGCGCCATCGCTATTTAAATAAATAATTATCGAGAAACAATCTCAGACAATTGACCTAGTGATAAACTAAGCTCGCTTGTACTAGCTACGCAACGATAAACATACTTACTCGTATACAACGTGTTGCAAAATACCCCGTAAAAAATATAATAAATTATCAAACCCAAAAATATTGTCAACCCAAGTAAGCTGTCAGTCAACAGAGATTACTTTGACAACCAAAGGCACGTGGTGTTTCAGCACGATAGAGCTCCGGCACATTTTGCTTGCGATGTGCGAGAGTATCTTAACGTTCGCTTTCCTATGAATTTAACGTTCATTACGTAAAATTAAGTCTTAGTTTAGGTTGCTTCAATACATTAGGTCTTTTATTTTTTTCCAAAATCGACTTGTATTATCTATCTATTTGAATTCTGTAGATTTTGTTATTATGTCTCTTTATCTTTCCGCGAATTAGGTATGTAAAAATATCCATGAACATTCTGTGTAATTTGCCCTTTAATTTTATGGAAATAGGGTTTGCACATAAATGAAAAAATAATGGCTTTATTTTTTTAGACGGTAAGTCATACAGTGACATTACGGTTCTCAAATATTGTAAATGGACACGTTATAAGGCACCATAACCCCCTTTCGACTTTAGGGGTATTTTTGTAACACCCTGTATAGAAAAAATTATAGGTACTTATATACATATTAAACACCCAACACTTAGAAACCAATACCCGCGCTCATTACACATATATTTTCTATGACCGGGAATTGAACCCAGGGTCGCAGGCAGGGTCTCTACCAACCAGGCGAAAGGCAAAGGCGCATTTTTACGATCTGCGCGCCTATTGCGAGAGGACTACAAACGAGACACCGACCTCGTACAGGTTGTTGAGCTGGTGCAGGAGGTCTCCGCCGGACTTGGTCTTGGACTCCATCTTCGGGATGAAGGCCAGCGCGGGGCAGGGGAACTGCTCCCCCTCGATCATGCCCAGGCTAAGCCACTCCTCCGGGATCCTACATTAATATATTCCATGTAAGTATGTATATCTTAACTCGGGTTCATGTATATTTTGCACAAATCTGTGTCATAGATCGTTAACGAGCTCTTCCTTACCCAGAGGCAGCCCAATGGGACCCTGTTAATGTGCCTGCCCCGTCTGTCTGTCTGTCCGTCCGTCCAACCTTACTTTAAAAAGCCCTCTCATCTTTTGAACCGTAATATAATAGCGGGTTGTCTTTTTTTCACAATACGTGATATTAGTGTTATGACGGCAGATTAAGAACCTGAAATAATAAAAGGGGATACCCCAAACAAGAAACGTTTATTTTTCAACGTATTTAACTTTTTGTTGTATCCTCAAAACGAAAAACATATTTGGCACGACTGTAGTACAAACCCAAAAGAAGTAAAACAAATACTAAATAAATGTTTTATTAAACAAAAACCGGTAACAAAAACGCAAAAAAGAACTTCTTTTAAAATGGCATGTGAAAGGACAGTCCAACTGAAGGCCACTTTTGTTTAAAAATATTGCGGAGATCCGGTAGACATCTGTGGTCTTCATCAACAGTTCCACTTCACCAAATGATACTTTCTGAATGTATTTTTTTTACTATCAATACTAAAACCGCTATTTATATGACTATAATATTTGAGCAGTTCCCTCAATTTCTCACGGATCCCCTCATAAGATTCAGATTTGGTGACTGTGGCACCACTTCGAAAGTATACTCTATCAAACCAAATAATAATTTATAAAATCGGTTCACAATTAACGGATAAATCGGTGAACATACATAGATAAAAAAAATACATATAGTGGATCATAGAACCTTGTCCTTTTTTGAAGTCGATTCGATCGGAAACCGAATCTTATCTGAATACGGAACCCTCTGGACGCGAGCCCGACGCGGAGTTGACCTGATTTTAATGTAATCCCAGAAAGCCTTTAGGGTTTTTCTCGAACGTTTCGTATAGTTTTACCATTTTTGTGTAGCATGATAGCCAAAAATCAAAAATGAAACCACTAGAGTCACAAGTGACGGGATTGTTTGTGGCTAGACTGACCGGTCACCCAACATATCTGTAGCAATAATCAAGTGGCTCACCGACAATCGAAGTCCGTGTTGTCAAAGATCTCGAGGTCAAGGCGCGGGAAAACGCTGTAGAGCCCGTACCACACCTGCGCCGACACCTTGTACTCGTCCGGCGGCAGCAGGTAGTACTGCTGCACGTCACGCTGCCGGAGCATTTTCTGCGAGAGCCATAATGGTTAAATGCGCCATTCACATTATGACGCTCGCACAAAGCGTCTCACGAATTACGGTCAAGTGCGACAAGGACTATCTTGAATGAGTTAGTTGTAAAACAGACCGTACGGTCCAGGTCATATAGCAGGTCCGTTGAAAAAGTCATCAAACTTTGCGATATTGATCTCGTCTTACTCAGAAGGTCCATTCCCGTTGCAACCGAAGTTGCTGGGACGGTGGGACGTGCCGTGCGACAAGAATAGCCCCTATTGCACACGGACCTTCGCCGCCAAAAGGAACGTAGGTATCATAATACTATATTAAATTCAAAATACATCATGGGTCATACATAATGGTTTTCAAAATTCTTTAAAAGGTAATTTTATAGAGCCCATTAGGTTAGGCTAGGTTTATTTTATATCAATCCCGAAAAGATTACGATTTCAGAAAAAACACCATTTCGAGTAGAGTTGTAGTGCATAATTGCTTTCCTTCGTACTTTCACGGAAACGTACGAAGGTGTCATGCTACTTCAGTCAACCTCAGTACTTTTTGTACTGTGACCGACTGAAATAGCTAGACGCGTTCCTACGTTTCCGTCAAGATACAAAAGAAAAACTATTATGCACTAGTACATCTGTATATATTATGAACCATGTATTTTGAACTTTATATATTATGATATGTACCCGCCGCCAAAGCACGTAAAAACGTACGCACATATAAATATTTTCTATTCTATTCTATTAAAAGTTGAAGGAACACAACTTTTAGTGACTAAGTAGTGCTACTTTAGAGATTCCCAATGACTAGATCAACTCAGCGCGGCTCACTAACGCCTGCGCCAACTCGAATATCTGCTTGCCTTATTCAACGGGAAACGTACCTACTTTAAAGTTTAAATCATTTCAAAGGTCCATCCAACTTGTCCAGAGATAAAAAAAAGCCTTTGATATATTTGTCTTGTGAAACATACGGACAATCTTGCTAGCTTTGTTTTTCACGGGCGCAGTCGAGTACAAAGATAGATACACTTTTGCATCTTATTTAATTGGATTAAAGTGTGGATGATACCTTCATATTAGCCGCCAAGAACTTCCGGCGCAGGCGCTCGATCTTCACAAGACGCGGCAGCTCCTTCGGCGGCACGACGCTCAGGAATTGTAACTTAGGCACGAACGTTTGGAACGGGAATTGCTAGAATAACAACAAAAAATATTTTTGAAAATAAGTGATTATAATTAGGTTAACTCATCAAAAATACAGCGGTAATGTTTTACTAAAGCACTAAAATAATTATTTAGTACGTAGGTAACGTTTTGAAGAACAAATAGGATGAATGCGTAATGTTGGGTTTGTTTACTCTGAGACATTGACTAGTTGAGCGAGCGAGAGGTACGCACAATACTGTCGTCTTCCTTGTAGGTGGTCCAGCGGCCCGGCGGTAGCAGCAGCCGCGGCCTCTTGGGCTTGGGCAGCG
Source organism: Acleris sparsana (assembly GCA_923062465.1). Lineage (NCBI taxonomy): Eukaryota > Metazoa > Arthropoda > Insecta > Lepidoptera > Tortricidae > Acleris > Acleris sparsana. The sequence goes on from OV281288.1 coordinate 426,521, forward strand.
ACACCAGCATCGGCGCCAGTCTGTCCGTCTTAGCCTGCAATTAATGTTACAAATTATCTAACTTCTTCGTAAAAACGTGGTAAAAACTAAAACGGGGCTGGCGTCTAGTCGCGTTTCAGTTTAAAACATACTTACAATATTTATATTGCCTAAGATACGTTTTAACGTCTTACTACTGGACTAGTTGGTAGAGACCCTGCCTACGAAGCTGGCGGTCTTGGGTTCAAATACCGGTGAGGGCATGCACCTATAGCACAAGCCTAGAGCTTAGCAAACTAAGCTACCCAAAGGAGTAGGTCAATTGGTGTCACATTGGGCCATTTTTTTAAATTTTTAACTTTATTTATATAGGTGGCAAACGAAAGCAAACGTTACTTGATAGGAAGTGGGATCTGAGACCCATAATAAGACATTTGTATGCCCAAGACTGCTGCGCAGATGCGTGGCCAGCCCTCAGGCGCAAGAGTATTATGTGGTTAACAGCGTTGATTACATGAATTTAATCTTACTGCTTGGTCTCTGTTATCAATTTCATGTTGTGACTAATTTTCCTATCCCCATAAAGGTACGGCTCCATGACTGAGGCGGAGACGAGCGGAGCAGAGCGGAGCTGTGCCAATATTAACCAATAGAAGGCGCGTGCGGTCACGTCGAGCGCGCCTTGCGCACGTTAGCTTATTTTCATTAAGTATACAGACTCGCTTTCGACTTTTAAAATGAAAACGATTAGGCGGCTCCACTGAGGCGGAGACAAGCGGAGCTGTGCCAATATTAAACAATAGAATCTAAGCTAACGTGCGCAAGGCGCGCTCGACGTGACCGCACGCGCCTTCTATTGGTTAATATTGGCACAGCTCCGCTCCGCTCCGCTCTGTTCCGCTCGTCTCCGCCTCAGTGGACCCGCATTCTTATACGGAGAAAAGGCACAAAGTGCAATTAATTCGTACAGTACGATTATTTCCACTTTGACACTCGGGACATCTCGGTTTTAATCATAAAGGTTGAAAATTCATAAAGGGGCGTCGCAACGCCGACGCGTCCGCGTCTTACGGCTCTTCGGTCTGGCCGCGCCTAGCTCTATCTTGTCGCGAAGATGACATTTGCAATGTCTCCGTATTTTCTGTCCTAAAATTACGTATGATTAAAACCTGTAGGTTTTGTCTTTATTTCAGAGGGTTTATTATGGCCGTGTTTATCTTGTGACTAAACGTGGATAAAACACCCGTCACTCTCACAATTACGTACTTGTCAGAAAGTGACGAATGTTTTATCCTCGTTTTGTCACGCGATAAATACGGATAGGTCCGCAGTCCTAAATATTTTTTTTTTTTTTAGTTTAGCATAATACTTCAAAATAAAACTACGTTATTATACCTCGCTATGAATAACTCTTTTTTTTCCGGATATGACATGCTGACGGTACTTTGTGGCAGTTAGCGTGGTGGATACAATAATGCTCAAATGCCTCGAGCGCGGCGCGCTCGCGGTTGATCGCTCCGTCAGACACGCACACAACCGCAATGTGCATGTACACGTTCAACCACTGATAAAGCCCACTCGCCATCGTGAATTGCAAGAGCTATACCTCTGATTAGATTAGTTTTTTACATTTATGTTAAATTAGGTAATAACACTTTTTAAAGATATAAAGATTATCTCCAAAAAATTACATGGCTCATGTGGCTAATCATCTATATACTTTTTACGTTCCTTTCCGGACCATTAAATTGATTTTTTATTAAGTTGAAAAAGCTCTTTTTCCGTAGGAGGGTAGAATGTAAGTACTTTTAAATTATCATGGATGTAATTTATACTGCAACATTATGATTATAATGTTAAGTGATAAAATCAATGTCAGAAAATGTTTTCTATGTATTAAGTATGTATTAATCTACATAGGTTTCTCGTAGTACCTACAAGCCTAGAGCTTAGTTCGGGACTCGGTCGATTTGTGTGACATTGTGTGTGATTAACTGATTACTGTGATTAGGGTGTTATCCTGTCAACATGTATAAATTTAACAGTCGATTAACATTGGTTAGGTACCATCGTTTGGTAAAATTGGTACTGAGTCTGTTATTAGTTTATTATCGACCTGTAAGATAAGCTTGAGCCGTTTCTTGGCGACGGCGTCGCGCGGCTGGTGCTCGTAGAACATGTCGGAGACCAGCTCGGAGTAGTAGCCGCGCTTGGGCACGTAGTCGCGCGATTTGTTGTCGTACACCACATCCTGCTGCCGGATCTTCTTCTTCTTGCTATACATTATTACTGTCTATCTTAAATTATATTACTTTTATCATTTACAAATATAAATACTACTGTGATTGACGTCAAGACGTCAATTGACGTTTTCAAAAGATAAATCAAGTTGTCCCGAGTGCGTCGATAGTGCCAGTATTTAATTCCATCGGTTGAAGTAAAAGAGTTATCACTAGTTCGACGTTAATCCGACCCTCCATCCCCATTGTAGTTTTTTTATTGTATAAATAGCCAAATAAGAACAACAGACACGTTTGTCACAACGCAATTCATTCATTAATCAATTATCAGTTTTTGATTCAATTTAAATAATCAAGGAAACATCATGATGTTTCAACTGAGTCATAAACCATATTTTCCCTTTACCACAGATACAACATAAATCTATCTCACGGGAACGTAAGTATCATAATAATTATATGTATAAAGATCATACCTTTATTTCGGCTAAATATTTTTGTCTAATGTATCGGTTCCCAACCGTTTCATTTGCCAACCCGGTTTGTTTTCAATAACCGTAAATATTTCAGGATTTGTAAAAACTAACCTAACCCTAACCTATTCCCATCCAATCTCACTATTGGGGAACCAAACCTAAGCATCGAATTTATCTACATAAGTTTAATAATTGTCGGCGAAGAACAGTCGCTAGCGCCCTCTAGCGAGTAGCGACTGCGCTAATAGACCCCTAACCTGTCTGGAAAGGTTATCAACATTTTGTATTTAAAATTAATATTGCATGGTTTATTTATATATGAAGGACGCTAATTGTGTGCAAGAAAATATACCATTTTACTAATTATCATATCATAACGAAAAAAGGCAGTTCCCGCCGCAGCGTGTGTTCACACTAATTTAACCTGTTTGTAATGAATACACAATTAGGTTATTTATTACAAAACGACGAAAGTCAAGTGACCGTATACAGTGCAATAGTTAACAGGCGAGGCAAACTAGTCGATTGGGTTTTCTATTTCCACCGTTCGGCGTCCGGGTCTCAGTATCAATTAAGCTCATCCTTTTAGGTCCCCTATCAAGATATTGTGAAATAAAACAAACCCTGTAATGAATATAATATTTTATTATTTATTTCATTTAAAGCCAGTAAACATAATGATAGAAATAAACTCTGTATATTTAGTAGAAAATGTCGTAACAACATATTCTTACGTACTAACGAAACACTTTAACAGCAGCGTTTTTTATCTATAACACTACAAATTATGCAACGCGCTCATTCTTTATCAATATCACCTTGTCAGCTGAACGTTGAGATTTCTGGGTATTCTCAAGAATATCGCATCTAAAGACGTGCTGTAATGTCCTAGAACCCCAAGAACGGCACATGCCCAACTAAACCCGTCCACTGCTGGAGATTGCAGATACCCCGATTGTGAACAGTTAACTTAAGAGACATGCCGCTCTCGAGAAAATTCGAGAAAACACGAGAATTGCACGTTTCTAGATCCGCCTCGACGGGCAACTGCCAGTGCTCAATAGTGCTCATGTTGTTTGCATCGGTCATTACCTAGCTCTAGTAGGTACAGTCGAGTTCATAAATATGTGTACACTTTTGTACTTTGCCTCTTTAATCACTATAACAATTCATGTATGGCAGTTTAAACATGACATTAAATAGACAAGGTAGTAAAGTGCTTACCTAATACGCGCAAAACCATGGCGGGCACACCCGTACAAAATTCCAGAATACAAAGAGTCTCGTCTGCTTCTTCGCGGGGTCGGAATCACGACCGTTCGTGCGTTTAGCGCAGCACACAAAACAACATCTTAGAGAGCTGCCATATTTCATCAACAATATTCCGTGTTGAAGATAACAAACAAAATAAAATTTATGGCACTAGCTATATGGTGATAGCATTCTAAAACGACTACGGTACAGTCGCGAGGCGTTCGTACAAGCCGATTATTTACGGCTTTACCAAAAATTCCTATGCATAGAGTAGGTATACAAACAAAACGTAAAACCGACACACGCCATACACCTTTTTTTGCTCCGGCTTGTCTATTTATTTACGTGACGCTTCGCCACTGCTACGGTATAACTATGTTATTCTTCATCGAATAATTTTAGGCCAATTTCTACTACTACGACTGTGTCGCGGTGCGCTCCAGGCTGGTGCCGCACTTACGAGGTCGTTTATCTCACGACGATCTCATTGTTGAGTTTACTCAGCGCCGTTTTACAAGTACGAGTATTAGTACCTATTGCACAACATAAGTTCACGGAGACGCGCCAAATCGTCCCTAAAAGTAAAGTACCCCTTCTATTAAAATAGCTGTAAACCTTAACGCTGCCATTTCGAAAATAGGCACGATTACAATCGACTAAAAATACATAACCTATTGTAGTGAAACTAGTGAATATAAAAAAAAGGATCACAAGATTATGGCACAGAACGATGAGCAAAATAAACGCCACGAGAAAATATGAAACGGTTCGACGGGCGACGAATTATAAGTAGTTAGTAAAACGGTGCGCTTAAAATAATGTTAATTTTATAACGATGAGGGGTGGGAAGCCGCGGCGGGGGGGTTCGCCGGCGAGGCCCGCTCCGGTATGGCACGCGATAAACTAGGCACAGGAACGACTGACGGCAGACCGTTCATGGCTCACGGCAGGCTCAGCAGGTAGAAGGCCACCAGTGCCAGCGAGTAGAACAGTGCGCTGCCGCCCAGCAGCACCCGCACCGCCGCGCGCTGTCCGCCGGGACCCGCGCGGGCCGGGACCGCACTAGTGCGTCCGTAGGCCAGCAGCGGCGCGCGCGCGCCGTTGTTGTACCGCTCGGTGTTCAGCACCTTGCGCTCCAGCCGCTTGTCGGCCGCCTTGTCGCCGCCGGCGCCCGGCGCCAGGTTGGCGGCGCTCACGCGCGGCGTCGGCTTGGCCAGCGCGCCCGCAGCCTCCTCGTACGCGCGTTCGTCCGCCGGCGGACACTCCGCGTCATCCGGCAGCGCGAACTGCGGGCGCGGCGCCGGCTGCAGGCTGCCGCGCGAGCCCACGGACAGCGAGCGGCGCAGCCGCGCCCACGCGCCGTCCGGGCCCGGCCGCGGCGCCGGCGCCGGCGCGGTGCCGGCCCGCGCCTGCCGGTAGTCGAGCGGCAGCGCGCGGCGCGGGTACCCGTCGGCGTCGCCGCGGCGCGCCGGGCCCGCGAACACTCGCGGCAGGTCGCGGCGCGCGCGACGCATCGGCGCGTAGCGCGCGGCGGGCGGCGGCGCGCGGGCCGGCACGCCGAGCAGCAGGCCGGCGCGCGGGCGGCGGCGCGGGGCCGCCAGCGGGACGCAGTGCGCCGGGCGCGGGCCCGCGGCGGGCCCCGGCGCGGCCGCGCGCAGCGGCAGCCCGTAGCGGAAGTAGCGGTCGCTGTAGACGACGGTCGCGAGCGCGCCGCGCGCGCCCAGCAGGTTGTAGATGGTGGTGGCGACGCTCGGCGGGCGCGGGCGCCGGCGCGCGCGCCGCAGCAGGCGCCGCACGGCCTGCAGCCGGCGCGGCTTGGGGCGCGGCTCGTAGGGCTCGCTGTAGAGCCGCTCGCTGCGCCCGGGCGCGCGCGGCGCATGGTGCAGGCGGCGCGGGCGACGTCAGTCTGGCGGCAGCGGGCGCGCGCGCCGGGCCGCCGCCAGCGCGTGCAGCAGCTCGAGCAACGCGGCGTTGCTCCATGCCTGCGTGCGGCACGAGTCGCGGCACGGCGCGCCGCCGGGCCCGGTCAGCTCGGGCAGGCCGCGCCAGGGCGACGCGAGCAGTTCGGCGAGCGGCGCGGCGAGCGCGGCGTGCACGGCCGCGAGCGTGCGCGCCCAGCGCCCGGCGTCGTGCGCGAAGGCGAGCCGCGCGCGCAGGTAGAAGCCGAGCGGCCACCCCCACTCGGGCCCCTGGTGGTAGTTGAACCCGTGCGCGACGCTCGGGTCGTCGCTGTTGTTGCTGTTGTCGTACTCGGGGCGGTACGCCCAGTCGGCCGGGTCGAGCGTCTTGAGCCCGAGCGGGCCGAGCAGCAGGCGCTCGGTGGTGTCGAGCGCGGCCCACGCGTGCTTGGGGTCGAACAGGTCGGGCGCGACGGCCATGGCGACGGCGGCGTTGCACCGCAGCTGATAGTCGGCCCACGGCTGGGACGCGCCATGGCTGTCCTTGTAGATGGCGCGGCGGTGCACGAGGTCCGGCCGCAGGTCTGCGGCGGACGGCGCGGCGGGCACCCAGAAGTACCGCTCGAAGTTGCGCCGGATGCGCTCGGCCCACTGCGCGTAGCTCCAGGAGGTGAGCGCGCCGTCCGCATGGCGCCGCGCCAGGCCGGCGTGCGGGAAGCGGCCGGCGCGGTGCAGGTCGGCCAGCCAGGCCGCGGTGCCGTACGCGAGCGCGACGAGCTCGATGGCGCTGCCGTCGCGCGGCGTGGCGGGCCGGCCGCGCGTGCCCGCCGCCTCCGAGGACCCCATCTTGTCCATCCATGTCCCGCAGTTGGCCTCGTTGCCGCCGAACGGGAAGCCCGTCTCGGGGTCGATGCCGATCTGCACGTTGAACCCTTTGTCCGTCATGTGCGCGTCGATCTGCCGCCCGGCGTTGCGTTCGCGGAACACCAGCCCCTGCGCGGGAAGACAACAGATAGATTAACCGTAGTTGTCGTCCTCGTCGTCATGGAGTCGTGACTGCGGAGAGTGACGTACCTGGAAGTGCACCTCGAGGGCCTCCTGCATGACGTCGCAGAGCGGCTGGTCGGCGGCGCCGGGCGGCGCGGGCTCGCTGTCGTCCTTCGGGAACAGTCTCGACACGGGGTCGCTCAGGATCGCTGCGCCTTGCGGAGCCTCGGTCACGTACTGCAAGTACCAACATACAAATTACGTTTTCATTGAAAATCTAATTAGTATAATTAAAAATGTAATTGTAAATTTTTAAATATTAGTTCTAATCTAAGAAATATACAAAAATAATGATGTATAAGTAATGAGATAATAACACAACAACTTTTCGAACCACTTCACAATACGTGTATAAGTCGATTCACATGAGCTGGCACGAATGGATGCACTCATTCAGTGAACGAAAGTATAGGAGTTTGTACAATAATAACAGATTTTCGGTTTGAAATTCGAACATCGGTACAAAGGACGGCACTCGTATAGTGATAGGTGACATTACTTTGTTCATTCCATTCGTGTCAGGTTTAGTGAATCTACGTAACCATTCAGCAACGCCTTAACGAATAGCGCCATCTGTCGAGTAACGACTAAGTTATAGTTAAGTCATTTCCGTATGTATTTGGGTTACGCTTTACGGGACTACGCTTTTCGTATTGACCTATGTCGTCATATTTACAATCACAAATATTTAAAGATATTTTTATTATTAAGTATTTTAATATTAAGATATTTGTTAATATATGTAAGTCAATAAGGTTTATACGGTAATTTATGACATTTATTGACCGATTTTTATTCGTAATTCCATGAAATAAATACGACAAGGGCGTAGCTGTCGAAAAGTTTCTCGCGCGCACCTGCTTGATCGCGTAGAGCCACCACCAGACGGCGTCGCGGCAGTTGAACCGCGCCGCGCGGCCGCCGTCCAGCAGGTTCGGGATGAGCCCGTGGCGCAGGCACGCGCCGAAGCCGAGGATGTGCGCGCGCGCGTCCTGCGCCCGGCCCGTCAGCAGGAAGGAGCCGCGCAGCGCGATGAAGGTGTCGCGGCCCCAGCAGCGCATGTAGCCCTCGGCGAAGTGCGGCAGGCCCGCCGACAGCGTCACCGTGCCGGGCGCGGCGGGCGGGCGCGGCGGCGGCAGCGCGGGCGACGCGGCCGGCAGCGCCGCGCCCGGCACCGCGCCGGCCAGCTGCACGCTGCACAGGGCCAGCGCGCGCGCCAGCCCCGACCCGCGCGCCCAGGGCGCCAGGCGGGCCAGCGCGGCGCCCGCCACGGCCGCGTGCAGCGCGCGCAGCAGGCCCTCGGCGTACGCCGGCACCAGGTAGCGCGGCAGCTCGCCCAGCGGCGCGAACAGCTCGCGGAAGCGCGCGCCCACGGCCGCCAGGCGCGCCGAGCGCAGGCGCCGCCACGTGTACTCCAGCAGCCAGTCCCCGGCGCGCAGGTTGTCGCACAGCGCGTGCCCGAGGTCGTCGTTGGCGCGGATCTCGTCCAACAGCGACATCACGCCCTGCGCACATACGCAAGAAGGTCAGCCCTAGTCCGGTTAGCAATGCAGCACTCCCTAACAGGAACGTCTTTACTCTAATACGAAAGCGATTCATTGTTTCTTTGCTCCCTTATAACAATCCAACACCTCAACATACTTCAATACAGCTAGAAGCTTAGAATAATAACACATAGAATGATAGTTTCCTACAGCCAACCCGTCAAAAGTGTCGCACAAAATGGATTCATGTGGGCGTAATCAACGAGTACTAACACACGACAACACGCACACAAGTAAACAAATAATGTTGCTAGCGGATTACATTTCCCCCTAAACTAGGGGTTTTTTTCATATAATCATTTTTGTTAAATTCGATCATTTTTTGTAGTTACTTAGTAATAATACAAACGTTTATTAACACTTATGTAATAAGAAAATGTTTTGTCTCTTTCTAATTCGCATAAAATATCATATTTTAAGTAGGTAGTTTTTAAATGTTCTAAGGTACTTTTTTGGCCGGTGGTTTTTTGGCGGACTAAAATCACATGCCACCGCGATTTTTATTATGTCTGTGTCATTAAAATGTACAGAACATATTTTTGTCCTCCTAGACGGGTTCCACCAGCTTTCATTTCGATTAAGCCTAATTTTTTCAATCCAACGAGCGGCAATAATCGGATTAGAAGGAAATCTTGAACGAGAAAAACAAGTAATTCAGTTCGTATCACAGAATATCACAAAATAGAACAAGTACTTACTATAACAATTTAGGGGGAAAAATTTCGTTATAAAGGCAACATTTTCATGTAATGTCGTTAGAAAATAATTTAATATTTTAGTGAATGTTTTACGAAAAAACAAGTCAAAACATATTACTTACACGTGGAATGTTATTTTATAGTGTTTATTTTCTTGGTCTGAAGTATTGTGGCACCCATTAACAATACAAATCGTCATAATCAATAAAAATCCGGGAGCTGTTGACGCTGTGTGACGTGATTGCGACTGACAGGCGGCGATCGCCGAGTACACCAGAATGGTGTAGTTTAAGTCTGACGGTTTTGGTGCGCGGACTAGGTTTCTATGTGTTATTATTCTAAGGCTAGAAGTTAATTAATAGAATTCCGAAAAGATTAGCGACAAAGGACCTTTGTGTCGCGAACAAAAGCTAGTAAAGAATATAATAAAAAAAGAGTTTGGTAGCAGAGAGAACTCGCCTGCAGGCCGGCGTAAACGAGCGGGCCGTGTCCGGGCACGTCATAGACGCCGGCGTCGTTGGCCGCGCGCTCCTCGGCGTCGCAGCGGTACAGCAGCGCGTTGAAGTCGGCCAGGTCCAGCGGGCCCAGCACGCTCGCCAGGCCCAGCGCGTCACCGTCCGACGAGCTGGGCGCCTATTTACGAAACCCTTTAAATTTGGTGCATCAGAGCTCTTCTACACGAGAGTAAAATGGAGGAGCAACGAAATGAGGAGTGGGCTTACAGGAATATAGCATTTAATTTTTATCTTTTTTTAAAATTTATTTTCTATTCAAATTACAGGTAGACTGCTGTTAGGTCAAAATATTTTTCGCCAAATTTCACTTCCCAAAAACTTATCGCAGTAGTTTCATTTCCCAAACGAATCTTTAGCACATTTACTTTTTTTATTTTTATTTTTTATTTATTTATTGGGAAACAAATAGCGTACATAAATTCACACATTATACAAAATCGAGAATAATACAGTAAGCCAAAACAGTTTCCACTTAAAGTTAAATACATTAACATTTGCTCAAGGTAGACAATGTGAAAAGAATAATAATAAGAATAATCTGATTTTACAAGGTTATTATCTAATAAACAATGGTAAAATAAAAAGAAAATGAAAAGAAAATTGCCAATACTAATAATTAAAACTATCTTATAAGATTCCTAATTAACACGTCATATAATTAATATACTTAGTTACATAAGCAATTCAAGTTTGGTAAAATTGCATGCATACTTTAAAAGGTTTTTTTTATTTTATAGTTATAGTTACGTATTTATTAATATGAATAGAATTCTAATTTAAGTCAGGTCAGTCAGTTACATTTCGCATTTTGTTCAAATTATCATTTGACATCATTTTACTTTGTCAAGTTTTATTAAGACAAATGTTTATTAAGCAAACGTTTTCATTTGCCAAATATTATATTCCAATTATTTTTTTTGGTCAAAATGTTATTTCGCACACTCAATTTATAGCATAATTTTGCCAAATGACAATTTATTTTTATCGAGATTGATTAGGCTGGGTTAGGTGAGTGAGAACTGTGAGTCTAATAGATACGAACTGCTGCCAGGAAAGTAGGTTAGGTTTGGTTAGAACTGTGACCCTCACAGAAATGAACTGCTACCAGAAAAGTAGGTTAGGTTAGGTTAGAATTGTGACCCCCCCCCAAAACGAACAGCTACGAGAAAAGTACCGAGAGTAGGTTAGACTCGCCCTACAGGATATAAATTGTATACCATACCATATTTTGGGAAAAGTACGTTATGCGAAACAAAAAATTTGACTACATGAGATTTGGTAAAAAAAAATATGACCAAATAATAAATTGTTAAACAATAAATGCCACAAAAAAAATTGCTAACAGATAATTTGCCATACGTTGTTTTGACTTGTGATTTTTTGCCAAATGATGATATGGGAAAAATAGTTTGGGAAGTGATACATTGGGAAACGATTTTTGACCAAACATTAGTAAACCCAAATTACAACTTAAATACTATAGGTACATTTATATTCCCGCCAAACTTTAAGTTTTTATACTTACAACAACCTATTAAACTATCCTACGTATAACGAATAACAATTTCGTGGTCCTTATTAAAGAAGTGTTACCATTTCTTAGACATGGAACACCTTGATTTGGGATTCTAGAGTAATGTCTGTGTCGAAACGAACTTCGGGAGCTGATCATGGCAACGCGTTCTGTGATTATTAAATTTGACAGTTATTTAATTATTTATTTATTTCACCTTTGTTCCGAACTAATTCAGAAACGGTTTTGGTTATACCAGCGCCAGCGCGGCCCCGGGAGGCAGGGCGAGCCACTCCAGCACCGAGTGCGCGCCGCTCCGGGCTCTCTGACGGATCTCTTGTTATACACAGTTAGCGAGCACACTGACCAGCAGGCGGTGCAGGCGCGCGAGCGCGGCGCGGTGCGGCGGGCGCGGGACCACCCGCAGCGCCAGCGCGGCCCCGGGAGGCAGGGCGAGCCACTCCAGCACCGAGTGCGCGCCGCTCCGGGCTCTCTGACGGATCTCTTGTTATACACAGTTAGCGAGCACACTGACCAGCAGGCGGTGCAGGCGCGCGAGCGCGGCGCGGTGCGGCGGGCGCGGGACCACCCGCAGCGCCAGCGCGGCCCCGGGAGGCAGGGCGAGCCACTCCAGCACCGAGTGCGCGCCGCTCCGGGCTCTCTGACGGATCTCTTGTTATACACAGTTAGCGAGCACACTGACCAGCAGGCGGTGCAGGCGCGCGAGCGCGGCGCGGTGCGGCGGGCGCGGGACCACCCGCAGCGCCAGCGCGGCCCCGGGAGGCAGGGCGAGCCACTCCAGCACCGAGTGCGCGCCGCTCCGGGCTCTCTGACGGATCTCTTGTTATACACAGTTAGCGAGCACACTGACCAGCAGGCGGTGCAGGCGCGCGAGCGCGGCGCGGTGCGGCGGGCGCGGGACCACCCGCAGCGCCAGCGCGGCCCCGGGAGGCAGGGCGAGCCACTCCAGCACCGAGTGCGCGCCGCTCCGGGCTCTCTGACGGATCTCTTGTTATACACAGTTAGCGAGCACACTGACCAGCAGGCGGTGCAGGCGCGCGAGCGCGGCGCGGTGCGGCGGGCGCGGGACCACCCGCAGCGCCAGCGCGGCCCCGGGAGGCAGGGCGAGCCACTCCAGCACCGAGTGCGCGCCGCTCCGGGCTCTCTGACGGATCTCTTGTTATACACAGTTAGCGAGCACACTGACCAGCAGGCGGTGCAGGCGCGCGAGCGCGGCGCGGTGCGGCGGGCGCGGGACCACCCGCAGCGCCAGCGCGGCCCCGGGAGGCAGGGCGAGCCACTCCAGCACCGAGTGCGCGCCGCTCCGGGCTCTCTGACGGATCTCTTGTTATACACAGTTAGCGAGCACACTGACCAGCAGGCGGTGCAGGCGCGCGAGCGCGGCGCGGTGCGGCGGGCGCGGGACCACCCGCAGCGCCAGCGCGGCCCCGGGAGGCAGGGCGAGCCACTCCAGCACCGAGTGCGCGCCGTCCCGCCGCGCGCCCGCCAGGAGCCGCGAGGAGCCCAGCGGGACGCGACGTCGCACCGACGCGCCCCACGAGGGCAGGCCGTTGATAAACTGCTCATGCCGCTCGTAAGAGCCTGCGCCCCTGCGAACGGGTATTATTACACTGTAATAATGTGTATGCGCATGAACAATGTCAGTGACGGTGTTTGGTGATCGCCCCGTAACTAAAGCTGTGCGATCTCCAATAAATATTGTTGATATCATACCTGGGCTCCAGCTCCATCTCGAAGAGTATCTCGTCGAGGTCCCCCTCGAAGCGCAGCGGCGGCGGCAGGGGCACGGGCCCAGCGGGCGGCGCGAAGGCCGTGTGCGCCACGACCAGCACGGAGCGGCGCGTGCGCGGCGAGTGGCGCGTCACGCAGGCGACCGCGTCCGTCATCTGGTCCACGTAGAGCTCGTCGTAGCCTTCGCGCGCCAGCGCCGCGTGCAGCGTGTTGAGCTCGCGCCGCGCCGCCACCAGGCCACACGTCGCGCCCACGCGGCCTGAGCCCTCGCCCCACTCGGGGTACAGCCGCGTCTCGTCTACCTAATTGAGAACCCGCAACTACAGAAAAACTCTCAATCTACTCCAATCGTTTTTAATTCTTTGGGGAACATTCATTTTTAGGAGTTCCAAAATTAATTCCAGTGATTAGGAGATTTGATTTTTAGTGAACACGAGGTATTGTAATGTGCCCATCATACTTCCTTGAGGGACACCGTCTTTCTTTTGAAAAGAGGGAATATTCATTTTCCGGAGTTTCACTAACAATTCCTGTGCTTAGAAGATCTGAAGTGAATATGAGTGAGTAATGGGCCCATGGCACTTCCTTAAGGTACACCGTCTTTTATTTGAAAAGTATAGATATAGACGCAGTTGTCATAGTTCGCATCGAAATGTTAGTCGTACATATGGTATTTATAATGAATAATCGGCCTCCGGTCTTTAGGATCCAGTGACTGGATTCATTAATGGAGTTCAGTGAACCTTTTGTGCATTCAGATCCATCAATGGAGTCGAGCAGAGTTTATATGTATACAACAGAACTTTTGAAACAGTTACCCATCCTGACTTGTAATTTTTAACAAACTTCAGAGAGCTTTATAAACTTGGGCTTAGGCACAATTCCGTAGACTGGAGTAATGAAGGCTGGATTTGGATCAAGAATTTGATTGCGACGGCATGATACCTGGGGGCCGCGTATACTAATTGTAAGTGAGAGCTGAGAGGGATTCCAGTTTTATTATTAAACTAGAAGACGCTCGCGATGTTGTACGTAAATAGAATTAGTTTTCCCCTCCACTCACCACCTGTTTCTTCCCGTTGTCCATTTTCCAGAAATCGTTTCTTAGTCACTCTCTCACTCTTAGGGTACTCAACGAACTTCTTTATAAATTTGAAGTCTGGAGGTTTAGCGAAGTAGGTTAGGCGTCGTCCGTCAGCCCGTCAGTCAGTCACGGAAGAGATAGATATGTTGTGAAGATAAATAGGTAGTTACCACGTGTATGTGGTGCGGCACGAGCTCGTCGAGCCCGCGCGTGGAGCCGGTGGCGCAGCAGGCGGCGGCCACGAGCGCGGCGGTGGGCAGCGCGTCGTGGACGCTGCGCTTGTCCAGCGGGCTGGGGTTGTCGTGCGTCAGGTCCAGCAGCAGCGCGGGGGCCACGCCGGGCGCGGCGCGCGCGCGGCGCGGCGCCAGGCAGCCGCCCACACAGCGCCCGCCGAACCGGTGCAGCAGCCGGCCCTGCTCGCGCGCGTCCCACGCCGCCTGCGCCTCTGCAACCCACGCACGCGGTACGTCACTAACACGGTTCACGGTCAGGCAACAGCCCCCAATTTACGAACCAATCGAAGTAAAACGACTCCTCATATAATATTGAACAATGAACATTCGCGATTCCGGTACCTATAACTTTTCGAGAATATTTGATGTGGACTTCATACTAGATAAATTTTTCAAATGGATGTAGGTAAATATTTACTGTAAAAATCGAGCAGGAGCATATCGGATGCTCAATGTATTGTTCCGAAGTCGCAATTACAAACACAAAAAACCGGGATACTTGACTCTAACAAAAAATTGTACTTTAAATCTTAATATTTCACAAATGATGCCTTAATCAAAAAATGTATACGACAAACCCGCAATATTTTTGAAATATCTATCTACAGGCACCCCACACCGCACTAACCTCGGATGAGCGCGGAGATGCCGAGCCGGTTGACGAAGATGTTATCGACATGGTCCGAGTTGGTGAACAGCTCGGCGGCCACGAACAGGTCGGGGCGCACGTTGCGCGCGGCGTCCACGAGCCACTCCGCCACGTGCAGCGGCGTCGAGTGGCAGTTGTCCAGCCGCAGCCCGTCGAACAGCTCGGCCGTCAGCTCCACGTACTCGCGCATGCGCGCCCACAGCCACGGGCTGTCCTCCGGCTTGTCGCCGTACCTGCGCACACGCACACGTTAGCGATATACACTTACGCACCTAGCCGACTCGGTCGACTTCGGCTACGGTTCCAATTAAACAACTAGTCGTGGACTGCTGCTTCCAACAGATAACCAAAGTCGACCACAACTTGGTGTAAAAAGCCATCAGAACCAATAATGTTTATTAATCCACGAGAACGTCACGTGTTCGTGTTGATGTATTTACCTGAGCTTGACGCTGTCTCCCCAGGCGATGAGCTCGCGGCGCAGGTAGACGTTCCCCTCGGCGGCGAAGTCCTGCAGCGGGTCGGCGTCCATGACCCAGCCGTTGTGCGCCATCACGAAGCGGCCCGCGTCGCCGAACACCTGCGCCTCGGCCTCCGCCGCCGACGCCGCGTCGCCCGCGCCCGTGAAGTACCTGCCAACCACACCATGTGTATGGCTCTCGGATCCCGCTTATCATCAGGCAACCTTGCCATCAAAAACCATCTATTCGAACTCACAGTGATCACACGGCTAAGCTCATCGCATTATTGATCAAAATGTTTCCCTACATTGTCTTTACTCCGAATCTTCGTTTACCAGCTGTTTCATCTGGCAAGTTTTTATAAGTTACAAAAGCATTTATTTCTGAAACTGTATTTCTGTCTGTTCAGGATAGTTATTTTATAAAGAAATCTAAAGTTTACCGATACTGGTGTTCTGGTTTAAACTTTGTAAAGTAAACGGTTTTAGAACAAACAAAAATTCGAAATTTCAATTGGTTGCCGACCAAAATAATTCTGATTTTCTGACCATAGAGAAGGTGAAAAGCACGGAACCAAGTAGTTAGATAGTAGTTCTTAGCCCGTGGACATTTACAAGTTCGAGCTGCGCCTGAGCCGGCACTCAACTACTCCGTGCCTGCATCACCTGCGTGTACCCTCCCCGCCCGACTCACCGCGGCACCAGCGGATTCTTCGCGCTCACTTCTTCTATCTTAGGCCCGTCGGATTGCAGTCGGAAATATCTGAAAGTAGCAATTCAACCATCGTTACGTTTCCCTTTATCAGCAATATTTGCAAACGTCACCACTTTCTTGTGCTGTATAAGCGGCGCGAGATTGCTGATCTATCATATTATCTTAAGATTGTCTCGGGACAAGTCGATTGCCCAGTAATCTTGAGGAAAGTCAGCTTCTGGGTACCAGCGTATAACCCACCAATTCAAATTCCCTTTGTGTCGACTAACTATCGGTGGAACTCCGTCTTGTTGCGAGCTGGTAAATCCCTCAACATTTGCGCTAAGGATATTGATTTACATCTACGCTTAGGCTCAGTCAAAATTTGTTTACTTATGCTATAAGTGTTTATTATTCACTTTTAGTCCTCTACCATTTTTTATTCTTGCGTATACATGTGGTTGTTCTCTTACTCTCTGGTGTAGCGCGGGGAGTATGCCTACGTTGGCTGTTATTTCTGCTGTTTAAATACTTTGTCTCTAACGGTGAGAACCTTTAATTGGCATTTTGTTATGTAATTTAACTTCTATCTTGTTTTGTAAGCTGTTGGATCTTCAATAAATCATAAATAATCATAAATAAATAACCGATATCTTAATAGTATGCGAGAAAGACCCCCGTTTCGGCAGCATTTTAACTGTTAAAATTTCAATTTCTCAACATATTGTATGGAAATAGCAAATTAGCTGGCGTTAAAGACGCCACTCGTTTCCGGGCGGTCCCCTCGCGCCGGGCTGACCTCATCCCGGCGACGCAGTTGTCCACGGCCTGGCGCAGGTGCTCGTCGAGCGCGTCGCGCGCGGCCGCGTTGAGCGCCTCGAGGCGGCACCGCAGCTCCTCGCAGCACTTCTTCAGCCGCGACTCCTCGTCGTAACAGTCCGCCCTAACACCACACACGTTATAACCCCTTTCAAGTTAATAGTAGATTGATAACCAAGGGTTGAAAGTGACCCATTTCACCCGAGATATTTCTGGCGCTCGAACGAAGTGAGAGCGCCAATAGTTCGAGGGGAAATGGGTAATTTCACCCGAGTTAGACACTCTACTTTTCATTTCGACTGTGAGGAAAAAAGACACGGTATACCTAAATATATTTAATCTCGTTTCCCGCTTTATCTATTGAAAACTTTTTTTTTCTAGATTCATAAAAAAGTTAATAATACACATGCTGCCAGCATTAGAAAAGTTAAATCGAGTTGGTCACGGCCAAGGAGCATGACTTCCATCTCATTCTTACCCTAACTAAAGAAAGAGATGGAATATATTCGTGACGTAATAAAGGTCAAATTTCTTGTTTCGAACGGATGTTTTAGGTGTTCAACCTCCTTGTTGTATAATAAGCTCCTTGGTCGTGACCAACTCGATAAAACTTTTCTAATGTTGGCAGTAGTGTATTTTCTAGATTGCCATGCCGAAAAGTGAAAGAAAAAGTGTCATGCTATGCTATCACGGCATTATGGCGGGCAGTAGAATAGAGGAATAATTTTAAATGTTGATTGTCTGTAATTGCGAAAAAAGTTGACCCGTCTTAAAATGATTTTCATATGAACCTATAGGCCGTAATAAATACATCGTTTAACGTATAGCCGAGTTTAGATATATGAAAATCTTTTATTTTAATAATATGACGTAGCTCAATTATCTTAGATTCCGTGGCCAATCGTAACTATTAAAAAAAATTTACTTTCCACCCTAGAGATGAAAACGCTATTTTCCACCCGGCTATCCACCCATTCAAATTAAACTTTCCGAACAGGAGAGATGAAATAGTACATTGTTGCCTAGGCGCGGAAAGTAAGGGTTTTCCTGACGAGGTGGTTAGCAGGGGTGTGTAATGATCGGTATAAAAATAATTAATATAATTTCATTTAATATAATAACATTTGATATAATTTTAAAGGATATAATCACTCATTTTATATAATAAACGATTGGTATATTATCAAAATATCTATTTTTATTTACTATAATTATCATTTGGTATATCGTTTATTTATTATAAACATCATTTGGTATAATCATCATTTTGTATAAAAATCATATTGTATAACTATAGTAAAAAATATATATATAAATAGATATATTAATGTGCAAATTGCGTTTTATTTACCTAACCTAAACTACTTTTCTGGTAGTTGTTAAGTATATTTCTTTGGAATAACTTTTTTTGTCGCATGTTTTTTTGGTACAACGCTGACAGTGAGGCAAAGTCGACGGAGCTCCGCTTTGCGGAGCTCCTATTCCGCGTAGTTATGGCGCTTCGCGCCTTGACACAATTCTAACCTAACCTAACCTATACAGGGTGTTTTTTTGCTCAACAACTTCGACAATAGGGGTTACTATATTTTTTTATACCAACTGTACTTTATATGAAATTAGCTTTATATCATAAGTTGATTATAGTAAATATGCATTATACTTAATGCATGTTATATAAAATATTTTTAGAACAAATGATCGTTATATAAAATGATAATTATATCATATTTAAATATATTAAATGTTGTTATATGATTTAATTATTATATCAAATGAGCGTTATATCGACTGATATTATAGAAAATATTTTTATATCGATCGTTACGCACCCGGTTAGCAGGCCGAGCAATAGCGAGGCCTGCTAAAATACGAGTCAGGGAATCCTCGTTTCCGCCGAGGCATACATAATGCTTTTCTCAAACATGTGAGGAAATAATACAAATACGTTTTTAAAAAGCAAGTATGTTTTTTTTTATTTTTTTTTAAATTTATTGGTTCACAAACGGAATGTTACACTAGAGTAGTATACATATAATAACTTAAATTAAAAAATAGCATATTGTGAACATTCTAAAATAGTGAACACAACCTGCGCTTACTTTAAACAGTTAAAAATTAAATTAGTAAAAATAAACAAAATACCCGACTGCAATAAAAAAACCAACTGAAAAGCGAAAAACAAGCTATAAGTATAATCTATAGAAAATTGTATGAGCAATGTACTTATGATATTTATAACAATTTAAATTTAAGTGAATATTAGAACAGGCGGGGCCAAAATGTTATTTATTTTCACGAAATAGGTTTTTTGAAATTCATTGCTTGTCCCCGCCTGCAATACCTTTTCCAATATTCACTTAAATTTAAATTGTTATAAATATCATAAGTACATTGCTCATACAATTTTCTATAGATTATACTTATAGCTTGTTTTTCGCTTTTCAGTTGGTTTTTTTATTGCAGTCGGGTTTTTTGTTTATTTTTAATAATTTAATTTATTTAACTCTTTTTAGTTTTTATAAATAAAAAAGTGGTTTAATTAATTATTACTAAGCGTCATTATGAGCTCTGGAGCTCGAATTTTGAATGTCGTGACAAAGTGACAAATTACTCGTATTAAGCGAAACTCGCTTTCTAGCAAAAGGAGTTTTTTGACTTTTCTGTCAAAATGGTAGCATCAAAGTGTTATAATGTATATATATATTTGAAATGGGCTATTTAATAGCTTTCATTTGATACCCATATTGTTATAATAGACCATACTTTTTTTTATTCCCCCTCCATATTTTTTTTCGCGGGCGCCATATTGAAATTTTATATACCCTACGTCACTTCGGCAATTTAGACAAATCGAATGACTCCTCGCATGTTAAAATCCGTCAAGCCGTTTAGGCTGCAGAGCGTGCCCAGAAATAGACATACATACATACATACATACTCTCGAAAAACATAACCCTCCTTCTGACGCAGTCGGGTAAAAATTGATTTGGCATATATGCTAAAAAAGATAGGTACACTTAAAATTAAACAGGTGTCATCCTAGATTATTAAACAAGGTGTTTTTCTGCTAACTTGATCTTTCTTTTTACAGTGGCTAATGAGCTACAATATATATCAAAATGAAAACTAAAAACATTGTTATATGAAGCGACCATTCTATACAGTGGTGCGTGTAAACCTGCTCTTGTGCGAGTCAACGGCAATGCGAAGGGCTTCCTGTTGCACAGGCGGCTGTTCGCTCGAGGAACAACCACGCTGATGTTCATTAGTAGGTCCGCGCAGTCTATCAAATTATTCAATATTTTAAACAAGAAAACTACATCGTACGACCTGCGTCTATTGTGAAGTGATTCCATCTGATAAAACTTTAGTCTACTATCATAGGAAGCGAGTTGTTTGCACCGATTTAAAGAGTAGGTTAAGTGATAGAGAAGACGTTTTTGAATTCTTTCAATACGGTCGGAGTGAATTTTGTATCCCGGATTCCAAACAGGGGAACAATACTCGATCAAACTTCTGACAATGCAGATATAGACAGGAATTATCACTTCAGGGTCCTTAAAACTTTTAATTTGCCTAGACACGAAACCTGCAAGCTTTGATCCTCGCTTAACTATAGTGTCTATATGTTCCCGAAAGTTTAGAGAGCTGTCGATTACCAAACCGAGATCCCGGATGCTACTTAATTCAGTTAGTTGTTCTCCATTTAGATTATAAGAAACTTGAGTAGGAATGCGTTTTCTCGTAAATTTAATAAAATAACATTTACTACTATTTAGAGTCATATGATTTTCATAACGCCAATGAGATACTCTGTCAATATCCATTTGTAATAGTTCTACATCTGTGCTGCTATGCATTGTTCGGTAAAGTTTTAAATCATCGGCGTACATTTTAAATTTGCATTTGATGAATTTTGCCAGATCGTTGATAAAAATTAAAAAAAATAACGGTCCTATATGGGATCCCTGGGGCACCCCAGAAGGGATTGTAATGCAGCGAGATGAGAATCCACGTAATGCAACTAACTGTGTTTTCATATGGTTTTTTTACTCCTAGGAGTAAAATGAGGCTCTTTCCGTCCTTGTCTTTCAATCGGAAAACCGTTTTTTCCGAGCATGTTTGAGAAATGTACTAACCTGTAGACGTTGTAGATCTGCAGCGCGCGGTCCATGTCGACGGTCGCGCGCAGGCGCCGGTAGTGCGGGTCCTGCTGCAGCGCCAGCGGCGGGCCGTCCGCGCCGCCCGCCTGCACCGGCGGCACCCTGCGGTCGCGCGCGTTAGCGGGGCTCCAGGGGACCCGCGGCCACCGGAGCTGGCTCGGACCACCAATAATACAGTACGCCCAACCAATTTCACTCATAGCCCACTACGGACCTATGAAAACTAGACTTTTCAATTAAATCCATTAAAAGTCTCATACGATTTGAATCATTACGTCACTATGACAGGTTCTTATAGTGACCCTATGTTTCAAATTGGTTGAGTGTACATCGGCTAACCCTACTTTGAGGTCCTTTTTAAATGGACATAATTGCGTACTGATGACGCGACACACTGCTGTCCTAATCTCCCCCCGGCGGGCCGGCCAGCTCTGGTGCGGAGCGTCGGTACCCACTTGTTACGCGCGACGCAGTAGAACTGCTGCAGCAGCTCGGCAACGTCGCACGTGAAGAGCTCGTGCAGGCGCAGCTCCGGCAGCGCCGCCGTCGCCAGGTAGTGGCGCACCGCCTGCCGACCGAGAACCAAGATCATTTAGGCCGCATTCCTCAAAACAAAAAATGAAAATAATAGCATTGACAACGATTATCTTCGCCCCTTATCGCTATTGACCTGCAGGCGACAGCGCCCAGCCTCACCTCGAGGTGTTCGTGCGTGTGCACGCGGGCGGGGATGCCGCGCGCAGCCAGGTCCCCGCGCGCGGCGTCGCGCGTCACGCGCGCCAGCGCCGCGTCCAGCAGCGCGGCGGGCCGCAGGCGCGGGCAGTTCGCGCAGTTGTACGTGGCCTCGGGGTGCTCGGCCAGCCACGGCGACTCGTTGGCCGTGTGGTTCAGCACCACGTCGCAGATGGACGCCACGCGCCACTCGCTGCGCATCTTGCTGACGAGGTTCTCCACGTCGGCGAAGGAGGCGTCGGGGCCGAAGCGCGGGTTCAGCTTCAGCTGGTCAGCCAGGCTGTAGCTCGAGTCGGACGCGCCCAGCTCCTGCGGGGGTAGAGGCGGGCGTGAATAGACTTCCCAAGGCATCTCTCGTGACGCCGCATCACAATCGCAAATAGTGTGATGGCATGTTAGCTGCCAATTTTCTTTTAACGCGAGTTTAAATTTTACACCCGTCCCGATTGGTGCCCAACGTGAAGCTTATATAATATTATATGCTGTAGAATTCAGTTTTAACCCTTCTTCCGAATACTATAATTATGACTGCTTGCCTTTATTTTGAATATAAGTAAAACAAGTTCTGAAAACGGCGTGAATTTCGTCAGCGCTCACCTGTATAGGCGTGAAATGGATCATATTGAATCCGGACTCCTTGGAGACGCGCAGGGTGTTCTCCCAGCGCGAGAACGGGCCCAGGCACTTGGCCAGCACGGTCTGGCACGTGATGGCCTCGACGGGCAGCGTGTCGCGCCCGCCCGGGCCCACGCGCAGCGCCGGCGCCGCGTGCACCCAGCCGGAGCCCTGCGGCCCGATCGGGTTCTCCCTGACACCAACAATATCCAATCTTAACCAGTTTAGAACGCGACAACCTGATACGATCAAAGCTGGGTCGACATTTGTATCATTTCGTCGTATCGTATCTCCGTCGCGTTGCACCGACGCGTATCAAGATCGCTAGTGTGGACGCAAAAACAGCACGATCATGCGGCGCGCCGTATCCCATCGCTCGGGATCGATGTTGACACGGGTTTATTATATACCCCGCACACCCGCGATCGGGATACGCGTATCAAGATTGGTAATAATAGACGTGTTTTGATACTGTAGTACTACGAAACGAAGTAATGATTCGATACGCGATACGCCGTGATCGCTCTCGAGGCGGTTTTTCCCCGATCTTAAAGGGACATGTAGTGATACGGTGTGCCCAAAGTGAGCGTCCACACTTAATGATACGGCGTTATGATACGATACGCTGCTACGCTACGGTTAGTATGGACGCATTTTTTCACGTGACGATGGTAATGATACCGTGTGCTTAAGCTTAAGTGAGCGTCCATACTTAGGATACGCGAGCTAGATACGATACGCGTGATCGTGATCGGCAAAATGATACCAATGTGGACCCAGCTTAAGATGAGGGGCATGTCATGATACATAAAACTAAAAGATTTATTTATCAAATTATATAACTGATAATGACAGGTGACGGTGTGAATTTAATATACCTTGCAGTGTTTAAGTTGTCATTAACACCTGTCGCCTATCATCAACCGGTTGAGGAGACAGGGGACTAAACTTCTGACGCATGGCTTGTGTCACCGGAACCAGACTGGGCAAATATTACCTGGACGGCGGAAGCGCATCTAAAGTCGGCCCTTTACGATACAGCACAAGGCGTAGGCGATATTTGATATTTACAGAAAAATTATATCATCAAAACAAAAAAAACTCTACATGAAATGAATTATGGCATCATCGGTGGGACTTACGCGTTGTCATAGACGAAGTAGAAATGGAAGGCGCCGGCGCGCGTGAGCCGCAGCTCGCAGCACAGGTCGGTGTCGGTGACGAGCGCGCCGCAGTCGGGCTCCGCGCCGCCCGCGTCCCCCGCGACCTCAGAGCCCTCCTCGTCCACGCGCCGCCACTCCAGCAGGTAGTACTGGTTGCGCACGAACTCTGACACCTCCGCCTTCTCGTCCTCTACACATAAAGGTTGTGCAACACGTTGCTTTGCTCATGCACACAAATCAAAGCCGCATAATATTATCTACTAGTCACACAAAACATCATAGCAAAGTAAATCTACTCACGGCTATCAGTGATCACGTAGTTGGTATACAGGAAGACCTTGCGACCAAGCAGGCTTGGCCCCGGACAGAACTGCACCAAAGTGCCCTTCTGGAATCTAAACACAATAATCTTACAGTGGTATGAGTGGTATGAAGGAACCCCAAATGGAACACGGTGGTAGCACAAAGGATAACGGGAAAAACAGGTACTTACCGATAAAGTGTGGAGTCCTGGTGTTCTCCATGGTTAAGCGTGATGATGCGCACGAGTGGCCCGATGGGCGGGGCCTCTTCGTCGCTCCCCGCGGCCCCCGCGCCCGCCGGGCTGGAGGGGCGCGCGGGGGAGCCGCCGTGCGGCGCCGGCGTCGGCGCCACCTCCGCGGTCGCTCCGCGCTCGATCGCCATTTGCCTCTGTTCAAAAAAACACGTTTACTACGACCACAAAATAAATATCAAACCGGAATACACCTTTTCAAGGTTAAAGTAGAAACAGTGCTCGGAAACGAACTGAACCCAGACGCGAAGGCAGTCTTGCGCAAAAGGTCGCGCTTTTTACCGGAAGGTTTATTCATACAAATTCAAAAAATATAGCCCTTTTCCCAAAATACCAGAATTTTAATACGTACGTGATTCTCCATACCAGATTCAAATTATTGGAAAATATCAATAAACGATAACTTAATTTTAATGTCAAGTTTTGGGATAACAGTATATATGTATTTAGGATGTGGTTTTAAAATGTCTGGTATGTAGGTAACGAATGCGCGACAGCAGACACGTTTGAAGCTATAACGGTGGCTCGTGTCGCTTTGGCAAAGGCGTACGAATGACCACTAATCAGATGAATGGAAACGAGCATGCACCACGACTTTAAAAACATGTACAGCGAGACGCCAGGCCAGCGACTCGAACCCTCGAGAGATCAGCTCCATGCGGCACCTTGTCGTGTGGCTTCTCGAGGTTGCGACCGTATTCCAGCGCGTCGCGCTCGCGCGCCGAGTCGCGGCGCAGCATCGCAGGATGTTAGGTGTCTAGAGGAGGCGAGTGCGCAGCATGTCGGGCGCGGTCCGGCCCGGGAGTGCGCGCCGCGCGGCGCC
The DNA here is from genome assembly GCA_923062465.1 of Acleris sparsana. Lineage (NCBI taxonomy): Eukaryota > Metazoa > Arthropoda > Insecta > Lepidoptera > Tortricidae > Acleris > Acleris sparsana. Next base: position 451,425 of record OV281288.1, read on the forward strand.
CGCGCGCCTATATCGCCGCGCCGCGCCCGCGCCGTAACGCGCCGGTGTCCAGTTTCTATTGTGCGGCACAATGGCACGAACGCCGCGACCGAAACACGGGTCGCCTTTTGTTTTATGTAACCTGCTTTGCATTGTAAAGCTCGTTTACAGTCGGAGACCTGGGAATTATCTCGTCGTAGTAGATTCTATGACAACATTTTACTCCCGCAGTAGGTACAGACGGTACAGTCCCTTGACCTGATTTAAATGTTTCACCCACCTTAGTTCCAAAGTCAATTTGATATTCTACAGCAATAAGGTTGAGTTTCCTATCTATTACAAATGACTTGGCATCTCTAATGACAATGAAAGGGGTGATCCATTGGCGAGCAAAACCGCACGAGCCAGCGAGCCGAAGGTTTAAGACTCCATTGGCGGTTTATACCTTTGACTTGCTGGCTCGTGCGGTTTTGCTAACCAATGGATCACCCCACCCCCTTAACATCTCCAAGCAGATTTTCTTTGAAATGGATAGCAAACGTAGCAAATTAACTTCTGTGACCGTACCACCATCTAAATGTATTTACTTGAATCGTGCTTAGGGCACGATATTTACGAAGTATTTTAGATGACATCATAAAAATAATTTCGTCAATAGATGAATGATGACGATGGATGACTCATAAACTTTGATTTTAATAATAATTATGTAAAACACAGCCTAGGCGTTTCTCGTTAAAAGTCCTCGTTTGTCATAACAATACTAAAGGTCAAAATCAATTGGTATGTAGACAATACTTAGGTAATATTATCTACATAATATATCTCTATGCCACCAAAATCCTAACCCTAGTAAATCTGCATCTAAAGGTGTTTCGACCCTCATTTGCCTTTGAAATAAATTAGTTATGCCGTTACAAAACCTTTTATTGTATATTTTAATAATAAGCACAAGAAAGTGTGAATTTAATTGCACAATATACTTAATGAGGGCAGTAGTGACATTGACGGGGGTCGTCCCTGATTCTCCTGAATGAGTATGCAGTACTTCCTTAATAGTTATTTGCAATTTATGTTTCTTTATGAAACACAAGGCAATAGCCAGTCAAACACTATTAAGAAGCAGGATTACACAGTTACAATTGTTACAAGTAGCAATTAGACCTGATGGCCCCAGAGGCAGCAAAGCAGCATGGTAGCTCTGTCACAGTGTTATATTCTCCTGGTTAAGTTCCTCTGCTCGGTATTCACTCCCTGCTCTCAGTACTCACTATATGCGAGACACTGACCAACTCCCGCAGTATCAGTGGCTATCAACAATCACGCTACACCGGTGATTTAATTATTACTTTCCATTGTAAACTAGTAATGTAGGGGAACCACAGAACAATGCTTATATTTACAATCATACATGTATGTTTGTTACATAATAAAAGAAGTCTTATGATGTAAATGTAAGTTTCAAGATTTTGTTCTATACATTATCAAGTAAAATAGATCTCATGTTTCTTACACATAATGTTAAGTATTTGCAGGTTACCCAGAAGTTGATGTAAAGCATCTTCAATGAGACTCCATGCCAGAGTACATTCAATTATGCCAGAAAACATTCAAATGATCTGATCACCCTCCTGTGAAATGAATGAGTGGTAACTGGTAAGTACGATGAAAATAACCTTCATTCTTTAGATTTACAACCGAGGCTAAAATGAAAATCGGCATCATCACTTTATTCATTAAAGCAACGCAAATACATTTTGGAGTATTCATTTACAAATTCTATAACATATCCATCGTATATTAAATAACTTACGGTATATAATGTTTTATTCTTTTCCATTTATCGCCTAGGTCACAAACGTTCTAATAAAATTAATGTAATTAAAAATTCATCATCGACATGAAAGTGCAAATAAACATGTTACAAAAAGTTAGAATGTTTACAGTGTATTGTTTATTAGACTACAATAAGGTTAGGGCTAGGTGATTCTGCAATGGTAACGATATTATTAAAAATAAATTAAGTCTTTGAGGACCCGTTAAATGGGGCCTGGAGCAAGAGTTACAGCGCGGGGCTGCGGGTCCGCGGATCGGGCACTCACCGCGGTCAGCGCGCGCTCATGGGCCGCCGCTCGCCTCGCTACGCACCGATACCTCGCAGCAACAACTCACACGGCCAGTGACGCGGTCGAACCCTTTTCCTCGGGTTCTTTTGACTGGGAAATTAACTTAACTCGATGTTGTTATGAACGGGTTGACTGATAAAGTTTTGACAGATGCGTCCTCTGCGTGACCTTCACCGACCGGCTGATCATTCGTTTACGAATGTCGATACAAATAACACCAGGTTGAGAGATACCTTGGTAATTAATTTTACGCATTAATAAATGAATTTTTATGCTAGGAATTTGTTAGGTAGTATTTTTTCACTAAATTTATAATGAAAGGTTTTATTTGCAATAGAACGTAAAAATGCATTCTGTGCTTTTCTTGCATTTTTTTAGTCTAACGCGAGCTTGAAAACTGGCAGTTAATTCATTAAAATAGGACGACCCTATTCTCAGGTCTCGGGGCAATAGAGTTCAACTCGCATTCAAATTATCATACTCTAAGTGCATAGGTGGATTGACTAAATCATCCAGTGAACGCTACTCCTGGAATGTATGTTGAGCGTTGACACTTGCAACTTGAGAATGAATACCTACTTTTGTAGTTCTACCGGTGCCCTACGTTGAAGATTGAAGAAGTCCGAAGTTTCGATAACTTTCAGATTTATAAATCAATGGTGGGTGAAAGGAATGGCTCTTCGAATAGTCAATGTTTCTACACCTATCAAAAAACCTATTGGTAGCAGAAACCAAATCGAAATAAAGTGCGTTATTTATGTATTTTACACGTTTACAAAGAAGCTTAATTTGACACGTTTATGTAACATATTATACCTACTTATTACACAATCCATTTAACTATTGATATTATCATATTATAATTTATACTGAGGTTAAATGTCACGCCATTTTGAACCGCAATAAGTCTTTAGATCGAGATAAATTGATCGGCCAAGTGCGAGTCTGGACGTGCCGATGTGGTTCTGGTCTGAAGTATTCTAGACTTTGTCAGAGGGTGTTGTGCTGTTAAGAAAATTCAAAAGAGTTTTTAATAACTTGGGGTTTTAACCGTAATATTAAGTGTTTAGAATAGATTTAACTCATGTCTGTACTTGCATACATATCTACTCCCACAATTCAATTCTTTATTAGTTATTTAGTCGCAAAATTAAATTAGGTACTTCAAAGCCCACGTCTTCCGTATTCTAATAAACTCCAAACAGCAACCTACCAAAAGTGAACCTTAAACAGCACGGGAGCGGGCTAGTTTTCCGCAACTCGACTTAATGACCTAACTTAATAGGTAACTAACAAATAATTGAATGGTGGGAGAGTAGCACAGACATAAGTTAAATCTATTATAATCATTGTTATTTTAAATAAAATAAATTAAATTCAAAACGCCATTTGAAGCCACGACACCAGCGACGATCGCACTGTAGTCATTTCCGAAAAATAAAAGGAGTCACGTGAGTTCTGATCGGCGCTGAGGTCGCGTCGCGGGCCAAATAAGGTGGGTCTCTAGTTCTTCCTTAATTTACTACCTACGGATCTCAATACAGTTTATCAACAAGTTAAATGATGTTTACCAACACTGCTCTTAGATATAAATAGGTAATGAATGGTAACTTGATATATCAGTACGTAAGTAAGATCTTCGTGTACCTAAGTTTCTCAATATAATTAATTATTTCGCTAGTGACTTTAGCGGCAAGCTAGTCTATACAACAGCTATGAAGGTGGTAGTAACAGGAGCGGCGGGATTTCTCGGCGGACGGCTCGCGGCTGCCCTGCTGGCGCCGGGGTGCGTGCTGCGAGTTACTGAGCTGGTGCTGGTGGATGCGGTCGAGCCAGCGCCGCCCACCGCAGCCGCCGCGTCCGGCGTGCGCGTGCGCGCGCTAGCGCTCGACCTCACCGCGCCCGGGGCCGCCGAGCGTGTCGTGGAGCGCGACACCGCCGTGCTATTCCATCTAGCCGCTATAGTGAGCGGAAACGCCGAGAAGGATTTCGACCTGGGCATAGAAGTAAACTTCGACGCGACGCGCGCTCTACTGGAAGCGGCACGAAGTCGAGCGCCGGCGATGGTGTTCGTCATGACCAGCACTGTCGCCGTGTTCGGAGGCGAGGTGCCGCCGCTGGTGGACGAGGGCTGCGCGCCCACGCCAAAGACTTCGTACGGCTGCGCCAAGGCGATGGCTGAGCTGCTAGCGAGCGAGTACGGGCGCCGCGGGTTCTGCGACGCACGCGTGGTGCGCCTGCCCACGGTGAGCGTGCGCAGCGGCGCCGCCAACACGGCGATCACGTCGTTCGCCAGCGGGCTGGTGCGCGAGCCGCTCGCCGGGCTGGAGGCCGTGATCCCGGTGCCCGCGGAGCAGGAGCTCTGGCTGGCGGGCCCGGCGGGCGTGGTGCGCAACCTTCTGCACGCGGCGGCGCTGCCGGCCGCGGCGTGGGCGCCGCGGCGCGTGCTCAACCTGCCGGGGCTGACGGTGACAGTGGGCGACATGGCGGCGGCGCTGGCCCGCGTGTGCGGCGCGACGACGCAAGCTCGCCTGCGCTGGGAGCTCGACCCGACGATCGCGACGATGCTGGCCACGGTCCCGCAGCGGCTGGACGCCCACCGCGCGCTGGCGCTCGGGTTCGCCCAAGACCTAAGCTTTGACGATCTCATCCGCGAGTACATACGAGACGACCTCGGTGGCCGAATGACGCAGTAGAACCGCTTGACGTATGTAAATCTTAAAATTATGTTATCGAGCTGAATAAAATGAAATCAATCCTTATATGAACCTGTTATTCATTACTAAAGGGGTTACGTGGTGGTAGGACCTTGTGCGAGACCCGTCCGGATGGCTACCAAGCAATCACCGTTGAAAAACTATTAGTACCTAACCTTTGTATTATATTTCGTCGATACTATCTTATCCATCAACTTGCCGCCAAGCAATCTTTATTTTCAGTAATATTTTGTATCGATAAGTCTTATCGTTTTCACATGGTTGTGTTCCGTTCTAACCGGTTAAGACTAAGCTGATGAAATTACTAGCAGTCTTCACTCGTTAGGCAACTAGTATTCGATTTATTTACAGCTCGCCTTATAACTTGTACATGTGCCATGACAAATCCTGTTACAACATCATGTGCCATGACAAATCGAGTTACAACATGTACCATGACATGACAAATCACGTTACAAGAATATTTCGTACCTATTTGTAGTTGTAGTTAATGTAAGTAGGTACATGATTTATTTTATTTTTAGATTCCCCAACTGATAAATCAGCATCTGTTTCTGGAAAAGCATTGTCACCGATCACGTGTAACTTCCAACTTTGACACTGGCAGAATTGTCCCACGGGACAGTAGCCATATATCAAAGAATTGAATTGAATTAAATGTATGCCGCATATTTGAACAGTCTTTATTTATACTTTTGAGAGATTATGTACCTATATAGCTAAGCGAAAAATAATAATAGGGGTGGCTGTTCAGACTGAAGTGTGGGCTAAATGATTTCTATTTTGTTACCCAGTAACTCCTGCTTTTACAGTAATGGCACAGTATTTTGTTAAACTGTGTGGTAGTGGAGGATCTCTCCAATTATTATTAAAAAAAAATAAGGAGAAATTTATTGCCAAACAAAGTATTTTTACAGCTAGTGGCATGACTCTAACTTGGGCCAACTAGTTTATTTGGTTAATTAAATAAAACGAGCACATAATTACTATTATTATGTAATCAACCATAAAAATTGCTTTATTTAGTTTTTCTATTTAACTGAATTCCGGTGCTGACACAATTCGTGGGTAGAACCGAATATTCAGTCGACATTCATCTCTAGTGAAATTTCTTCTCTATTGACACTAGAATTCCGCCACTATTAGATATAGTTACAGTACACTACTCAATACATTTTAGGGTCTCCCAACATCTTTCGACGCGGAATCGGCGTTAGCTGATCGTAAAACTCTGTATGTCCATGCAATAAGAGCGAAAACGACGTCGTTCCGTTCGCATCGCCGAATCCGGCTGAGGCGGGCCGATTGACATTTTGTTTAGCTCTTATTGCGTAGACATAGGTTTAATTTTTATTTTTATTTGATTTGTTATTTTTAATTATTTTTTTTTGACATTAGTGACTGTAATTAGCTATATTTTTATTTTGTTTAATTTAATTCTTATTTTTAAATTTTGACGATTATTATTAATACAATATGATTACTTATGACATAGAATAATGTAATTTTCAATATGAAATAAATGCCTATATACCTATACCATACCTACCATAAAGAGTTTTTTGATCAGCTCACGCCGAGTCCGCGTCGATAGATGTGGGGAGACCCTATACACCCCGAAGTCAAATAATAAAATGATAATGATGATAGATTTTACAGATTTCATAGAAACTTTTAGATGTGCTTTTAGAATTTCATATTGCAACAAGTTTACAATGAATGCATAGACATTTTAAAAATACTTTATTTTTGCTACAATTACTAAAATTAGGCTTATGAGAGTTATAAGTGACGCCCCATGAGTTACAATTAACGTACTCGCTAGCGAGTCGAATGCTCTGACCCTCGCCTCGCAGTATTTCAGGGTTCCATACCAAAATGGTAAAAAAGGAACCCTTATAGTGAGACTTTTGTTTTCCGTCTGCCTGTCTGTCTGTCTGTATGTCACATCAGGTTTTCTCAACAATTACAATTTACAAATGCTATCAACTTGAAATTTGGCATAGTTATACAAGTTGCTTGCCCGCATTTTATTAATTTAAAAAAAGGAGGTTGATTTTATGAATAATTCAACATCAAAATAATTAAATTGTGTCAGTGCGACTCGCACTTGGCCGGTTTTTTCTTATACAGTGCGAGGGACAGAGCATTGGACTCGATGCGTGTACGGTCATCAATGTCATCATACTACGGTAACTAATGGTAAGGGTGGGTACAGTACCCATTTAGTAGGTAGGTAAAGTCGACGTCAAAGATTAGTTTACACTTTGTTACCTTATTCCATTGAAATAAGGTGCAAAAATGTAAAAAAATCTTTGACGTCGACTGTACTATAAGTTTCCATCTTAACCCTGTTTTCACAATGTCTGAGTTTCGGAAAGGAGATAATGGATGTACCTATTTAACACTTTTTAAAATAATGATAAAATCTTTAAAATGATCGTAATATTAAGTTTTTGATTATTTTAGAGCAAATTTCTGAACCAAGGCTGCTCAAACTTTTCAGTCATCCATAGTTTTTTATCTTGTTTGTGTGGGCGGATGGGCCGAGACACTGCCGCGGGCCTGGGGCCCTCGTTCTAAAGGGACACATATTGTTCAGAGCTATCATACTGTGTTCAAAAGGCACTACTTGGCAAATATAATTTTTAAGTCTTGAGGCTTGGCATTGCCCCTGCGAAGATCGCATGAGCGATTACTGCCTGACCATCCATTTTATAGGAAACATTTAGCGCGTACAAAAATATCCTACTAACTGTGATCTTAATTCATCATAATGGACACGTACCATATTCTCTTGGACAAAATCATGAAAGTATTCTTTCGCGCTCATACTAGATATTGTAAGTAGAAAAAATCCCGAATAGAGCCTATATTACATACCAACTAATAATCGGATTTGACCCGATATGTTGCGACAATCGTCACCTCACGTCTAGATGCCCATCGAGCCATATACAAATTGTACAGTTCAGTATTAGAAGACTAGAATCTATTTCGTCAAAAATTAAAGAGACTCTCTTCGATAGCTCGCTCGGAGTCCCACACGTCGGCGGCGGGCGCGCTGCGGCGCTTCTTGCGCGGCGGCGACGGCGAGCGCGCCTCCTCCTCGCGCTCTCGTTTCCGCTTCTCCTTCTTCTTTTTCTTCTTTTTCTGGCGTCGCTCGGGCCCGTCCGGCTCCGTCCCGTCCGGCTCCGTCACTGGCGGCGCGGGGCGCGGGCGCGGCGCGGGCGCGCGCTCGTAGTCGACGCCGAGCAGCGGGTGCCGGGGCGTGGTCGCGGGCAGCGGCACGGCCTCCTCGCCCGCGGCCGGCGCGGCGGACGGCGCGCGCACGCGCGGCACGCGCACGCGCAGCTGCAGCGCGCCGCGCACGCGCACGGTGCGCACCGCCCAGCGCGCGCCGCCCAGCAGCAGCGCCGCGCGCGCGCCGCACGGAGCCGGCGCCGTCTCGTACGCGCGCCCGCCCGCCTTCAGCTTGCCGCGCCCGCCCAGCGTCAGCGCCGCGCCCGCCAGCGCCGCCGCGTCCAGCTCGCGCGGGCAGCGCACCAGCCACACGTCGTCGTCGCGCGTCACGGCGGCGGCGGCGGGCGCGGGCGCGGGCACCAGGTGTCGCTGCGAGCGCAGGTAGCGCGCCAGCCGCCCGCCCGCCGCCGGCGCCGGGCCGTCGCGCCGCGGCGAGGCCTCGGGGGACGCGCCTGGCGAGGGCGACGGTCGGTCCTGCGATTCTTCTTCATATGTGAGCCGTTCCCTTATTGTCAAGGGTTGTCTGGGAGCCGGTTCAGGGATTGGTGACTCGTCTCTGCGAGAAACGACCCGCGGCGGCTTCGACGGCTGCTCTTCGACCGAGTCGCTGTCGTCTTCGACGAACTCTTTACTCGTAAACGGTTTATCTTGGGCAATTTTAGACCCGCCAGCGCCGGATCGGCGTTTCTCGACGACGGTCTCCTCGGCCTCAAATTTATCTAAAATGGTGTCGCGCTCATCCGTTTCCCGTTTGTGCTTCTTCTTTTTCTTCTTGGGCGGTTCCTCGGCATCAGGCTCGTCGCGGCGCTCTTTCTTGGCCTTTTTCTTCTTGCGAGCGGGCGCCTCGTCGCCGGAGCCGGTCGAGTGATGGCGCTTTCGCGGCGAATCACGCGGGGCAACGAAACTGGCCAGCTCCTCCTTCACCTTGAGCTTCAGCACCCGCTCAGCGTCGGCCCCGGCGTGACCGTTGAGCAGTGCGGGGCACCCGCGCGAGTCGCTGTCGGGTTCGTCTTTCACCGCGGGGCTCACAGGTTCACGTTTGATCTTCTTTTTCTTGCGAACGCGCGGTACTTCCTGGGAATCGTCAATGTCACCATTCTGGAACAATTCCTTTTGGAGCTTCTTTTTGTAGCGCTTGTCAAAATCCGACTCTTCTTCATGCGCCCTGAAAATGGAAAAAATATTTTAAATGGATTATACACCAGACTACTGTAGGTCTTGGCTATTAAAAAAATATTAGTATTCAGAAGAAGCAATGCGTATCTGGAGATCATGACACTGTCTACTTGCAACACAAATAAAACAAATACTACCTGCCACACGCACAGCAAAAAGAAAAGTTGTAATCTGCTACCTGGAAAAAGTACACATATTTTGCCAAATGATTGGCTGCCGAAATATCGACACTTCGAAAGAGAGTATGGCCAGATATTCAGTATTTGGTTTTGGGAAAATTTAGCATTCACTGCATCTCATAATTATTCTCCTACTTGGTTGCCTATTGCTTTCGCACTCTCTGGAATAACATATGCCAATGAGAGTTAAAGATGATGACCAGTTGATCAATGTTCCGGTAATCCCACACTGTTGATACTCATGCTGTTGGTTGACCCATGTGACAGCAGTAGGCAACCAAGTAGGAGAATAATTTGGAGATGCAGTGAATGCTAAATTTTCCCAAAACCAAATGCTGAATATCTGGCCCTACTCTCTTTCGAAGTGATGATATTTCGGCAGCCAATCATTTGGCAAAATATGTGTACTTTTTCCAGGTAGCAGATTACAACTTTTCTTTTTGCTGTGCGTGTGGCAGGTAGTATTTGTTTTATTTGTGTTGCGAGTAGACAGTGTCATGATCTCCAGATACGCATTGCTTCTTCTGAATACTAATATTTTTTTAATAGTCCTTACATGAAAAAAATATTACTGTGCGATTGCCAAATGCAGAAAAATGATACCCTTCTTTTTGGGAATATTATGAGATTTGTAGTGAAGATAATAAAGTGCATGTTTGTGGGGCTGTGCGCTTGTTTTGTATTAACAAGATCTCGCTTGTTGAAGAAGGAAAGATAGCAAGCAAGTAAAATTTTATTGCGTAGGTACCTATTCAGCGCTTGTACTTTTTAATATCTAATTTTTTTAGTATTTTCTTGATAAAATTGGTTTAAATTATGTCCTATTTATATCTGTACATTTATTTTGAAGTCAAAAGACTTTAGTGAGGCCAAAATAAGGAGTGAGAGTTTATTTTCAGAGGCATCTAGCCTATCGCCTAACGCACTCGCAAATGACTTCCAAGTGGAACAAATGTGATCATTTTTCTTTTTAACACTTGGTATTTAGCTTTCGGTCAATAACATCAAATACTGAATATACTGAATATTACAAAAAGTTGCTGAATAGGCTGAATACCGAATATTAAAACAGTATTCCTGGCATCTCTAATAATAATAGTCTGATTTTACTGCACATTTAAGTAGTAGGTTATATGAGAACACTTTAAATAAGACTAAACATTACTGCTGATGATTAAATAATATATTCAATATTAGAGTCATCATACAGACTCTGCAAGAAACGGGTTACGCAGAAAGCTTTAAGTTAAATATTACCAAATAGGAATTAAGGCCAGACCAGTGCAAGACTTCCAGAGGTTATACTCATGTACTCTACTGTGTAATACTGTTTCAAAGATTCTTTGCAGAAGAAGATCTTATATCGGTCCGTACATAGACCTAAATTTGTACCGCGCCAAAAGTTTAGTATATCACTCATGTCCAGCCACTTACATAGCTTCACTATCAGAATTACTGCACTTTTCCCACAGGTAATCGTCCTCGGAAGAAGAATCCATACGTAATTTTAACCACTGAGTCTAATTTCATTCTTAATAATTGTAAACTATATTGATATAAGTTGAGGTTAACATAATAACAACCTGCTAACGCACGTCAAAACATAACCTAAAAATGTAAGCTTTTATTATAAGGGATCCTTTCACTACACTACTCCAGTGGTTGGAAACTCCTATAGAAAAAAGCTTTGTATAGCAATCGAGTTCCTTTAATGCTAACATAATAAACAAACATGTTGGTGGCAACACTGATGAGTTTTCAACATGACAGATATGACAGTAAACTCAAATGAAAAACGTTCGCTTCGTTTGTGTTAGTTTTCAAATTCTTCATACTTTTAATTTTGTCATAATTAAAGTATACCTATAGTGTTTCACGGTGTCGCGTTGAGTTGAGTATATTTATTTACAGTAAATTTACTCCTCCGTTTGACTAAGTGTACGCTTGTGTTATTTTTGAGATAGAGTCTCGTGGTGTTTTTGAGAAAGTGACTCTTGGTTTTTATGATTATCTTACATTATGGTGTCGCGTTAGGCGTTACTTGAGGTAGAAATTAGACAGTGTTTACAAATATGAATTTAATTAAATCTCGAATCTAATATTAATTACAAATTATAAAATTAATTGAAATTCAAATTAACAAATTAATAAATTAAACAAACACAGAAAATATCAGGCAGGTAGTCCCAGGGTATGAGTCCGTTATTTCATTCTACTATGTAGAGAAAAGAGACCGTGTTCACTTAACACAGCCTGATATGGCTACCACTTCCCTGTAGTGCGGCGGATGGAGGTGCGCGGCCAGTGACGTCACGGGTAGTTCCGGAGGGAGGGCAGGTCAGCAGTCCGGGAAGTAGTTCCTCATCAGGCTTGAGTTGTAGCCCGTAACAAAAATCCCTGGAATTGAGCATTTGGCCACTTAGCGGAAAGTCTGATTTTATGTTTCTGACTGCAACATCCGGAGAATGGTGGTGATATAAGCGCTACTAGCAGGAAGGCCACCAAAAGCATTAAATAGTTATCAATGATGTTGCAGCAGTGAGGTTAATTTAGAAGGTTATGGTGAAAGTACAAAATTACATTATTCGGTCTGTTTGAAATTTACAGCAAATAGTAAGATAAAACAATTAAAGCAACTGGAGTTTAATATTAACCGATAAAATATTTAAATTTACAATTATTACGAAAATCGGCTAATACATTTCTGGTAAGCGGGTAGAAGTAGATTTGTAGAACAAAGAGATTCCGTTTCTCGAAAGATCCAACCTTTAAATACTTACAATTACTTAATGAAATAAAGCCAGCTACATGAAAACATAAAGCAATATTAGGCACACTAGAATATTCTACTGATTTACATTAGTAAGTAATGATTTGCAACACTCACCCGACCGGGGATAACAACCACTCGCGTATTTAAATTATTGAAGCATTAAAATAACATTAGTACTGAATACTGTGATCCAGCACAGCACAGATTATTTAAAATAATTATAGATTACTTATATCATAATAAATTAATATGGTTAGCGACCCATCGTACGTGATGTCGCGCTGTCGCTGCCGTGCGAATCTCGAGCAGAACCCCCGCCGTCGCCCTAGCGGGGAGCGGCGATTCACCTTGAACATGACTTGCCGTTGAGATAAGAACGCGTCCACGCAGTAAAGCGCCTAGTGATTTAAATTAACAACGTTAATTACTTACATTGATTCAGGCTCCGATACATAATAGTTAAGTTAATCTTGAGATTAACTTATTTAAAGTTGGATATAATATAAGTATTCGACAAAATTGCTCACTCAGGCACAGTAGTAACGACCCACGTTACATACCCCCTCTTTTTGGGTAGAATTTTGGCTAAGAAAAATTCCCTTTTACTAGACTAACTCAGAAGCTATCAGGTTCACAGTCAGTCATCGTCTACATACTTCACTCACTCACGCTATACTCTCATTCATCATCTCTCGGAGTTGCCTTAACACATTTAGCTATGTGTTACAGCCGTTCTATCACACTGAGTTTTTGTTTCAGCCGACAAAAACTCTCCAACAGTTTTAGAAGGTTCTTAGCGATAGCGTTTTTTTTTTAATGTTGATTCCAAATGTCAGTTTAGATAGCGTTTATGAATTCATTTATTAATTTAGGTAGTATTTTAACGTTGATGACAAGTATTCCGGTATATCCGGTAGAGGATAACTGAAACTCGTTATATTGTGGGTAGACACAAGATAACTTTTACTTAATAAGTAGAAATTTGGAATCTAAGTTAAATATAAAACGACAGTCGTTCAGTTAGTAAGAGATTTATACCTTATAGTTCGTTAGTTTTATGTCCTTGATATGCCAATCCCCCAAATTATTACCATGCATATCTTCTAGAACAAAAACCAACGGTGATTTTTTTGCTAGAATGCGACATTTTATAAACTTAGGTGCGAGTTTTTTTGCAAACTGATCAACTTTGTCGCTTTGGTAGTAAGTTCGCTTCCAAACACAATCTCCCACATTAAAATCAGCTTGTCTCCTACGCAAATTATAGTGGCCACAATTTTTAGAATGTGCCTTTATTAAAGAAGCCTGTATTTCCTCAAAAACTTTCCGAAGCACGCCCAGATTTTCCGCGTACTCTTCTCTTGGCGAAAACACCAGATCAGAGACATTATCTGGATCCAGATAATGGGAACCACAGGTAACCAGTTCTCGAGCATAGACTAAGAAAGATGGAGTAAAACCAGTTACTTCATTAGTTGATGAATTTATAGCAAACTGTACCTTAGTGATGTTAGAATCCCAGGATCTATGATCATTATTTTCGATAAAAGAAGAAATTGCGGTTACTATGGTTTTATTGTAGCGTTCAACACTATTAACTTGAGGAGTATACTTAGGGGTATATTGAACGTCGGGAACTTTATACTTATTAAATAGGGATTTAAGGATATTGCTCACGAACTGCTTTCCATTGTCCATTAAGACAGTTCTAGGAATTCCATGCACAAGAAATACTTCGTCTTCCAGAATTCGCGTTATTATTTCCGCAGTAGCACGTCTTATGGGAAATAGAAGGCAGTACTTAGTGAAGCAGCATGTGACAACGAACAGGAAGGTGTTCTGGTTTTTAGAAGGTGGTAAAGGTCCCACTAAATCCATGCTAATCATTTGAAAGGGTCTAGAGCATTTCTTTGGGCGTCCCATAGTACCTAGCGTTGCATGGTTAGCATGCTTGTAGGATTTGCATACATCACAGTCAGCCACGAACTTAGTCACATCGCGGTGCATGTCAGGCCAAAAATATCTAAGACATAACCGTTTGTAGGTCTTTAGAACCCCGAAATGACCAGCAGTAGGGCAAGAGTGATTTTGGTTAAGTACCTGCAGCCGATTTTCGAGAGGGACGACCTCCTTCCACTCGAACTCCCTAGTTAGAGGATTTAAGGTTTTTTTGAAACGGTAAAGTTTGCTATCTTTGACTTGGTAATCCAGAAATGAAGCAGGTGCGTTTAAGCAACCATTATAGATATTTAAATACCAAGAATCCGCGATATTCTGCGTAAGATTAGGTGTAGATGAATTTATAACTGATACTGGTAGTCGTGAAAGGCAATCTGGAACAACATTATCAGAGCCGCGACGATGTTTGATTTCGCAGTTGAAGGCAGAGAGTCTTACACCCCATCTAGCTAACCGCCCTGTAGGGTTGTTTAAGTTTAAAAACCATTTTAACGCTGCGTGGTCTGTGTAAATAGTTATTTTTTTACCGTTTTCAAGGTAGCATCGCCAATGTTCAACCGCTGTCAGGACTGCCAAGGCCTCTCGCTCAGTAGCGCTAAAATTTTGTTCCTGTTTAGATAATGACTTGCTCATATACGCTATCACTCGCTCAACACCCTCTGAAGTCTGTGTAAGAACCGCACCAATGCCCACATCGCTCGCATCAGTATGCACTTCAAAAGGCCCTGAGTAGTCCGGACAGGATAGAACAGGCGTAGAGACCAGACATTTTTTTAATGCTTTAAAAGCCTCATCAGCTTCCGTGGACCATTTGAAGGGGGCCGCAGTTTTAGCTTGTGACGTTAGTTTATTTAGGGGAGAAGCTAGAGAGCTAAAATGTGGTATAAATCGACGATACCATGAGGACGTACCAAGAAATCTACGCACCTCTTTACGATTCTTAGGTGTTGGATAGCTCACAATAGCTTCTACCTTATCTGGGTCCGCATGCAAGCCATTAGAATCGACGACGAACCCCAAATACTTAAGTTGTTTCCTAAAGAACTGACTCTTTTTGAAATTGATCGTCAAATTTGCGGAAGTAAGTTTCTCCATAACGCGCACTAGAAGCGATATATGTTGATCGTAAGTAGGAGACACTATTACAATGTCATCAATATACACGAAGACCTTGTATTCAAACTCAGGCCCGCAAAACAATTGATCAACCAAGCGTTGTTGTGTAGCCGGCGCGTTAGTCAAGCCAAAGGGCATTGATTTAAATTGGAAGGTTCCGCGAGTTGGTATATAGAAAGCGGTCTTACATTTGTCTTCTTCCCTAATCAGTATTTGCCAGAAACTCTTTGACAAGTCTAAGCTAGTGAGATATTTAGCGTCGCGCAGATTGTCCAAAATCTCGGATATGTACGGTAGGCTGTAAGCGTCCTTTTTAGTTATGGCATTGAGTTTACGACTGTCTAGACAAAATCTTAATTGACCATCCTTTTTAGGGGTTAGTAGTACAGGTGAAGACCATGCACTCTCACAAGGTTCGACTACGTCCTCTTTGAGCATCTCGTTCAGTTGTTCGATCAAGACTCTCTGTTTCTCTAGGGGCATTCTATAGTAGCGTTGACGAATGGGAGCAGCATTCCCAGTGTCAATGGAATGTGTAATTAGAGAAGTCCTACCTAAACCGCGTTCCTCGTAGGATATATTACGGAACTGAGAAATTATGTGGTCAGCTGTGATCTTCTGCTCTTCAGTTAGGTGATCGTAACTACAGATACTTACGTCGCCGTCTACAGCCAGACCAGCAAGAGCGACCTCAGTTTCAGAGCGCATAATTACTGAAGCCAAGTGCTTTGGAAACAGCCCAAAATCATTCCAGAAATCCATTCCCAGGATTAACGAATTTTGTATTGTAGGCACAATGTTTATTTCTAATATGTGTGTTTGGTTTAAAAACGTAACCGGTAGATACATTACACCAATACGTTCCAATTTCTGACCACCAGCGGCAACAAATTGTAATGGTTGACTTTGGTGTAGAACATAACCCCTTGCAGTAAAGTGCTTATAAGTGTTGTTACCTAGAATAGACACAGCAGAACCTGTATCTAGTAAACCAATTAGTGGTTTATCGTGTAATTCGACAGAGACATGTGGTCGAGAGAAATCGGATACTAAATTGTGGATTGAAGAGACAGCATAGCACGAAAAGAATTGCGTGATAAATTTAAGCCAATCGGACCACTCCGAGTAATCTAATTTAGTTGTAGCAGCGTTTTCGCACTTGCCATCACCACAACCCACAGCATTCAGTTTTTTTGGTCAGATTTACAAAGTGGACAGTCCGGGAAGCGAACCCCTCTCTTGCCACATTTGAAACAAATCGGAAAGTGTGGTTGCTGACACTGCCCTAAGGAATGAGAGTCCACACGGCATCTCGGGCAATATAGCCGTTTAGTGTTAGTAGATGTCATCGTAGTACTTAAGGAATTTATATTGGGATTTTGAAACTGCTCTGTATTTTGCCTATTGAAATTACCGTATGGTTTCTGATAGGGCCTGTAATTTTTATATTTACTGTTATTGTAGTCTTGTTTGTAGGTATTGTAGTTTGAATTATTAACGCCTTTATTACATGTGCTAGTTGATTGATAGTTGTATGCAAATTCGCGAGCTAGTGTCTCCGAATTTACTCTGGGTGGTTCATGAAATTGAGCCATGCGAGCCTGGATATTTTCATAGCTGCGGCACAACTCCCTGAGAGCGTCGATGCTAGATATGTTAGGCGAAGCTGCTAGCGTGCTAGCATAAATAGGACGTATATTATGTAGGAGAATCTCTAACTTGTCCTCCTCAGAAAGCTGCTTGCTAAGGCGCGAAAACATGCCATGCATTATGGAAATGTAAATAGAGATATTCTCCCGATCTCCCTGCGTACGCGACCTAATCTCTGACAAAAGACGGTAGTCATAATCGCTTTGGCAAAAGTCCTGTTTTAAAAGTGCGACAAGATCATCCCACGATTCCACCTTGTCCTTGATACACCTGTACCAATGCAAGGCATCATCAGTAAAAATCTCATACGCATAAGTCAACAACTTGTCCTTAGACATACTTCTCGAGAATACGAGCTCTTCAGCTTTCTGTATAAAAGACCTAACACATGTCTTACCATTAAATTTGAGCTTGCCAACCACATCAGACACCAGCCTCTTCTCGCAATTAACCGATATAAGCTCAGACAAAGGTTCTGGGTTTGGTGTAACTGACGGTGCCTCTGATTTTAATTGTTTCAGTTCCCCCATGTACTGCTTTAATTTTTGTGAATAATCCACGTATTGAGTTTCAATAGTTTGCAGCCGATTTATCCTAATTAGTCTGTAATAAACGTGATTCAGCATCGTTTCTGTGCGAGAGTAAACACTTTTATCGAATTTATTTTTTATAGAAGCTAAATTATCTCTAATTTTGATTAAAGTATCCTTAACCTGTGCCAAATCAAGAACCGGCTCCAAATGAGACTCTAGAATATCCTCCGATGGCAATATTGGAGCTAATTTTACAATCTGCTTACGAAGTTCCTGAACAGATTCTCCCGTAGTACCGCCACGGACACCAACCTCATACTCCAGCTCTGCTTTTTGCAGCGAAAGAAATTTAATTTGGTATGACATCCTTACCAGTAGGCGTGTGTTGCAATTTACAATAATCAACAATGGTAACTAAAAATAGCAGAAAAGCAAAACAATACCCAGCGCAATAATCGACTTATTGTTAATATGAAGAAGTCACCGAAAATGTGAGTGTAGTATGATATAAAAATAGTTTAGTTTTAAAAAATATATATTGTGAGTAGACACAATAAAAATACAAATGCAATAAAGTTATTCATTAAGTAGTAGATACCCTCACACCTTCAATGACCGATTGATAGGCTTAGAACTAAAGCTACCAGCACCAATGATTCCTAGATAATACTACAAACTTGTGTAAGTGAACACGGCTCTGTGAAATATCCTATAGTGGGCGCCACTGTCGCGTTAGGCGTTACTTGAGGTAGAAATTAGACAGTGTTTACAAATATGAATTTAATTAAATCTCGAATCTAATATTAATTACAAATTATAAAATTAATTGAAATTCAAATTAACAAATTAATAAATTAAACAAACACAGAAAATATCAGGCAGGTAGTCCCAGGGTATGAGTCCGTTATTTCATTCTACTATGTAGAGAAAAGAGACCGTGTTCACTTAACACAGCCTGATATGGCTACCACTTCCCTGTAGTGCGGCGGATGGAGGTGCGCGGCCAGTGACGTCACGGGTAGTTCCGGAGGGAGGGCAGGTCAGCAGTCCGGGAAGTAGTTCCTCATCAGGCTTGAGTTGTAGCCCGTAACAAAAATCCCTGGAATTGAGCATTTGGCCACTTAGCGGAAAGTCTGATTTTATGTTTCTGACTGCAACATCCGGAGAATGGTGGTGATATAAGCGCTACTAGCAGGAAGGCCACCAAAAGCATTAAATAGTTATCAATGATGTTGCAGCAGTGAGGTTAATTTAGAAGGTTATGGTGAAAGTACAAAATTACATTATTCGGTCTGTTTGAAATTTACAGCAAATAGTAAGATAAAACAATTAAAGCAACTGGAGTTTAATATTAACCGATAAAATATTTAAATTTACAATTATTACGAAAATCGGCTAATACATTTCTGGTAAGCGGGTAGAAGTAGATTTGTAGAACAAAGAGATTCCGTTTCTCGAAAGATCCAACCTTTAAATACTTACAATTACTTAATGAAATAAAGCCAGCTACATGAAAACATAAAGCAATATTAGGCACACTAGAATATTCTACTGATTTACATTAGTAAGTAATGATTTGCAACACTCACCCGACCGGGGATAACAACCACTCGCGTATTTAAATTATTGAAGCATTAAAATAACATTAGTACTGAATACTGTGATCCAGCACAGCACAGATTATTTAAAATAATTATAGATTACTTATATCATAATAAATTAATATGGTTAGCGACCCATCGTACGTGATGTCGCGCTGTCGCTGCCGTGCGAATCTCGAGCAGAACCCCCGCCGTCGCCCTAGCGGGGAGCGGCGATTCACCTTGAACATGACTTGCCGTTGAGATAAGAACGCGTCCACGCAGTAAAGCGCCTAGTGATTTAAATTAACAACGTTAATTACTTACATTGATTCAGGCTCCGATACATAATAGTTAAGTTAATCTTGAGATTAACTTATTTAAAGTTGGATATAATATAAGTATTCGACAAAATTGCTCACTCAGGCACAGTAGTAACGACCCACGTTACAATGGTTGGTAAAAGCAGATATTGTGAGATATGTGGTGTCAGAGAAATCCAAAGAGGAGGATTCTTTGCCAGTTTTCCGATAGATGAATCCCGGTAAGTCAATAACATAAACTTTGTTTTTGCTTTAGCAAGTATGAAATTTACTTATCCTTGTGATATTATTTTATTATTGCAGGTTTGACACGCATTTACAGCCCTTTTTGTTTAAGTAGATTAATTATTTCCTCTAAGTTGATCCAGTTTCATTAAATGATTGTTATTATGTTGTATATGAAGTCTGGTGAGCGTGGCAAGACCTGAACCACTAAGATTTTTTGTATAGTTGCTGCTAGTAACTTGTTAGTCTTGTTACTTGTAGTATTATGTTGACTGTGTACAATACAATAGTGATTAATTTGCGTACAATTTGCTTGCAGGTGTAAAGCTTGGGTAAAACTAGTGGGTAAAGAAGACCTTGTGCATGTACCCATTGAAAAACTGCATGAAGTACGTCATGTTTGTGGTGACCATTTGAGAGAAGAGACTTTGGCAAGTCAGGAAAAAAATTAAAGAAAAGAGCTTATCCGAAAGTGAACCTCTCAGCACCACCATTGTCCGATGACCAATTAGGGGCTTTCCCACAACATGTTGCCAGCAAATTGGGTGAGTAGTAGACCTAATCCAAATAGTATAGCTAGCAATAATTAAACATAATCTTGATAAAGTAATCATCCTTAATGTAAATGTATTTAGAAAAGGAACTAAGAGCTGGTGTAATAATTTTGGTAACAATTGTTTGCAATAGTTTGTTATGCTGGCGCATTCTTTTGACGAGCATAGCTACTCATATAAACCTGTAATATATTGTTCATTACCAAATGTACCATATGGCTTGAGAAGAACCAAATAAACAACACTGACTTTTTACAAATCTTTTTAAATAACATAATGCTCATGTCACTGTGACACATAACCAAATACTGCCAATACTGCTTTAGAACTGCCAAATCTCATGCCATGATTACAGATTTGCAGCAGGATATCATTCATTCAGATTCAGACAATTTTACTTCTGTGGACACACTCCCCTGCAAACCAGCTTCATTTCAGATCAATTGGGAGTTCTATGGCTATTATATAACCCAGTTTCTTGTTGCATTTTTTATGTCAGTGCCGCGGTGTAGTAGTTCACTTTTTAATCTTGGAGCTATATTTATTATATTCAGACTCTATAATACAAAATATAGTACCTATTTTATATTATATCAAAAATTGCTCCAGGATCATCACTTGCAGTGCAGCAAGTTGCTATGGAGCCTACACCTTCTACAAGCAGAGACCCACTGTCAACATCCATCATTCAAAATTTGAATGGTAAATACATACAATTTCTTTTTCCTCCAGTGAATGCTTGTAGCATTAAGTTCGCCTTTTGTACACTATGTTTTTTTTGTGCAATAAAGTATTTAAATAATAAATAAAAGACTGTATGTAGGTTTTTAGTAGTCTATGCTACTTGTTGTTATTGCTACATTCTCTTTTGGTTTCGTAATGTAATACCAAGAGTACATTTTTATTGTTGTGATTATTTATCTACAATAATATTCTTATACTTGCACAGTCCATTATTTTCATCTTGTTAATAATTCCTTGACATTGCAACAACACTGCGCCTTACAGGCAACTAGGGACCCATTTCACAAAACTAGTTACAGATTAGAACGGCAAAAAATTACAAATGCAATATCTGTATGTTGCCATTGAGTTGTATATGTTGTTTTGTGGAATAGGCTTTTGGAATGATCTCGGCACTCAATTAGGTACCTCTGGTCTGATCATAAGAGGACTTTGATTGTATGTGTGTCTGATGATATAACTCAGCAGTTCTCAAACTTTTGTAGTGATGAAACTTTTGTGAAACACTTAATATTTTATGAAGATCCCAAATAAGCAGAACATGGCTTTATAGTACCAGTACGTAGTTCTCTAATAAAAAAGGAAAGGTAGTTTACATTACGTTGACTCACTGTTTTTTTTTTGCAGTCCCTTTTCTTTTCCTTGAATCGAGATTGTACTATACAGTTTTAAGTACTATGTATATGGTATATTTATACGTCTCATTTTCAACGTCTCGAGAACTTTTTCTTTTTTTGTAGTGTATGGTTTTGCTCTTGTACATATTTATGACTTTGACAAGTCACTGTCTTTTCAACGGAGCCCTTGCAGAGGCGATGGAGCACAATTTGAGAACAGCTGATATGTGTTCATATTGCAACTTTTTTCTGTTAAAAATATAACAATTTTAATCTGCTAAAAGTGGCTTTATGGACTCGGTCAAACCAATTACTTTTAATATTTAATTGTAATTAATTGTATGTATATTTAATGAAATAATAAGACAACTTACATTTCTTTAACATTTTCTATTTATTTTACGTTATTTTAAAGAAATATTGATACTTTCAAGCAAGTGCCTTGTTTATATGTAGAGTAATAAGATTTAACAGAATAGTGAACTTTATTAGATGTAAAACTGCAGCAGAGGAGGTATTAAGTTTTTGTGATGAAAATAATGGACTATTTACTGCACTACATTACAGCAAAAAATACTGCACAAAATGGATAAAATAAAACTACCAACAAATGACTTAAAAATAATATGAAATATTTTTGAAACATACCAGAATGCTATATTATAATATAGCTATTGAATATTATATAACTCTGTCTGTAACAAGCTTTAGTCCCAAACTAAGACAAACTTTTATCTTTTTGCCGTTGCCGGGATTCGAAATGGACCACTGGCGACGTAAGCAAAATCACTACAAACTTATCCTAGCGCGTCGTCGCAATTAATATTAAGCAGATATATATTTACTTCATGTGAAGGGTTACTAACTTTATTTCATTTTTTAGCACCAGTAAAAGCAAAAGCGGTAAAGAGACCGGGTGAAACTGCAGAGGAAGAAGCAAAAAGGTATAAAATAAACCAAGAACGTGATGTGCCAAGTAAGTAACAACTTTTTTTTTAAATTACCTTATTGGGGTATAGTAACGGTTACGAGTTGGAGGATGATTCTTTAAATATCATTATGCATGTATAGACCTTTAGTTGTATTCTTTCTTGTAAGCTGTGGTAGCCTAGTAATCGGTCGTGCCCCTCAGCAGAGGTTCGGTTGTTCGATCTTGGCTCCGTACCTCTGGGGTTTTCGGAACTTGTGTGCGGTATCAAATTTGCTATTTACCATGATCTTAACGGTAAAGGAAAATATCGCAATGCACAGTAATTCAACTATGTAAGTGAAGTCCCCAATCCCCACTAGACCCGCGTGGGGCCTATTGCCCTATGGACTATTGTGCTGAGCCCTGTACTGCACTGGGACGTATACACCGTGCCCGGGACGTACCCGAAGGATTTTAACCATCGATTCTTGACCCTATTTGGAGTATATAATGTCCAATAACGCATAATTTCCGAGATTCTTATTATTTAAAAATTATTTAATATAAACAAAAACCCAACTGCAATAAAAAATCAACTGAAAAGCGAAAAAACAAGCTATATAATCTATAGAACATTATAAGAGCAATGTCTACCTAACCTACTTATTGATATTTATAATAATTTAATATTTAACTTGAATATATGAAAAGGTAGGTACAGTACGTGAGCTTCAAAAAGAACCTTCGGATTTTAGAAGCAATCAACTTTCAACAAAATTATGTAATCAACTTGCAAAACTTTTCGAAGTTACCGTAAAAAGTTATGCAAAGAATAACCATAAAACGGAACCCTTATAAGATCACTTGTGCGTCTGTCTGTCTGTCTGTCCGTCCGTCTGTCACAGCCAATTTGCTCCGAAACTACTGGACCGATTGGGTTGAAATTTGGTACACATATATAAATTGATGACCCAAACACAGACGTGCAAAGTAAATAAATAATGTTCTAATTTTAAATTAAGGGTTGTGTGATTCACGCAATCAAAAGCTTTAGAAAGATCACAAAATATTCCTACTATAGATCACAAGATTTCTCCCAACTGTAAGAGGCCGCATAGGTATTTGCCAATTTTTTTATTAGTAGTTAAATTAAAGGTTTTTTTACCTTCCGAATCACGAATAGCGTAGAATAAATTGTTTTTTAATATCTTTAAAAATAAGAAAGATATAAATGTTTAAAACTTGCTTCTAGAAAGGGAGGAAAATACAGTAATATGACGTCATATTAATCAACCGCCATATATTACACGCAAAACATCGTTTCGTGAGAAAGAGATAGACAAAAAACTTTAAAAGGCAATAAGTTATTTATTTTATTACCAATTTCAAGTTTGATTTTGAATTATCTTATCATACTACGTATATTGATCTATTATTAATATAATATCAGGCAAATATCCGATTGTTGATCAACCTCTGCTAAAGCCGATCTGGTTATTTTTGGGATTGTGGAAATTATGTAAAATTAAATAATATTTGACTCCCAATGCGTATTTATAATATAATGTGTGCAATCCAGCTACTATTAGCTGAACATCGGCTTATGTTATTTGACCGTACCTACACAATGAATATCCGTTTCAGCTGCAGACTCGATTATTCCTGTGGAGAAGCAGCTTGCCACTTTTGAGCCTACGCCTTCTACGAGCAGAGAGCCACTGTCAACATCTGTTATTCAAAATTTAAATGGTAATTATCTTTTTACTTCTCATGCTCTTAAAACGTTACGTCTCTGCATATCGGGACTAAAGCTACTTAATAACCTCTAGGGGCTAAAGTTTATTGAACATAAACGTTAATTTACTTATTTATATATAGTATCAACCAACTAGAATAGAGCTATATTAAATCGACCAATCAGGAAACAGAATCCATTCCTTACAACATTCGGTGTATTTTTAAACGCTTGGTAGTTTGAAGCGCTGAATAGATTTGGCAGAATCGGTTTCTGACTCAAGCCTAATAAACCCAATGTCAGGTATAAAAAAAATACTATGGCGGGTATGAAGCTCTTGTTTTGACACCATTTTAATGTTTTTTTACAGAGAGAGATTTACTTACGATATTTACTGCTTTTTTTCCTCATGAAATAAATAAACATATAAACATACATATGTACATACCGGTCAAAATCATATAGCCTCCTTTTTGCTTCGCCGTAGTCGGGTAAAAATGATGCTTCTTCCCAAATATGATGTATTATTTTTATTTCAGCAGCGCCAGTACCAACAAAATGCCCTGGTATTGCAAATGAACTCCCCGGATCGAGCACTGCTGTAGTTATTGATTCAGAACGCCATAAAACAGAGCAAGCAAATCCAAACACTGGTAAGTACTTAATCTTCTGATTGTGTCATTGTGCATACATTTAAATGTGTTTAAAGTCAGCGGACCTTCTGATTAAAAATCGCACGGTTTACCCACTCGACCACTGCTCCGATTTTTAGGGTTCCGTAACCAGAATGGCAAAAACGGAACCCTTGTAATTTTATCATGTCTGTCTGTTTGTCTATTATTTATTCTTATAGCGGCAATAGAAATACACATTCTGTCAAAATTTCAAGTCAATATCTAATAATAAATAATCAATAGGCACTTTTTGGCTGCGGAACCCTGAAAATCATGAAAAGCCTAATTTGGTAACTTTTAATGATAATTATTTTGAACAATATAGATCAATTGAGTTATATTAAGCGCAGTTCCCGGCAAATATATTGAGAATAGAGTTTTGTAGCGGGGGGGGGGGGGGGGGGGGAGGTAACACTGAAATTTACACTGTAGTGATTTTCTTTGTTATAAGTATAACGGTTACGGAACTATACACTGAGTATATATAGCACGGCACGCCTTTGGCCGGTTTTTTTTCTATTTTACCGTGAAACCCAAAAATGCATTTTTTTATTATACTATTCTATACTGTAACGTTGTATTGGAATATAATTTCACAAGTTTTACTAAAATATGCTATTCAATAAGCGCAACTGTAATTAGAGGTCTTTTTGACAAGAAATGTAAAAATCAACGTTTTGTAACGAATTAACCTTTTATTCTTGTTTACAGAATGCAATACGAAGAAGGATGAGTTAATAAGACAACTCAAAGAAGTTAAGGCAACAATAAGGTCACTTAAGAAAAATGCAAGACTTATGGAGAACTTGGAATCGCCATTGCTTAAAGAAATTGTTACATTGGCGCTGCAAAACCAGAAACGAAAACCCCGTGGTTACCGATGGACAACAAAATACAAAATATCTTGTTTGGCCATTCTAAAAAGATCGCCAAAGGCATACAAGTATTTGCAACATTTGGTACCTTTACCGAGTGTCAAAACTTTGCAAAGTATATTGCAAAAAGTTCCAATGGAGCCTGGCATTAGTATGCAGATTTTGGAACATCTGCGCAAAACTTCAGCCTTATATATCAAAGATAAATACTGCTCTCTACTCTTTGATGAAATAGCAATAAAACCACGTTTGAACTTTAACAGCAGAAGCGATAAAGTAGACGGTTACACTGACATGGGCAAGTCAGAACGAAGCAATTCTTTGGCAGACCATGCTTTGGTGTTCATGCTCCAAGGCATAAGGAACAAATTTAAGCAGCCGGTTGCATTTTATTTTGTGAAAGGGACGGTCTCGTCCCAAAAGTTGGCTGCAATTATCATGGAGATAATCAGCGCTGTAAATGAAACCGGCTACCGAGTACTCGCCACAGTTTGCGATCAAGGGCCCACCAATATGGGGGCACTTAAAATCTTAAGGGATTATTCTCCAACTGAGGAAGGGCCCTCTATGAAAAATTATTTTAATGTGGGGAGTAAAAAAATATTCGTGGTTTGTGATGTACCCCACCTTTTTAAATCCATTAGAAACAACTTCATGAACTACGGTATAATAAAAATGGACGGGAAAAAGGCGAAATGGGAACACATGAAGAAAGTAGAAGAAAGAAACAGGAATCTTCTTTACCTCAGTAAAATTACACCCAATCATATACAGCCTAAATACAGGGCTAAAATGAAGGTAAAGTATGCTGCACAAACACTTAGCAACACGGTCGCAGCAGTTCTAAAACTGTTAGCGCTGGCAGAAGAAAGCCCGAACACGAGGCAAGAAATTAACGAGTCCGGAGAAATAGTGCACAATTTGGATCGACTATTTGATTGCACTAATGGTCCTTCTGGCCCGGAGGATGTTAAAAAAGGACAGCGAGAAAATGTTTCTGCTAAAACAAATCACGTCAGTGCGTGGGCCCATTATAGGAAAATGTTGGAAACAGTGACATTTGTAAATAAAGAAACTGGAAGTCACGCGAAAAATGTCCGATGCATTCAAGGGTACCTAACAACCCTATGCTCATTTAGGGACATATGGAGCGAAGTTCAACGCCTCGGATTCAAGTATTTAAATCTGAGGCAGTTGAACCAAGACTCTCTCGAGAATTTGTTTGGAGTCATACGGCAAGTTAGCCCAACCAATAGAAACCCTACCGTAACGGCTTTTGTGGCTGCCTTAAAGACGACAGTAATCAATGGAATGTCTGCCCCGCACACCAGAGGTTCAAACTGTCAAAAAGACTCCAATATTATACTGACGGACCTACATAATTTAGTCTTCGGTTCAGTGTCCACATCGAAGCTCTGCAGAACTGAAGAAAATAAACGACACGACGACGGAGGTGAAGAAGATAAAAACAAAGAAAACGAAGACTCTGAGAATTTTACGCTTCATATACCCGACGACCATGAAGACGACACTTTAACAAAACTACTTACTGTCGAAGGCCAGCCCATTGTATATATTAGTGGCTACTTGGCCAGTTCCATTTTAAAAAAACACCACTGTTCGATTTGTGAGAAGTGTCTGACCACCGTCAATCATGACGACGATACATTTTTGTACATCAAATTAAGAGAGTGGTGGGCAGACAAGTCCTCACTAACATATCCTCATATAAATCTTTGTAAGTATGTAGAAAATTGTGTGGAGACATTTGAAAATGAAATTATACCTATACTCCACCAGAACAACATAAGCAGCCTAACAGTCACATTATTTATGGCTAATTGGGACAGTTCATTCATAAAATGCGATGAACATCGCAGTCAGATATTTAATATACTATCTGTACGCCTGGCAATGTTATTGATAAGAAGACAGTGTGAACGTATAAACATGAAGTTGTCTGCACAGGAAGAAGACTTAGCAGACAAAAACAAAAAAGCGCAACAGCAGGGAATGGCTAGGTGATTTATAATGTCCTACACGTTATCCTCGAACCTTACCTAGAGATAAAGTACGAATACCTACCTTATACCCTGTACCTTATATACAGACAAGGGTATATGTAAAAAAACTAAAGGAGCAATGTCGGAAAGCAACAATAGCCCTATGGCAATGCAGGAAAGCCATAGGCAGAAGATGGGGACTAAGACCACTGATAACACAATGGATATACAAAGCAGTGGTCCTACCCAGACTGCTATATGGAGCCATAGTGTGGTGGCACAGAGCAAAAATAAAAGACATAGACAAGGAGTTGACGAAGGTCCAGAGACTGGCATGTCTAATGACAACCGGGGCAATGAGGACAACTCCCACACAGGCCCTGGAGATAATGCTAGGACTGAACCCTGTACACCTTGAAGTGGAAAAGAGAGCCACAGAACAGTGGTACAGAATGAAAATGAGCAGAGAGTGGATCGGATCCGAAATGGACAAGAGACACGCAAGCATACAAAGAGAGTCAATGGTGAACATGAACATGATCATGACTAACAATGACCTAATAAAGAAAAGGAAGATCTTCGACAAGAAATACAGAATCCATATTGGAGAGAGAGATAGTTGGGAGACAGAGATACCGGAACCCAGAGCGACATGCTTCACGGATGGTTCATGGAAGTCCTCAACAAATAGAGCGGGGGCAGGCATCTACAACCTAGAAGCGAATGAGCATACAACGATACCACTAGGAGGCTTTACCAGTGTGTTCCAGGTGGAAGTGTATGCCATCATGAAGTGTGCGCAGGATCTCAAGGAAAGAAGCGATATAACGGGAAGCCACGTTATAATCTACTCAGACAGCCAAGCAGCACTAAAAGCACTAGACAATCCGGTCATCAAATCCTCCCTGGTGCAGGAGTGCAGGAATGAACTGAACAATCTAGGCACAGCATCCAATGTAACACTAGCATGGGTACCAGGGCACAGTGGAGCAATAGGAAATGAAAAGGCAGATGAACTGGCCAGAGCAGGGGCGGATCTACAGTATCTGGGCCCGGAGCCAGCCCTTCCGATATCCGCAACGGTAACGAAAGGAGTAATCGCCAGAAGAATAGAGACAAAGACAAATGAGGCATGGATAACAACACAGGGATGCAGACAATCCAAACTCATGATAGGAAGGGTAAACAGAAACAGAACAAGGTATCTACTAAATCTTGGTAAGTACAACCTAAGTATACTGACAGGGATATTGACTGGACACTGTACACTCAACAGACATCTGACGGTAATAGGAGTCAAACAGGATCCTCGATGCCCACACTGCGGTAAAGAGTAAACTAGCCAACACGTTCTAACCGAGTGTGTAATGTACTCGTCACTGAGACATCGCACACTCGGGGAGGACGCATTATCAGCACAGACACTTAAAAGCATTAACCTACAGGACGCACTTTTGTTCTATAGGAAAACAAGAAGATGGGATCAGTGCTGGATGGGAGCGCCGCCGGGCCAATAACCTGAGGCCTGACCAAGGGGAACAGGGCGGAATGACTGGAGAGCCACTTGACCGCCCGTCTGCCTCGGCCGCGTCCCCACTCATCATCATCATCATCATAGGTAAAAAACTTAAGTAAAGCTCCTGTTGCATGTAGTAGTTAACACATCTGTATAGACCGTTAAACATTCTAGATTTGAAATTTGACGTAACACCCCATATTAGTTTTGTACACAACTACATGCACCACGAGCTTTACTTAAGTTTTTTACCTATAATCTAATTATAAAACATTACATTTACGGCCAAACCCTATATTCAATCCGCGGATAGATAAGGCTTACTGCTGGTTAAAATTTGACATTTGCCCATACAAAATGTGTCAAAGTTTAATCTGAAGTAAACTTATCTATCCGCGGATTGAATATAGGGTTTGGCCGTTAGTAGGGGAGCCCACAGCACTAATGGCCAAACCCTATATTCAATCCGCGGATAGATAAGGTTTACTGCTAGTTAAAATTTGACATTTGCTCATACAAAATGTGTCAAATTTTAATCCGAAGTAAGCCTATCTATCTATCATCAAATTGTTGACACTTATTTCGTCGAATTTCACTTCAAAGTCAACATTTCATCTATTTACATTTCGTCGATAATTCAGTTCGTGGAATTGTCATTGCAAAGAATATTATATTATAGTGTATTTTTACTTGTGGGATGATCATTTCATTAAATAGTTATCATGTCATGGAAAACATTTCGTGATTTACTGTTTCAAGTACATTTAATTAACATGCAAATTATTACAAATAATATTATGTAAATTTAAGATAGTTGGCATTCACAATTATCTATGGTATTATGTTGAGAACGGAACATAAAAATTACTTCACGTAATACCATTCTATTCCGCGTAGTTGTGGCGCTACGCGCCTTGACGCAATTCTAACCTAACCTAACCTATAGATTTATTGAGACCTACTGGGTGTTCCGAGTAGCTGTGGAGCTATGTGTATTCGATTATTTAAAAACAAATGTAATGAAACGTCGACCACAAATGAAATTCGTTGTTTTTTGGTTCTGCCATTTAAAAATCATACAAACTGAATAATTTGGCAAATAATATTCCCTGAACAGTTATTCTATGAAGTAATCAAAATTGGAATGATCTGCTCATGAAATAAAAATCAAATTATTAGTTGCAGTTATTTAGTATAAGTAATTCTGTGTATTGTAATTGATTAAGCATTGAGTATTTTGTTATTAGAGTAAATACGTAATAGTTGAATGAGAAAGTTAGTAATGAGGATGATTTAGATAGATTATAATGTACCTAAGAAAGAAATAAAGTTTAATATAAAATTATTTGTTTTATTTTGTACTAATAAAATCCAGTTGTATATAAACTATCGGTTATGGCTACATCCATGATTACCGGTTAATAAAATCACTATAATCGATTTTTCGCAACACTAGTTTTTTGTTTTTAAATTGGAATGGCATGGCAACATTTGATTTTTATTATGTTGGTGCATAATTCTTGGTATCGTCATACAAAACGTTCAGAAAATGATTTATATGAAGTTCGGTCTCTTAAAACGTAGTGATTATATTCTCTTTGCACTACTCTATAGTCACTTAGATCACAGTCTATCTATACTACAAGAATAGAATAAATTCTAGCGCATTATAGGTCTACCAGAATCTCATGACAAAAAGGGAAATTCTTTAGGGCTTGCAACTCGTTATTATAATTTAAAGGTCTTGATACTTGATTTTCCCCGTTCTATATTTAGTATGATGTAGTGAGCTCCATCTGCGTAGAAGTCTTTATTTATTTAGGAATAGTTTAATTTTCAAGAATAAAGTTATATATTAGTAACTATTAATTACCTACGTACAGTGCGACATAAAAGAGATTTTTTAATTCTCATGTTTCATTTGCCAGACTCTAGAAATTAAATTAGGGCGCTACTTTCTACGTAACTGTCGCAAAATTATTAAACATGGCATCAATTTAGTATGTTTTTGTTAGTGCCATTTTATTTAATGTATACTCTTTTCTGTCACACCCTTAAGCGAGGTTTAGACTAGCAATAAAAATTAGTTAAGACTACTAATTTTTATTGCTAGTCTAAATTTAAAGTTAGAAAAAGACTGTTAAATTGTGCTTCTTGCCCTAGAACTCAAGTTAAAGTAAGATTGGAATCAACTATAGCAATTTTTATTTTAAAACTAGACTTACATTTCCTATTATTTGCAAGTATTCAAGTTAAATTGAAACAATAGTGTAGAGTCTGACCAGTGAGTGGTGACCCAAAAAAACGGGGGCAAATTAAATGTTTAATCTAGTGGCAGCACTACAATGCTGCCACTTTTTAATTTCACGACTTACTTGACAGACTAATCACTAGCTGGTATAAAACAAAATGCATAGCAACTGAATAGGTAGGTACTCATAATGTGACAGGTTGTTTCGTAGGTAAAATGGTGAAGAATTATAAAAATGCTTCTCTATCGACCTCTATCCCATAAATAAGTTTCAGTCAAAAGAAACATTATTGGGACAAGTTTTTGCTGTCGACTGACATTATTTTTTGCTTAGTTTTATCTGTTTATCAAGCAAGACCAAAGTAATGAGTCCTAACGTGGTGGGTCGACGTTAAATATATCGGAGATCCTACTTCGGACTCCGTCATCATTTCATCAATCACATTAGCTTTTAGATACCGTACCTACATAATGTGGCACGTTTACATACGTGGTCTCAATTTCAACCCATTCCATACTGGGAACTGACTTAAAATTGACTTGCAAATTTTGACGGACATTTTACATAAATAAGA
This sequence comes from Acleris sparsana, assembly GCA_923062465.1. Taxonomy (NCBI): domain Eukaryota; kingdom Metazoa; phylum Arthropoda; class Insecta; order Lepidoptera; family Tortricidae; genus Acleris; species Acleris sparsana. Next base: position 483,458 of record OV281288.1, read on the forward strand.
ACAAGTGCAAGTTAAATAAATTCTTGTCAAAAATGATACGTATAGTAAAGTCGAAAACAAAAAGTTAAATCATGATGAACAGGCCTTATATCGTGTTATAACTAAAAGCATCATGTTTTATTTGAAGAAACAAATTATTATACAAACTTGTTATATTGAATGTTTAACAGTGGATTTATAAACAACACTACACTTATTGTTATCAAACGCGAGGGTAGTTGTCTAAATGGTCTTACTAAGGGATAGTCCAGTTTACTACCCCGTCAACGCCTCGTTGTTAAGTAAGTTGCTGTTGTTGAGCAAGAATCGAGTCCTGTGATTCTTAAACATGTTGAAAACTGCTTAGTACGGGAAGCAGTTTCACCATCGTTATTAGTTTTATCACAATAAATAGTGTGACAACTGTTAGTAGACATTTTTTATTTTGAAAATATACAAAGAATTTACCAAGATATTAAAGGAAAACTTATAAGTGTATTTATTATCCAGTATAAATTGAGACTCACTAATGCCCGTTTTCTATACCAATTGTTTTCCTTATGGCAGTAGCATAACGAGACGTCACAACTACCAACGGTTTCGAATATTCCTATATTAAAAAACGCACCGTAAAACAGTGATTTGTACTTAGTGTGGATTTTATTTTATGTACAGAATCCTGTCGATAAGTTCCCAAACTTTTTTCTAGGGACAGGTTTTGTACTATGGGTACTTGACTGACAACGATAAATGTACAGTGCGACAAAAAAGAGTAGAAATTAAAACTCCTTAAACTTTTTAATGAAATTCATGTCTTAAATGTAGCGGCTCAATTTATTAACGAGAGTATTATTTATGTTATTAAGAATTTAGATTATTTCACCAAAACTCTGGTAGGTATACATAATTTAAATACTAGAAATAAAAATAAAATCGCTATTTGAAAATTACGTGTCCGTAAAGTACATAAATCATTTGTTGGTCAATGCATCCATTTCTATAATAAATTACCTGACGTAGTTTTAAAGTTACCCTTTCCAGCACTTAAAAATTACTTGAAAAAGCGTTTAACGTCTAAAGCGTATTATAGGGTCGAGGATTATCTAACAGACAAAAATGCATGGCCTAAACCCGAAACTTAGTCAATAATAATGTTCAAAAGCAAAAATACTTTATCTTGTCTAGGGGACACCGTTGATGTAGGAAACATATCGAAACTTTTATTTGGTCGTCTTGCACCGTCTTACATACACAAGTAGTTTTTTTCTACCTCTATCTCTCTCCCAAGATTTTTGGCATGTTTTCCTGCTGAACTACACATGTTATTTGATATTATATTTAATTTAATATTTAAAGCTTTATATAATGGTTAGACTAAGTAGTACCATTGTAATATGAGATATGTTTAAAAAATGACTGACAGCTGAGTTTCTTGCGGCGATTCTTCTCAGCAGGGGTCTCATCTTGAGAAGCGCTGAAAAAAAAAGTGTAATAGTGCCCGTGCGGCCTACTTACTGAATAAATGACTTAACCTTTATCTTTATCTTTTAATGAGGGCGCTACTTACTACGTAACTGTCGTATTTTTGACGTAAAATGCTTAAAAACAATTTAACCCTTTACAGGACAAATTATTTGATTATTTCAATTTATAATCAATTCTAATGTATAGAACAGTAAATCAGACATTCAAACACGACATACGGTCTCAAAAGAGACCGCTATTCTATAAAGGGTATGGTTTTTTTGTTGCTTCCATTTTATTTAATTTGTACTCTTTTCTGTCGCACTGTACTTGGAAGATACTTTGGAGAAATACCTCCTTAAAGAAATATAAAACACATATTTTTTTCCGCAATGAAACGTTTTACTTCTCCCTTTTATGTTGAGTATTGTATGATGTGGAGGAAATTATTCCATTTTCAAATGTGAAAACACGGATGTTAAAATTAAAGATTTGTCCCACTTTAGTAATGAGTCTGTATTGGAATATTTTTTCCTTGAATATTTCAAACTCACAATAGTAAAAGTAACGAAACGCGTTTTGACTTTGACAGCTGAGTCGAATACATATCTGTGGAAAGAGTTGACAAATTCTTTCTGTCAAAAGTTTGTATTAAACATGGTGAGTCAAGGGAATAATTTATAATAAATCCAAGAAAATCCTGGTTTAAATTGATAAAAAAACTATCGGAACTTAATTGTAGACCGTGTGCTGTCCTTCAGGAGTCCACTAAGCCGCATATTTTGATTAATCACGTGTTAAATTTCTGTTTATTCTGTTAGTAATTTTGACAGAGGTTACTTGGTCTAAATATTGAAATGAACTTGAGTTTAATTGTAACTGTTGATTCGCTGCCTTTTACTGAGTGGCAGAAGGCAGTGCCCATGCCGTGCTCAATGATTGCTGCGTCAGTTAACGTAAAGTGTGGTTTCCCAGGCTCGCGGCCCTAAAAAGCACTTGAAGCGTTTAAACGCGCCGAAAGCATGGATGTTGGACAAGCTGGGCGGCGTTTACGCTCCACGGCCGTCCACGGGCCCGCACCGGCTGCGCGAGTGCCTGCCGCTGGTGGTGTTCCTGCGCAACCGGCTGAAGTACGCGCTGACCGGCGACGAGGCGCTGCGCATCGTCAAGCAGCGCCTCGTGCGCGTCGACCACCGCGTCCGCACAGACCCCACATACCCTGCTGGATTCATGGGTGCGTACCACTATACCATAACCCTATCCGTTATGTTTGACACTGAAACTACACCTGTGTATAGTTAGTCACCTGGTAGCTCAAGTTGTGAATGTTTTGTTGTCGAAGTAACAAAAACTTTGTAATTGCAACTGTTTAATGAAAGCTCTGTGTGTAACTTGGGGACTAATAAATAAATGAATATAGAGTACATTTTAGTATTCTCTGTTTAAATGACCTCCTTAAAATTCGTTTTAGTTATGCGACTTGTGGCATGTTTTATGTTCAACAAATACTTTTTGTTATTTCATGATATTTTCAGCCATATTTGTTCATTTACATACCCATACAATAGCCAATTAAGTGATGCATTTTGAGGACACTGATTTTTTAAATAGATTACTCTCTGCCACTGTTTTGAAATGTAAATGTAGGAAGCAAAGAGGTATTAAGTACTGTACTCATTGATTTGGTGTGTGGTTTCCAGATGTAGTGTCGATTGAGAAGACCAATGAGCTGTTCCGCCTGATCTATGATGTTAAGGGTCGCTTCACAATCCATCGCATCACTCCCGAGGAGGCCAAGGTTAGCATACGGAGCCAGTTACTTTTCAGCAATAGTAGACAAATCCCAGTTCAAGTAAAAGTTTTTTTGTGTTATAAGGATTTTCAATTTTAGACTGTCTCTATTCTACGGGGTACAACCAAATTATTTTTGACATGTTGTTTTATTGCGTAGAATAGACGCCCAGCACTTAAAAACAGTGATTTACATATTACACCATTTTAATGAATTTCTAATCACATACAGTTATTAAAACACTTCCCATCACTTTATTTGGAATAATGTCTTTAGATAAATGTCAAATAAAAAGCTCTTCATGTCAAATAGCCATCTTTTGAAGCATGTCTGATATTATACCAATTATAATTCGGCCCAGGTATTTAATTATAAAATCCCTGTCATATCCCAAACCCAGAATTTGATAAGAATCACATAGTATTAGGTATTAGCAATGTGTTACAATGAAACAAGATTTCTTTATTAAGCTTAAGGTGAATACACAATCCATTATAATAAAGTAGTAATTAAATTAATATGCAAGTCATTTTATTAACATTTTTACTCAAACTTTGTCCCAAAACTACAAAAACAGTCCCTTGTTGCCTAGTTGTGATTGAATAAAAATAATTGATGAGATTGACTTTTGTACATACATTGATCTTGGTGTGAATAACGCTGGAATGGTGATGCAATGCAAAACCAATTTAACTGTTTAATTCACTATTATTTGTAGAGAATGTTGGCAGGAGACTGTTCAAACTTTCCAATTACTGGAGAAGTGATCAAATAGATGAATGTGAGGTTTATGGATTATTCTTCTCATTTCTGTACACAATAATGAGTTTAATCATGATAATGAAGTTGTATGCCTTCAATTTCAATTACCTATTATCCTATTTCTTGAAAGTAACTAAAAAAACATTACTTTTGTGGTAAATGCTGTCACTGTCAGTTCTGTAATGTGGTCCATCATGAAAAACTCAACCATATCTTGTGACCATGTAAGGAGAAGCTAGTAACAGTTGTGCTTGTCCCTCAGTACAAGCTGTGCAAAGTGCGGCGCGTGGCGACGGGCCCGAAGGCCGTGCCCATGCTGGTGACGCACGACGGGCGCACGCTGCGTTACCCCGACCCGCTCATCAAGGTCAACGACTCGGTGCAGCTCGACATCGCCACCGGCAAGATCATGGACTTCATCAAGTTTGAGTCCGGTAAGTGCAAATTTATTTGTACATTTGGCTGGCCAATCAAAATATTAAGCATGTTAGAACCTTTACTTTACAAAGTCTGAATATTTATTTAGTTTTAACAGCTTCAATAAAAGAGGATAAATGTAACAAACAAATGAGAAAAATATTTTTGTTAGATATAAAATTAATAAGATGTAAGCCAACAATGATAGGAAAGGAACAAATCTTTGTTTCCTTTTTCGGCTGGCAAAACAAATTTAACATGGAGTTTACATGGCCAACTCTGATCTCTGTCTAATCGCTGTTTAATTAGCAGTTTAAAATGCTTGTATCATCCGTATTTCTTAAACGATTTTTATTTTGGTTTAGATCAGCATGTTGAAGGAGAAAACGTAATAGTGACCTGCAGAGGGCACCACTTGTGTTCTGTGCCTAAATTTACTTTCATTTGTTTTGACATGACATGTAATATGTAGATCTGTGGTAGAGAATAAAAAGGATTGCATAGTGTTAGCCGCTGTTTTGTTTTTTGTTCATGTAGGTTAAAATGCACGCGTATGTAACTATTTAGTCATTCACGCTATAGTTTGTCAATTCAGCACTCAAATGATGTAAGTTCACTTTATTAATATGTTGTTTCAATTTACTAAGTCCATAGTTCGATTTTTATCACTATTTGGTTCGATTGGACCACTTTGTACGTTTATATTAATTAATTTAGAAGATGAAAACAAAACAGCGGCTAACACTATGCAATCCTTTTTATTCTCTACCACAGATCTACATATTACACAGCTCTTTTACGGTAATTTTTTTTTAAAATGTGAAATCCCCTTTTTTTCTTCTGTTTAGTTTGAAGATATTTAGAGTTGTTAATTTAGTGCTTTAACGCTTTCTTTGCGCTTTTATCCTGTTTTTCCTTAAAACTAGTACATTCCATGTCCTCTTGAATCGCCGCCAGTGACATTAACCTTTTAAACGCTACGACTTTTCTGCAACCGTCACTTTGCCGCCTTCTTCATTCCGTATGAATAAGGTGTAATTTTCATAGAATAGCAAACATGTTTGTTTGGCGTATTAGTGACACACTTTGTCTTCGGTGTGAGGCGTTCAAAAGATTAAACATAGTATAAAACCAAAATATGAATTGCACTGTTTTTGTCGTTGTTTCTGTGTTAATGTTGAGTGTTGTGGTTCGTTGCAGGTAACCTGTGCATGATCACGGGCGGACGCAATTTAGGGCGCGTGGGCACCATCGTGTCCCGCGAACGGCACCCCGGGTCCTTCGACATCGTGCACGTCAAGGACACCACGGGACACACCTTCGCTACCCGGTCAGTATCAAACAAAATCACCTGAGCTCTGTACTTTATTCTGTGATGGCCATTTGTTGTGAGAGGATTGTGAGGTGCCACCAGGAATGGTTGTACCTAATGTTTCTATTGAGCTGAACCTGCACTCCTACACAATGCATGGTACACCTTAAGAGGATTGTGAAGCTAAGAATTTCCTTACCAAACGCGATAACGTATTTCTTACCTTACACTTAGTTGTTTTTTTTTTCGATTTTTGATTATGTTGTAGATATGAAAACTACGCCTGTACAGTCAAAGGGCATTAATATCTATTCAGCCATCGCGTCAAGTATATGAATACACGGACGTTATTGCCAGATATTCATTTCCAAGAATATATTTCTTGGAAAGGAACAAGTAACAATATTGTTCAAACCTAGTTTTTCATAACAATTACATGAGATTCAAAAATCGTAAAAACCAGACTAAGGGCTACCGCAAGCGAAGTTTTCCCTCCGCCGCCGCAATCCGCTGCGATGCTCAGAGGTCCGTCACAAAGCATTGAAATTTACACCTTATTTCTAATGAAATAACTTGAAATATACATTGATAAATGTAATAGCGTCTGCCGTCCCGTCCGCCGGTTTGCGCAACCCTTTAATTTAGGTGGTGAGGAATGTTATTGTCTAGATCTAAATTGGTATGGATTTTTTTAGACAGCTCCGTGATTTTAGTGTTGGTTCACAATCTTCTTAAACCAGTTTTATAATATAATAAGGATGGCTTTTAAATAAAATATTACATGCTAAAAGCTTACTGAACACAAAATCACGATCGCGTTCTTTATGTAACGAAAGTTAGTCATATAAACTATATGGGTAACAAAGGAATCAATTGAGTTTTGTTAAAGCCCTAAAATGTATGTACTGTCAACAGCATAAGTGATCATTTATGTACCTTGTCGCTGTCAATCGTTTCACAATTTTGTATGACATTTCAAACACGACGACCCTTTACCGCATATTGGGGTCAAATTTGGAACACGAGGGTTTCCCGCCCGTCCGTAATAGGTGGCTCCTAAATCATCCAAAGCGCGGGAAACCCTCGTGTTCCAAATTTGAACCAATATGAGGTAAACGGTAAAGTGACAAGGTACATAAATGATCACTTACTTATACTGTTGACTGCAAAAAATATTTGAATACTTTCTTAAAATGAAAACCTACACCCTAATTTATAATTTTCAAATTATGACTATTGGACTAGATTAACGGGGTTCTATTCTACTTAGTAAAACTATATTGATTTTGACATATAATCGAATTGTACAGTGTTGTGGCTGCAGAGTTAAAAACCATATGATAACATGTCAATGGAATAGGAGCCCTAGTATATATTACATTGACTTTGTGGCTGGTGGTGTGCTAGTCTCGCTAACGTGTCGCGTGTTGTGTGCGCAGGCTGAACAACGTGTTCATCATCGGCAAGGGCACGAAGGCGTACATCTCGCTGCCGCGCGGCCGCGGCGTGCGCCTCACCATCGCCGAGGAGCGCGACAAGCGCCTCGCCGCCAAGCAGAGCGCCAGCTAGGTTAAGGCTAACTAATAAACAACTAAACCTAACACGTCTCTCATTTGCCGAGGTATCATCGCACCTTCACCATCGTTAGAGTTACACTGGCGTGGACAGCGTGTCGCGAAGCTAGGCGACTGGACGACGCGTGTGCTTAGCGAGTTAGTTGACCAATATACATTTACAAGTGTCCTGATGGCGTCCGCTGTGCGTGGCGGCGTCGGTGTCGTGTCGTGGCGAGCTCTGCAGGCACGCTCACTATCACTCTCACTTATCGCTGTGTAATATCACCATAACGAGATCACTAAGGAGGCCTACGCCACACGTGACAGTAATTCCGAAGCCGAAGTTCGATTGCGGTATATCCGACGGGTTATTCTCACCTGCTACCACTAATTTGTTACCACTAGTAACAGCTGGGTTTTTTTTTCCCACGTGTTACCACTAAAGTATTCGGTGGTAACAAGTGGGAATATTTTTCCCATTTGTTACCACTAAAATATTTGGTGATAACTACTACTGGAAAAAAAACCCAGTAGTTAGTGGTAACAGATGGGAAAAAAAATCCCAGTTGTTACCAGTGGTAACAAATTGGTGGTAACAGGTGAGAATAACCCAATCCGACGAGCGAGCGGTGCCTGCTGATTGAGATTTTCCGCGTAGTGTGTCATTTTAGTCATATGCAATAACACATTGGCCGCCGGGGGACGACGAGCTGCGGCTCCACTGAGGCGGAGACGAGCGGAGCGGAGCTGAGTTCTATATATTTTTATTATATTTTCTAAACAGTCCCTCAAATCTAAAAAAATATGAATATACAAAGGTACTGGCTCAGAGCCGTCCAATGATACCTCGCAACAACTATGTCGGCGTAGTTTAAATAAACCCCTTGCAAAGAAACCTAAACTTTTTTTGGAAGTACTTTAAATACAAGTACCTACTACTGTTATAATTAATGTATGCGTTAATATCACGAAATTAAGAGATGAAGTTTCTTGTTTGTGGCTCCCTACATTACCTTAATGGCATATGAAAACCCTAAAGAAAAAATATTTTTGGCCGCGGCTATTTGCTTACTAACATTAAACAGACAAAAGAAAAATTACATACTGCCAACCACAGAATTATATCGAGATAGAAGGAGAGAGTTCTTCGATTTATATGAGAACCGAGCGTGTAACATTTTGCGTAGGTACTTTGACGTCACGCGAGTCTTTTAGTGATGTGCACAACTAAAACAGAATCGTTACGAATCGTGTCATCGATCGCGATTTTATACTATCGATAATATCGTTATATTATAACTATAATTATTATCTATTTCTTTTTGACTACCTACTACTTCATCAGTCATCACACGGCTACATAATAGTAAGTCTAAATAAACTTTTGTTACCGACTGTGCTTTTTTTTGGAAAATCTTTACCGGCTTAACAATAACAAACTATTGAGTCCTAACACGGCGGGTCAACGTTAAGAATGGCGGAAATCCTGTCGCCACCTTCCGACTCCATCATCAGATCACCTCAAAGATACTATAATATTGTATTATCATCGAGTTTACATATGTGGTCCAAATTTCAGCCCATTCGGTTAACAGGAAGTGGGTCAAATTTAATTTGTAAGGTTTGTCCCGTACATACATACAAACTTACATACATACAGATCTACATATTCTACATACATTGCAAGTTAAATAAAAGCTTGTAAAAATTATTATAGTCTTTTCTGAACGATCGATTAAGAAATCGGCATTGAAAATCGCAGGGTACAACACTACATCTTAATTTTGACAGAAAAATGAGAATTCAACCTTCAACGCGTCTCGACAAGTGCTCGACAGTTTGGTTTGTATTAATTTTCGTTGCTGATTTTCAATCCTTTCGACGCATAATGCCAAAAACGCAAAACGCCATTTATACGCAAATCGCCAAATACGTGTATTGCCAAATCCTGGTTATGCCAAACACGCATAATGCCAAAGCTGCATAAAAACTAAATACGCTAAATGCCAAACACGTGTATTGCCAAATTCTGATAATGCCAAACACGTGTATTGCCAAATCCCGGTTATGCCAAATACGCATAATGCCAAAGCTAAATACGCGAAATGCCAAACATGTGTATTGCCAAATCCTGGTTATGCCAAACACGCATAATGCCAAATACGCATGACGCCGAAAATTTTAAGAAAACCGTATGTCAAAATGTGGTTCACGTACGTTAACCATTAACCAGCTTGGCAAACAAGCATACGTCCTGCCTAATAATCAGGCAGGACGTAGGTATGCTTGTAGCCTATCCCCCTTACTAATATAATAAACGTTGAGTAACAACGGTGGCCTTTACCCAAAAGGGGTCTTTATCCAAAAAAACGAGTAAAGCCAAACTAACACACCTATTTAGCATACATAATATACGAACACATTTGAAATGTAAATATTTAAGGGATAAGGAAATTAAAGGCTATAATAATAATAATAACGGTGGTACACTATAGCTATACAATGTTTTGTCCTTGTATCTGTCATTGTGACATTTCACATTTAAATTCTGACAAATTTCTGATGAAAGTGAATAACAGTGAGGCAAAAGTATTGGGTCCACGAGTCAGTCGCTAATATATTGAAGCCTGAGCCTTGAGGTCTGACTTGGCTAGTTCTCATATACGAATTATTATTAGTATTAGTATGCTGGCATTCTGCGTATTTGGCATTCTGAGCATTTGGTGTTCTGCGTATTTGGCGTTCTGCATATTTGGTATTATGCGTATTTGGTATTATGCGTGGATTTTTTTTCATTATGCAAAACGACAAAGTGGCCTTTTGCGTTTTTGGCATTATGCTTATTTGGCATTCTGAGTATTTGGCGTTCTGCGTATTTGGCGTTCTGCGTATTTGGTATTATGCGTATTTGGTATTATGCGTGGATTTTTTTTTCATTACGCAGAACGACAAAGTGGCCTTTTGCGTTTTTGGCATTATGCGTCGAAAGGTTTTCAATGCATGCCAAGTCTGGCGCGTCAAATGGAAAAGTAACATTAGACACAGAGTCGCCCGCTACTGTTTATATGAAATTAATATCGAGCAACAAATTAATAAATTGTTTTATAAATAATAACAGATATTTAAGGGCAAAGAGTACTTACCGATGAAAGGAAATATCCTGATTTACAGCTCCTACTTTTTTGAACCCTGTGTCTATAGTACCATTGATTTGTACCATCAATGGTACAAGTGATACTACTATGTGTCCTTAGTACCATCAATGGTACTACCGATACTAGCACGTGTCGCTAGTACCATTGCATCGAAAACCAGTTTGTCACACCACTGCTATTCGCTTTAGTCGGTTATTCGTCAGAAATCATTTTTATTCCGCAAAAGTAGGTACTTAGGTAGGTTAGGTTCGTTAGGTATCTTAAGATGCCCGAAGGGCAAATCGTTCAGAAATAGGAGCCCGAGGAGGAGGAGTATCTTAATTAAGACGAAATTATTATTTTTAATTTGTTTTTTTTTCGCAAGTAAATACACGGTATAAACTAGTGTCTTTTTCAATGGTACTAAGGACACATAGTAGTATCACTTGTACCATTGATGGTACAAATAAATGGTACTATAGACACAGGGGGGTTTTTTGGTGGTGTTTGTACAGTTAATTATCGAGCAAGAGGGCATTTTGTTGTTATATTCGAACGTCACACGCGGACACCGGTCGAGAGCGGACTGAGCATCGCGGCGAGCAATGGGGCGCTCAGCACCTCTTTTTAGCACGCGAGGTACAGTCACGAACCGGGATTGTTGAGCCACTTGCCACTGTTCGTATTTTGGCCGTGTAATGCAAATCGGGTTTAGTCGTTTATACTCGTATGTCCAGTATGTATTACTCTGCTAAATTATGAAGAATATTGACGTGAGTGACTTAACATTCCCGTGTTGCAGTCACAGCTTGGTTGTGTTACCTACTTACACGGATCGGTCAAAGTCGGATATATTCGCTTAAATTAAGAGATGAAATGCTATTAGTGTATGTACATACACTCTTTCCTTCTATCTCGATATAGTTCTGTGCTGCCAACCACCGAGGATTATAGACTGTAACCATATTTTGCAAAATTATAAAAACGAAATCTATGGTACAGTCAACTACAAAGAGATGTATCCACGTTAACCTTACAAAATGAAGTAAATTTTCGAATGCCATTATTAATTACCCTTGCTTCGTGACATTTCTAGGGTCAATAAAACCTTACATTGTGATCGACTCGTTTAAAATGCAATAATTATGTATCCTGCTATGTCTCCTCTGAATGTACAGTTACAAGCCTCTTTTGTTAACTATCGATATGTTATGACAAATAAAAGCAAACTTATAACGTTCCAAAGAAATGTATCCAAGTATGCCGAATAAGAAAAAAGTATTATTTCGCTAATTACCTGAGACAGATGTATGCAATGACAAGTGTGTACCGTTTTCGTGAAACGTCAGTTTTTGTTTTAAAAAGTTTTTTTCAGCGTTAACGGTGGTATGATAATTTTAACGATACATGGGTTATTGTGTTGCTAAATCTAAACATATCTACACTATTATATCGTAATGAATGCGAAAATAACTCTATCTGTTACATTCTTACGCCTCCAATTGTTTACGCCACCACCGCCATTACCAATCTCCTATCTACCCTCACTGGATCAATCGTGATGATTTTTTGTATAGTCGATGGACGTTAGGACAATCAACTACAAAAAATATATTCACGATTGGGGACCATATTTAGGTGAAAAAGTCGACTGATCAAGGAATAGGCTATTTTTTATAGTGTAAATAAAACTAAAATGAGTGAAATAGGGGAAGAGAGTTGGTTTATTTTAAATCCACATTGGGGCCAATTCGGATAACCATTTTCTAATTTTAGACGTCTTTTAAATTTCGTTTTACAGGCGTCAAATGGAGTTTGACGTTTATGAACCATTTTGACAGGTCTAAAACGCAATTTAATACCTGTCAAAATGGTTTATAAACGTCAAACTTCATTTTGATGCCTGTAAAACTAAATTTAAAAGACGTATAAAATTAGAGAATGGTTATCCGAATTGGCCCCATTGTTTCCTTAACATGTCAAATTAACATAAATAAAACATTATTACTTAAAAATTAACGTAAATAAAATGTTATTCCTCAAATGTCTTCTTAACTCTCATTTAAGTACTTTTAAAATCTAGTATAACTGCCGCGGGCATCAATCACTGACTGTAACCGATCGGGCATTGAACGAACACAGTTTTCACAGAAACTTTGTCCTCGATAGTAGTCCCATAGTTGAAACACATGTTGTTTTAAGTTTTGGATATTTCTTACATCTGTTGGATTCCAGTTTTGTACCATCACTCCCCATAGGTTTTCAATTGGGTTCATATCGGGGCTTTTGGGTGGTAGTTTAATCAGTTCGAGATCGTCCTGCTCGTTAATCCAAGTTTGGACAATACGCGAATTGTGTACTGAAGAATTATCCTGTATTAACGTTATTACTTCGTCTCCAAATACAGTTTTAGCGGTGGGCATTAGAACATCTTTCAAAATTTCTTTATAATTCACCGCTTTCATTCGAGTTGGGATTTCAATTAATTCCCCAGGTCCAGACGATGACATCCAACCCCAAAACCCTAAAGTTAATCGACCACTTTGTTGCGTCTGTAGTATATTAGGTTCCTCATAACGGGTATTTTCGAACCTCCAAAGCGATACTCGTCCTTGTTCGTTTGTAGAAAAAACTTTTTCGTCTACAAAAATTACTTTTTCAAAATCGTAATTTATGTAATTATTTGCGAAGTTAAGCCTAAGTCTTTTATGGCGATCATTTAGAATTGGTTTTTTGGCTGGTATTCTATGTTGCAGTCCTACACTTTTCAATCTTCGACGAATTGTATTTTGGCACACATTTAGTTCAGACGCATAAGTGGGAACGCTCACAAAACGATGAACAAGAACATCCTCGACTAAACGTCTGTCCTCATCTGCCGTGGTCACACGGTGACGTCCTGTAGATTTGTGGTTTTGAACCGTCCCTTCTTCACGCCAACGTTTCCACCATAAATTAACCGTTTTTCTCTGCAAAAAATGTCGATACATCAAAAACAGCACTAAATTAATATGAAAACCTACATAATTTCGAGTAAAGTTAAAAATACATTCTATGTAGGTATTATCTTCTGTAAAACTAACCGTCACTCCCATCTCTTCGGAAACATCTAACACGGATGCTCCATTTTCTAACATCGCAACGATGCGATGTTTCGTGTGGTCATCAATACGGTACGTCATAGTTGTCTGGTCGTAGAAATGCCCTTGCAATTGCACCTATTACTAATACTCTCTGATAATAATATTAAGCATCGGATAAGATAAGCGATGGCGAACTGAACTAATAAGCGTCGTAAATCGTAATGCATTTATTCTCAAATAGTGTCAATGTCAATTGTCCAGTCAACTGCAAAGAGATATAACCACTTTTTCACCTAACTGCATTAGGTCCAAAAATGGATCCATCTCTTTGTAGTCTAATAAAGAAGAAAATATGCGTTTTTGAAAAGAGAATCGCTTTTCTTGGATTCTATTCCAAATTTAAAGGTTTTGGTTACATTTCTTTGGAACGTTATAAGTTTGCTTTTATTTGTCATAACATATCGATAGTTAACAAAAGAGGCTTGTAACTGTACATTCAGAGGAGACATAGCGGGATACATAATTATTGCATTTTAAACGAGTCGATCACAATGTAAGGTTTTATTGACCCTAGAAATGTCACGAAGCAAGGGTAATTAATAATGGCATTCGAAAATTTACTTCATTTTGTAAGGTTAACGTGGATACATCTCTTTGTAGTTGACTGTACTATATTTATGTGCAGTTTTAAGATTGCCTTCGTAAGTCGTAAGATTGCTCAGTATTGAGATTGCCATCGTAAGATTGCACAGTCTTAAGATCGCCATCTTAAGATTGCACAGTCTTGAGATTGCCGTCCCAAGATTGCAGTCTTGAGCTTGCCATCGTAAGGTTGCAGTCTTGAGACAGCCGTCTTACGACTGTAGTCTTGAGATTCGAGACTTGATATTGCCATCTCAAGACTGGTCTTAAGATTGCCATCGTATGATTGCAGTCTTAAGATTGCTGTCGTAAGATTGCAGTCTTGAGATTGCCATCCTAAGATCGCGTGGCAGTCTTGAGATTGCCATCTTAAGATTGCGGTTTTGAGATTGCCATCGTAAGATTGCTTTCTTGAGATAGCAACATCGTAAGATTACAGTAATATTTCCTCACATTGCTTGAGAAAAGCACTATGCAATCCTCAGCCGGAACAGGGATGGCCGTCTACCCCAAACTCGTCCTTGAATCCCTTACTTCACGGCCCCTGCAGTAATGCACTGTTGTTTTATGCTGTAGCGTTAGCTACAGTATGTTAAATGTATGAAAACATAAAGTGCCCGGTTTTTTTCAACGATGTTTAAATATTACTAATGCTAAATTACAGTTACGTAAATAATGTGTAACTACCTATAGTACCAATACTCGTGAGTTATACCGCGGAGTGACCGATGGACATGGCGAAACTATAACGGTTCCGGTCGGTTTTTAAAGCTTTCATTTCATTTAGTTATCGTTTATATCCGACTTCAAAAAAAGGAGGAGGTTCTCAATTCGTCGGGATCTTTTGTTTTTTTATATATGTCCCCGATTACTTAAAGACCACTGGACCGATTTGAATTTTTTTCGTTGTTTGAATGGGAATACTTTCTAGTTGGTTCCATTGTCAATATGTCAGGATCTGATTATGGAATCTTTCGAGAATCTTCGAAAGGGAACTGCTCAAATATTATTGGCTCACCTATAGCGATTTCTGTATTTTTCACTGTTACTCGTGCATTTGCTTTTGAAAAGTACTGTATGGTGAAGTGGCACTGATGATAAAGACCACATATGGCCACCGGAACTCCTTAACGGTACCTATTTGAAGGGCGGCGATAAGATATCTCGATTAAGGTAGTTGAGCGACTATGACGAGAGACATTTAATTGTTTAAATATGACAATGACTTTCCCGCGGCGTTGCTTGCGGCGCGCTTGTAATTTTCTAAGTTTCTCATTAATTGAGAAGTGGGACTACATAACAGCATATATAGGATCACTAAAAAGTATAAAATAAAATAAAGTTAAAGAAAATAAAAAGCCGCCTTCAAAAATGCAAAGAATAACTTATAAAAAGGAAGGTAGGTCAGTCCAACTGAAGTCTGCGTCCCACAATTTTTTAAACCAAAAGCTTAATACAGTTGGACTGACCTACCTACCATTTTATAAGAAGTTATTTTTTGCATTTTTGAAGTGTTTGTTTGTTTTAATTTTTAGGGTTCCGTAAATTAAATGTTGAAAGATTTTTTTTTGTATTCCTCTTATACACGTAACGTGGGGATGTATTTTTCTTTCTCGTCCACCCCATGGTGTGGGCTGTCGTCGTTGGATAGGTCTTTCAAGAACATGCTCGGTTTTAATTTCCTTATAAGTAAAAGCGTTGCAAAATCACAAACCGCCAGACACATGTTGCCCTTGTCATCGAGTGCGTGTGGAGGGCAGGCTGAAATGGTCAGTTTTCGTAAATTTTTGGCTATATAATACCTATAGTCAAAAATTTCAAAAATCAGAAAATACGCTACGAAAAACTATAATGAAAATTGTTTTGAAATGTGCAGATTGAGCATTTCATGTGACACCCCGTTGTTATAATAATAAAAAACCGGCCAAGTTCGAGTCGGACTCGCGCACGTAGGGTTCCGTACCACTATACATCTAAATAAATGTTTCTCTTTATTCTTTATTATATTGGAGTTGATTGAATGAAAGGTAAAATGCGGTTTACGATTTATAACGTATTAAAAAAAAACTAATTATTAGATCTCGTTCAAACCAATTTTCGGTGGAAGTTTGCATGGTAATGTACATCATACATTTATTTTACATTTATCATTCCCTTATTTTAGAAGTTACGGGGGGGGACACACATTTTTCCACTTTGGAAGCGTCTCTCGCGCAAAGTATTCAGTTTAGAAAAAAATATCTTAGAAACCTCAATATCATTTTTGAAGACCTATCCATAGATACCCCACACGTAAGGGTTTGATGAAAAAAAATAATTGAGTTTCAGTTCTAAGTATGGGGAACCCCAAAAATAGGTTTTTTTTCTATTTTTGTATGAAAATCTTAATGCGGTTCACCGAATACATCTACTTACAAAGTTTCCATAGTATAGCTCTTATAGTTACGGAATAAAGTGGCTGTGACATACGGACGGACAGACGGACGGACAGACATGACGAATCTATAAGGGTTCCGTTTTTCGCCATTTGGCTACGGAACCCTAAAAAAATTGCCCCCCATTCTAGACACCTTTTCAAACATTTACAAATAATATTATAATTTTTTTAACTAAAACTTTTACTTTGTTTGAGCCGTCGTTAAAGCTAAGCTAAAGTTGAGCTATTTAAAATAAGGGGTCCGTTCATTTGACCGAAATACGTTTGGTCGAACGTATCGTTTCGCAACTTTTTCATTTGGCAACCCACTTTTATTTCTGTAACTGTAAATATTTCAGGATTTATTTCTGTACCTTCGCGAAGACCCTATAGGTTAGGTTAAGTTAGTTTTTATAAAAATTCTGAAATATTTACAGTTACAGAAATAAACGTGGGTTGCCAAATGAAACGGTTGCGAAACGATACATTCGACCAAACGTTGTTCGGTGAAACATTAGTGAACCTTAAAATAAAAATGACAATAGTATTTTAAAACATTTATTGGCTTTTACCCGTTACAGTAAACATAACTCTTTACCGATAATCTTCGCGGCCCAAAGCTTGAGTGCCTGTAGTTTAGATAAGGCGCGATCCCGTCGTCGGCGATCACGGGTTTTTCGAAGTAGTGGCCACGGATTTGACGCTGTATTGCCAACATCACTCATCAGATAGTGACGATGAATTCGAGAGTGAAGTTCGTTAGTTAATTTCCTGCAAAGCGCAAAGTTCATTCCCAGAACTTGTCGCGTGCTGTCTCGTATGCCCACCGGCGCGGTGCTGGCGCGGCGCTGGCGGGTCAGGGCGCGGGCGCGTGCCGCGCGCGCATGTGCCGCTCCAGGTCGCGGCGCCGCACCAGCGCCTTGCCGCACAGCGCGCAGGCGTGCGGGCCCGCGCCGCCCGCGCCCGCGCCCGCGTGCAGCTTCACGTGCTTGTTCAGGTTGCTCGGGTCGCCGAAGGCGCGGCGGCAGTGCGGGCAGCGCAGCGGCTTGTACCCCGTGTGCGTGCGCAGGTGGATCTTCAGCCCGTAGCGCCGCGAGTACAGCCGCCCGCAGTACAGGCAGGCGTGGCCGGCGCCGGCGCCCGCGCCGCGGCCCCAGGCCGTGGCCAGCGCCTCGAGCGCGGCGGGCGCGAGCGGCAGGCTGGTCGGCCGGAGCGCGCAGCGCGCGGGCGCGGCCGCGGCGTCCAGCCGGCGCAGCAGCGTGCCGTAGAACAGCGCGGCGCTGGCGGCGCGGCACCCCAGGAACAGGTGCACGCGCAGCGCATTGGGCGCGTCGAAGCGCACGCCGCAGCGGTCGCACAGGTACTCGTTCTCACCTGTACAAAATGAGAACGTATAGAATAGGTAAGTAATCGTGGTTTCAGCAGCAACATATTTTTCGGTGATAAAATTTCTGGCAAGTGACAATCTATTTGATAGCCGTTATTGAGCTCGTTCGAATCGGTCTGAGCTAACATGTGGTGTCCTTTCATTTCGCCAAACAACGTATCCCAAACTGATTCATTTTCCAACTGTTTCATTTGGGCAAATGCTTTTTCTTTTTAAAACTGTACATAGGATTTCAGGATGTATTTCAGGACCATCGTGTAGGTTAGGTTAGGTTAGTTATAAAAAAAAACCCTGAAATAATAACAGATTTAGAAAAAAAAGGATATGTTCAAATGGAACAGTTGGGAAATGAAACAGTTTGGGAAACGTTGTTTGGAAAAACGGCAGCGAACCCTAAGATGTAAGTACTTATATTAAAAGTATGCAATGACCCGTCACGCACACAAATAGGGAGGCTTACATTTGAACTCGAACAGAGATGAGATAGCGAGCAACAGGGACAAGGACGAAGTTCTCTGGGTTCGGAAATGAACTGACCTAGTTTGTGCAGAGCGCTGAGCGCGGGCACTTGGGCGCGCTCGAGCAGCTCCTTGGCCGGCCACAGCAGCAGGTCGGCGTGCGGCGGCGCGGCGGCGCGCACGGCCAGGCGCCAGCCCGCGCCGGCCGGCTCCAGCGCGGCGCCGGCCGCGCTCGCCCGGGGCGCCAGCCGAGCGCGCGCCAGCAGCGCCGCCGCCGCCGCGCCGGGGGTCAGCCGCCGCGCGCCCGCCGGGACCAGGTAGCCCTCAGAGTCCACGTCCACATATATCTGTGGGACGATGCAAATGGGTATATTAACAGACCTCTTTCTGATAATATAGTTGAGGCAGGCAAATTTGAAGTAGATCAATTTTGCACCCCTTTGCGTTAATAGGACTTACGAATAGATACCGCGTAGGGATGCGATGAATAATAGTGGCCTTAGCCATCGCGAAATGGCAACATTCAAAGTGACCTTCATTCAGCTATGTAAATGGTTATACGTACCAAGACTGGAGAAAGTTACTCATAAAATAGAAAGAACAGCGAGTTCTAGTTTTGGGACTAGAACAAAAAGTATAGGTACCTACATGTTCAAGTTTTTACGCGACTGTAGGATACCTACTCATGAATTCAAGTAAATACATTCATCGTTTTAGGCTGTGTTCTCTGCCAGTGAGTCACGTCACGGAAAATTTGTACGTGTAAAGGCAAGTTTAGACAGGGTCAATTACGGACTTCAAATTCGGGGCAAGTTACTGCTGACTCGACCCTGATATGGTATAAACGGTGTGATTTGGAGACTGACATGGCAGCGCTGTACTAATTCCAAATCAAATCAAACTGCCAGTATCGAGTCAGCACTGATAGGCATGCCTCGAATTTGGAGTGAGTAATTGACCCTGTCTAAACCTGCCTTAAATATACGTAGATGAAGTGTACTGACCGGCCTAGGGTCGGCGTCGGCCTGCGCGGCGGCGGCCAGCAGCTCGGCGGCGCTGGCGGCGCGCGACGCGCGGCCCGGGGCCAGCCCGCGCAGCGCCACCGCGCCCGTGCGCGCCGCCGGCTCCATCACTCCCGTTGGCTTTATCTCAGACGAGACCCACTACTTAATGCTATAACGAGCTTCAATTGTACGTGTGCCTCTTTTGGAACTACCTACTGATCAGATTGAGTTATTTGGACTGATGAAAAACTACTTGTATTCTGTGTAAAAATATGAAACCAGTTCTACCCGGCTGAAATCACGAAAAAAGCTGCTTTATATTTATGAAATTTTACTTTACAAAATGACTAATCAAAGTTTGGTAGTAACGGATACTGCTGGGCCTGCAAGCGGAGTAAGCCGCGGCGCCGGGTGTTGTCGCTATATATCTCGGAGGGCGGAGGGCGGTCCTCCGGCCCTCTCGTCTCCGCTAATCGCGCGCCGATTAAACTATTGTTAAGGGTGCGCGCGCGCGGCCGACAAGTGCCGTAAGGTGCCTGCGCACTACCCCTGCACTTGCCACACCCCTCGCAAAGTGTCGACTTCAACTTCAAACTACATTAGAGTAAGAGCGATTTGATACGTCCATCCAGTCAAAACCAGTGAAGCGAGAAGAATTATGAAAATTATCAAAGTATTCAATTCTGTCTTTTTAAAGTAGGTATGTAACATTATCACAATTGAAAATAGGGTTTATACCATTAAATCCAATTAGTTATACCTACTAGCCATAGAACCAGAAAACTTTTATCTAGCCAAGCACGTTTGGATCCAATTCTCTCAGGTAGGTCAGATGATCGAACTAAGTTTTATTAGGACTTGATGGAAAAAAGGAAAACAGCCTTAGGTAGGTATTATTAAAAAATCTTGATATTACATAATAATTTAATTTTAAAATATTAACAAACGAACCAGACTAGTCTGTATAGGTACGTCTACAAATCTACACAATATACAAAACGAGCGGCGCCGGCCGTCAGGACTAATGGCGGTGACCTCCACAGAACAGTGAACCCTGGACGAGTGGGACCCACGGTAGCCGAATTAACCAAATAATAAGTACTTCTACAACTGAGGCCCAAATTTCCGACGTACAGAGGTAATAAGTAACTGGCGCAACCTCCCGCAGAGTCCCGTGTTCAACACCGACCGGCGAGGTCACGTCCAGAAGTGCTCAGACACTCAGAGCTCTTCAATGATTTACATCGCTTTACTAAAATCTATGATGTGGTGTGATGAGAATTTTTTGTCTACGATTATAACACGTTCTTAAGTCATGATGTCATCATGGAGATCTGTAAGTACGTTCGAACTAACCTAAGTAAAATGCCCACAAATGCGGACCACTTTAACTTCAACACAAGGCGGCGCCTCGATCTATACGTACCTGCTGTTAGGTTAGCCAAATCTAAAAAGTGTCTAAGAGTGATAGGTCCAAAATTATACAACATCCTTCCTAGTGCTATTAGGGGTGTCGCCAGTGATAGTGTATTTCGCAAGCAACTAAAACACCTACTGATTGACATGGCGTGTTATTCGGTTGAGGACTTTTTTACAAATATGTCTCGCTACTCTAGGCTTAACTATGATGGGAAGTCGGACGTTTAGAATGTTTAAGAATAAAATATGCAAATTTTTAATACCTACTGGTAGTGTATGACTTTGTCACTTACTACAAAGATTAACTTCTGTTATCGAGCTACAATATGTGTCTCAATGATTGTCAATACTTGGTAAACCAATTGTTAGTTAAAAGCTACTGTAATGTTAGTTATAAATAATTAATAACAAATGTATAAATTTCTAATAACTACTTATGTACTGTAAAATGACGTGTAAATTTATATTTATCAATAAAATAATCAAATCAAATCAAATAAGTAAAAATCCAATAAAATGTATGAATTTAACAATAACAAGGTGATGACTTGATAAATGATGTTTATAATCTTCTTCGACTAACTAGTTATATAAAAGTAAAAAGGAATAATTGACTGATGATTAATACTGAAACTTCATCTTTAAAACCTTTGCCAGCTAGTAGCTCCGTACAACTGGACTTAACCTTTGATTAAATATATTGTCAATAATCAATATTTGTTATTGAATAAACAACAGTAATTAACCAGAACTAAATGACCATGGTCGTTAAAATAAGAGGCAGATCGTCAGCGGAACACGAGGTCTCTCTACGACGATAGTGAACAATTACACTTTAAGTTATAACTATCTCTGTGTTGTATCTTATACGTCACGTTATTGTTATCAAACACGGAATTATTTATTCTGTTATAAAAATAATAATACCTTTTTATTTTAAACTCTGGATTAACAAACATCGCACGACTCAGGGCGTTTTCGCATCACGTTCGATTATTATTTTTAGCTGGACGCCGCCGGGCTTGTTAATTCGATTATTTTCCACAATACTACCTATTTCCTTTTTCGCATTTTTCCTGGTTGGTTTGTTTTAGTCGAAAAAAAAACGATCTCGATTTCTTACAATCGCAAAATTTCTCACTTATTATTAGGTCGAAATAAGTGGGTAGAAAATACAATATATGAATTTGAATGGGAAAAAAAGCGACAGGAAAAAGCGCGTCAGTGAAAAAAAGACTAATGTAAATACTAATTTCGGAAAACAATGCGAATGGAAATTTACCTTTAAAGAAATTACATCTTTGGTAAAGGGATTTGGTTAAGTGTTGTTATCTGTAAAAGTCATACATTTCAAGGTGAGCGGCCATTCGTAAAAGTGGTAAACTATGTTAGAGTTATTCAAAATAAACATATTTTTTTATGTAATGTAATGGTCTTAAGTGCATCGGAGCCGATATATATACCAAAAACTGAAAAGGTAGGTACTTAAATCTTTAACATCTCCGCTCCGGCTCCAATTTTATTTAACGTCATAAATTGTATATATCTATGTGTATTTGGAGGTCCTCTAAATAACTATGTAAACAAAAAAATTACAATATTCTTCATACAAACTTACTCAATGCCCTTTATCTAACAATTATTTTTCCTCGAAGCCGATCGGATCAGGTGCGGCCGGCGCCTAACACTACAAAATTACCCGTCTAGTGTGGCACCCGCCGTGGACGGATTATTAATTGAGTACCCCATGGTTAGTATGTACAAGGCAGCTTTGTGATGCCATCGCGAGTTGTCACCGACGCCCCAGAGCGGTGTCCCAAAAACGATTGTTTAAAATGAACTCGAAGACCCAGTGCAGTACAGTGCAGTGTTGTTGCTGTACCTTAAGCTGACAGTAAGACATTTTATGTTGGATAATGTATTATACCCGGTGGCGGTGACTACACTGCATCGACAAGCCCGTGACCAGAGTAATATGTTGCATGGGTCATGAGTCATGACTAATGAATGATACTGATGATGCAACGAGACTCTTGTGTGTGTTTCGATCTTGGTTTCTTCGCTGCTCTGCCATGGTCGTAGAGCTCGTCGACACGTACCGCATACTTTGATGCACTTACGGGTTCAATCGAGCGCACGTAAGAGAAACAACTTGTTAGGCACCGGGGTCACGCACGAAGTTATGGACGCGATGGAGATATAATGGTGTAGTGTGGGTCTGTTGAGGCGGTCCCAGGGCTCAGCCTGGCGCGGCGGCGACGGCGCGAAGGCTCCGGGCTGCTGCGCGAGGGGTGGTGGGTTCATCTGCTTCACACGACTGGAGATTTAACGCTCGGGCTCCACTGGGGGCTACACCATCGGGACTGCAACAAATACGGTTTTATTACATTTACTACCTATCATCCACTGTCAATTTCATTTGCGAGTAAAAATTACGTATAATTTTGTTTTAAAGAAGAGTTTTATGAAGACTCCGATTAGGCACCTGCTTGGTTTTTATAATGAGTTCTAAAAGTTTGTCTCAGTCTTGTACCTACGTTTTGCGAATTAGAAATTCCGAAGAGAACGTAATATGCCTAAAGATGATACTTCGTTTCTAGATAACTTCAAAGTGACTTTTTATTTCGAATTCAAAAACAATAAACCGCTTTCATAAACTTGTTTTAAAACGGTTATAGCAACACCGCGGGAAAGTAATAGTCATATTTAAACAATGAAATGTGGTTCGTTTTAGTCGCTCAACTATTATAATCGAGATATCTTATTGTCACCCTTATTAATAGGTACCGTTCCATCGTCACCATCCCCAAACCACCAAACCACTTCACGGAATGGAACTTTTTGAATGTAATTGCTGGATTTGTTACTGAAAATACTAAAATCGCTGTGTAATAAAATAAAATAAAAATTGTGCAATCGCTATTCCTATAATATTTGAGGTATTGTCTCAATTCCCCACGGGTACCCTTATCGGATACTGAATTGGGGACAATGGGACCTTTTCGCATTTAGCATCTATACCCTATCAAAAAAAAAAAAAGATTTTTTAAGTGGGTTAAAATTTGACGGAGTAATCGGGTAACAAACCAAATAAGAGCAGGTAAACTAAGGCCTCCTCTTTTTTTCTAAAGTCTGTTGAAAAGCACTAAGCAAGGCTCGAGTCTCGGCCGAGAAGGGCGGTTGCTAGACTCGTATATCGTAGCCATCCGGCAACGGCTTTCTTCCCGGTCTCTGCAGTACAGTCGAGCTTATAAATATGTGTACTCTTTAGTACCGTGTCACTTTAATCGCTGTGACAATTCATGTCCTACGGCAGTTTAAACATGACATTAAATAGACAAGGCATTAAGTGTATACGTACTTATGAACTTGACTGTACGTTGTCTCTGTTAATGCTCAAAGTTGTCAGATTTTAACAGCTCGTGATGTACCCTTACCACGTGCAGCGGTAAGGACTTTATAAAACGCTCGCTCGTTGCCCAAATATGTACGATTAGTATTAGCATCACTCAACATCGCACTCGGCGTAATCCGCGATTAAAGCGGCGCCCGCGCCGGCCGCGCGCGCACTTGGGCTACGGCCGACACACCAAGCAGTTCAAAATTGCAGCTTTTTTAACCGACTTCAGAAAAAGGAGGAGGTTCTCAATTCGTCGGGATCCCTTTTTTTGTGTTTGTTTCCCGATTACTCAAAGAAAACTGAACCGTTTTGAAAATGTTTTTTCCTTGTTTGTATGGGTATACTTTCTAGTTCCATTGTCAACATGTCAGGATTTGATGATGAGATCTTGGAGAAATCAAGGGAACTCCTCATATATTATAGGCACACCTATAGCGATTTCGGTATTATTCACTGTTGCTCGTGCATTTGCTTTTGAAAAGTACTGTATGGTGAAGTGGAACTGATGATGAAGACCACATATGGCCACCGGAACTCCTTAACGGTACCTATTTGAAGGGCGGCGATAAGGTATCTCGATTAAAGTAGATGAGCGACTATGACGAGAGACATTTAATTGTTTAAATATGACAATGACTTTCCCGCGGCGTTGCTTGCGGCGAGCTTGAAAGTTTCTAAGTTTCTCATTAATTCAGAAGTGGGACTACATAACAGCATATATAGGATCACTAAAAAGTGTAAAATAAAACTCTTCTTGAGAAACTGAAATACATAATTAACTCATGTATTGCAACTGAGCTGCTAGCTCTTCTTCATGTAGGTCACAAGTGTAACAACCATTAGTTACTATAGAGCTACCGGTAAGATGCTCCTCCCCAATAGGAAACTTAGTATTTACTCTTTTGTAGGCAAGTAACCTACTATCCAAATGATAATTATACGTACGTACATTAAACATTTAAAAAAATATCTCTACATTATTTTGATCCTCGACATTTTTGATGCCTGTATGTGTATCAGGAACCATTGAAACATCCAACTAATTGTAGTCAAAGACAGCAACATTCAGTGCCTATATTTTAGGCGGTAAAATTGAAATCGTATTTGTCCTGTTACGGTATTGTTTTGTAGTCGTACGCCATTACTGTCAAGAAAACAAGAGCTATCAAAACGTTGACATTACGATAGCAGATCAAAACGATATTGTTATTACCGTGTTGTATAGAGGCCCTGGGCTATCGCATCGCCAGCTATGTGTTACGGCCCTTATATTAAAATCCTCTGGAGTGTGTCATTGTTCAATGGAGTGGATTTTATAAATTTATGGAAATGGCAATTTAATAAATGCAAAACACAATGTTCAAGGAGGTGCAGGTGCATAAACTAAGTCCCGGAAAACTTAAAGTCGCAGGAAGGAATAATGTCGGCTGAGATATATACGAGAATGGACAGTAGTTGCGACTGCTGCCCAACTGTTTCGCAAGTGGAGAGGCGTATGCGGAGCTGCTTGCCAACCTTCGCTAGTCGGAGATGCACCATAAGCAGGAGAAGGAAAGTATCGAGTTTGGTTTCGAAGAACAACCGACGAAGTCAGTAAATGCAAGCTACGAGTAGCTACGCACCGCTGCGCCTACGCCGTAGCGCGGTAAGATCCGTAGCTACGTTATTGTAATAAAAATGTGATTCGTTTACTCAGGTATTTTAAAATTGACAACGAATAAACTCTTAAGCGTGAATAAGTTATTTTTTTAAATAAATGATAATATAATAAATAAATAATAATATATACCTAGTTTAATTTATACCACCCGTTATTTTTTGAGATTGACGTTTCTCCACAACCCTACAAAAAAATGTTTTAAGGGGTCGTTTAGGTGTTGCACTATCTAAAACAAAAAACTTTACAATTCATACCAAAAAAGGAACAATTTAAATTAAATCACAAGAAAAAGTTAAAAGCCGTATACATTTCGCGCGGTGTTATTATAAACCATTTAAAATCCGCACCAAAAAAACATCAACCCCATTAAACGGAACCACCGCAAGCGCAGCCCATTGTGCCCTCATTAAGTGCTCCAAATTGTAGCGTTTAAGCTCCTTACATTATTACTATTGTCCAGAGGCGACACTGTTTGCGCAGCTGCGCCGGCGCAGCGCAAACAACTTTAAACTCTATTTTCCGTACTCCATAAGTCTCACATTCCCTGTCACCTAATCTCCCCTGAATTTTATTTTGTGAAACTCTTAACAGTGTGCTCTTTTAAACTACTGGGTAGAGTTGAAATTCCTCTATCAATTAATTGTGTGATGCGCTCTTTTCAAACGATAAGTATTGTGAAAGCAAGTTCGTGGTCCATTTCAAATTGCACTTGCTGCTTCCCGGACAGCAGACGACTCGCCGGATAACCCCTATAACCCCTGTGTTTGTAAAGTTAGGGTTGAAAATGCCGTGGATGGTGTGAGGGTGTTTGTGCGCGTGCGCAGAGAGCTCAGATAATATTGACTCTGAGGCGGAAGAGCCTGGGACGCGGCAGGTGGCGCCGCCGGACCAAGATACAATGATATTGCTTTTAGTGGGTCAATATGCTTCTGCTGTAATTGATTTATCACTAAACCAATTACAAGTTGAAAACACAGTAACTTTTTTAACATTGTAATTCCTTTTTTTTGGGGTACGGAGATGGCAAAAGAGCTATCGGCCATGTAATGGTAAGTGGGATCTGCGTTTCAAAGAAATTTACAATCTTAAAACTACAATCTCAAGACTCAGGCTTTATCTTGGCTGAAACCTCCGTCTCGAGGTACGTCAAATATGGCAGTTTTTCTAGAGTTTATATTTACTTTGACGTATCTTGAGACGGGCATCTCAGCCCAGATCAGTTTATTAATACGACCAAGACTGAATATGCGTCACCAAACCAGAGAAGGAGATAAGACTAAAACGGAATACCTCTATGATATTACGTCCACCAGTTGTGTTATCCCCACGCTGGAACACAGAACAACAATGTGGCCAGCTGGTTGGCGGTAGGTAAAGGATAAGACGAGGGTAGCGACTGGGACGGACCTTGCACAAGGTCCTACGTCAACGGGAATATAACGAACCTATCACTGCACATTTTCATTTCACCACAATCATCAGCAGCCGATCTTTAGCATCGTCATTATTTGAGAACAATACCACTGTCGCAGAAATAGCTTGGTGCTCGGAATTTCCAGGGGCTCCCTTCGTTGAACCCTGGTCTATACTTAATAGTGCTGGTGATTCCTGTTCTGCTAGCTCAGAGGTTATCCTGAGATGCTGCTTGATTAATTAAGTATGCGTTTTATTTTGGATTCCATACCAAAATGGTAAAAAAGGAAAGCTATGGTTTGACCACGGTCTCTGTTTGTCCGTTTAAAGGTGCATCAAAATGTTATTTTTTTATAATCATCTAACTGAACTCCCTATAATCCTTCGCGTAAACCTACCGCACCTGCGTCACCATTTATTTGCATTGATCCCCGCCACATGTGCACCAATCGGCTAATGCAGCGGTCAAGTGCATGATTGCATTACGCGATCACGTCTGATCACTGATAGCAGCGATAAGAATCACAACGCTCCCCGCCGCCGGCGCGCGCACGTGCTCCGATACCATCTCGACAGTAATCACTTCAATACACTTTAATTGTTAGCCAATGCGGCGCTGATCAGATTTATTTGATATACGTTAGTCACAATGATATTGTTACAGACCAAAGTTTGTACTTTTACCTAGAATTGCGATTATTATTAATGCTATAAGTGTCTGCGATTGACATGTCTCTAAATTGTTCGAATGTAACTTGACGTGATTAATGAAGACTAATTCCCGCGTTCATTTATTTTAACTTATCTTCTTCACGAACGTAAACCTTTCGATGACTGACGGACTGGCAGACAGCGAAAAGCCTAAACTGCTGAACCTAGGCACGTGGAATTATGAGAGAACATTCCAAATAGGAGGGCTGTCGCGGAATACTAATTTTGGAGTTCAAAGTCGCAGGCATCCTAGATTTATAGGTAGGTCGATAGGTATTTTCATTTAATAACAGTTTACACAAAAGCTGGTTATATTTATGCAGTAAATATATTGAGTATTGGTCAGGACTTCAAAAGTAGGTATGATAAACATGTAATGGCTAAGATTTTCAGACTATCGCTAATTGTATCTCATACTCGGACAGATATTTAGTAGCAAAAGGCATGAACTAAATATTCGAGCTGAGGAGCTTCCATCATTCCAATTAGAAAAAGAATATGAGCGAGGTCATGTATTAATGTATTTTATTTAAAACGTGTTTAACAACTTGCAGCTCGAAATTTACCTTAATACGTAAACCGTCGGATAAATTTGTTATCCACAAGTAACTCTAGGTGAAACTAATCGCATGTTGCATTTCAGCTCAAGTCGGAGCGCATTACGGGCAGGCGGCCGCGGAGAGCTGGGGCGCAACAAGTACCTTGCCATGACAACGTAACTCAATGCAATCCTCTATTGTTAATCAAACTATATCCTATTCCCTTAAAGCTCAAATTGCAATGGGTCATATTTCAAGTTACAACGTTGCGAAGATCAAGCGCAGAGATGCACGTGCTGCGTGTCACCGCGAATCAAAACGATATTATAACGTCATCGCGCCGTGACCGTCTTAATTGCGCGCGCGCATTAAACAACCCCACGTCGAAACCGCGCCGTTACAAATTGTATCTAATAACCACTACTTAGGGTGGAGAGTCTTTCCGATGTAACAAACCAACACTCCTAAACCATAGACCTTAAATGCTTTAGAACTAATATACAAATAACAACCTAAAATCCAGTAACAGTGAGTTTAATTTACTTTGAATGAAATCGTAGATATACCCAATTCGCTGAATAGGGTGGTAGGATTTAGATAATTTTTGCGGATTTTTTTTAGTTGATATTGGTGGTGTAGTTAATGCGAATGCGATGGTGCAGTAATGAGGGTATTCATGGAGCGCGGGCATGGCGCGAGTCGCGGGGAGGGGGGGAGGGGCCGCACCGGGTGCGCGCACGCACGTGCGGCGTGGCGAATTCGCGCGCGGCGCTTGTGGCGACAGGTTGCGGCGACGCATATTGGAACTGACCCGCTGATATTAATGCGGGTTGAATTAGCAACGAGGCTCTCGATCGATACTATTAAAATAAAGTTCGAAACGTGGATGAATATGCTATCGGAATAAAAACCCACAGACATACTGCATGCAGTAGTATGGTCATGGTCATTACCCCGAGGGCATCTACTATCAATATGCAGATATGCATTTTGTTTTACAACAGACTCCGTAAGTACTTGTGGTAAAACGTCTCGTTACAGGATTTTATTCCCTTTTCCATAAGTATAAGGGGTTGATAGATTTCTCAGCTGTTAGTTTTCCAGCCGACTCATCAAATTTGTCAAGTTGGTGGTGTGTTGGCCCTTGGCGTGACATGCGGTATTGCGCGTTTAGTGTTGTGTGGCGTGTCGTGTCCGTGTCGTGTCCGTACCGAACTCCTCTTCCTCCCCCTCGTACTGGTTGGAGGGCGGCGTGAGTGACTCCTCCGGTTCGGCCGCCTCCATCTCCCGCTCCGCTGCGCTGCGGTACAGGTCGTTGCGCGCCTCCACCACGTCGCGCACGATATCTGTACACAAACACATTCAAAACTATTAAAATGGTATAGAGTTACAGGTTACTTACTTAGAACGTTTCGCACTTGAACTTTTTCGCTAGGGTAACAATATATACAGGGTGTATTTGGAAGCGTGGATCAAACGAAGAAGATCGATAAAGGACTTCCAGACCTATCGAATTCAGCGATTTTTACTAATTTCGGAGATATTGATCATATTAATCTGAGTTTTTGTAATTTTTCCTTATGTCCATGTCACGAAAAATCATTAATTTTATGTTTTATTTCACAAGTTTTTCAGTGGTATCTTATATTATTAGAATCATTACGAATCAGCGAAGTATTTAAACCCAAATATGGGGGTGAATTGGATAGGTCTAGACGCCCTTTATCTACCTGCTTCGTTTGATCCACACTTCCAAATACACACTGTATATATCTGCTGCAAACCAGCCTTCACAGAGCCTCACTTCATTAAACAAGATCCAGCATTACAAACTTTGGGTAGAATGGGAAATGCAACCAAAATGTGTTTCCTCGCCTATTCGAAAATAGAACCACGACTGAATACGTGTGACTTCCACAGTTACAAATTAGATGCAACTCGTAAACAACGAAGATTACCAGCGCGATGTTCGATTCAAAAATAACATCTTAAATTATTGACTAAATATCACTGACACAAGTTGGGTATACGATATTATAGAATTGTAATACGCAGAAACTACATCAGTTTTACAACGCTAACTTACTTACCACCAGCCTGAAAGTTCATTTTATTATAAACCGGGGCGCGTTCAAGCGAGGCTCATGTACCTAAGGGGAAAGCGTTAGCTTCCTTTGCCTATGGGTATCGATTAATTTATCAAAACACCTTTCAACGAACGTATCGTTACGCAGAATTTTCATTTCATCGAAATGCATTTCTCGCTGCATCAGTTTTTTTTTTGTTAGTCATAAGTTGAACCTAAACTATTTAACCTCCGTAGGTATTTAATGTTTGAGGTATCCTGAAAATATCATGGTTTCAGCAGAAATATCGTTCGATGAAGTGAAATTCTATAAAATGTTTGGTTGCTGTATGAGTAAGGATCACGTGGTGCACTTACCGCTGATGATGTCCCGGCTCGTGAGGAGGGACTCCAGCTCGAGGGATACGGCGCCCACCAGCCACGGCATGAACTCCTCGTCCACACCTGGAGACAACGGATTCAGATTTTAATCATTGATTTTGGAATGGTTGGGTGTACTAGGTCTATACTATGCAGGTTGTTATTCAGCGTAATTAACAAACGTTCACCTAAAATATCCCCTGATGGTGGTGACCAAGAGGGGGATAGTGAAGCATGACGGAGAAAAATGCGATGGGAAAAAATTTAGGAAAAACTGAGAATGGAACTTCTGCTACTAAGAGATAACGATTTTGGAAATTTAAGATTAAGGGTTAGGTAAGTAAAGGATAAGGACATTAGCAGAGGCTCACGCTTCGTGCGAGACGGTGACCCTCAACTAAAATATAAAAATGTCCCCTCGATCTATACGAGTAGTATTGTCATCTCACTCCCTAGTCTAAGAAGTCCTATCACCAAGTAATGACTGTGTCACACACAGTAGTGCTCAGTCACTGCATAGAGAACAACGGGGTATCTGAGGTCACATTACAAATTGAAAGCCTGCTAAGTTCCAGGCAGAGGGAACACTTGTGCTGTAACGACTGCTATAGCTTTGTCTTTTTCATGGAACTTGAACATTGGAACTTCGCAGGGGGTATCTGTGTGGACGGACCTCGGTGCACGCGCTCTAACAGGTAGCCGTGGTCGCGCAGGCCGGCCAGCACGGCGGGCAGCAGCTCGGCCACGTAGCCCTGCACTAGCGTGGAGGCCGCCGCGCGCTCGCGTGCCTCCACCGCCGCGATCTGCGCCACGCGCGCCTCCGCCACGCGGCGCTCCTGGACAAGAAGAAAATACATTAAGGTCAGACCAATTGTTAAGTGCTTTTATTATAGCTTGACTGCCGTATGACGAGCACTGTGACGTGTGCGGCTCGACCATATCAGGGTCACGTCAGACTGCTAAGGAGCGACAGCAGACTGATGCCACACAACATATTACACCATCAACCTTAGGGGTGTGGTTAAGTGCTCTGGGTTCTGTTCTGCTTAGCAGTGTTGAGTTGCTGCTTCTGGTCCTCTTTAAATTTAGTTTTTAGATGCTTATCGGCGCAACCGTTCAACCACTTAGCGCTTTGACCCTTGACTTAGGAACTCTGCTTAGGGCCGTATTAACTGATCTCGGCTGAGATGATCTTATCACACGACGGACACGATTAAGAAACGTCAAAATAAACCTCATCATAAAAAAAATACATTTCTGAAGCATCTTAAGGCGGGAATCTCAAGGCATCGGCAAGATCAATTTAATTTTTACGGCCCTAAAAGAGATCGGAATCAAGCAAAGATAGTATTGCAGTCTGGTTATGAAGGGTTTCGAGCAAGCACTGCCCATCTCCGTGTGATCCGTAATACCGCAAGGCTGATGGGACCAAGTGTTGGCTGGTAGGACTGGGAATGTAGTCTGGTTGCTACTAATAGCAACCTCAGGATGGTCGTCAGCGTAAGGTTCAAGAAGAATGTTACGATTTACGAACGCAAATGTACGTAAAAAATACGACACTGTTTTTATAGTATGTGGACCCCGTTACCTTCTCCTCGAAGAGCCGCTGGTCCTGGGCCGCCAGCCGCTGGCGCTCGGCGCGCTCGGCGTCGCGCAGCTCGGTGTAGCGGCGCTGCTGCTCGCGCAGCGTGGCCAGCTCCTCCTCCTGCGCCACCTCGGCCAGCGCTTGCTCCGCCGTCTTGCCCACCAGCACCTCCAGGATCGGTTGCACTTCCAGGTCGAAGTCGAACAGCTGCGAATATGCACCACTTTAGCATACGTATTTAATAGGGTTATTAAGATCACTTTTTTAATTGGAACATGCTAAGAGACTGAAATATTACGTCGGATAAGAAATATTCAAGTTCAAATTTTCAGTAAAGATCAGCAGCAGAGAACTGCACTGTAAAGTAGAAAATAAAATACCTTATCGGTGGTATATCAATAATGGAACACCATAAGGAGTCGTGCAATTCAAATGCCTATATCTGAGAATCGTATCTTCAACAGCGGTAGACTTTACAACGATGATCTTAAAATCTCTAAAGTTTAAACAGGGTCGTGATACTCGTGGAAATAAAATTAGTACACCTATTTCAATACAATACAATACAAAACACTTTATTGAACACCATACAAAACATTACAGAGATCCAGTAAAATTAAAACAAAAACAACAGGTAAACAACAGGCGGTCTTATCGCTAGTTAGCGATCTCATCCAGACAACCTTAACAGGGACATGGTGTCGAACAAAAATATTTTACACAGTACCTATTGTGTTTAAGGCCAGTTGTTTTTTGACAGATCTAAATAAGATCCTCCTAGGTTTGCATGGGCACTCACGTCTCCAGGGTAGATCTGCGTGGAGATGTCGGCGCCGGTCTTGGCGGGCACGTAGATGGGCGTAGCGGGACGGTCCGCGAACAGGTCCGTCTGCACGCCCACCTCCATCTCCACGCCCTTGTCAAACAGCTGCAACACAAACAACACACAGGTTACCCTGGTACCTTTAGTCACTATTGGGTCCACAAATTATTGAAAGAAAATATAACAACATACAAATGAAGTAAATATATATATAAAACTACACAAAGATGGACAGTTGTTGTGAAACGGTCCCAACACAGCATGTGCCAGCTGTTAAACCAGCGCTGGTATTCAGTTGGGACTGCCTAGTGACAGCACGGAAGGTGACTCAAACATTTTTTTTAACTTAAGCGAACCTAAAGAAGAGAAAAGACTATATCTAAACAACAAATTAAAAACACGGGTCACTGAGTACTGTCCCAATCATAGACATATTATTTTCACAGTACCAGGATACAGCGCCCACGCGCAAGGAATGGCAGTGTTATCTGAGCGATACATTACTTAAATCTAATCTGTGGCTATCCCCGAGCGATTGTTAAACTTAGGGATTCATCTCGAACATTAGACGGTATTGAGATAATTATGTGGTACCTCCTCGAGGTAGTACTCGGTCTGTATGGGGTGGTGGCGGCGGCCGGGCGCGGGCGGCGGCGTGCCGGGCCGCAGCCGCGCCGCCGCCGCGCGCCGCGCCAGCGCCCGCCGCCGAGTGCGCGCCGCACGCGCAGCCGCGCTTTCGATGCCATCGCCCTGGAAACAGACCACAGACAAGCTTGACCAAAAATCAACAACGTTAGTAAAATTCATAAGGAATCTTTGAGAAAAGCCTATGATCAGCACTATTGAAATTTCGACTGGCATGATGATGATGAAGTGCAGCGCCGGTTAATAAACTGTGAAACTGCATTCACTTGTAACAGAAAAATGATTTCTCCAACCTAGCCTTTGCCCGCGTGTTCGTGTGGATCACAACGTAGTTTATTTGTAACTAAAAGATAGTAATAACTAATAACCGTTGTATTGCGTCAGTCCTTTATAAATAATCAATGACCCGCCCGTCTCATGCTTGAAATACCACTTCATTATAGTTTTATACCTTTCTAGAGAAATTATTTTTAAATGGTGGTGAGAACCGCAATAAAGTTCATCTTTGAGATTAGTAAAACATACAAATCTGGTAAAAATATAATATTAATAGCTAATCTGGTTATCAGATGTAATTTTATTTCTCTCATAGAAAACTAGGATTATATTTGGTTTTCTAAAAGGAAGAAGCCTTTTCTGAGTTCTAATAAACAAAGTTTTGCTCATAAACACTTATCACTCTTATCAGTTTAGATGAAAATGACGAGATTATGTCATACGAGTACACATAATTTGTACTATTATCTATTCTGGGATATAATGAATTATAATGTATTCTTGTCATTAAATATATTGGAGAGTACAATATACATCTTGCTCTTATTGTAATATTGTGTCGTTGCGTGTGATATTGCTGTGAAGCCTGTTTAGTCCAGTGACGATGTTTGTCTTTGCTGTAATACATTCTGGCTATGTTTGCTGTGTTATTGTATCTACCTCACGTTAATATGTATGTATGTATAATGAGTAACTTATAATGAGGACTATAGGTCCTATTGCTCCAATTTAATGTCGTAATTATATTGAGCCGCTGCAAACTTGCGTCTTGCTGAATACTGACTTACTTAGTTGCTGTTTTGATTTTTCTTTAAAGACTTAAGTGTTCCTATGTTTGTATGAAAGATAAATTATAAGTGTCTAAATTTCGCTTGAAACATGACTGACTGTGTAATTTCTTGCGGCACTTCTTCTCAACAGTGGTCTCCTCTTGGAAGGTGCTGGTGGACTCGACGTATTAAAATGCCCTTGCGGCGGCAGGGTGCTTTATTTGTGGATTATTGTTTATCGTAGAAAAGTACAGCCGGTTTTGTAGTTTTGCTTACTGTCAAACTACCCCACGCAATGTATACATATAATCAGCGTCGCTATTGCCTACCGCACTCGCAATCACAGTCGGCTTCTAAGTGGAACAATTGTTTTCATTTTGTATGCAGATAAGCCTTCGATTTTCAAAATGAAAACGATCGAACGATCTAACTGTTGTGGTTACCCACCTTTGAACCGTTCGGGCATTTTTGATTAGCTTGGTTTATTTTCTATTTTCTATCAAATAATACTCTATTATCCCTTCCTACAGTTTCTATTCCTCTCTCCATCTTTGAGACCTGCGTGTGGTTTCCATCGCGGGCCCTTGACGGAAGTGCGTCGCCGCGGGTCGCACGCACGCTCGCCCGGACGGCTATACATACTATATTTGCTTAAACAAAATGTTTCTGGCAAACCGCTAGCCCTATGACCGCAATTGTAAGTCTACTGTGACCCGTAAGTGTGAAACTTTCATTTCTGAAATCCTAGAAATGTTGAATACCAAATTAAACTTTTATACCAAATTCGCAAAACACCAGATTCGAGCTTCTTCTTGTTTTAACCCTGTTGCAATCTTATTGTTAGCAAATTGGTAATCTTTACTGTCAAGTTTGTAAGAACTATCATAACTTTAACGTTACGGTAAATGCAATGTGGTATAGAAGCCAAAATTCGAAACATTGGGATAATACACAATACTTCCTTCGACTCTGTGAATATCCAATTCACAGAGTCGAAGGAAGTATTGATGATGGTATTATTGGTCAGTTGGACAGAGCAGTTCGAACACTGCACGGAAAGGATTTAGTTTTGTGATTCCACTTTCCAGTATAAGTAGACTTTGATATTCTAAAATTCAAGTGTTTCTATCTAAAATGGGGTCACAGCACTTAAGATGACCGTTTCTGATTCACAAGTATTTTGTCCATCAAAAAGCTAATAAACTTGCGGCAAATGTAAATGAGTATTAATATGGCAAGCTAGTAGCGAAAATAACAAAAATCCTAGTCTGGTAACCGGGTCTAAGAAATACGAGACGTAATTATAATGTAAATGTGTTTCACGCAGGGGGCGTCGCGTGCGTCCACGGCGGCCGGTGGCCGGCGGCCGAGCCAGGGCGCTGTGATTCTCTATCGTACATCAGGCGAGTTAGTCAACGAACTTCACGGCGATTCGACCCGACATGTTCCTTTGAACAAATTTTGCTCCTTTTTACAATGGCCCATCATGGGCGAGCGTATTAGAGCGAGCAGCATATTCTTGTATCTCACTTTTACGCATAACTCTGTCCCTATGTTGGCCCATGTTGGCCATCGTGGAGAGGGGCCTTTAGAAACGCAACGCTGGTCATTTATAATGAACTATTTTAAATGACTCCGACTTATAGTCATGAGTAGCTACGATTATCAGGGGTCTGTTCGACCTGATACATAGTAAAGGTAGTTCGGATAACTCGCAGACCTTTTGTACGCAATGCCAAATTATTTGACTACTTGACTAAACCAAACTAAAAACTATTTGACTAAACCCATCGTCCCATGTTTACAATAAACGAAATGTCTTAATGTTTCATAAATTAGAAACCTCCTCGCCAGAAAATCAACGCGATTTTATCCAGACGACACGAGCACCTAGAAGGTATGATTTGGAACTATCCGCCATTGGCATTGTAAAGTTTAAGTTACAGAATAACAGTGACCGAAGGAAGCGTCGACTCGCGCCGGGCACATTTACATTGCTTAGCGTTAAAACGTCACATTACTTATTGAAAACATGCTTAAAAAACTTGCTAAAGATAATATGTTTAAAAAAACACGTTCTTTCTGGTTTAAATGGAGCAATGGTTGCAACTTGACGAAGTTGGACTGCGAGCTCTTTTAACCCCAACGCAAAAATAAGAGAATATTGTGTTTAAAGTCTTTATTGATCTTTGAGTCCATCTATATGTCATTGCCATTATTTAAAAAGGTTGTATTGTTTATCACTAAGTTCTGATAAAAATAAATTGGATCAATCAATAAACATTAGCTCTGAAACAGGTTCAGCTTGATTATTTGCTCCGGACGCAATCACGGGCCAAAAGCATATGCATTTTAGATGATTTGATAAGGGGGCATTAGGCAAAGCGTGATTATTTACAGTCCAGCTAACTGCGTCGATCGTATAATGAAATAACTGCTGCATTGCAACGACGTGTTTACTTTAATTGGTAGGCTCTAGTTAGTCACTCCGCCAACTGAACGGTATCAGAGTTATTCGTCTCATTCGTTATTCTTTCAATTCTTATTTCGTCGCACTCTGAATTCGTCACTCATTCTTTATTCGTCATGTTCGCTATCTGTCCCTATCCTCCTAAGTCCAACTCAGTAACTTGTCTCGTTCTTAATAAGTCTTATTCGTTTATCGTCACGGTCTTCCTAGGGCTATGTTTATGTTTGTCTCTCTCTTTTTTAGTATCATTCGCAGTTTGTCTTTAGTCACTTTCGTTATTGTTCTCTTTCTATTTTTGGCGCTATTAGGACAGATAGTGAACAAGACGAATAAATAATGAGTGACGAATACAGAATGGGATGAAATAAGAATTGAATGAATAAAGAATGAGACGAATAACTCTGATACCAACTGAACTAAACGGCCCCGGATATGATCTTCGGTCAGAGCAAATTATTTTGTGACACCGACAATAAGTATGTTGTTTTTGAGTCTTCATCGTTATCACTTCCTCGTCGTCTTATGCCAATATTACAAACCTGTCTACAGTTTAGTTTGAGACTAGAACAATTTGAGTATGACGGTCCCCTGACATTTAGTTGTGTAGTTTATGCAACTGATGCATAATGCTTTAAAATATGAGTGTGGTTTTATGAAACGCGCGTGAGCGAGTTTCATAATAGGATCACACGAGTTTCTTAAGGCCTAATTATGAACAGGTGCACACACTACTTTATTTACACACATATCTTAAGTAAGATGGCTTCAGAAGCCGACGACATGACGAAAAAACCTACTACCATAGACAAGAAAGTTCTCATTGTAGAATTGGTTGTAATAATGCTGGTCGTTTCCTACGGTTTCTGAACGCATAATAGAGGGCTTATGACATGTGCGTAGATTAAATGATTTACCATTTTGAAGAAATGCGAAGCATATTGGCACCGCGTAGACATTCTAAACAGATGTCAACTCTATCAAACTAATAACAGGGTTCAGATTTGGGTCAACGGGGGGTCGTTTGTAGCAATTTGTCCGGTGCACCGACGGACATGCAAGTGCCATTGTTTTTCTAATCAGTAATTCAATGTGATTGCAAATGTGGTTGCTGGTAAAGCGCCGACCTTATTCTTGTATGGGAGGGTTTGATTTTGATTAAACGGGGCTAGTGACCTCGTTTTTAGGGCAGTTAGGGATGCGTCACCACACGGACGTGGCGTGAGAAGTGACCCAGAACCAGAACAGTTTACAGTCAGTCCGTATCAAGGCTAAAAATTAACGATTTGGATCTGCTTGACGTGTTGTTGGCAGAACGTTCTAGGTCAATTAGTGTTCGAGACTGATCGATCTTAGGTCTGTGGATAATTGGGCGGACACCGGATGCAAATTACGTCAAAATCGTGTCGACTACAATGGTTTTAATGCCATAACTCGAACGAAAAAGATAAAAAGATAAAAGATAAAAGTCATTTATTCAGTAAGAAGGCCGCAGGGGCACTTTTACACTTCAAGAATTTACCAGCGCTTCCCAAGAGGAGACCCCTGCTGAATAGACACGCTGCAAGAAGCTCAGCAGTCAGACATTTTTTAAACATATTTTATATTACAATGGTACTACTTAGTCTCACTATACATATAAAGCTACAAAATAACAAAACATTATGAGGTTGAGTTTTCTAAGCTTGATTTTCGTTATATTCTCATGTTGATTGGAAATAATTGATATGTTAACCAGAACGGTAAATATATGGGTTTCGTTTGTTTGACAACGTTGCTACTGTTATTTACTCCCGACACAAGCAATATCAAGCTTAATGGGAAGCTCCATCCATACCCCATGCAATCAAGTGCTTTTTATGAAATAAAGAAGTTGTATTTTATATTTTGCATTTGTATTTTTGTTCTTAATGTGGTTGATGTTGTTGTTATTCGACGATAAGTATTGTTTACGATGCGTTGTGAGATATTTGCATTGGTACTGTAATGCTTTGATTTTTTGCTATACTCCAGGCCACTATAGATTCTTTCGGAAATAATTCGATGATAGGTTTTTTTTTTAAACAGTCGTATAGTGTTACTAGGACCTACTTTATTCTTGAATCCATCAAAATATCGTGAAAATGTATCGATAAAATCCGAAAAATATGTATTAGGAAACCTAAAATAATTATTATAAAGTTTGAGCTACACCGTGTAGCGCCCGCCGGCGACAACCGTGTGCGGCGAGTCCATATAAAATGTATGAAAACTACAGGAAATAGGTCAGCGTTGGCAATTTGTGGCTGTGGTCGGTGGCCCGAGTGCGGGCAGCCTAACGTCAGCAGTTTGTGTAAACAGACAAAATGTATGGAGTTGACACAAGCGGCCAACACGCGATAGACCGTCGGCTTTCGTCAATTCGATTTAGACGGTTTTTCTAAAATGAGTAACGTCAGCGTTGTCTTCTTGTCTGGCACCCAGCGCGGTTTACATAAAAACAAAATTTGTACGTTGTAAAAAAAGGGAATTTGAAAAATAAATATGGAAAATCGTCCATCCTGAATATCGTCAAAGATGAAATTATGTCGTATGGTAAAATTGTTAAGTTTGATATAGGCCGAAATAAATAATGTACATTTATTTGTACGTACACTTCCAAAAAATTACCATTTGCAAACACGTTTCACCTGGAATATGTACATTGCATAATCTATTTGGTCCTAATTCGGTTTGAGCGTACATACATTTTGCTCTTAAGAGTATTGTGAAGCGACGCTCGCGTGGCTATCAAACATTTCCCATACAAACGTTTCTCACCCCTAAATCAAGTCCGATTTCTACCATTCTTTTAATAATGTTATAGTGATTATTATTAACTCTGGGTCTGTACGTTTCTACTTTGTTTTTTATATTTTTATCGTTGCAAGAAATAAGACATAAATAATTAGGAAAAAAGACAGATTTCATAATATCTAGGTACAACAACTAAAAAAATAAAAATTCGGACTATTTTTAAGGGGAGAGAAACGTTATCGCATTTTATATAGATATGTACGCCTCACAATCCTCTTAATCATAGTAAATTAGGCTGCGGGTCCGCTGAGGCGGAGACGAGCGGAGCTGTGCCAATATGCCGCTCGACTCCGCTTCAGTGGAGCCGCACCTTCAGACTACTTCTATTTGTGCGTATTTAATAGGTAATGCTCCTAATTTATTACGGACAAAATAATTAGCGCTTAATAACTTTACAAGGAAAAGAAAATTGGTTAAGTATAAATATTTTTCAGCACAATTACATTTTGACAAAAATAACTTTAGATGGCATATTTGATCAAAATTAAATGGTCAATACAAGTGGACGATTCTCCATTTGCACTTAATGACAGTAGATCCTAGTAGCATGCGGGCATTCGACTATTGCCGCGCTATACCAAGCTATACCAAGCTATAGCAAGCTATACTCACGGCGGCGTGCGGGTGCGAGGCGAAGGTGCTCCCGCGCGCGACGCGCTTGTCGGTCATTATGTTGGTGGGGCCGCCCATGCTGGTGCTGCAACAGACACACACTGTTAGCGCGGGAGGATCAAACGGAACCAGGCTGGAATCCTGGCAGGATCGCCAACTACTCGTAGACGTAAGAAGTGTGTGGATGGTTCGAGTATGAATTTATTACGAGTACTGTTTGCTTAGGATAAGGTATTATGCTTTATGTAGGGACTTGCACAATCCGTCATTATCACTGTAAACTGATGAAAAAAATGACGATTCGAGGCTTCTCTACCGGCGAGGCGAGGCGTAACGGAAACACAATCGTAGCAATGTCTCAGGAGCTAGCTTGCAAATTCTATTAATATTAATCGTGATTTCGTGATCGGCGATCGCCATTAGCTGTATTTTTAAGGGAATTTTCGTTCGCCTCTTCTTGTCTTGCTTCGCCGTTAAAAAGTACCTACATTCGGAAACTGACAATACCTACAATACTACTAAATACTACTTTATTGTTCATCGAACAAAAACATTACAGAGGAACAGCACTATTAAAAATAATACAGGGAAACAACAGGTCTTATCGTTCATAAACTTCGCCTTATACAGTCAGTATAAGATCTTGTTAAATGGGGGTCGAAAATATTATTGACTGATAAAACAGTCGTTTTATTTTGTCTAAACGAGACATTCGTATAAAGTTTATATCAAGTAAAGTAAGACAAACACGAGTCCCAGTCGACCCAGACGCGTCGCGTGCCGCGCGGCCATCGCCGGCGTAACCTGACCACCCTAAAATCATTTCCATTTCCGAGCGCTAAAAACTGCAATAAAGGCGAGATAAGATAAGAGGTCGCGGACGCGGGTGACCGGCCGGCCGACCCCGCGCCCCGCGCCGCATGCATCCTCCACGCCGCGGCGCCGCCCGCCCCGCCCTCGCGCTGAGGGGCTCGCCGCGCGCCGTGCCGTCCTAGCACACTTGCGGCAGGTGCAACCTCATTATTAGAATTGTATTATTTCGATTCATGCCTTGCCATTGCCATGCTATGCGTCTTTGAAGTGTGGTTCAAACATCGTCACGAATACGCAATGTGACAATAGAGACATGTTTACTCTTTGTTGAAATAATAAAATATAAAATATAAACGAATATGTGGGTCTCCTGTTTGGACTAAAGGGAGTTGACATACGTATCCTGTGGTGGTGGAAGTAGATGGCGCATGCCGGCCACGCCGGCCACCAGCGCGCGGATCCCGCCGAACACATCAGCAGCGTGCGGTCGCTTGGCGCCCGGCGCGCCGTCGCCCGCGCGGCGCTCCGGCGCGGCGCGCTTCGCCCGCGGCGCCACGGCTTTCGGTCGGCTGGAGTACGAGTACACCACCGGCTGAGGAGGCGAGGGGTACAGGGACTCCAGCCCCAGTAGTTCGGCTACTTGCGGGGGCGGCGGCAAGAACTGGCCTACTTTCACCGTGGTCATAAAACGCGGCCTGTTCTCGCCCGGGCTGGCATGCCGCCGCACGCGCCCGCGGCTACCCCGCCCGGGGGATGGCGACGCTTCGGCTCCCGGAGGAGAGATCCGCTCGCCTTCCGGCGCAATGATGTCTATCCGGGGATGCGAGCGACTCATGGTGCCGCAGACACCGACATCATTGATGCTCGGGTGCGACGCCGCCAGCTGACGCGGGCGCCGAGTCGGCCGTCGAAGATTAGCCATAAGGATCTCTTTCTCCTTCAGTCGACGGAGTCGAAAGTCAAGTGCACGCGTGAACTTAGGATCCAGGAGCGATTGAGGCGCGGGCGCGGGTGCGGCGCGGGGCAGCGGGCGCACCACGTGCACGGAGCGCGGCGCCGGCGCGAGCACGGCGAAGCTGGCGTCCTCGCCGGACAGATCTACGGGCGGCATGGCGGCCGGCGGGCGGCGCGGGCCCGGCCCTAACGATCACTGCCCGCTGCCCGCTGCCCGCCGCGGTCACTCCGCGCACGCGCGCCACGCTGCCCCAACATTCCTCACGTGCTCACTACAAACGATTACATGA
Source organism: Acleris sparsana (assembly GCA_923062465.1). Taxonomy (NCBI): domain Eukaryota; kingdom Metazoa; phylum Arthropoda; class Insecta; order Lepidoptera; family Tortricidae; genus Acleris; species Acleris sparsana. Next base: position 526,522 of record OV281288.1, read on the forward strand.
TTGCAGTCGTTTGTAAAACAGCACCAGCTTACATTATTTACACGTCGATTACCGGTGCGTTTACACATGCAGTGCTTGTGCAATTATGCCAATAATTTCATCATTCTTTGGTTTGAACTACGTGTTTCACAAAGGGGTCGACGACATATGCCGGCTGACAGCAGTATTGAAACCATTTTTCGAGGTTATTACTGTTATTAGTAGAATAGGGGCAGGCAAACTAGGCTGCCGCGTCGCTCAGCTGACCACCGAGAGACGGCGATGCGATGGTTCAAGAACGGGGGAGGCGGACTGCCCACTGCTTTGGCGTGGGAACAGGCGCGTGCTGTCCTGCGCCGCCCACGCACAGATGGCACACTGACGCTTTTCTCACCGAGGTCGAAGCTGAGTTTCACCGCAGTAATTGTTAACTTTTGACGAGTTGGCTGACGGCACGACTAATCTAGAAACGAGCGGATGGAAAGAAGAAGAAATAAACGAAAGAAATTAATTTAGTCCCTCTCAGTCCCTATACCACTTATCGAACTAATTATAACAAACACAGTAAAATTGATTATATGTAGAAGGCGGTCAGACCAACACACAAATATCAACAACACCACATAGGGACAAATTTGTCCTAGCAACCGTATATAGAATTTTGTTGTTTAGTTCTCTTTCAGCTTGAAAAAGTTTTTTTTTATGGCATAGTGTAGGCAAGCAGGCCCACAGGCCTCCTGATGGTAAGCGAAAACTGTGACCCATAGACATTCGCATTCACAAGACTGCAAGACTAACGCCCGTATTAATAAACTGATACACCCGTATACGTAACTGATCTCAACTCTAATGCTCGTCTCGAGATGCGTCAAAAATGACATTGTTCTATGGTTTGACGTTTACTTTGACGTATCTTGTGACGGGCCTCACAGTCAAGATGAGTTTATTAATACAGCTCTAAGACTGCAAAAGCGTTGCCAACCCTGAGGACTAAGATGGAATACCTCAATGCTAGTCATTACACCGGATGTCTTATCCCCAAACCGGAACTCAACAATGCGAAAACTGCTGTTTGGCGGTACGTTAATCAAACATCAAACATATATCAAGCAACTCGGTGAGAGCCCATGAACCGCATCCTCTTATGTTAGAAAATGACTGAGTGTTGAATTTCTTGCGGCGCTTCTTCTCAGCAGTGAAAGCGCTGGTAGATTATCGACGAGAACTTGGCCCGTGCGGCCTGCTTACTGAATAAATATATTTTATCTTTTTATTAGATTACACACGATATGACTCATAAGGTTTGACCTAACTCGATTATTTAGCAGGTAAATAAAAGCCTGTACAGATGCGTCATAAATAGAGGCGTAACGTTCGATCCGATAACGCTCGCCCGACAAAAGACCAGCTTCACCTCAAACTCTAATTGAAGCTTAGACGTAATAAAGGGCTTAAAATTAAAGCTTTCAGCCGCTAATGGAGCTTGTGGGGGCGGTAACGCGCCAGCTTTAAGTGGGTACAATGACGTGACCTTGCGCGATCCTTGGAGGCAGGAAGTGCGTCAGGGTCTGGCGTAGAGGGGCTACGCAGGGGCTACGGCGTCTACGGTGATGTTTGGACTTGAGAACGTTTTATCGATTTAAATACATTGAATCACTTAAATAGAGATCTAATTATGTTCACTGTATATTCGTTAGAAATTGGGTTACATTATGAGTTGGTTTTAGTTTTACTAGTTTTCTATCTTTTCTATTTATTGAAATAATTTTCTATCTTATGAATATTCGGACAAACTAAACAATTGGTAAATTCAATCCGATCTTGTGATAGATAATATTCGAATAATAAAGCTCAAGAACAGAGCTAACTACTGTATTTATACTTGGAGTTAAAAATAAAACTTTTTACGTGAATTGCCGATGCTGAGTCACTGCGTAAAAGTCGCTTTTTACATAATGCGTTATAGCACCGGCACACAAAGCCCTCGACGAATATTTAAATCGACTTGTGAAAACGTTTATTCAACTACTTTCATTATATAGGTACTGTTTATACTTAAGTAATGAAATTATGTAATGTCGTTACAGCTAGATTAATACGGGGTTAAAATCTAAGATTCAAGGTAGGTATTTATAACCCGATTCGTAACTGATTTGCTAAATTCATAATACTGGCCACCTAGTTGTAAAGGTTTTTTCTAGTTTTTTTTTTGGTATTGACATTACTAGTGTCACAAAATAATGATTCTTTGTCTTTTATTGCGTTATTTGCAGACAAAACCAAAAAAACATGAATCAAGTGAACGCCGTGAGCATATTGTCGCCATTTGTCGCCAAATGGGTGGAAAATACACAGCGTCCAAACCACTTCATATTCATTTATTTGCATAACCATGGTATTGCAAGGTGGTCTTAAAAAATAAAAGTACATACATAGCAAAGGAATTAAAAATCCAAAGAAGTACCGTCGATACGGTCCTGAAACGATACTCTGAGACCTTGTCTACCGCTCAGAAGCCTCGAACCGAAGAACATGGCGGTGCTCGTGATCCTGGACTAGACAGGGAAATCATTAAGACGATTTTCAAAAACCGAAGCATGTCCGAACGGGACATAGCAAAAAAAATCTACAAGCCAGTTAGTGGTGAGACGTGTTAAGAAACAGGCTGCTATGAAGATAAAAAAGAAGGGAAAGGTGCCAAAAACATCAGAAAAACAGAGTCACCATAAAAACTAGGTCTCGAAAGCTGTACGACTTTCTGGGTACAGACAATTTTCATATCATTTTGGATGACGAAACCTATGTGAAGGCTGACTTTTATACACTTCCAGGCGATCAGTTTTATACTATAGCAGATGGAAAAATTCTTCCAGTTTCGGAAACTACCATAGGAATGGAGAAGTTTGGCTCCAAGTATCTGGTTTGGCAGGCAATTTGCCCATGCGGTGATCGTAGCAGTGCATATGTTACCACTGGCACAATCAATAAGAATATTTACATCAATGAATGTTTAAAGGAACGTCTACTACCATTCATTCGAAAACACAATACTTCGTTGTTATTTTGGCCAGATCTGGCTACGGCCCACTATGCGACGGATACCTTAAACTTTCTCAAACAAAATGATGTCCAGATCGTGCCTATAGCACTGAATCCGCCGAATATTCCACAGTGCCGCCCTATCGAATGATATTGGGCTCTCGTCAAAGGTATCTTGCGTAAGACAGGTATGGCTGCCAGCAACCAGCAAGACTTCTTGAGAAAGTGGAATGCAGCGAGCAGGAAAGTGACTAATGACACTGTCGCACGGGTGATGGAGGGCATTCGACATAAATGCGACAAGAATGGGAGAAAAAGTAGAATTATAATATTAAAATCATATATTTTGGTCAATGAAACCACTTCGCTTAAAGTTACAGCTTTTTCAATTTCGCAAATCCGTTACAAATCAGGGCTTATGTTGAGATGGTATTAGTATTAGGGTAAAACACATAAGGTTAGCTAGCGGTTCTAGCTTTGATTTTTCAGTTTCAACCAATATTTGTATGATGAACACCAGCCCAGTATTGCTCCTAAATGTAGAATATTTTTGTGATTATAAATGTAATTTCTCTATGTAACCGTCTGCTGTTGTTAGACACCTAGTTTCCAAACTATTCGGGTTTGGAGCAACGTTAGTTATCTCCTGACGCTTATGTTTCTTTACCTAAAAGAAGTTGAATCATATTCTAGACAAACGTCAGCAGGCAGTCAACATGCCTACATTCAGTCACTGTGATAAACTGGTTTATTTAATCACGCACTATCGACAGTATTCTGTAGATAAGCTTCATTAATGATTGATTCGTTCCCCTCTCGAGTTTGTGTCACCGTGCCCAGCTACCTATCTATACCTATCTCGATTTGTTGCCTACTCACAACTCCTGGCGGGCTGGTTGTGATGTTCCTCAAACTATTTAACAGCATCATTTTACCCCCAAAGGATCCCAACGACGGACGGTCGGTTTTGTGCTGACGGGAGGCTTATTAAGATGAATTTACAGTTTGCTTAATTTTATTAAAAATATGACTTTAGAAACGAGGCACAACGTTAGGGTAAGCGATTTTTAAAAAAGTGGCTAAGTATGTATATGGAATTGACATTGTAGTCGCTGGACGCAGTGGACGTCACTCCGATACAACAATAACAATAATGTTTGCTGAATGCATCTTGTCTCGGGCCGAGTTATTTCTGAATCGGTGATGCGTGATTAAAAAGAGTTTTGTGTTAGTAACCTGCCAATATCTATGTATCTATCTAATACATTTAAAAGAGCAATTCTTGTATATTATTATGTGTATATAATCTGCATCTCGGAAACGGCTCCAACGGTTTTGATGAAATTTGAAATATAGGGGTTTATGGGGGCGAAAAATCGATCTGTCAAGTTGTCATCTTCGGGAAATTTTGTTTTGACGCTCGGTCTTAAGGGTGCTTTATATAAAAGGCAAAACTGACTCACTGACTTATATAACGAACAGCCGAAACTGCTGTACCTAGAAACTTGAAATTTGGTACAGGGGTTCCTTTTACGATGTAAGTATATAAGCACTAAGAAAGGATTTTTTCAAATTAACCCCCTAAGGGGTTAAAATAGGGGGAGTAGCAGAAAACTAATTCTACGCAGACGAAGTCGCGGGCGCCCTCTAGTTACTAATATTTAATTCTTGCTAAGATTTTCAACTGTATCGTAAATCATAAGCCAACACCGCCGCAACGAGTACCGTTCGCACGCAAGACGTACATATTTATACCTAAGTAGACTTTATATATGTTTTCACACGCCTAAATATTACGACCCGAGGTCGTGGAGTTCTCAAACCCGTAATTTCCGAACGCGTGTGCGACCTGATCCCCCGACCTTCGCGAGGTTTCCACGAATTCTCGTGAAGGTGAAAGAGGCCGTTAGGCTAGCGGCTACCGCTGGGAATAACGGAAGCTCCCGGGAATGGACACGAACTGTGATCATCACGCTAGCCGGGAACCTTGTCGCGAAACCTATCGTAAAACCACTTAAGGCAAATATAGAGCACTGACGGCCGCAGTCAGTTGATGACGATGAGGGCGTTTCTTACCCCCTTACTAATTAACGGTGGTATAGCCATACAATGTTTAATCCTTAACTGTCAAATTCAAATTTCATAATGACAGATAAGGACAAAACACCTACAATAGGTATATCACTGTTACTCAGCCAGAGTTTATTAGTAAGAGTAAGTAATTTTGAAAAAAGAAGAAGTTTCATGTCTAGCATGTCTCTTGAGTACGGTGGTGGGTGCCTCGGAGATTGAGAAGTACGAATTTTGTAAATAACATTAAATGAGATAGTGACGAGGTGCACACATGCTCAACATATTCTTCTGGAGGTCGTTAGTCGACGATAATGTGGTCTGCGGTCCGAGATTTAAATTTCTTCTGGATTTCGTTTAACAATAAGGTCTATCCGAGATGTCTCTTTAGAGATATATTTTTATGTGGGCTTCCTTTGTTTCGTCAAAATATTTTTGGTCAAATGTATTATATTTCCACTATGGTGAAATGTATCATTTCGCAATATGTTAGGAAAAAACATTCATTGAAATTCGTAAGTTTTTCAGTGGTATCTGTCGGACATAGTTAGAATCATTACGAATTAGCAATTTTTTAAACGTATTTGCCTGTTTTTTCCACCAGTTTTTTTTTAAGTAATCCCATAAAGTTTACCACTGTAAAACTTATGAAATTTAATTAATGTTTTTTCGTGACAAGGACATAAGGGAAAATTACAAAAAATCAAATTAAAATGATCAATATCTCCGAAAGTAGTAAAAGTCGCTGAATATACATAGGAGTCAAATTGATAGCTTTTTAGCCGCTCTATCAGCTCTAGCTACATTGACGCCGGTTTCTGGGACACCCTGTATAGGAAGGTAAACGAACTTTAGCAGACTGCAGACTGTAAGTAATCATGTTATATTTCAACCACCCGCGACACTGCGATAATGTTCACAAAGTAATTAAAATTAGCTAGTTTAGTCTAGCACGCTAGAAATGTACTAACGCTTAGTTCAACTGTAAGATAAGGTGGTCGAGGTCGGCAAGGTTAAGGGCGTTGCTCTCCGCGACCGCCGCTAATTATAAACGGTCACCACCACTCGCCACCCGCGCCACCCTTCGCCACCACAGCGCCGACGGTCAGCCTGATAGATGACCGGACCTTAGAGAATGGTATTAATAGCACTGCCTAGTGAATTGATTGGAAGCTAGCCGGCTAGTTGTAGTTCAACAGTGTTAACACTTTTGCTTATGTTTCATGAACACAGTTTTGTCTCTGGTCTAATACGTTTATGGATAGTACTGTGATAAAATGTAGATATAATATTTATGCCATTTGTGTGATAATTAAATTATTTTAAGTACAACATTAATGGCAATAGTAACAGAGATAATTTTACTAAATCTTTGTGTTCCTACTACTGTTGAAATTTAATTTGATGACAATTTATTATAATAGTATTTACCGATCTGATGAACTATCACCAGGGCATGGCAACAGCATCCGTACGTAGACGCACCCAGTAGACCAAGACCAACTTGTTAGATTATGGCTTGATACGCAGCTGAAGATTGAGCAAAAACTTTCTGCCTCAAGAAAACGTTTCGGGAATAGAAAAGCATATATGGTTCAGAGAAATTGTGTTCGCTCAATATTGACGGACACCATTAAACTTGAAAAAAAACACCAATTATATTCATCAATTTAATTGCATTAAGGAATCCCAGAAAAAAATATAGCTACCATGTTATAAGTCAATTCCGACCTTCAGTAGATTGCCGAAGCCGAGTTCGATGGGTTCGTCGGCGCGCGCGTCGAATTCCAGCAGCTGGCGCTTGTGACGCGCGGCGTACTGGTGCTGGTGCGGGCTGTAGCCGTACGGGGCGTAGCCGAAGCTGGAGGGCTGGGAGATGGGGTACACGTCCCCGCGCCCGCGGCAGGGGCAGGGCGGCGCGGGCGCGCAGCGGGACTCCGTGCCGCCTGCGAGGGATCGCGGGGTCTCCTTGGCGCGCGCCGCTGGTCTGGCGGCCAGCCTGTTGTCGGCGGCCACAGGTCGCACGGCCGGCCTACTGGTGGCTGTCGCCGGTCGCCCGGCCGGCTTGCTGTCGCCCGCGCCCGCCGTCGCCGCGTGCGCACACAAAGCGCACGCTAACAGGATTACTATCTGCACCACAAACGTCACATCAGTAAAACACCAGTTCTACAAAGGAGGAGTAGGAAGGTTTGTATGCCAGCAAGAGTATAGTCAGTCAAGTTTTTTATAAGGATTGTTCAGTCTATTTGTAGATTGTTGTTCAAATATTTACATGTTAAGGTACTTTTTGCTACCGTCACCTTACTAACTACAAAGCAGTATTTAGCTTTACTGTGTAGGGTAAACAGCCGGTTGAAAAATCAGCATAGAAGCTTTCGTCCTCGGCCTTCTTCACGGTTCGCAAATCATGACGTTTTAATTAATTGCCCATGCGCACCAGACCAGTAGAATCTTTCTTAATGAATGGATTGATACAGGCGAACGCACGACAACTCCTCGTAATGTCAACTTTATACATATTCTTTGATTTCTGCATTCACAGAATGCAATTTGTCTAAGCTCACTTGTAGTTTGTAAATATGCATCATGTCAGTGGGATATATCAATGACAATGAATACTTTAGTACACACACATAATACGACAAAAATTACTTAGCACATGAAAGTTCATTATTATTATTACAAGTAGTACTTACTAGCTGCATGTCGGAGTCTGGGCAGGCTGCTGTGGCCGCCGGCGCGGCCGCAGACGATATATACCGGCGCGGTCGATCGATGGCGGATCCATTCCGCACGGAAATCAACGAGTCTCACAATTAGCCGCGACAGATTAGCGCGCCACCACGGCCACGATTTTGTATCCTAATTAGTGTTCATTTAGAGCAAAGGCCACACCACGCGTGGAACACTACGTTCCGCCTTCGACTTTCTCTTCTTTACAAGTAGCGTTTTTATTTTGTCTGGATTCTAATTTTGCGAGTAGGTATAACATGTTAAGGCATTGTACAGTTGACATAATGGTCAATAAGTTGAACTAAAAAATATGTTAACCAGGGGCAGATATTTTGATCAGTGAAGTAATGGTTTAAATTTGAAAATGTGATAGAACATTATAACAACGAAATATCTATTCCTTACTCATACTCGTAAGTTATAAACCAATTTTGTATAACTTTGTTTCATATAACATTATGTTGGTATAGTGAACGAAAAGTATATCGATAAAATATATAATTTCACAACATACAATGAACTATGGTCATTCATTAGTCATTTACACATCATATAATGTTGATGAATTATGGAAATTATTGTTTTTGTAATTATATCTAACGTTTGTTATAATCCTATGAACGATTTTAATATGAAATGATGCTAAACGATATTATGGGACGTCCCCATTTGCAATCTTGTGATAGCAACCGTCCATATCTCTGAGCACCAGACCCGCGCTATATCACTATGCTAATGTGGAAATAACTAACTGCGTGGTGAATCTCGCCCTTATTTACCTTTTCACTAAGTGTACCGCTTTACTACGTTCATTTCCGAAATACCAGGAATTTAAATTCCAGTTTCTCAATATTTTGGAATCTTCACCCAATATATCAAATCTGTTTTTTTGAGAACCTAGTAAAAAGAGTATTTTGGTATTTTGAAATGCAGGTATTATGGGAATAGGCGGTTTTCTAGGGTTAAGTATCAAGACCAACGTTATTTTTTTGTGCCATTAAAGGTGATGTCCGTTGTCTACAGGGAGGGGCTACAGGACAACTACAGCGGCAAGACATCGCCGCCCTAACGGCGAGGCTGTCCTGAGGGCTCTGTTATCTCTTCAGGGATAGGAACACAGCAGGGGTATTCTAGCTCGGGTCTTCTTACTAACTCCTTAGAGTGCTTCAGGGCCAGCCTTGGTCAGTTCATCGCCAGCGGGCGCTGCGGTCCTCACGCGACCCCCCAGGTCAAGGGGGGGTCAAGTGGGGTCAAGGCGCAGATGCCAATCTCACGACGTCTGTGATGGAGTGCGCTCATAAGTCATTACGTATTTAATTAATTGGTGCTGAACCGCGTTATAACATATTTGACCTTTGATTTGTTTAAAGATTGGGATTTAACACAGAGTTATGGCAAAAACATCATACCAGCAAGGTACATCAAAACACTATTACACAAGAGCCCTGAAGGAAAGTTATTTATGTGATCTGTATGTATGTATGCTACCTTGTCGACACGCAATGGATCAATAAATTCGGTAAACAAGGTGTCATCATAAATCATACGTGTACCCAACCCTTTAGGTTAATCAAAAAATGTATAGTCACATTTCAAAAACATACTCACATAAAATTTATGAAGAAGTAATTCATAAAACCTTAAATAATAACAATGATCAAATAATTAACGATAAATTTATCAAAAATATGAATTAATTTTGCAGAATAATCGCGCCAAAAGATCAACGAAGATTTGTAACCATACACTAATCTGTTTACAAACATGGCAACAACAACCACGATCCTTGATGCAAAAACGAACGAGAACATTACGAACGCCATTTCGATTCAATCACAACAAGGAGAATAGCAGCGTAAATACGGTGCCTATAGACATAAAGCGGATAAACTTACCACGACGGGTCCTTCTTGAGTCTTACATTATTGTAGAGCGCCTTGGGCGTGCTAGCATACGTGAACGGCCCTTTCGGCTTCTGCTGATGAGGTCCCTCGACGAGGACTGATCGGACCGATACGCTCATGCTTGGGCGCCACCAGCCACTCCGCCAGGCCCCAGCACTGCTCGCAGGCAGAGAACAGCAAGCAACACATCCACTGGTTCCACTGACAGCACCCACTCACTCTGTATAGATACTGTAGTTTACTGACGGCAACCTGACAGGCGCGTCATCGCGATCGCCTTCACACGCATTCTGAATTCAAAAAACGAAAACAATCGATGGCCAGCGTACAGTCACCCTCGGACAAATAGACATGTATTTATTGTAACGACTTGCGTGGATATATCTTCCGTTGCTTGGCGACGCGACAACGCGTGTTGCGCGGCAACCGCCCTTGACCAGCGCGGGCTCTTGAACTCTGATGACTATTCTATACGAGTCTTACAGTGCCAAGGTCTCTCATTATCACATAAAATGGATGCAAGAGGGATATTTCGGCGTTGAATGTTATGGGAACTGTCATGGGAATCGTTCAGCTGCTGTTCTTTCTTATTAATGTTTCATACTTGACAAAAAGCACTTTATAGAAGTGGTTGACCGTATCTTGTACTCATTTTAATAGGCTTCACGGAAATAGATCGACGTATTGATTATATTATTTTAAAACCAGTAATGCGTCACCATCATTACAGGAACTATCGGTGCTATCATGCTATTTAAACTAACGAAAGAAGTTTTAATTAAAAGAACGTTGACTCGTCCCGATCGGGCTGTCTATGCTTTTAGAAGGAGAATCTATGTACACTCAGGAGCAAAAATACCGGGTCAGAGTGCGTTTTTCATACAAACGAGACTATTCGAAGCCTTGGTTCCTCGCCAGGGGTTGGTTTGAGTGAGGTTTAATGGTGGATACTCAGAGGTTCAATAGAGAAGGTCAAATCAAAAGTTCTAAAGATACCTAATTGATCGCACAACCAGCTAACACCACAGCGGGAGAGTTTGGGTCAGTGCTTGGATTTCCTTACATTTTATTGGCATTTTAGATGTTTTTCTGAACATGCACAATTCCGGCGTTAACCGCAGATTCATTCAGTTGGGTATCCTAGGCACTCTGGAAGTCCTGTATCGATGCTCGGGGTATTCATCATCAGATTTCACTAAAAGTATTCTCTGGCGAGGAACCAAGGCTTCTAAATAGCCTCTTTAGTATGAAAAACGCACCCTGACCTGTTTTTTTTGTTCCTGAGTGTATTTGTATAAATGTAAGTTTTGTCAATAGCAAGGCGTAAATTTTAGTAATATGAGTTGTTTATCTTAGTATCTGCTATACTCTGATTACTCTAAGATATATTTCGTAATTTCAATCACATACTATACTCACAAGCGATGTGTTTAAAGTTTAAAATTCCTGAACCACTTCTCTAGGTTTGTACCGATGTAGTATTTATGTAAAGTTAAATAAATAACTGTAATAAGTGTTTGTATGAGCTGTCACAGGCACCATCTTACAAATACCCGAGTATAAGTACAAACAAATTGCTTTTTTTATCTTCAAATGCCATATTCAGTTCCACTGAGTCGACCCTTGTGGCTTTAGTTAAATGTATGCTTGTTATTACCAACGATCGCAGATTATCCAGCATTATTGGTGCAGTGCTAGGGTTGACAGTAGCGGCTAATATTAAATTGTTTCAACCAAGAATCAAATAAAATCAAAGCCATTTAGAATTGAGTAATAATGTAGATATGATTGGTTTTTAAATAAAAAAATTACAAAAACCCGATTCAAGTCTCGTCTTGTAGACCACCTCTACCTCTAAAAGTAGGTAGTACTTTTATTAAAGTAGGTAGTACTAAATCTTTAGCATGTTTTATTAATTCCGTATTCGGAAACCAATCCCCCCTTCCCACCTTGGTTAGGACGACATCTCCAACCGCGGATTTGTCTTTAAACTGACGGTTAGGACAACAGAGAGGCAGAGCAGTGTAACGTTATTACACCAAAATATAAATCGCTTCACTGGCAAAATATTAGATCTCGAGTTATTTGTAGAAAATAAAAACATAGATATAATTTGTTTAACCGAAACGTGGTTAAAAAATGATACAATGAGATTTAATGTTAATAATTACTCAGTAGCCAGCGCGTTCAACCGAGCGAAGGCGGCGGGTGGCGGGTCTATTATATTAGTGAAAAACGGTGTATCTTTCAAAGAGCGTAAAGACCTCTCCGCCTGTTCTGTTGAACGTGTTTGCGAGATTGCTTCTGCAGAGATGGGTCAGTATCTAATCATTTGCGCTTATAGACCACCGTCAGGTAATTTAACTTATTTTATAAAAACTATGGAGGAAGTCCTTCGTAAAGCTATAAATAATAAGAAATCAGTAGTAGTCTGCGGTGACTTCAACATAGATATTTTATCTCAATCAGTCGAAAAAGATCAATATATCAGTTTATTTAGGTCATTCAACTTGGACTACCTGTTTGAAGTACCTACCAGGGTGACTCCCACCTCAGCCACTTGTATAGATAATGTCTGGTTAAACTGTCCTCATCTAGTTGGAAGCGTAGTGAACGGGGTCCGTTCGGATCATAAAGCGCAGATGGTGAGGTTACCTTGCGAGAAAAAGCATCCAGATCGCGTTATAGAAATAAGACCACTGGGCGAAAGTAGACTAGAATTACTAAAGTCAAACTTGCTAGTCTCCATGTCAAATTCACAGACAGAATCAAATGATCCGAATTATCTATTCAAGATGCTTCTAAATACAGTATGTAGAGAATTTAATAAAACTTGTAGTAAGAAGCGAATTAAAATAAGTAATAAAATGTCATTCAATGAGTGGGCAACTACCGGAATCCGGAAAAGTAGAGATAAATTATACCAACTCTATGATAGGCGATCTTGTACCACTGACGAACATTTCCATCAATATGTTAGGAATTATTCCAAATTATTTAAAGCTGTGTGCATTAAGGCGAAAGCAGCTCATTTAAATGAAAAAATAAAATCTTCAGATAATAAAGCCAGGGCAGTCTGGAAAATAATAAACACTGAGACCGGCAAAAAAAGTAAAAGCGAATCCACTGTTTCCTTGAAGATAGAAAATACATTAATAACCGACCCAGTAAAAGTAGCCAGTGAATTTAATAATTTCTTCTCAAAAAATCCTAGTGACATAACAAAATGTCTGGCATCGTCCACTGCAATAGCCCAATCCTTTCTATCTGAAAATGTAAAATTAGGAAATGTACGCGATTTCAAATTTCATCATGTTTCTCCCTTCGATATACTTAAGTCTTTTAAAATGATAAAAATAAAAAAAACGGAAGACTTATGGGGCGTGTCAGTTAAGGTACTTGAAACCATTCTGGAGGTCGTTGCTCCCACCCTAGCTCGTATTTTCAATAGTTGTATCGACAGTGGCATTTTCCCAGTTTTAATGAAATTTAGTAAGGTGGTTCCTATTTTTAAATCAGGTCATAGAAATAATCCTTCTGATTATCGTCCAGTATCTATCCTTCCTGCGTTCAGCAAAATATTTGAAAAAATAATGCTAACACAATTGACTTCTCACTTTAATACTAATAAAATTTTACACGATCAACAATTCGGCTTTATGAAAAGTAGGTCTACAACTGACGCGGGCGCAAGTTTGATCAAATTTATTTTACAGGCTTGGGAAGAGTCGCAGGACGCCATTGGAGTCTTCTGCGACCTTTCTAAAGCTTTTGATTGTGTAGATCATGGCACTTTAATTTGTAAACTTGGTTTTTATGGCATTAGAGGAAATGCATTAGATCTCATTAAGTCATATTTAACACAGAGAAATCAAAAGGTAGCGATAAATGGAGCCGTTTCGTCAGAGATAGAGATAGATATGGGCGTACCTCAAGGTTCTATTTTGGGCCCATTCCTGTTCCTTGTTTATGTAAGCCGTACATGGTAAGCAGAAGGTCAGGCATTGTAATGTTCGCTGATGACACTTCTCTACTATTCAAGGTAAATAGGAAAGATACTGAACTCATTGAACCAAACAATACCCTCTCCATGATATCTGACTGGTTTGCTGCCAATAACTTAATGTTAAATCCAAATAAAACTAAATGTATAAAATTCTCATCAGCAAATTTATCAAATATAAACTTAGCCTCAAATATTAAACTTAATGGTGAAACCATAGACTTTGTAAAAACAACTGTTTTTCTAGGTATTACATTAGACTCTAAATTGCAGTGGGGTTCCCACATAACTGCGTTAGCAAGTAGGTTGAGCTCCGCTGCTTTTGCAGTCAGGAGAATAAGGCAGCTTACCAATGTAGCGACGGCACGGTTGGTCTACTTCGCTTACTTTAACAGTATAATTACGTACGGTCTTATTTTGTGGGGATCGGCGGCGGATATCGGTACAGTGTTTATTTTGCAAAAAAGGGCTATTAGAGCTATTTATAACTTGGGGTCGCGTGTGTCATTGAGGGAATTCTTCAAGGAAATAGATATTCTAACACTGCCGTCGCTATATGTATTTGAAATAATCATCTTTGTTAGGAAGAATCTACATAATTTCCCAACGAACATTGATAAGCCAAAAGCAACCAGGAGCACAGGAAAGCTCAAAACCACTTTTTATAGACTGGCCAAAACTTCAAAATCATTCTTGGGAAATTGTGTAAAATTCTACAATAAAATTCCAAAAAGTATTACTGAACTTACTGACTCTAAATTTAAATCTGTCGTAAAACAAAAACTAATTTCTCGAGCATATTATAAAGTAAACGATTATATCATGGATAGGGATGTTTGGCAGTGAGTCGTCCGTCCTGCATGAGTAATCTACGCTTAAAAAAGGTGCACCTACTGTACAAAAATACCGTGATATTGTAAACTATTTATAATTATAATGTAATGATGTAAACCTTTTTCTTGAAAAAAATATACCTTGCCGAGTTTCTTACGCCGGTTCTTCTCGGGGCAAAGGTTTTATTTTTCGAACCGGTGGTAATGCTTTTTGACATTCATAGGTGCATTATATTATGCCTAAATTGAAGAATAAAGAACTTTGACTTTGACTTTGACTTTGACTTTATTTTCTGCGTTGTTTGTATCCTTTTTTGAAGTGTGCAGTAAAGAATGTATTAAATACTTTAAACAAATCGAAGATACAGAAAATATTTTATGTAAAGCCCAACATGCATAATGAAATGAAGGATTTATTATTTTATTATTTATTTAAGGGTTAACCGATTAAGTAAAAAGTGTAGCTGCTGTTTCATTTTCAATGACAACATGATATTACATTATTTTAAACGTCAATCATATTATACACCTCGACAACCCTAGGTCACTGACGTATGTCATCGTGACGTCACTGCATCGGTTTTGTTCGAAAATCTAAAATCACACGTAAATACTATGGCTGAATATAATTATGTTGCCGTATGCGAAAAGTGTTAAAGGGTTACACGGCGAGTATTGCTCAAGTTTTGTGGTACACTCAAAAGGTGGTGTAAAAGGGAAAACGCATCATTTCAAAAGTATGTCCCAATGCACCTTATTTCAGTGTAATAGGAACTTCGTAACATATTTATGAGAGGATTGTCTCGATACATATTTCTCTCGGCATCAGGTGTACTCAGCCAACAGATGAGAGGCGATGGCCGTACCAATGTCTGCTATAACAGTTCCATTTAATTTAGTATGTTTCCTCAGGAAATAATGCAGCATCCTATCCCTATGACATTTCTATTTATTCTATCCGAATTCAAATCCTTGGTACAGCGCGACAAAGAAGAGTAGAAATTAAATGAGGGCGCCACTTTCTACGTAACTGTGACATTTTTGACGTAAATTGCTTAATCATGGCAACAATTTAGTATAGATTTTTTTTAGTTCCATTTTATTTAATTTCTACTCTGTGCGACACCACTGTAATTATTAACGTATCACATTAAAAATAAAAGTCATCCAAATAAACAGTTTTGAGAAAGAAACCAGAAACTTGTATCCGATGTGGGCGAAGACAGCTCTCTTCAACTGATCAAGTTTGCCCCGGGGCTCGGTAGATGGCGCTTGTTACCTGCGGAAAAACGCACGACTTGTCCCCCGAGATTGAATAGTTCAAAGTCCGAGTACATGAGTTTACTAAATGTGTGAGATGCGTGTTAAAAATTTGCCAAGCACTTCGGTTTTCGACGAAAGATACAAACGGTAGAGTTCGAGTCGATTATTTTAAAGCCTCGGTACTTTCTGACTCATTGTAAGCGTTTATTTATTACAACATCCAAACCTCAACATTATGAAGAAAGTTTACCGGGTGTTTTTTTTCATTGATATCGACGTGTTCCATTTTCGAAAAATGGAGCCAGAATACAGTTTTTGGTAGTTTTTTTATTATTATTATGGCAATGAGAGGGCTCGCGAGCACTCAGGCCACCTGATGGCAAGTGGGATCTGAGACCCATAGATATTTGAAACCTCAAGACTACAATCCTTAGGCCAGTATTAATAAACTGATCTCAGCTCTTATGCTCGACTCGAGATGCGTCAAAAATGACAGTGTTCTATGGTTTGACGTTTACTTTGACGTATCTTGTGACGGGCCTCGCAGTCAAGATGAGTTTATTAATACGGCCCTTAGAACCGTATTAATAACGTTTTTGCTTGATGCTTACTTTGACATATCTTGTGACGGGCATGTTACCTAAGATGAGTTTATTAATACGGCCCTAAGACTTCAAATGCGCTGCCAATCCTGAGGTCCAAGATGGAACGCCTCTATGGTAGTAATTTCACCGGTTGTCTTATCCCCACACCGGAACACAACAATGCGAACACTGCTGCTTAGCGGTGGATTAATGGATAAGATGGTGGTAGCGACCCGGACGGACCCCGCACAAGGTCCTACCACCACTAAGTTCTCCTTTTCGAGTCATTTTACGATTCGCGTATAATTTATTTATATGATACATAACACAACCTTTTTGTTGAATGAATAGTTATTGTACCTATAGGGCAGTTCAACAATCCATAAATATTACACCCACACCAATACACAACAATGCGAACACTGCTGCTTGACGTAGGTTATAAGGCTTAAAAGATAACATGGTGCAAAGAATGTTCCACTCTTGGTCCTTAACCACATGAGAAAATATTCATTATTAATGTGTCCCAAAATATTGAACCTATACACCGTGTTTTTTTTGATTTACGATAACTTCGGCATATTACTAGGTAGGGTAAAGTCACCAGTGGTCAGCCAGAGACCTGTAGTCGGCCTCTGCCTATACTTTGTATGAGTGGGAAGATTACGAAAGATATATTTCCCACTCTTCGCACTCATATAAGGTCGACTACTGGTCACTGGCTGACCACTGGTGACTTTACCCTATATCCATAGAAATTAATTGGTAGATAAGATTTTTAAATATTGCGAAAAAAATTTTTTTTTCGGTTTAGTACAAAATAATGAAATCTTTTATCTTTGGTCATCCTAAAAGGGCCTTTAGAGTTAACTAATAATCAGTGTCAAATACGTCTATGTTGGCGTGACATACACACACAAGTAAAGATAACACTTGACAGGTACAAGATTGTCACTTTAGATTGACGCGTATACAAACCTAACAATTGGAAACTCTTTACTCATAAGAGTCATAAGTATTAAAAGAAAATTGTTGTTATCAATTAAGAGCCTTTTACACTAGTTTAACGTGATTAACTGATTAAATTTAAAAATTAAATATCTTTAAAACCGTTAGACTTATCATTTGTCTGTCTTCGGGAAATTAACTTTGTTTGACCTAAATAACGTTCCCTTAAAGTTATCGTAAATAAAAAAAAACACGGTGTATAAATAAATAGGCTGTTATCATATCATGTTAAAGACGTTAACAAGATTTTGCGTATGGCGCCATCTAGTGAGTTTTACCCCAAAGTCGAACTCTGCTACCTCGGTGGTCTAAGTAAGCATGAGTTTCGTTCAGTGGCCCGCTCTAACAAGGGTGCGCTCGTAGTGTAAGTACACTTCATAGTACGCGCGTTTGCCACTAGGTGGCAGTGATGTAAAAAACTTTTGGAAAACATTCCATTATTTAAAAAAAAATAGAGTTTTCTTCCGACCCAACGTACAATCAGCACAATTTATTTGGCATGATTGTATAACTTGCTTGCCCGCAAATGTTTTTAGTAAAAACAATATGAAAATATTTTACAAAATATTTGAAAAGATTTGATAATATCAAACGGGGAGTCATATCATATCATATGGAAGGGGTCAATCTGCAAATTGCAAAACTGTTTTGAAATGAAAATTTCGAGACGTAGTTTTTGATTTAAAGCCAAAAATGTACAAAAAATTACCGTTGGAAAGATGGGCCACTTTTACCGTAAAAAGTTGCCAGTTGGTTAATTTTTCCCAGGATTGCAGGAGAGTTATTTTCACGAGTTACTCGCTCGTAGTTCAATTGTTATGAAGTTTGTACGCCAAAAAAACAATCTTAAGATTTCAAAAAAACATGGTGGTTTATAAGAAAACACAATAATAATAAAAAGGGCGCCACTGTTTGCTCGGAGCACTCTTTACCTAATTATGAGTGAAAACCGGCGCAATGACGTCACAATGATATACGTCGGTGACCTAGGGTTGTCGAAGTGTATAATATGATTGACGTTTAAAATGATGTAATATCATGTTGTCGTTGAAAATGAAACAGTAGCTACAGTTTTTACTTAATCAGTTAACCCTTAAATTAATAGTAAATTAATTTATTCTTCATTTCATTATGCATATTGGGCTTTACATAGAATATTTTCTGTTTTTTGGTTTGTATAAAGTATTTAATACACTCTTTAATTACACACCTCAAAAAAAGATACAAACAAACAAACAAACAAACAAGAAGTAGATAACAGGCGGTCTTCAAGACGAGACTTGAATCGGGCTTTTTTGTGAAATTGTTATTTAATTACCAACCATATCAACATTAAGTATTACTTAGTTCTAATCGGCTTTTATTTTATTTGATTCTTGGTTGAAACAATAATTATTTATCACTACTGTCAACCCTAACAATACACCAAAAATTCTGGAAAATCTACGATCACTGCTACGTTTAAGTTCTCTGATGGAACAAACATACATGCATTCATACATTTAAAAAATAGCCCTCTTTCTAGGTATCTTGGCAATTGGGTAGCCAAAACACAGCTTTTCACACCAAATTCGGTTATTATCATTCAACGAATTAGTCTAGCTATACAACAAATATTAAACCCAAACATTAAAAATCACTTGTAGTTAAAATGAAATAAGCATTTAATGAGGGAGAAGTGATTTGCAGCAACGACCCTCGATGAAGACGTCATAAAATAATGAAGCGGCCATTCTTCCGTGTCACAACCCTAGGCTGCGACCACTTTTCACCGCGCCACCACCCGATCTAAACTCAACCTTATTTCGTACATCATTAGTGTTATAATGCTTTGTGCGTATTTGATGTAGGGATGTCCTCGCGACCGGACAGGGTTGTCAAAGCGTACAGTAATAAATATAGTTGTTCTTTCACTTAGTGGAGGAGAATGCGGCTTAATGATCTGTGCGTAATGTGCTCGAAACATAACTTCCGCAGTGTTTTGTCGTAAAAAGCCTCCCCCGCGCGGGAATTGCCCTCTTCCGCTCGGAGACCTAATGTTAGTTTTTTGGGGGCCATGGGAAAACTTAGGAAAGTGATGCCCATTTGTTACTGTGACATTGCTATAGATCTGACGTTATGTTGTCAGATAATCAAGTATTTATTTTTGACCGGCCCTGATTTGAAAAAAAAAACTTTTTTATTCGAGTGAGTGTAATCTTAAGGTTAAGTTAAGTAAGAATCCAAGAGAAATTTGGGGAACGGGAATATTAACAGAAACAAAACCAGAACCATTAAGGCAAGTTACCAGCCTGCCATGCAGAAGAAAAAGGCAGTATAATAGTATGAACACCAATTGTATTACTGCCCTTTTTACTTCGTTAGGCAGCGGTGACGTTGCCGAACTCCCCACACTCGGCGTGACGAACGACGCAACACGTCATCAATCAGCTGAGCGGTAATGGAGTGAGCACGACGAGCGCAGCGAGGGCGCCATAACGCCGTCACGCGCATCCCACATGCAAATACGAGCGGTCTATTTAAAAATGAATTGTTTATTGGTTTTATGCTTATTGATAAAAAGGTTTTTTTTATATGATGACTCCAAAGATTGAAATTAATACCACCAATTGAAATTCTAATAACATTTTTAAACAAAACCCGGGACTGTAAATTACTTTAATTTATGATTTTTAATAAACAGTATTCTGGCCGTGTTGTCTTGGCCTAAGTATATTCCACACTTTCCACTAAGAGGAAATATGTTAATCATTTTGCTGACACGATATAGCTCTATATTTTCTTGACAATACTTAAACGCGACCGAGTCGTAACACTCGTAACGTAAACAATGCGTTTACAATAGGGGTAAAAGCACACTGGAATAGTGGCCCTAGTCCGGGATTTAGAAAGAAATAGAAAAAAACGGGACTTGCGCACGAAGGGTTTCGATTATCTATGAAAAATCACGTTTGTTGTAGGGGAGCCCCCTTAAATAATGGTTTTATTTTAATTAAATTATTTGTTTTAAAGTGCATCAAACAACTAAATATTCTGTGAATATTTCGTGCGTCTACCTGTTGCCGTTATTAATATCGAGCAAGAAGAGCACCAATATTTTTTTAAATTTTTAATTTCTGTTTTTTAAAAATACATCATCTGTCAAAATTTTAACTGTATAGCTATCACGGTTCATGACATACAGCCTAGTGACAAACGGATATACAGACAGACAGACAGACAGACAGAGTCTTAGTAATAGGGTACCGGGAACCCTAAAACATGCCAAGTGCGAGTCGGAATCGAACACGAGGACTTTCGTAACATATAATTCTTGTATGGAAACCCGGTTTATTTATATTTTTCCTTCTTGCAGTAGAAATCCACACTTAATGAAAATTTAAATTGTTTGCCTTGGTATTACGGTTCATAGGACACAGGACTGACGGACGGAAGCACTGCAGCGCAGGCTTAGCAATTCACGTTGCGCGTTGGCAGTTGGCAACCTTTGTATACGGTATCCTAAAAGTAATAACGTGTTAATAATAATATGAATGTTTTTGTTAACTAACATTACTTCTCTGGATTATTGGTTTGCGCAGGAGTTCAGACAACGACCTTGACATGCAAAGTCATATTATTTGTATCAATTTGCATGACAAAAGACACAGGACAATTTTTTGCCTGTGGGTTCAAAAAAATGGCCCTGGTCCATTCTCTGCGCGCGCGCTCCATTAGCCGCGCTCGAGTTCGCGTTTTGTGACGTCTGTGACGTCGGCACGGGGTCGCTTAACGACTCAGCGCTTCCGCCGACTGATTTATTTGCAAGGGTTTTTTTAACCCCCGCGAAAAAGTCGGACTACAACCCCTTGGAGCTACAACACTACGGGACATAAGTGCATTGGCAAATTAAAGCAAACTCGACTTTAATTATTTGGCAATTTGTTTGCTGTTATAATGATTAGTCTGCATATGAGCTTCGTTTTCAATGGCAAGAAGAGCCATCATTTTTTTTTCATAAAATTACATCCTTTGGTATAAATGGTTAGATCACTTGTACAAATATTCTGTAGGCAGAAACGATAGGCGATAAAAAACAAACAATTTCAATCAGATGAGGCATTCAAAGTATTTAGGCAACTCATTCATACTCCGTCAAAACAAGGTTCAATTCAATGCCAGGTGCCGGATTTTCATGGAGGAATGGGTCAGTAGAGAGTCTTTGGCGCTGAAAGTTTATAGTATGATCGGAATGCCGGCGCGGGCGCAGGTGTGGGGGCTGCTTCGCTAACGACGCGCTGATTACTTTTGTTTAAACGAGATGGTTGTTTTTTTAATGGAAACAAGTTTTTTTTTAATTGTGATCCATTCATGGGCATTATGTGTGAGGAGTGTACTATCGTTCGCCTGGCGCGTTTCAAGTTTATCACTATGATGTACGCCGGCCCGTGTATTGGACCCTATCTAGTGCGATGGAACCAGTAATGGACAAGGGCCAATAATTGACATTTGATACTTATTTTACAAAAGATAAGGGTTATTCATTTGCTTAGCAACAATCAATTTAGGTCCGTAGGATCTTTGAATTAAGAGTTAAGTGTCCATTATTGGTACCTGTCAGCTTAAAGTTTCCATAACTGCACTGGTGTCATCACTGCCATCACCTATGTACAATTGAGGAATTTTGATTTTTTAGCAGCTAGACGTAAAACGTCGCTTTGCCGGGCTACGTTTTCCACGTGTTATTAGTCGTGTCACGACGGGAAATGTATCACGTGGCTAATTTACGTATTAAGTCAAACTGCTAAATAATACAATTTAATTGGCTATACTGTTCTATTATGTAATAAAAGCCTACGTAGCATATTGGCAACCACTGTAGGAAATAATATTACCGCACGATTAGGGCACCATTAGTGGTGGTAGGACCTTGTGCAGGGTCCGTCCGGATCGCTACCACCATCTTATCCTTTAACCTACTGCTAAACAGCAGTGTTCGTTTTGTTGTATTTCGGTGTGGTGATAAGACAACCGGTGAAATGATTCCATTCCACTGGCATTCCATCTCAGTCCTTAGGGTCGGCGACGCATTTGCAGTCCAGAGAATGCAAAATATCAATGGGTCACAGAACTCACCATCAGCTGGCACGAGTCCTCTGTCCCTGGTGAGGGATAACAGGGAGGCAACGTCATCAAAATTATTATTTTGCTATCAAAAACTAGAACAAAATACTTAACTATGACTCTAGACCTTAACTGTTGAGCCACTATAATGTAGAAGCCTTCGTATAAAATCATTAGTTAGTTGTGGCATTATTTTTCCTTGACCTGACGCGGGGATTATGACGGGTTGTATTGTGACTGAACAGTTAAACTTCGTAAATGGTTCTTAAATTTCTTAAATTATCAAAAAAACTAGAAAATCATCAGTAAAAGCCTCCCCCTGTCACCACTATACGCATACTATAAGGCAAAACGTTCATTAGCCGATTACATTGCGAGTTACCTCTCGGACGACCGCACTTGGTCCCCCGGACCTAGCCAGAGCCACACAGGGATATATTACCCTTCTTGTCTCTCAGTGTATTCCTTCCTTTGACACTAAAGTTAGAAAGAAACGAACTACACGATAAAGCAGAGTCCATAAAAAAAGACCTTATCATGGTTGGCATTTACGTTGTTCTAGCAAGTGCTGCCATGTTATCAGTATAACAGCAACGCCGAGAAAAGCGTAACCGCCAGTTATTATAAGATCTTTGTTTATTAAGTTTCTCGTGACACGGTTGCTGCTTGTATTGTCCCTCAAAACATCCAATTTATTAAAGAGCCCATCCATATGTATTACTGCTGAAAAACTACTGCTAATCAAATCGATTGAATTATACATTAGGACCGGCCATTTTGGAATTGCGGGAAAAAGAAGACGATGGGGAGATACGAGATCTCAGGCGATAGTCTCCGGTGCTATTCTCGCGCGCTGTAGGGTACACTATATCATTTCGTATAGCCATAATCGTAGTTATTTTATGATATGCTTAAAATTTTAACTTAACCTTTACCTTAGTGTAGCAAATAAATTATGAATTTAGTGTTAATAATAAATCCCCTTGAGTTGGTCAAGGGTATATATTATTTTATTTTTCAGAGTATTGAATATTCGGAAAAATCCAGTTCGGAATTTTAAGGTGTTCCCCACACAAAGAGTCGATGAGATTTCGTACCTGGGTAGGATCATAGAACGTTTAACTTCCATGCCCTTTGTAAATGTAGTATAAGAACTGCACTGTATAATAAATGGGTAGTGAAAACTTTGTTCATAAAGAAATTAGGCAGTTTCTAAAATGGGGTCTGTTTCCTTATTGTCCATCTTGAAACCAAAATTCAATGTTGCTAATTTATTGATCGTTGACAGTTACAGTCAGCATCAAATATATTGTAACAGCCCAAGTGACCAAATAATTCGTAACATTTTGTTTGTTTGGTGTGACGAACTATTTGGCCACTTTGGCTGATACGATAAATGTGATGCTGACTGTACTCTACTTGCAGTCTGTCGCTAAACAATGAGTTGGTCAGTTCTGTAAGTCGTAGAGCTCGACGAAGCTTCCTGCGCAGCGGTATAGAATATCACCACGAGGCTCCTCCGCGAGCTAGACGCGGATGAATGGCGGCGCGCGCGCAGCACGCTCGCATTTAAATCACCGTCATCTTAGAACACGTAGAAAAACGTTAATGTCGCCGAGATAGTAATCTATAGTTATTCTATGAGCCGTTTTAATTGGAAACATGAATGATTCTATTAGTTGTGTCACTTTAACGGGTTCGCGACAAATCGCCGCCATTTCAATGTTTTACGGGGAGCAACCGAGAGCAGCTGCGATTAAATTAGCAGTAAACTTTACTACAATAGTTGGTTAAATTAAGTACCTATTTGTAGAATATAGGGTAAAGTCACCAGTGGCCAGCCAGAGACCTGTAGTCGACTTCTAAAACAATAAAACGTGGGAATGAATGGTAAGACGCTCGTAAGAAGCCTGTGTGCTCGTTTATGCATCCAATAAGGCAATGCAATTGGTACTTAGGAACTAATCTGATGACCGACTCTGATGGAAACACCAGGATCTCCGCTGTAATTAACATACTAGGTTTCGTTGCTTTGATAATCTATGGTCTTTTTATTTATTTATGGTTATGCAAAAAATAGGCAACCGAAGCTTCATTAAAAAAAAACAGAACCCTGATTTAACTAGCTTTTTTATTGAAAACAACTTCATCCACATCAGTCAATCGCGTTGAGAGCTATGATTCCACAGAGAGAATCACACGTTAACCTTATTCTGTTTGCGTCGGGTGTTAAAAAGGTGGAAAATGCCTCTGGACAGTCTTGAGGCTGTCCTGTTGTTGTTTTGATCCCGGATGAATACATCATGTGATCGGATCCATATGTATGCGCAGCTGCGCGGCCACGTGAGCATTACCATGCGCCGGAGTGACTGACAGCTGTCACCCACCGTCGCACGCGCATGACTTCAGCATTATCAAACATGATTCGATTAAGTACATCTAAAACCTTCTAAAAATATCAGAATGTTATTATGTTGTATGTTATGTACCTATAAGTATCCAATAATTTATTTATATGACATAAAATATTACATATTATATAACGCAATAGCTGAAAAATAACAAATGCACATTAAAACTAAAAATATAACTAAGCTAAAGCTACATGCTATATCTAAGAGAGGGTTCACTGCATGGCAGCATTGTAATTAGCATATAAATAAATAAATAAATAATTATCAGGGGACAGTGTCACACCAATTGACCTAGTCCCAAACTAAGCTCTAGGCTTGTTATGGGTACTAGACAACGATAAACATACTTATATAGAGAAATATATGCTTAAATACATAGAAAACATCCATGACTCAGGAACAAATATTCGCGCTCATCACACAAATATCTGCCCTTACCGGGATTTGAGCCCAGGACCGCTAGCTTCGTAGGCAGGGTCATTACCGACTAGGCCAGCGCGTCGTCAAATATATGGGCGACGGTGAATGTTCATCATAACGACCCGTCTGCTAGTTTGCTTTTTAGGTACTACAAAAAAAAGGAATCGACAGCTTACGACTTAATTTTCAACATCACTTTGATAAAGTTTAATGGTTGCCTAAGAATCAAAGTCATACAAAGACTAACCCACTGGATGACTGATCGTGGAGCCGACACTGAGGTAGGCCAATGGCCAATGTCCATCACTAGGTATGCCGTCTTTCGGCACGTATGATAATATAACTCGGCAAAGGCGAATAAAAAAAAGGGAAGAAACAAATTTTAGCGACATAAGGACCAGCTTTATATCGCTTTTACAATGTCTCAACGTGAAAACCGACGTAGAAATAGTGGGCACTGTGGGCAGAGCGCCATGACGAGCGCATTCCTGCAGCCCACATATGGACTTTACCTCGAATCGAATAGAAATATTGTTGTTTATTGACTTAGCATAAACAAAACAATGGTGTGGTGTAAGTGGTCGGGGACAATCGTCCCCCCGCCTCCCCCCCGGCCCCCCGGCCCGCGCCTCGCTCGCCTGCGCCTGCGATGCGAGATATGCAAATGCGAGCTCCTGTATTGACCGCACTATTGTTTCGCGCACCTTTTATTTGCACTGACTAAACGAAGCCGCTCATACGCGTGTAACTTATGGCTCCTGGATGCAGCTCCCTCGTGCTTCTGATTTCACCGCTCTTCCAGAGATGAGAGCCCTTGCATTTTGAAGGAACCCGCTTGGTCTACGTTTCATTTCGTTTTCCCCTCTACGTAGTAATTACATATAAATATGTAGTTGACTTTATGTTGGTTCTACTTTACAACCGCTGTTACAACGTTAACAATATAATTACGATGTTATGTTTTTTAGTAGTCCCAGTAGTTCGCAGCGTGGACAAAGGGATGTGAACAACTGGGGATAGGACGAGGGTCATCAGTCATCATCATCATCGCTCCCACAGGTTTTTTTAATTATGTCTATGTTCAGCGTTTTTTTTTTTGCTACAATCATGTACATACGAGCACTCGTCTAATAGAAATACAAACCCATTAGTGACCCATTTACGTCAGCGATGGCGGGGGCCAGTCAATTCGTAACCTATAGTCAGTACCTACTTACTTTACCTGATTGCTTAGTAAGGGTTGTTTTTGAGTGTCAAAGGGTTAAAAAACCTTTCACACTTCCGCTAACTTATATAGCCCAAGTTGCATTAATTCATATCAATCAAAACGTGCAGTCGTATTTTTAAAGCTTGCTTTTTGTGGTATTTGTCAAGCTATGTTTAAAGAAAGACATGAGGGAGTTTTTTTATGATGATTTAATCCTGTAGCCACTTCGTCACGATAGTGAAAACGGACCGAAACCAGGCCCTGAATTTTTTTGAATTCTATCCGAAATGCAGTGTTTCGGTGTCGCGGCAGTGTTCCAGTTTCGGTCCGGTTCAGTTTCGCTTTCGTGGCAGTGTGCTACAGCCGTTCAGGGCAACTTTTTCAAACGAAATACATACACATACATACCTTCAAGCCTTTATTCCCAGAGTAAAGTAGGGAGACCTCCAAAACTATCAACTACTCTAACAATTAGTTGTTAATTCTGTACCGACATTTTGCACAAACTGGGTAAGATATTTACCAGTGTATATTAGTGAGAAGTTGCTAGCCCATCGTCTAACAGTACTACAAGCCTTCATTCCCTTAGTCGCCTCTTAAAACTTCCACTGGAAGACATGGAGTGGCACTATTTTATGCCGGCAGCCACGGTTTTAACGACTACCAGCCCAAAGCTAAAACCGCGCTGCGGCAGCACACCGCGTGGTCTGTCCTCGCGGCGGCGCAGGCGGCGCGGTGGCTCCCCCGCGCGCCCGCGCCGCCTCCCCCCGCGGATCATACGGCGCGGGTATTGTCTCGGCGGCGCGGACGCACCGTTTACCTGCCTGCCTGTATTTGGGCATTCACGCTTTCGCCATCCGCCTGCATTGCCCGCGGGTGCTCTACTGCAGCCGCGGAACTAGGTTTACCTGCACACTTCCAATATTAGGGCTAGTATTCATTGTAATACAGCCTTCTAGAGCTTAGTCTTCCCTGATATCATTCACTAGATTTTGCCCTCGACTACATCTACGTAGAAATCATATATTGACAAATGTAGCCTATGTGACTCTCTGGCCGTCCACGAGATAAAATAAATTCATAGCACACAATCCGGAGTTCTATTTTGATAAGTAAGGAAGTTAAATAATTACAATGTCGCATTTTGCTTTAGCCTTACTATACTAATCTAATAATACAAAATAAACGCCAAAGTGTGTTTGTTTGTTTCTTTCTTTTTCACAGTTTAACGCCTCGATAGATCAACGTGAAACTTGGTACAGAATTTACCGTTACACTTCCCGAGGCATTACAATGTACTCAATGTATTGTAATAAGTGATTTATTTGGAAAAAACGGCTTACTGTTGAGTTTCTTGCGGCGCTTCTTCTCAACAGTGGTCTCTTTGGAAGCGCTGGTAGACTCAGACTTGTAAAAGTGCCTACAGGGCAGTAGGCCCTGTAGCAGTACATAATAAATTATTTGTATTTGTATTTGTATTTGTACTCGCAGCGACTAAAGAAAACGCTGACCAATACATAATTGTAATAACAATAGGTCATCGTAGTTTTTTAGTTTTCTAATTACTTCCAAAGATGTTATAGTAGTTTATGCAACAGTTGTATAAGAGAGGTCAGAGACGTCAAAAGACGAGGGGCGTGTGTCAAAGTAAAGGAGGACGCCGCGAGTGTGTTGACTTAGTTATATTGCAACAATACTTTTTCTACGACTAGGTTTGAAATTAAATGCGAAATTAAATTAAACGCGATATTTACTCGATAGTAATATAGACACGTGACTATTAAAAAAATGTTTCTGGCCTGGATTCTGGTCCTTTAAGCCATAGGTACCAAACTAATACGAACGAAGCACAGAACAAAGAATGAACGGGAAACATGAAAAAAACAAAAAAAATGTGCCTACGGTACTTTATTTTTTAATTGACGTTTTCTAGCCATGTTTTATATTTTAAAAAGTTTTTCTTAAGTTGGCAGTGACATATGTCAAAATTTTAAACAAAACCCTTGAATTCTTTAATTTGTTATGTTGGTAAAACAAAAAAAAAATGTCTGTAAAGTTTGTTTACCGCTTAGTACTTTATCATAGGTTTAGTAAGCTTTGGCAGCTAGGCGCGTCATATTGGCTAAAAAAGCACAAGTGCTGTCATGGGGCATTAACTAGATAGACTTTTTTACGGATTATTCTGCGGACATATTATTCATGTTCTAATATTAGTGTTCATGACTATATAAATGACAGTTAAAAGTGCAGGAGTCGGAAAAAGTATACTGTAATTTTAAACCCTCGTTAGCGTCAGCTACGCGCCGAAGCAGTGGGTCTACGGGGCGCTGCTACGCGCTAGCCGTGCTACGAACGAGTGATAAATTCTCACGGAAATTACCATGGTACCTTGACACAGAAATTATAATTTTACAAGCTGTACTGGACCGCCGTGTGGGACGGCTTGGGGCAAGATGGAGCGATGATATGCGCAGATGGGCCGGTGTAGGTTGGAGGAGAGGAGCTGAAGATCGGGGGCAGTGGCGGGCATTTGGAGGGGCCAGGGTTTGTCCAGCAGTGGACTTATACGGGCTGAGAATGATGATGATAATATGATGGACCGCTACTGTTCTTTGGTTCCGCCTATCTTGCTTGCTATCATAGTATTGTTGAAGCTTTTATTCACTAGAATAAGCTTCAATGAAGTTGTGTCACTTTCCCAAACACATGGCTGCGAGAGGTGACGGCTGAGATAAGATTGTGCGTTAAATCAAATTAAAATTATTACAGTTACTAGCTTCTGCCCGCGACTTCATCCGCGTAGATGTCGAATATCGTTGTTCCCTAGAGATACTTTTAAATTTTCTGGGATGAAAGGTCTATGTGTTAAGCCAGGGTATAAGGTCTCCATTTCAAGCGTGAAGGAGTAAAAAACTAACACACAAACTATCGCATTTAAATTATTAAGTAAAATTGCTTAGACGTAAATACCTGGTCGTGTTGTTCTTTTAGTCATTATTTTAATTTAAATTTATCGTCAAACATTTTGATACCTGAGCAGAATAATTTTATTTTGTGCTATTTATAATAATTACTTATAACTTTGAAGGCTCACTTACTTTTAGGGGCACACTTAAAACGTCGGAATCTAAAATATTTCTAAATTATTTTGATGTTTTCATTATATCGCAATGCAGTACATTACAAAGTATAAAAAAACGTATGATTGTATTGAATATAATTGTTTTTTATGGTTAAAAAGAACACCTGCTTTTCTTTGCTGATAGATTCACCCCATATCACCAACATGTAAAAAAACCCTCATAAGACCAATTCAAAGTATAAATATTTAGAATTTAGAGCTGTTAAGCTGAAAATACTACCTAATTAGCCAACTAAGTATGCTATCGCTTCTAAGTTATGTAAGTGGTTCTTAATAACTGTGAAGCCACATTATTTCAATGAATCTACAAGTATAGTGCGTCTACAACCGTCACCAGGCATCAGTGGAGGGCGTGACGTGTGCAGTCTGGGCTGGCGTTATCTTAACGGGATGTCCCGTGATTTATCCCGGGGCTCGGCCGGGGCGTCCCGGGATGACGCATGGTTGGGATCTCTCTATTACTTGAAGCAGCAATTAAGACAACCACGGTAATATGATAATCGGTTACCTCTGTTAAGCTCACGTCACGCTCCTCTTGGTCTGGGTATCTTATGTTATCTTACAGATGAGTCCTCTCGGATGCACTTCGCCTTTTAGGATATTTTGTGCAATTATCCTCTTACAGACTCAGCTGTTCGAATGTGCAGGTTTCCTCACGATGTTTTTCCTTCACCAGAACTCATTGGTACATGGTGACCGCAGGGGTTCGAACTCGGTACCTTACGACCTAAAGTTGACCCCCGAAACCACTAAATAGGCCACCGATGGTCTCGTGGTCTGTACCATAACAAGAGTTACAATTACCGTACTCACTAGCGAGTTGAATGCTCTGTCCCTCGCACTCTATAAGAATACTGACAGGTCCGCGAGGGACAGAGCTTCGACTCGCTAGCAAGTAGTAACTCCTGGTAAGGGTACTGGTTAGTGGTTACTCTAGTTTTATCGTTGAATAATACCCTCGTAGATTACCAGATCTAAACCTAAAAGATGACGCACTGGAGCCGTATAATGTCAGCGGTTAGAAACGAACATCAATCAACGAGTTTGTACTGTTTAGAACGAAAACATTAAAATCCTTTGTATCACAAGTAAGTAAATAGTCTGTGTTTACCTTTGTAATTTAAAAATGATTGAATTCAAAATATAGTCACGAGCAATTAAAGCGGGTCACTTTGTATAGTATTTCCATGGAAAGTGACCCGTTTTCATTGCTCTTGAGTGTATACTGGTGCGTACAAAATACCGATACATTTTAAAGAGTTTTATTACAATTGCGTTTATGATTGTGAGTAAATTAGTCTGGATTCCTCAGGGCAAGCGGCGCGGGAACAAACAATGCTGATTATAATAATTTATGGTTTAACTCTCTAAACACGGCAGATTTTTAGACCACATGAAAGTACACTTCAATATCATAATGCCGAATATACAGGATGTCCCTAAAACCAGAGCCAAAACTCCTCGGTCGCCAGACCTATTACAAGGGTAACATCAAAGAAAAAGTTTACGATAAATCGATTGACTAAATAGTGTACTGAGTGTAGTTTAGACAACGGATTCACGCAGCGCCTCAAGAAGACGTAACTAGGGCCCGTATTAATAGACTAATCTCAACTCTAATGCTCGTCTCGAGATGCGTCAAAAATATGTGATGTGATGTGTTCTATGGTTTGGCGTTTACTTTGACGTATCTTGTGACGAGCTTCACAGTCAAGACGATTATATTAATACGGCCCTGGGAGTAGTCGGTAATATAACCGCGTCTTTGATTTTAAAATGGCTTTTTATTATTGTCTGCAAGTCAATTTTGATCTTAATAAGAAAGGTTAAAAATCATGTACAGAGTATACTAGACTTATGACGTTTTTCACCTAAACCACGGGAGATTTTAGTATCCTTTTTCACTAGAGTCACCAGTTAGCGTGAGTAACACTTTACAGTCTATCTACTGAATTAAACAGCTTGGCACTGTGTTGACGACTCCGTCAGCGGTCTCCCGGTAGCAGCGCTCTGGAATGCGCCCGCGCAAGCAGCAACAAATTAACAGCGATACAATCAGCGACAAAAACAGTTACAGCTAAACAAAACAATCGGCCCATCTCGCACAGGTAGCGGGACTTTTTGTGCGCATGAGTTTTTTCCGAAGTTCGCCGAGCTTCCCCGAAGCCGGGCGAGCGCTGACGCGGTGATTTGTATTTATAACGGGGCTGGTTTAATGGGATAGACAAATGGAGGTTGTCGGCTGTAGGGCATTATACTTAGAAGTCAACGAACACCTGATTAATGATATGATTTGCGTGATGCAATATGTATGTATGTCTTTTTTCGTATTAATTTAATGCAATGTAAATGTGTTGCAGATTATGGCCACTCTGTAATAGGAGATATGATTAATGCAAACTAAGTAATCTAGATTTCAAAATATTACCCCGATCACTGTTCAAATATTTTTCCAAGTGCAAAATTGATGGCCAGTAAGTCCCCCTAGGCAAATTAATAAGTGTCATGGCACAATATCGCACAACTAACCTGGTCCCAAACTAAGGTACTTACTAGACATCGATAAACATACTTACGTGCTTACCTAACTACGGGCAAAACATCAAAGACACAAAAACAAATACTCGCGCTCATATTTATACTATAGATTAAATGCGTCATCAGTCTATAGAGAATTCAAAGCCAATACCGATGTAATAAGTTTTTATTAAACTTTTCTCAAACAATTTAATCTACCCGCGTCACTGTCAACGCGACAATGCCACCGTCATCCCCAAAGGTCGCATCTGCCAGATCCCCCATTCTTTTACCAACCTCACTGGTAAGAGGATATGATCCATTAAGCTTTAGCTACAGGTTGCAGATGCGCTGTTCGTGCTTAGGGGGCGGTGGAAGGATAAGCGCAGCCCCGCGGCGGCGACGCGACAAATGGCTCCGCGTTTTAATTTGCGTTTATCCGTCGGCTTACCGGCTGACGAACAAATCGGGATTATTCTGGACGTCACGCGCATTGACGGGACGCCAGGAGGCCAGGAGCCCTGGGTAAAAAAGATAAGATAAAAGATAAAAGATGTTTATTCAGTAAGTAGGCCGCACGGGCACTTTTACTTGTCAAAAAACTACCAGCGCTTCGCAAGAGACGACTGCTGCGAAGAAACGCCACAAGAAACTCAACAGTCAGTCGTTTTTTCAATACTACTTATGATATCATACAATTATATAGCTTAACCTAGCATTATATAAAACAATGAATCTAACATAATACAAAATAATAAATATATACAACCGTAGCTTGAGCAGGAAAACTTGTCAAAACTCAGAATTTTCCACACAGAAGAAAACCGCATACAAAGTTTCGATACACTCTTCTACAGAAACCGTGTCCCCTAGACAATATACAATATTTTCATATTTTTTATGACTAATTTTTTTATTATTATTTATTATTATCAGTTATTTAGGTGTTGTTAAGTTTAGGCCTAGCATTTTTATCTGTTAGATAGTCCTCGACCGTAAGCTGTAGCCGATAGTAAGCTTTAGTGGTAGGGGAGGGGTGATTGCTCGTGTGACTTTTTTTTATGTAACGGAGAATGCAGTCGAGCACACAGGCCACCTGATGGCAAGTGGGATCTGTGACCTGGTCACATTTGTATTCTCAACACTACAATCCAAGACTGCAGTCCTTAGACCGCTAATGCGTTGCTAACTCTGAGCTAAGATAAACTTCGGGAATAGTAAAATTTCACACTGTACCATGTGGTTCTAAATTGCTACTCCATTATATTATACTTAATCTGCCTCTAAGCAGCAGTATTCGCATGGTCGTGTTGGTTTGAGGAAGAGACGCCCGGTGAAATTACTAACACAGAGGCATTCATCTTGGTGTTCAGGGTTGGTAACACATTTGCAGTACCTATTTCAGTTTCTGTTCTTGTTTATAGTCATAATGTAGCAGTTAATGGTTTACAATGTGGGAGACAAAACGAATAATGGTGACATTTTTGATCAATACATAAACTAGCCAAATGTGAGCGCTTTGAAGTATCAATAAATAAACCGTCGGCACCGTCAAACGTTGCACGATAACAAATCACCAAAGAGATATTTTTCTATATTAATAAAAATAAATTTAACTTAGCAATAAAAAGTAAAATAAATCCAAAATCGATTTCTAATTTAATACTAAAGATCTTTTAAAATCCCTTGGACACACAGTCCCATTGATTCCAACAAACACTTGATAATTGTGTAATAAACAGACGTCGGGGTGTAATTAAAACCCAGTGGCGCGTCGCCACGTTCGGCGCGTGCCGCGGACAAACAAACAAACAAACACGCGCATTGTTGACGCGTTTGCGCAACGCGGCGGAAAATCGGCGCAGGGGCGCTACATCATGGTGCGTGTTATTGAAATGGAGGCGCCTGGAAGGGGGTGGGAATAGTCAGAACGGGATGTTTTTTAAATGATACCATAATGAAGGGAACACCTTAAAATTACATATTTATTGTTCGAATATTATTTTGTCTGAATTTTAATTTTTTCCTTATCTATGTTATACTACTTGTATTATTATCTATTCTGTGGTTATGCTAGATCTTACGATTACATGCATAATTTAAGTTTGAATGGCTTGATTAATAAGCAATATACCTAAAAAGTAATTATGACTCTTCGGAATTATGTAGTGTATGTTCTTCGTCAAAGGTAAAAAAAGATAAGTCATTTATTCAGTAAGGAGGCCGCACGGGCACTTTTACATGTCAAGAATTTACCAGCGCTTCCCAAGAGGAGACCCCTGCTGAGAAGAAACACCGCAAGAAACTCAGCAGTCAGACATTTTTTAAACATATTTCATATTAAAATGGTACTACTTAGTCTAAGCATTATATAAAGATATAAATATTAAATTAAATATAATAATCAAATAACGTAGCGTTTTTTAGGTTTAATAAACGTTTTATTTCAACACAACATATGTACATCATAACATATCATAAAATACAAATATTAACTAAAATAAAAATAAATTAAAACAAATCGAACCCCTCCAACGAACTCACTTGTGGCATCGAGCCTAAGACACTCGCAGCGTTTCCTCTCTGCACAGCTAGACTCAGCCTTTGGGCAAAAAAGGAACCGGCCCGAGGATCGCCACAGACATGCACCAGTTTTTCCGACACCTCTTTGACGAATTTTTTCAAGTCAGACGACCACGGACCAAAAGTTTCGATGGCGAGGGCCGCAAATACGTAATTTGAAATTAAAAAGGCGTATTTGCGGCGTTTAGGAATTTGGGCATTGTCAGAAGCATATCCAGGAGTGCCAGCGGAGCCTTGAACATGAGACGAGGCTAACGTGTCTACACACGTACAGTCCCATGTTAAAGGCCGTCCCAGATGCCACGGTACTAGAGTACATCCGTCGGGCCTCTTTCCATCCGAAGACGACAAACCTGGGGGTTCCAGAATTGAGGGAATAGATACATAAATAACATGCGTAATTCAGCAGGAAAACATGCCAAAAATCTTGGGAGAGAAAAACAAAACCCTACTTGTGTATAAGAGTATAAGACGGTGCAAGACGACCAAATAAAAGTTTCGCTATGTTTTCCTACATCAACGGTGTCCCCTAGACAAGATAAAGCATTTTTGCAATTAATGCTTTAGCTAGCATTATGGTAACGCTAACGGATGTCCCTCGCAATCGAAGGCCCATTTTTCATTTGTCTTTTTTAAACTGGTTTTCAGGTGAGTCAGACAACATCATACACAATTAATTACTACTACAAATTCTGTAATCACTATCAAATCCAGCAAATACCTCGCAGAACCGTATGAAGACCGCCACGTGCAAGAACCCACTTCAGCTGGACGTGTTTGTCGCCGATCGTATCACTCTTCTATAGAATCAGTTTTTTCCTGTGCACCTGTTCGGGCACGTCCTAAATCATCGTCGATTCGCCACGCCGAGCCGGAGCCAGCCGCGCGCTGGTGGGAACGAACGGGTCAACAATGACCCGGCTGAAAGCTGCCGCGAGTGTATCGGTTATAATAAACAAAAGAACGCTGACGAGACAGCCTAAAAATGTTATTGTTGTGTGTAAGATATATTTTTTAAGGAGAAATATTTTTAGTATTGTTTCATGGGGTTTTAGTTCCAATTCGATTTGGGAACTCAGTTGCTGGTTTATTTTATTTTTGTGTCATCAATTGAACAAGAAGCTACCAAAGAATATAGAAGAAAGGGTACTCTACCGACAAGAGGGTAGATCTTGAGTTATGGTGATGATGATGACTATGATAAGACATCGACAAATCAAATCAAATAAAAAATAATAATTGCTGAATACAGTTTCTTCTGTGGTAGTAAACTTTATTATAACCGTACAGTGTATTCATCCTGCGTGCAGGCGTGCAAATATTACTAAAATGTGAAGTTAAATTCAAAGATATAAGTATAAAATTGTACTAAACTATAATCAAAATGTCAACGAAAATAAAATTACAAATTAACATCAATATTACGCTCGAGGAAATTCTTAACACTGTAATAGAACTTATCAAAAAGCCAGTTTGTCAACTTATTCCTAAGCATATTTCCCTGGAGCCACCGCATGTCTTCAGGTAAGACATAATAAATGTTAATGCAGATGTTAAATACATTTTTTGAGTAGATGGATTTAAAGCGACGAGGTTTATACAACCGGTTCATAGCGTCCACTCTCGTCCGACGTTGCATGACTTCACCCCGAGTTTTAAAGAGCATTGGTTTAGACTTAACATAGATACATATTTCCCGTATATATATATATAAGCACGGTAATGGCAGACTGTTAATTTGTTTAAATAATGGGACACAGCTTTCGTCAAACCAAGCCCCGCAAATGACCCTTACACATTTCTTCTGAACAATGTTTATATGTTCCGAGTAGGGATGCAACAATTGGGCAATTAAGATTACGATATTAAACGTTATTTATAACGATAACGGATGCGACTGATGCATTAACATTATTAAGGCCAGTTTATTTATTCTTACGTCATTCCCTGTATACTACACTCAGGATCAAAAATAACGGGTCAGAGTGCGTTTTTCATACTAAAGAGTCTATTTCGAAGCCTTGGTTCCTCGCCAGGGAATGCTTTTAGTGAAGTCTGATGATGAATACCTCGAGCATCGATACAGGACTTCCAAAGTGCCTAGGATACCCAACTGAATGAATCTGCGGTTTAAGACGGAATTGTGCATGTTCAGAAAAACATCTAAAATGGCAATTAAATGTAAGGAAATCCAAGTGCTGACCCAAACTCTCCTGCTGTGTTGTTAACTGATTGTGCGATCAGTTAGGTATCTTAAGAACTTTTGACCTCCTCTATTGAACCTCGCAGTATTCACCATTAAAACTCATTCAAAACAACCCCTGGCGAGGAACCAAGGCTTCGTAATAGTCTCGTTTGTATGAAAAACGCACTCCGACCCGGTATTTTTGCTCCTGAGTGTATGTTCTATTGATTGTGTTATTTGAAAGTTTGTGTCCGAAGTGTTTTTTTCTTTACGTTATCATCATCATCATCATTATTATCATTATGATATATTATTAATCATAATAGTTCAGTTTACAGATGCAACACGATGCACCGTTTCGTATTCGCTGCATCCCTAG
Source organism: Acleris sparsana (assembly GCA_923062465.1). Taxonomy (NCBI): domain Eukaryota; kingdom Metazoa; phylum Arthropoda; class Insecta; order Lepidoptera; family Tortricidae; genus Acleris; species Acleris sparsana. The sequence goes on from OV281288.1 coordinate 563,888, forward strand.
TACCGAGTACCAACAATTTATTGAGTTTCTTGCAACTTTTCTTCTCAACAGTGGTCTCCTCTTGGTAAGCGCTCGTGGTTTTTACACGTGTAACATTAAGATCATTGGTTATCTTCATTATTAAAAACAGTAAAAAAAAACCTGTATATATCCGCTGAAGAAACTAACAGTATTTTATTAAAATTAACCTCATTTGTTATTCAACGAGATGTAAGAGCGTGTACAGATATCAATCTTCCTGTTTACGTCTTATGTAAATGACTTCACACGTGGCGGGCCATTGATATGCCTTCAATATTTATTGGTCCTTTTTTAGGGTTTTGTGGAAATAATGCGCAGCTGACGGCTGTGGAAAATCACCGGGAATCGAACCGATATGCTAAGTAGTCTGTTTCCACGGTGGGTTAGGCCACATGTTGCTGGCTGTCGTTATTCTTCATGGTAACAGAGATCTATTCGTTGGTGCAGTTCATTCACGTCACGATCCTTGTGTGGGAGTGCATGTTGAATAGTTGCGATTATGTTCTAACATTTGTAATAATGCTAACAAGGCTTTCCGTTCGTGGGCTGTTCCAGATATATTTTTCAGATTCAAATTTTTCATGTCATTTATTAAGCAGCACTTATTTCCTATTACAGCAATTAACATATTTTTGTAAAGGCTTCCCTAATCTAACCCACGTAATAAGCGACCAGTAGTTGATGCGCGGGAATTTTGAAAGAGATTTAGAGAGAGAAGTTTTCGATCGTACTCAAGGTTTCGATAACCCCTAGACTTGTTTGTCCGAAATTTTCATTTATTCGAAGTCACTTTTCTCAGAACCCATTAAAGTTTCGAAATGTTTAACTAGATATATCTGCAGGTAGGCTAGGTTGTAGATATAGCTGTAGGTTAGGTAAGGTTAGTTATATAACAATAGTATATAGTTAGTTAGTTAGTTAGTGTATAGTTATTTTGCGGGTGGTAGGACCCTGTGCAGGGTCCGTCCGGATCGCTACCACCATCTTATCCATTAACCTACCGCCAAACAGCAGTGTTCGCATTGTTGTGTTCCGGTTTGGGGATAAGACAGCCGCTGTAATGACTAGCATAGAGGCATTCCATCTTAGTCCTCAGGGTTGGCAACGCATTTGCAGTCTTATGATAATGTCTATGGGTCACAGTTTCCACTTACCATCAGGTGGCCTGTGTGCTCGGTTGCCTTCTCTATGCCATAAAAAAAAAAAAAAACCAGGACAGATAAACGGTTTCAGAGAAAAAATATATTCTAACTTGAGATAGGCAAACCCGCTGGACCTCTCTCTCACATAATTTGACAAAGCCGAGTAGAAGTAAAACACCAACAAAGTTTGAATGTGGTCTCCGATGCCGTCAATTCGAGATGTATGCAGAGCGTATGCGGCTCCCGGACTCATCAATAATTGATCGCATTAGAGTTGCAGATGTCTCATTCTTATTCGTGACTGGGTAATGTGGAGACGTGAGGTTATAATTAGTGTCCAGGAAATTCAGTTTTGTTTACACTTTCAATATTTGCCTTTTTGTGTACACTTGGGTTTGTTGAAAGGTCTTTGAGAAGAACAAAAGTTTAATATTTTTAAGACCGTACATAAATATTTTAACCGCTAAATTGGGTAAGTAATTCCACAATGAGCTATGAAGAATGACATTTAAAAATGATTAGTGTGTATACGTACATCCAGATGAAGGAAGGAATTTTTTCAAATGTATTGTCGATTTAGTAGTGCAGGAAGCGAATGATAGACACTTCTAGCTGACAGGCACAAGATGGAAACTTCGCTTTTAAACACGGGTCAGGCAATGCCAAAAATAAAGTGTCAGAGTCAGATTCAACCGTAATATAGGGGTCGTAGCGCTCAAAGCCTCTTCAAAGAAATTTCGAAGAGGCTCATTGACGTCACGTGAGACCGAAGAGCTGGCAGTTTCCTCGCTCAACGCATAAGTTTAACTATCCAGCGAGGAAATGCTGCCAGCATCTTCGGGACAATGCCGCAGGGCACTTTTTTAAATATATCTTTTTAAATTTAAAATAGAACAAGATTTAAAAATGTAATTTTAGTTTTATTATTATTTAATTAAATTGTCTTACTTTAGTATATTAAATTAGAATTAACCGTAATTTGTATATTTGTATTTGTATTTGGTGTTTGTAATTCAAATTTCATACGGTCCTAAATTTAACCCTTATCTTCTGTAAAATAGGAATCAAGTGTTCATCGTGGGTCCTCGTCCATTACGGGTCCGTCATAGCTCATAGTATATCTTGTGCAGGGTCGTCCAACATCTTGCTTGCCACAAAGCGGCAGTACGATTATGTGGTCTAGATATTTGTCTTAGCGAGACAACGCATTTGTTTTTGTTAAAATTGAAAACATCCACGGGCCTCAGAAGAGCCCCTTCACAATCAGGTGGTCTATGTGTGCTCATTTGCCGTCCCTGGCGACTTAGAAAAAATCTCATGATTAAGTACTACCATACAAAGTAGAAATCCTGAGAACCAACTCGCGGCACGCTCTGAACGATTTTCAAAACCCACATTATTAATCAAAGGGTTGCCCTAATAATGGCTACCAAAACAAATGACATCCGATCGATCATTATTCCGCCGTGCGACAATGGCCCGCCCGCGGCGACGCATTCGATGTATTGACTGACTGCTGACTGACTGTTGACTGACTATTCACTAATTAATGGACGCGCGGGCGACACCTCATTACCCGCGAACTCGCCATTGAGCCGCGGTTCTCAAGGTTTCGCTTATGATTGACGGGCCACACAATGGGTAAGGTCTAGGTCCCGCGGCTGTCGACGTGTCAGTTGTTTTGTTGAGCACAGGAATCATTGTTTGAAGCGGTAACGGTTAAAAAGTTTCCTGATACCCGTTTGTTTTGGCATTGTGCCATTATTTGCTGTATTTCCTTGCACAAAATGTTACAAATTACTGTTACCATAATGCAACTATTATACAATTAAGTGATTTACTTTTAAAAGGAAGCTTTGACAGTACCACCACTTTAATAATTTTGGTAGGAAATAGTCTTGGTGTGGATAAGTCTGGTGTAGATAAATTAATGTCAACACTAAACACTATTGAAGATAGAGGAATAGGTAAAATTATATTGTGTGCGCTACCATACTCACAAAGTATCTCATTTAGTCATAATAATAGAATAGCTCACTTTAACTCAATAATATATAATGCTATATGCTTTAATAAAAAATATCATTTCTTTGATTTAAACAAATTTATAAAGCGCCTTGATCTAACATCAGGAAAAATTCATTTGCCCAAGAAACATATTTTGACCTTGGTTGATCTATTAGCTTTTAATATAGAACCAAATAGATATAATAGTTCACAGCCCCAACAAGCCAAAATTGCCAATAATGCTTTGCCTCTTGATTTAAACTAAATTATAGGACAGCGGAAACACCCTTGAGTATAAATTTAATTCACCAAAATATTCAAGGTTTTTCCAGCAAAGAACTAGAAATAGGGTTGTTCTTAGATAATGAAAATGTACAAATAATGTGCATTACTGAACATTGGCTTAGACAAGATCAATTAATTTTTGATTTTTTAAATTTTAAATTAGTAAGTTATTTTGCCAGGAAAAGTGCCATTCATGGTGGCTCTTTTATAATTATTAAAAGTACTCTTAAATCCAAAGAAAGAAAGGATATTGTAAAGCAATCGATAGAAAGGATTGTAGAAATTTCATGCGCAGAAATAGAAAGTTATATAATAATATGTGTTTACAGACCACCATTGGCTGATTTTTGCACATTTGAATCCACTATGGAACATGTGTTAAAATTAGCATGTAATAGCCAGAAGCATGTTATAGTTTGTGGAGATTTTAATATTAACTTACTTGAAAAGTCAAATAATACCACTAGGTTACTAAGTTTATTTAAATCTTTTAATTTAGGTAATCTGTTCTTTGAACCCACTCGGATAGGTGTTAGTAGTGCAACTTGCTTAGATAATATTTTTTGTAACTGCGATTGTTTGGATAAAGAAATATTTAATTGTTTTAATTCTGACCATAGTGGTCAGAAGGCATCTTTCATCTCTGATTTTTATCAAAAACCTCACACAATAACTTACCGACCTATAACTAGTAATCGTTTGAAATTATTCAAAAATAAAGTTCAGAGTAATCTTTCAGTGTTACCTTTTTCACAGAATGAATGTAATAGTATTTATAAAGACTTGTTTGGCGTAATTCTACATCAATTTAACAACAATTTTAAAATTAAAACTATTACTAGGTCGAAAACCAGATTTAGTGAATGGGCTACTGCAGGCATTCATAAAAGTAGAAATAGGCTTTATGACTTATATAGAGAGAGGGAGGACAATAAGAATGCTGATTTCCTAAATTATGTTAAGAAATATTCGAGGACCTTTACGCAAGTTTGTTTAACTGCTAAGGCATTTTTTCTTAGTCTTAAACTCAAATCATCTGAGAACAAGGTAAAAACTGTATGGAATATTATAAATAGAGAAACGGGAAAATCAAAAACTCGTGATAATCAAGTCACCCTGAACACAGGTAGCCATCCAATCACGTCAAATAAAGATGTTGCATTAGCATTCGAAGATTATTTTTCCAACATGGCAATTAATACTACGAAATGTCTCAAATCATCCGCGGTTGAAGCTCAATCATTACTTTGCACTAATGTCAGTAAATGTAATATAAACTTTGAATTCAGCCCTGTAAATTCAGATTCAATAGTAAAGATATTTAAATCGCTTAGTTTAAAAAAGACTGAAGATTTGTGGGGCACATCAGTTAAAGTGCTCTTTCATATCATAGATGTAATTGCACCCCATCTAGCATTAATTTACAATAATTGCATATCAGAGGGGATCTTTCCAGATCTCATGAAATATAGTAAAGTCATACCTCTTTTTAAATCAGGCGAGATGAGTGATATAACGAACTTCCGTCCCATTTCCCTACTACCAGTTTTAAGTAAAGTCTTTGAGAAACTAATGCTGAAGGATATGTTAGGTCACTTTAACAGAAATAAACTACTTAGCAATAACCAGTTTGGCTTTACAAGAGGTCGATCAACAATTGATGCGGCATCGGTACTCATTAAATATATATATAACAGTTGGGAAACATCTTGCGACGCAATAGGAATATTTTGTGATCTTTCTAAAGCTTTTGATTGCGTGGAACATATGACCCTTATTTTAAAATTAGAACATTATGGATTGTCCAATAAAGCTTTAAGCCTTATGTCTTCTTATCTAAGTGATAGAACTCAAACAGTTGTTGTAAACAAAACGCAATCTGTTGGAGCTACAGTGAAAATAGGTGTGCCTCAAGGCTCTATTTTAGGTCCTTTTTTATTTTTGGTTTACATAAATGACTTACCACCAATAGTAGATGAACTTTGCGATATTGTACTTTTTGCTGATGATACTTCACTAATTTTCAAGGTAGATAGAAAAACCGTAGACTACAGTGGGATAAACGCCACTCTAGTTAAAGTACATAATTGGTTTATTAGTAACAACTTGCTACTAAATGCCAAGAAAACTAAATGTGTTAGGTTCGCTTTGCCTAATGTTAAACCGGTAGATAATAGTATTTTTCTAAATAACGAGTGTTTGCTAATGGTAGATAGGGCGGTTTTCCTAGGCATAACAATAGATAAAAATTTGCAATGGAGTCCCCACATAGCTGCACTGGCAGGTAAACTAAGTTCGGCAGCTTACGCCGTTAGGAAAATTAGACAACTAACTAATGTTGAGACAGCTCGCTTAGTTTATTATAGTTATTTTCATAGTGTTATGTCTTATGGTATTCTGGTTTGGGGTAAGGCAGCTGACATACAAACTATATTTGTGTTACAAAAAAGGGCCATTCGTTCTATTTATAATTTAAATTCCCGTGACTCATTAAGAGAACTTTTTAAAGAAATTAATATCTTAACTGTAGCGTCTCAATTTATTTACGAGAATATTATTTATGTTATTAAGAATTTAGATTCGTTCACCAAAAACTCAGATATACATAATTTAAATACTAGAAATAAAAATAAAATAGCTATTCGAAAATTCCGTGTCCGTAAAGTATATAAATCATTTGTTGGTCAATGCATTCATTTCTATAATAAATTACCTGAAGTAGTTTTAAAGTTACCCTTTCCAGCACTTAAAAAATATTTGAAAAGGTCGTTAATGTCTAAAGCGTATTATAGGGTCGAGGACTATCTAACAGACAAAAATGCATGGCCTACACCCGAAACTTAGTCAATAGTAATTTGTTCAAATACAAAGGCTTTATCCTGCTTTTTCTTGTCTGGGGGACACCGTTGATGCAGGAAAACATATCGAAACTTTTATGTGGTCATCTTGCACCATCTCATATACACATATAATAAGTAGGTAGTTGTAGTTATTTTATTTTATTCTTTTCTATCCTTCTCTCCCGTAAGATTTTTGGCATGTTTTCCTGCTGAACTACTGTTATTTGATATTATATTTAATTTGATACTTGTAGCTTTATATAATGCTAGATTAAGTTGTACATACCATTGTAATATGCAATATGAAATAAGTTTAAAAAATGACTGACTGCTGAGTTTCTTGCGGCGTTTCTTCTCAGCAGTGGTCTCCTCTTGGGAAGCGCTGGTAGTATCTTGACGTGTAAAAGTGCCCGAGCGGCCTACTTACTAAATAAATTTCTTTTATCTTTATCTTTTAAAACGACATTGACTCCTCTAATAGGTAATAAATTAATTGAAAATTGATTTTAGATCCAAAGCTATAACTAGATGATTTTTGCCGCAATCACTTTAGGCCAGTTAGATCCTGCTACAAAGTGGCTTTTGCTGCGACACATAATAACAGGTACAGGTGTAGTGCATAATTGTTTTCCTTCGTATTTTCACGGAAACGTACGAAGGTGTCATGCTACTTCAGTCAACCTCAGTAGGTACTTTTTGTACTGTGACCGACTGAAATAGCAAGACGCGTTCGTACGTTTCCGTAAATATACGAAGGAAAACAATGATGCACTACATCTGTACCCACCTATTATTATCGACAAAATGGAATTCGACTGTCATTTCATTAAACGCTTTTTTCTACAAACACTAGTGATGTTCTCAGGATATGTAGAACATTAATTACGTAGGTTAGGTTAGGTTAGAATTGTGACCACCAATAAAAATAACTCATGCGGCGAGAAATAAACCTTTCTATTAACTGAAAGTTCTTCTAAATAAAACGCTCGTTGAAAAGTGTTACGATAAATTCCTAGCTACCCCATTATAACACCTTTGGAATTCGTCGCTGCGTTATAACGTTATTCCAGCCACTGTTTTTCCGCAAAATTTTAATCAGAGCTCGTAAACTCTGGACCCCTCGCTCTCGACTACCATTAGCATCACAAAAGCAAGTGTTTCACCGAATTAATGGGCACTCCTGCCTGAGCAAACGCCGAGGATCGAGGGCCCACGGTTTTTAGGACTTCGCGCAAGACGAGTGTTTGAAAACAATTCATTTCCTTGCTTGAGAGCCGAGGGGGGGGGGGGGGGTATTGCTACTGTTGTCGTGAAATGTTTATTTGGGCCTGACGCACTTAACAAGCGAAAGACAAAGAATTATTTGAAATAGATACGGTTACAATTTCTTACGTTGGAGTCTTTTTACTCTTTACTCATTATTATTTGTATTTGATAGAATACGATGACCGAGTTTAATTGATGTATTGCATCCTCAATGCTTGTTATTTTATAGACGGTTTACTCTGCCCACCATAATTAATACACTTGCTTCTTGTTGGACTATATTTAAGATCACCACTTGCTTGCAGGCTTGCAGGCAGCAAACAAACCACCATTATAAGTCGGGCATCAAGATTGCAAAGGAGTTGCCAACCCTGAAAACTAAGACGTCTTTGCTGACGTATGGGGAACATTTACAGTGTGGGGAACACTGACATACAACGGTGAGCACACGCCGCTACTCGACAGCACAGTTCTAATGGAACGTGGACAGAATTAAGGAAAACATCAATGAGAGGACGACGTCATCACGACGTCATGTGTGAGGTTGCTGGGTGTTTTTTACTTAGGTAATCCTCGGAATCTTCACTGAGCAAGATATACGATTGGTAATAGGGCAGTTGAAAGGAGACCAAAATAAATAAATCAGCCAGCCTTTCTCCTTCCCATCAACATCAAAAGCTTATATAACACACCAAGTGCCAACTAACGATCAAAACAAAAAGTCATTACGCGCATATGGACGTCATACCCCTATACCACCTTTTTCTTTTGACTGGCATACGTCATAGCGTATTCAAATTGAATTAGTGAGTGTCTGAGTTAATTACGACGGCGCATCCTCGAGTCGAGAGGGAGAACAAACGAGACAATTACGCGGACAGGTGTCGAGGGCCACATACGAATTGCAAAGCGGCTCCAGCCGAGGGCACCCGACGTTAAGTTTGTTTTGACTCCGAATTTAAATGCGAAAGACTCGAGGGCTGGCCGCGCGGGCGTAACGCAAGGGCTGTCAATCTGTGAGCAGGGTTGATGAACTGAGTGAGGTGCTCGTCTCAAGACGAGTCAATGTAAGCGTAGTCATAGAAAACTGCTATTTTTGATTCATCTTCAGACGAGCATCTCATTTCTGATCAGTTTATTATTCCAGCCTTAATGGAAATAATCTGATAATGACACCAAATACACTGGACCGCAAAACTAGGTATCACACTTTTAATGAACATGTCATAATATGACATTTATATTATAAAGTGTGATACTTATTGTTATTGTTGTAACAAAAACGATAGTAGCTTGATTTAGAAAGTACTTATTTGAACCAAAACTATTGATAATCTAATCCTCCAGAATCGTTTACATTAGAATTAAGAATCTAGACTAAGGCTGATTGATCTAGACTTAGTAACGTCACCCGGATATGACAGCCCTAACTAAGCGTTTTATTGAAAAATGCCAACCTTTATAATTTTTATATAAATTGAACCTGTAACGGAGTGCTGGGCCCCGAACGCCCTCGGTGTAATTGCACTCTGGACACGGATACGTCCCAACTCTTTTGAGGATTCGCGAGGGCGTGATATTGTTAACGAGACTGTGCAAATAAATTATTTGGAGTGCACAGAGGGATCTGGGAAGGCTCTGGGTGGTTCTTATGAAGAGGTCCTACGACTCGTCGAGACCGAGAGTTATGCCGCTTTAAAATGAATATGGAGACTGATGATTGACGAATGTTTCTCGTCGAATATTAAATAAGGTAAAAGCACCTATTATAGCCAATGCTCCAGTACCTAATGAACATTAACATTTTTTTAAATGCAAATTTATCAGTACTGAACATTTTATTCTAATAGTGGTCCTGAATATTTTCATATAATCTACTTGTAACACTAAAAGCATATCAATCTCAGAAACTTATACTTATGGGATCGTCCCTAATTGGAGCACTGTCCATAATAGGCGCTTTTACCTTAGTCAAGTGGCGATTCTAGCAGCTTCCATTTTGCACTGCTGTTCATGTTATGTGGAAGCCCTGTAAAAGGACCTAACGTACAATTTGTTGAAACGATCAATCAAATGTAACGAGGGTGTACTCGTAGGTATATAGGAAACCAAGTAGCTTGGTTCTTTTGCAAGATTGCTCTTTGACAATCACGACCAGAGATCTTTTAGGAAGTTTATTTACTAATGCCCGTACCGTAACCAATATTCAAACAAAGTATAGATAAGGTTTTTTTTTATATAGCCTCTTTATTCCTCAATAAAACAATAAATACAGTATTATTTCACAATATCATTAAATTACATTTCATTTTCATACATGATTATAATTAAGTATATATTTTATCATTTCATTTTTTTAAATTTCATTTGTTTTTTCATGCATTAATATTTCGCATTATTTTAACATTATTAACAAGTATAAAATCATATAATTATTTATTTAAATCATTGAGGACCTCTCTACGAGTAAAGGCCTCCTCCATATCATTCCATATATCTCTCTCCTTTGCCTTTGTAATCCAGTATTTTCCAGCAGCTCTATCTAACTCATCTGACCACTTTTCTTTTGGCCTACCCTTTTTTCGCTTTCCAAGTGGTCCTGTCCAAGAGGTTACTTTATTTGCCCATTTGTCCTTGCTCATACGTGCCACATGGCCTGCCCATTTCCATTTTAGTTTCTTACAGTGTTGTAATGCGTCTATTACGTTTGTTGTCTTTCTTATATCCGTATTACGTTTCTTATCTCTCCTCTTTATTTTTAAAAAAATTTTTAAAGATAAGGTTACTTCAACATAAACTTGACAATTGCTACATATAAAATTTTCATTTGAAGTAACTGTATCCTACCCGTGGTTTAAATATTGGGTACAGCCATTAGTTTCGTCTAGTGGCGTATGAGAGTATGTTGTAGACCGAGATGGCGATTGATTTAGCGCTTTGTACCATAAACGCAACACTTTAAACCTGAGATCTCAAGTCACCATAACAAGGTTCATATCTCTGAAGAGCGCATATACTATCAACGTCATAATTTCGTGGCCACTGTGGTACCTTGTCACTTCCACTCGCTGGACAATTCGTATGGCATTTAGATGATAACGTTAAATGCGACAAGGTACGAACGTGGGTATTTACTTGTGGTGTTGGTGTACGTGGGCCGGCGGCGGTCCCACGGCGCACCGCCGCGCAGCGCGGTTTATGGCCCGTTCGTGCGCCCGCGGCGACGCCTCGCGCACGACCGCTTGGGAACCGAGGAGCATGCTTCCTGTCTGTCACCAGCTATGAACTATGTTTTTCAAGATAAAGGAGCCTTGACGATCATCAAAAAGTATTTTACCTGGGGCCAGTATGTCACTAGTCCTTAAAGGATTGTTGAGTTTGGTCTAGGTAGGTGGTTTTTGTGTTGTGATGATGGCTCTGATCTTTATCACCATTATCTTTTAGTGCGACTAACTATAAGAACAAGTATAACACAGTGTATTTCAGGTAATAATGTTCGTAAGGAATAATATTTCATCCTTTGCACGCGTCAATATTCCTGGCAAGGAACTCCGCCACACCGGGCGTTTGAGAACAGTTCCCCGTCGCATGGCACTTGCGGGTAAGAACCCGCGTGTCATCGGTCCTACATACTATGAGCGTCTACCCGCTAAACTTAAAAATGTATATCCGACGAAGCATTTAAACATCAGCTTAGAAACCTTTTATTGGATCATCCATTATACTCCGTCGATGAATTTATGACACTTATATTGTAAAATTATTATTGTTTGTTTGACCTTTACTTCTTGCATATTGACTTCGGAAACTGACCATTTATTTATTAGTTGATTATGTACTTATTAATGTTGTCTTTGATTATTTGTGTGTTATTTTTATTTTATTACCATTTTATTATTTTTGTATTAATGTTGACGATACCAATGTAATTTCATATTTTTTGACATGCAATGCAATTAATATTGTAACATTACATTGATGAATAAATAACTAAACTAAACTAAACTAAAAACCTTCTCATCCTCTCTTAGCATTTGTATTATGATCGTATGATGTGGCCATCGTACTTAATTACACAATCATACTTTTTTTAAATGATATTGGAGACAAATTCATGTTCTCGGATCTCACGAAAGCCGAACCCAAGTCCCAACAAAGTCTATATCTCTCCTCCTCAGTCGTGATAGTGTAAAGGAGGAGGCTATAGTTCCGCTGGCCGGTCCAGATGTCACGCGCCGATAGCGATGTTTAAGGCCGGCATCAAACACACTTTAGCCCGCTATCTTATCTGTGGTCCGTTCTCTTATCAGTGGTCCGCTCATCTCCGTTCATTCATAAAAGGGCTAGAAGCTTGTTTGTTACGGGGGTACGATGTGGTGAGAATCTTTGTTGCGATTGGTCGATATTCTAGATCTATCTTCGTTTATATAGACACTCGGAATAATTCTAGGTAGCCTAGTCATCTACTTAGTCCATTTTCTGTTACGCCTATCTCGATTAATATCTAAAATAGATTTTTTTAAACATTTGGGTCAGGAACAGTCCCTATTAACATCAATATTGAATGACCTATTTTTTAAATTAAAAATAATTAATAATATGTTTCTATAAATTAAAAATAATGAAAATACAAATCTTTTATTTGGTTTTACAGCTCAGGGGTCGGTCTAGTACCTACCTATATGTTAAATTAAACGGTGACACTTTGTAAAAAAGGAATTCATTCAAAAGTTAATTATTTTTAACCGCAATAAAGTCACTATTTAAATGATTTTTTTCGTAACTTAGTATCGCTGTTGGATTTAACGTGTGGACTATTAATGCTTGTTTCACATCTTCTTTCTTTAATTTTGGTTTTACATAAAGATACGTTTTTCTTCCGCAAGTAAAAATGTGTAATTATCATCGAGTGCTCAGTTTAGTTTCTAGCAACATGACTGCAAAGCAACTGACGCAGTCCGCACTTCAACTTTAACTCCCCTAGTCCTATTAATCATCAACCGGAAAGTCATCACCGGCGCAGTCATTACCTTATAAGCTGCGCAGACGCCGGCATCGACCAGCGCGGGTGCGCGGGCGCAGGCGCGGGTGATCGCGCGCAATTACTCGCGCGCCGAGGGCCGCCGCGGACGGGTTGAGTTGAGGGAACAACTGGAATTTGAGTACAAAGTGAAAAACCCTTTTTTTTTAATTCGAACTCTCTTTGGATTTAATTGTTAAGGTTTTATTTCTGTGAGATTACCTTAGTACCTATTTTAATTTATAATTAAACAGTCGTGTATGAAAACCACGACGGACAATTAAACTTATAGTGAAGAGCAATGAAAATGGGTCATTTTAAATAGAATTACCATATAATGTTTTAATTGCTCCTGAGTGTATTTAATAAAACCATTGGACAAAAACAAAATTTTCTTAATTATGAATAAAAAATGCTCGGGGGTTCAGCGCTAGTTCTCTTGCTGGCGCAGTAAGAATAAGAATAGAGGCTCCAAACAATATTTGAACTGTTGTGTACCTAGGTTCATGATTTTTATCCCTATTAGTAAAATATACTGAACCGCAGGATTGCAAATTAATAATTTAAAAAAACATTTGAGCAGATTTTAGGCTAAGTAACAAAAAAGTTATTTCATTTGTCACGAGTTCATATGACATGTCACATTGAGCATAATATCGATGGATTAAGAACGCGGAAAAGTAGTTACCTACCTATAAACCTACCAATTTACATTATAACACCCTTCAGGTCTGCAAAAATGTATTATTCTGGGCTAAAAATACTACTGGCAGTATAACAACCATCAATGTACCTATACCTCAAACGTACTTGACTGTGACCTGAGTGGTCAGGGATATACTGAAATTCTAGCTTTACTCTTTGTTTTCTTTCTTTGTAAACCGTTCCCACCGCGTATTAACTTCAAACCTAGCTCTCATTGCAGATCGCGGCTCAGATCACCGATGGCATCTCGCACGTTACAGCGTTTGTTTTGAAATTTCCAAAAACAAACATTCAAACTTCGAACGAGTCGTATCGCGAAAAGGCGCTGAGAATTCGCGATTGGCCCGCCCCCGCGCGGTCGGCCAATGGCAGCCGAGCGCGCGCGCCATTGGTCAACGGTTGCCGCGAGGAAAAAACGCGCGACGGGAAAAACAATGGCACTCACTTGCACAGAGCACTTGAGTTTGCTCATTGTATCACCAGTCTAATTAGAGCCGTGTGGTGTGGTATTTTGCGGGGCGGCAGGGCTCCCGCTAGCGTGGCGGCTGGCTGGTTTATTACGTGTAGTTATAGTGCACGTAATGTGATGTCACTGCGACGCCTGTGTGCGTGACGTTCAGGCATCTGACGCCAGGTGGCGGTGAAGTCCCGCATCGGCCGTAGATTAGGACCGCAATTAAATTTCTTCATTCAATAAAAACATATAGGTCATAAGATAGTTGCTATTTTAAGTTGTCTTAGATATGGTCTCATACCTACAGATAATACAATTAATTTTATATAAAAGTTACAATTAAATAAAGTAATATCGGGTCACAATCTCACTCAAATTGACATATTGCCAAACTGAGCTCTTGGCTTGTAACAGGATTGATAAATAAATACATAAAAGACTCAGAAATAATTATACCTACTCGTGCTCATCACGTCACGTTCTTATCACAGAAATATATGCCCTGACCGGGAATCGAAGCCGGGTTCGCTAACTTTGTAGGTAGGGTCACTACCGACCAGACTAATGTGTACCTAATACTTAAAACAGTTTTTCGTTTGAAAATGCATTTATGGAACAAAAGAAAATAACTTTTATTACATTTTCAAAATGGTTAACCAATTGTAATAAAATCAATATGTGTGATGGTCGAGTGGCTCCACACAGGCTAAATTAAGTCATTAGTTCAGTTATCCATGATGCAGTAAATTTTAACCAATCGTGTTTATTGCCCTTAAATGATAACCGCAAGTGATACTGTGGCGTGGCTCGTGATACTTTGTAATGGTATCTTGAAATAATCCAAATTAACTTGCATATAAAACATTGAAATTCTCAGCACAAACACTATGAAAATTTAAAAATGTGAAATTTTTACTTTAAGACGACTTATAGGAAATAAATCGCTAAAGCCAAATTTATCAATATTATATTAATTTATTAGCTGAATTTTACTTTCAATCGTGTAATGGCATGCTGGAAGATAATTATGTTGTCATTTAAAGAAAACATTAAACACTCCCGCGAAAAGTCGCAGTCAAACTCAACTGTTTTTTTTTTATGGCGTAGAGAAGGCAAACGAGCACAAAGCTTATCTGATGGTAAGTGGAAACTGTGACCCACAGACATTCGCATTCACAAGACTGCAAGCCTAGGACTGCAAATGCGGTGCCAACTATGAGGACTAAGATGGAATGCCTCTATGCTAGTCATTACACCGGCTGTCTTATCCCCAAACCGGAACACAACAATGCGAACACTGCTGTTTGGCGGTAGGTTAAAGGATAAGATGGTGGTAGCGATCCGGACGGACCCTGCACAAGGTCCTACCACCCGCAAATGTTCTTGTGACTAAATTGCTATACCTACATATAACAGGGTTCTATCTATGATAACTATTCCGTCAAAGCCCCACTCGGTATGGACATAGAAGTCACCAACATAAAGTGCCTCACTAACCGACGCGCTCAGAATCCTCACAAATGTTCTCTTCAAACACCGATTCCTCCCAGACAAACGTCAAACCTGGCACCCTCGGAGGTGTGAACCTCACCTGGAGCGTCGGCACGGGAGTCGAACCCGCGACTATGTCAACACATCGATTCCAACTAGCCGACAAACGGAGGGGACGGCTCTAGCTGATTTGAAGACAAATATGTACTATCGAACCAACGGAACCCTGACCCACCATAGAACCTTGTCACAGTGATTGACGTTAGGACTGTCATACGAAGCTATACGACAATCGTACGTCAATCATTCTGACAAGGTTCCATGGTGGGTCAGGGTTCCGTTGGTTCGATAGTATGTTAAATCTGTATGGACATCAAGAAATTATAATAAAAACAGGTGTTTACAAAAAACCGGTCAAGTGCGAGTCGGACTCGCGCACCGCGGGTTCTGCACCGCCGCACAGAAAGTATTATTATGTATCGTTTTGAATTAGATTTCGAATCGCATGAGCGCGAAGTTGGACTTGGCCATTGTTTTTTGTATTTGTTGTTTTAATAGGGTTTGGTTTGTGTTTAAGATACAATAATAAAAATAAGAAAGTCAAAGTCAAAAGTCAAAGTCAAAGTTCTTTATTCTTCAATTTAGGCATAATATAATGCACCTATGAATGTCAAAAAGCATTACCACCGGTTCGAAAAATAAAACCTTTGCCCCGAGAAGAACCGGCGTAAGAAACTCGGCAAGGTATATTTTTTTCAAGAAAAAGGTTTACATCATTACATTATAATTATAAATAGTTTACAATATCACGGTATTTTTGTACAGTAGGTGCACCTTTTTTAAGCGTAGATTACTCATGCAGGACGGACGACTCACTGCCAAACATCCCTATCCATGATATAATCGTTTACTTTATAATATGCTCGGAAAAAAACGTTTACCCTGTAACGTCACTTGTTATTATTTTGTTTGTAAATCCGCCGTCATAACACATGCGATGAAAAATCTCTGTCTATTAAAGTTCAAAAGATACAGCTCTTTAAAGTTAGGACAGACGGACGGACAGCGCAGGCCCATTAATAGGCGCAGTGGGAATTGGGCTTCCCTTCGGATACGGAACTCTAAAAAGTCTAGGATTTCTTCTAGGTTATCTTTGGGTTAAGCGTTTGTTTTGAAAGGAAAGTAAGGCTTACACTTATTTTTACAAGAACGACTATAGCATGTTATCGAAAGCAAGCCTGTTTATAACTACAGTACCAGGCAGATACGAAAGCTGCAGTAAGCAGCAGTAAAACAATGCTAAAGGACGATGGGTAAAAATGTCCCCCCCCCCACCAACAGTGATGAAACATGTGCCAGTTTATAGATCTTGGCAATATGATGTATTTTTTCTATGGCGACGATCACCATATGTATGGGGTTTTCTTGAAAAATCATAATCTTATCGTATGGAACTATGGAATTTGTTTGAAAATGAACACGTATGTAGATGATTTGCCTTGCCTGGCCCTTTGTTTTCATTAAAAAAATCCCATTGATTTTGCTACGAAGATAAGTATTTTGTCTTTTATTGGGTCCTAATGAACATATAGACCTGCAGCCCGTTACTGTTGGAGGGGGACGGGGGGACGGGGTCCATACAAAATTGCCCATCACCCTTTATTTGTTGCGTGTGAAGGAATAGTAAATTCCTCCTAATATAACAGCATTGTTTTACTGCTGTCAACATTATACATATTTAGAAACTTCATGGTGGTGCATGCATCAGGATTGACTTCTTATCGCCCGGGCACAGACTACTTAAATTCTGATTACTTTTCAAAATCGCAACAAAGAAAAAGTACCTAGTTATTTCTCAGTAGGTATGTTAAAAAGAACAATTGTCAGTTTTGCGAGGCGCATTGTAATTGCTTTTAAATGTTAAAATAACATACAGAGTTCGTCCCTAGATCACCTAGGCAGCTAGCAGAAAATGTCGCCATTCCCAGCAATATATATAGCAGGCCGTCGAACATTCACAGAAAACACCAACAGTCGTCACGTTTCAAAAGGCCCGCTTAAACCTATAAGGGTACCTGTAATTACTTCAACATTGTTTGCAAAGATCATTACAAGATCTACAACAATAACCCTCTAATAGGTACACGTATGCATCGTTATGCAGATGAGATGGTCGGTGGACGCCGACGGGCGTGCGCCGGAGTCGCTAGCGTGCCGTCGCGGCGTTGGCACCTTAGTGATATGACTGTTTGTTTGCGTCGCACCGTGTGTCGTGGGTGAGGATGATGCATTTACTCTAATTAATAATTATAATAGATTTATGAATATACTAGGTTTTACTTGCGACTTGTTCCGTTAAACTTATGTGGGTACCTACCGTTATTTAATTTGGTTGCTATTAGAATGTTCCGAAGCAAATGCTGTGATAAAAAACATAATCACAACATAAGCAATAATATTATTAACTAAGTCCCCGTTCTGTTTGTTTATAATTATTAGCGATGATTTAATAAAAACTACTCATCGGATTTTTTATGCGGTCTTGTTTAAATATTGGTTTATGCATCTTTAAGCAAGATGTTACTAGCGTAGCGTGGGGTTACGTGTACTTACGATCAAAAAAGGATAGAATTATTGTGTGCGGTGAGTATTATATTTATATATATATATATATATATATATATATATTTTATGGCATAGAGAAGGCAACCGAGCACACAGGCCACCTGATGGTTAGTGGAAACTGTGACCCATAGACATTAGCATAAGACTGCAAATGCGTTGCCAACCCTGAGGACTAAGATGGAATGCCTCTATGCTAGTCATTACACCGGCTGTCTTATCCCCAAACCGGAACACAACAATGCGAACACTGCTGTTTGGCGGTAGGTTAATGGATAAGATGGTGGTCCTACCACCCGCAAAATTTGTATGTTATACGCGCATTTTATCGCAATCCCAACAATCTGTACTCATAGAAAAGTTACACTTCAGTAGCTTTACTCGCAAAATATGTGCGCACACATACATAAATAATACTCTATATCTCATTTATCATTATGCTTTCATTACTTATGAGGTTACTATAACTTTTTGCCGCTAATTTACCCACTTATATCGTCAGGAGAGGTGATGATTGTGTACAAACCCATTATGATACAGCTTTATATTAGGTAAGGCATTATTTTTAAGCAACGTATTAATCCTGATATAGATCCTTGTCCATATTGGTTATCTGTGCGTCACATAAACTCGTTGAGTAACTAATTTTCAAACCTTAAAAATATCTAAACATCATAAAAACATTATAGCATATTAAATGTATTCGAAACAGTTCAGAATCTAGCTGGTCTAGATGCTTTTGCATTCCTAAAAAATGTGGTCTACCACCCTACAGTTGAAGTTTATTTGCACGTTCGATTTTCCCTATTATTATGACACACAGATATTATGACAGTGCCAAATATCAATTTTAGCGATAATTATTTAAATCTCACAGAAACTTTTGTCAAAACTGGTAGACCACTTTCTTGGCCGACCGTACAACAGAGTGTGTTATTGCAAAAACAACTGAACATCTGAAAGAAGTTTCCCGCCAGGCAGGCTCACTTGGCAGTTGGCCTTGTCTTTAATTATGACACTGAATCCTATTAAACAATAATCATCCTATAAACCCCTTCCAATCGACAGTCGTGTCTTATTAACAGGTTTGTTTTATCGCGTGCCAACGAAATTAAACCTTAGGATTACTAGACAAGATAATATTTTGCCAAATTAATATAAAATCTCAATTGTTTTTTGTGGTTTTTTATGTAGTTTGCTGTCAACATACAATAAGCAGAGTCAAACATCAAGAAGTGACAGGTGACACGTCGATGTTGATGTTTCAATTTCGTTAATGAAATCATTAAAGCTTGGAAGAAAAAACGGTTTTTTAATTGAATTTTACATTTAAGGCCGTGTTCTAATTTTTTTAACTCCACTTTTCGTCTACACTGATGGACTTGTAAACAGCATCAATTTGTTTGATTTTTTTTCGTAAGTTGAGGCTCTTTATTTTTTTATTATAGTAATCTCAATGCCGTTTTAAATCATAATGGTAGCTCTTACAGGAGCTCTATTCTAATCAGTAAAACCATATCACTTTTGATGTTATCGTATTGTCTACGTAAAGACAGATTTTATTTACTTGACGGTAATGGCGGATAAAAAAACAATATAATACAATGGTTTTTTTTCTAAGAAGAGAAGGCCTTAAGAGAAGAGCTAACGTCACGTCAGCCTGATGAATACGACATACATGCAAGATGGGCTAGGCAAAGTGGAATAGGGACCTAGACTGTTAACGGTCGCTCTTTCTTGCCCCTAGTTCCCCTCTATAGAGTAGTTTCCACGCATGAAAGGTTTACGTAGGTATCACTGGTTAGTTAGGAAACTGTAGTTGTTTGTGTTACAGCTGAATACATCAATATAGCACCTTGTACCTTATTACTTTGTCTATGTAAAAATTGTAACAGCGGTTAAAGTGACATGGTACTAAAGTGTACACATATTTATGAACTCGACTGTACCACTAGTATTTACATAACTGTTTTCTGCGTACAGCAGTAAATCATAGAAATTTATTTCGACAATACTTCAATTTTACCTGGCTACCGAAGGAGGGTAGATAATGTTGTTGACCTCTGTATGTGTGTTTGTTTGTATCGATTTTTGTTTGTGATGGAGCTATATCGACAAACGTGAGTGGGGGTAGGACCTTGGGCAGGGTCCATCGCTACCACTATCATATCCTTTAAAACCTTCCACCAAGCAGCAAAAATCGGTTTTAAAAAGCTTGTCATTTGTTAGACTGGTTAACTGAGAAGGAATCTATATATAACTGAGAAGATTTTCTCGTGGCATCGCTTGTGATAAGCTTGAAACATAGAGTCCGTGTTTTTCTTATTATCGTGATGATAATACTGGTGGACGAACGGGGAGAAGCTAAGGAATTTGGTGCAGTTGTCATGTTTTTGGCAAAACTTTAAACCAACCAAAATTCGCCAGACGTAAGTTGGAAAATACGTCACGACGCGCCAGAAGCTTATGGGATTCAAATCGTCACAGCCTTTATTCGTTCGGCCACTCCGACTCCAATTCCGATACGTTAATGATATCAATTGACAAGAAGTGACGTTAGAATTCATAGTAATAGTAGTTTACGCGACAGTTGCATATTGCCAATTACGCAGAGTCGCGTACAATGCTTTATCTAATTATAAGTACTCTAAGACGGGTTCAGAAGCCGAAAGGCAAATGACCAGCATTACCTGTGGTAGTAGGTGACAGCGATGACAGCTGTAACGTAATGACATTACATTATCGAATATTGTAAAGTAATGAGATCCAAATTTGGAACATTTTCCAAAATTAACAGCTGTCATCGCTGTCACATACTACCACAGGTAATGCTGGTCATTGCCTACGGGTTTTAAATGCATAATAGAGGAAGTCACTGAGATGGCAAACGATCGAATAAAACGCTACGTCCTGATTGTAAGATGGGCTCTGAAGCGCACATTCGTAACCTGAAGGTTCCTCAAAGGTTTATATAGCTAAATATATAATAAAAGACCGCGACCGTGCATTTATTCGTAACAGTGGTTATAAATCAGTAGAAATTAAAAAAAACAACCATACTATATGGCTGCCATATTTTAAGCATTTTACGTCAAAAAGATACAGTTACGTAGAAATTGGCGCCCTGCAAGTTTAGTTTATTAATTCATGAATTTCATGTTGCGATATAAATTGCAGAAATAAAAAATTCGTTGCATGATTATCTAATAGTATTAGGTTTATTTAAGTATAAATGTGTTATAGGGATCCCATGTGGAGGTGCGCGGGCAGTATAATAAGTAAGTCATTGTTCTCGGTACCAGCCGGCGAGCCGTCGACGGCGCAGTGAACCTTATGTCAGTGGCCTAAGACCCACAATCTGTTAAGTGCCGTGGTGTAGGGAACACTCGGTGGAAAAACGCGGCTGACTGACATAAATATTGTATAGACGAGCGCGGAATGATGATGAGCTACGTTTTTGTCTCGCGGCTACGCGCGCCCAGTGTCGCCCAAACTTTAATGTCTTGTAAAATCCTATTAAGAAGCAAATGTAGTGTTATTCTCCTAAACAACTGAATTATTAAATCATTTGACGAATTCGATAGGTCGAGGTTCGATGGTCGTCGACAAGTCGACGTAAACTGTGACGGGAGTCAAGTATAGAGGTAGAGGTGAGTAGTTTAAGAAGAGACCTAGTAATTTCGATACGTACCTACTTCACACAACAACTACACACACATTTTTGTACTGAGGAACCTGCTACTGACGCGGGCCTTATTACAAGGGTCGGTCCTTGCGTTTTAATGTATGTGTATAAACTCTTTATATTTGCATGTTTTAATTATGATGAAGCAACCAAATTAAAACATCGTAGTAAATCACGTCGTTGTTGAATCGCAACATAAAACATAAGTAGGTAATATTCTTTTCATCACACTTGCTCGTAAATGGTGTTATTCCATGTCTGTATACAGAAGGACAATGGCCTAAATTGTTCCCGCGGGAATTATGGCGAGTTTGTCATCCCTAGGGAGTAATTATTGAAATTATTGAAATTATACTGAAATTATTGAAATTATACTTTATTGCGTAATGACTTTCTTTTTAAAATTTACAACTCTTTCGTACATAATTTCTGACTAAGGAGGTTTAATTTTCAGCCAAAAATTAAATCGGTTTCTAATTTCATCTTTAAAAATTAGCTATAGACTAACTTACATTACACAAAACCTATATGCTTCATTAAACTTCATTATTTTTATACCTATTTCAAGTTTATATCAACATTTATCATTAATTTTAGTAATTATACATTTTTATCAAATTGGCTGAATCTGGCTCGAATCCAGGTCGAAATTAAACGCAGTGTCTGTGGTCACAAAAAAAAAATCGTTTCCATTGACGTTCCCGTCCGTCAAAAGTTATTTCTTTATATTTTGCAGAGTTAAAGTGTTTTCTCTTTGTTTTTTTCCTCGCAAATGTGATGAAAACCATTGTATGTATCTCAGGCAGTAAGGGGATTACTAACTCGAGTCATTAAAAGCCCTCCGCCTTCGGCGTCGGGCTTCTAACACTCTCGTTAGTAATTCCCTTCATACTACCCTTGATGCACAATGTACTATACTTTTGCTATTTACTTACACGAGTATTTTAGGTCAAAAATCATTATTTTTTTGTTTTTTTTTGCTTTCCATGTGTTTTTAAAGATGGCCGAAAAACAATATGAGTCTCACTTGTTCTATCCGTCATGATGACAACATGCAATTTTACAGTAAATACGTACGTTTATTTCAATACAACTGATGGACCCTACATAACTCATTGACAATTAATAATCTATTTTTAATTATACTCATTCGTTTTGACTCGGTGTCATAATATACGTTTTTAGGCAGTTGTAAAACTAGCTAAAAAATTGAGCTTGTCACACTAAGCATACTTTTCTGATTGTTTTAATTTAAGTACATTTTTTACTCTTCCTTTAACAGGACAATAAAGTTAGAGAGCCGCAGAGCGTGCACAGCAGCGGCGCACGCGCACGGCCCGGCGCGGCCAGCGCCCGACCCGGCGTCCGTCGTCGCCGACTGCAAGAAGGTCAATATTACTTTCATCATCATCACGGGACGGACATATGTGACCGGTATAGCGCTGTCCCCTTCACTGCCTGGCACTTGGCAGGTTTTAACACCTCGTAAGATGGCCACAGGTCTTACAGAATAGAAGAAACGTAAGTAACCGTAAGAAGCGGAGTGGCCAAAGATCCTCGTCCAAGAGTGGTGTTCATTTTTTTGGCACGGGGACGGCAAACCAGCCCGCAGGTTCCGTTGGTGAGTGGGCTCTGAAGGATTTCAATTGCCTAAGGAACCCTTAGGTACGTATGTATAGTTCAAACCCTACTAACTAAGTATTTTGAAGCAGATGTTATTGTGGAAATTGGCTTGAATTGGAATGACAGTACAATATTAAGGTTTCTATGAGTTGATCTAATGTTGGAGCCAGAATATAGGTCCGGGATCTCCGCTCCGCTCGACTTAACGTATACTCAATCATGTTTGAACTCGTTCAATTTCTTGATATGCAGAATGGCTGCAAAAAATGCATCGTCGGTAAAAAAGCTTGTCAATATTTTAGATACTTATTAACTGGCGGTTATTGTACCCTATAAGGAATGAGAGTGAATGAGTTCGAATGTGAGCAGGTAATGATGAACTAATCAACACCAAAACCACTTAAGATGGCGATCCACAATTAAGTGTCATTCCAGACGTTCCTGCAGGAATAAACGGCTCGCGCCTACGCAGCTCGTTACAATTCGGACATTATACAATTAGGACGATGAAATTGAACTTTAACATTGAAGAAATAAGGTGCTGGATGTGGGGGTTACGTGGTGGAAATTATACAAAAGAATTCAAAACAGCAACAAGTATGATTTTATTGTACGAGTATAAGGATTATTTAGCACAAAGATTTACAAGTTCCAAATGCCTACGAATAAAGATGCATGAAAGTAAAGTTGAAAAATAGATTTAAAAAGAATGACATAAGTACATGGCAGGATATCGATTCTAATTTATTCATTGTACGTAATAGTACCTATTTATTTTTGTTTTTACAATCGTGTTGTAAATCACTGGCATCTTTACTCTAGTGGGTTTCAACTTTGTTTTGGCCCCCTAACATCCTCTTTGTCACTTGGCAACATAATACACCTACCACAAAATTAGATCCATTTAGGTTGAATATCATAGATTATTCTCAAGCAATTAAAAATGCTTCTAAAAATGTTGTCTGAAAAGTTTTTTTTTTACCAAATAAAAAACCCATTTAATTCTTTTTCATTGCAGGATACAGTTTGCTGCAGTCGCGAGAGGAGGGCGGGGGGGGGAGCACAGGATCACATTCCCGGCTGCGCGGGCGCAGCTCGTTGGTATGCGCGAGCGCGTCGCGCGCAAAAACGACGCCATTCTCTACGTCCCTAAACGTTCCATCAACGATTGATTCCCGACAGACAGAACTGGAACTCTGTTGCATTAAATTTACAACTTCGGATGATCCATCCTTCTCACTCTTTACTTATGCTCAAATCGAGAGGA
Organism: Acleris sparsana; assembly: GCA_923062465.1. NCBI lineage: Eukaryota > Metazoa > Arthropoda > Insecta > Lepidoptera > Tortricidae > Acleris > Acleris sparsana. The sequence goes on from OV281288.1 coordinate 588,316, forward strand.
AGAGACATCCTAACGTAACTTTGATGAGATTTAAAATAGCAGGGTCAGTTTTTGAAAGATTTCGTCGTTCACAATGTCCCGCTATTTTTTAAGTAATGTATAATTCGGTGGGAACGCTCGCAACGAACGCAGAACAAGAAAGCGACAGCGACTGATCTACATTTTTGGCAAGAAAGGGGGCTTGGTGGTCGGAATGTTGGGGGTATGTGCGTTTATGTTGACGACGTCGCGACGGTGTATAATTCCTCCATTTTACATTACAGTCTTTCTTGTGTTATTCGTAAACTACTGAGCCTGTATTTGACGTCGGCTGAGTGTTGTTCTACACATATGGTATTGAATGAAATGATGAACGGTGTGCTCTGGACCGTTATATCTTACTCGCTTACCCTACGGCAAAGCAGCACAATTTTTAATGTTGTCTTTAGGTCTAGAGGGTAAGATAGCGTCTGAATTGTAAATTTTCAACATAGTCTTTAAGTTTAGCGAAGTATTTCTAATCATGATAAAACCCTACCACTAGGTTTGCGACCTATTTGCCTTCTTCTTCTTTTTTATTTACGGCAATTTCGTAGCTTTTTTAATGTATTAATACCATATAAACAGAAGATGAAGTCAAAACAAATGCTCAATACTCAAAACTGAATTATTTATTGCTTATCATATTAATTATGTAGTAACCGTCGGTATTGGTCAGTATTACGGTAAGGTTCAAGCTGCACTGCCCACTGAGAGTTTACGGAGTTCACAAAATGTAAACATATTTAGTTATTGTCTTTTGTGGAGGTGCTTGTGAGACCGCCTCATGTCCACAGAGAAACGCAGTACGTAATAAAAAGAAAACGGCCCGGGAATACTAAGCAGGCCTGCAACCGCGGACGATGCGTGCTGCTTCTAAGACAGATACATTTTTGGTTAAATCATTTGTGTATATAATTGATGAAGGAATAGGTACATTAAACAGTCTTGGGCACCCCAGCAGTTAGGATTTTGAGTCAAGTCAAAAAGCACTCTTAAACATATAGCCAACAGTTTCTGCCTGTGAATTGGTATATCTTGACCAACCAACTGAAACAGTTATTTTGTTCAAATTGAAAAATCCCAATTTTTATCCAAAATAGTTCGAGCCGTTTTAGCGTCAAGGAAAAAACATACTCGTTCCAGATAAATTTTAATTTAGCAATTATAATTTAGTGTGATGTGATTAAATCGTTATTGTGCTTCCTTGGCAATGGAATAAAGATACACGTTTTTTTGTTTTGTATTTTATAAACAATGACTTAGTTATTGAGCTTAAGTTTCTTACCCCAGGATTGGCAACGCAGAATCTCGTATGGTATGGAATTCTCGGATGTAAATCTCCGCACATGCAGGCTATTTCGGACCGCGGCAATCTCGGATACGGATCGGATATATGTATGGACCTACCTGGAGGAACAACTACATTTTCAAGTGACAACCATCTCATAAGTAGCAGTTTTTGAGTAAAAATTGAATTTTTCGCCAAGATAGTAGGCCTCATAGCCCACATATCATTAGGTGTCCTGGACCCTTATTTACTCTTATTGTTATCGCATGTTAACGTTATGATAGCACTTAATAAGTTGCCAGTAAAGGCAGCCAAGTCTTTGAAAATACATACCATAGGCGCAAAAACCAATTAGACTAGAGGCTTGCGGGTGGTAGGACCTTGTGCGGGGTCCGTCCGGATCGCTACCACCATCTTATCCATTAACCTACCGCCAAACAGCAGTGTTCGCATTATTGTGTTCCGGTTTGGGGATAAGACAGCCGGTGTAATGACTAGCATAGAGGCATTCCATCTTAGTCCTCAGGGTTGGCAGCGCATTAGCAGTCTTAGGCTTGCAGTCTTGTGAATGCGAATGTCTATGGGTCACAGTTTCCACTTACCATCAGGTGGCCTGTGTGCTCGTCAGCCTTCCCTATGCCATAAAAAAAAAAGGCTTTACCCTCACCAAGCCATAGAAAACACCTTTTACCAAGAGGCTCTGCAGTCAGTTCATCAGCCTTCAACAACACTCTGTATTGAACAAATTTTCTCAAAGCTTCTTTATCCCTGTTCTTTTTCCTCGATTATATCACTATTAAAGAGTGAAAGAGACACATTTAATGAAGTTGAACTATTTGTGATTCCTCCTATTTGCTCAGCGGCTATCTTTGTCCCCGACACACTGACTAAACACGCCGGTTGTTACACTTCGGCGTCATTCTTTGCGGTAGGCCGCGATATTTAACTTCGTGTTTGTACATTAGCTTCCCCGGTAACCGCTTGGACGACAATGGCTTGAGAGGACCGTGCGCCGCACAATGGGTGAGGAGCTTTGGAAGTTTTGATCAATGTGTTGTATTGTATTTTGGATTTGAAGACGCGTGACGAAGGAGTTGGTAGCATTTGTACTTTTAAGTCAAACTGGTCCGCGTTTCGACTCGTTTAAAAATAAGACGCCTTTATTAGAATTTAATAGTGTTGCCATATCACTGCACTTCTTTGTCATCTGACCGTCAGGGGCCCTAACATGGCTTCGTCTGTCACGTGACAAAGTTTGGATAAGGCATCCGTCACCTTCTGACACGTAAATACTCAAGTACGACGGTGACGGATACTTTATCCACATTTGACAAGCGATAGAGACGCACCGACGCAGCCACACTAGGCAAACACCGATTTTAATTAAAATAGCGTTTTTTTTTGTTGATGACGAGTTGTCATTTTGAGAAATCTGTGTGAATACTCGGACTCCCTGAAACTGTGTTACATTATGTAATATAATAAAACCGTCTTGAGATAGCAAATGTCTAAGTCTCAGCTCACTTACCATCATGCTCATTCGCATGGTTGATGCTGTGAAACAAATAAAATAAAACAATAGCAATTGAACAATTATATGGTCTGCATGGTTCAGCCAATCAATTAATTTGTTGGACCAATGAACAAATATTTTTTTTCTCACCTATTAATATATCAGTATTTTAACACCCTGAAATTTATTAATCATTTTCAGAGACGGTGTGCGAGTTATGTTGAACGTGACAAAGGGCGCACACAGAGCGAGGATTGTTTTGTATCTCATACAATATAAAATAAAATCGCTTTACGCTTATGTGTACTATTTGGTCGCTTACTTCGTGTTAACAGATTTTCATTCGGTTTAGTACATACGTTTGTTCCAGAAACGAAGCGGGGGCGGGTTGCCAGTTCATAATGTCATTATTGTTTCAACATTTATTTGGTCATCGCCTACACTAATGTTGAGCCACTCTAGAACTATATCGCAGAAAGCTAATGATTATGCTTGACATAATTTGTTACTCGTGAATTGACGCTGTCATCACGACAGGGTTCTATAATATGGTTCTACTGTGTTACAAATTCGGGCTGTACTACTCAAGTAAGTGTTTGAGAGCATTTCTGCGTGGATAGAGAGCACGAAGCAGGCATCACGCGCCGCCGGTCACGCGGCGACCGTTACCAGCGCGCAGAAATTTGGCGCCGCTGCGCGTGCGCCGGCGGGCGGGGAGGCCAGTGCCCACCGGCTCGGGCTTCACACAGACTTAGCCCGGAATGGAGACAGTGGCCCTATAGGTTTGAGGATGCCGTTAACCTGCCAGTTCCAATCGGGATAGACTAAAAGAATAAACAGGTAAGTACTCTATTAACGTCATTCTTCTGAGTATAGGCAATTTCAGATACTCTGTGGTATAATGGATTACTAGGTAGTGGCCACAGTGATTTAACATTTTGACAACATGACATTGAAAAGGTAATCAGACACACATGTCACATCATAGTAAGTGGTGTCTGAAACCTTCCGATGTTTGTAATATCAAGAGGGCAAATGCGTTGAAATACACACACTTTTACATTTCAAAAATCTACCAGCGCTTGCCAAGAGCGATTGCGAGTCAGACTCGCCCACCGAGGGTTCCGCGCCTGACACGGTTAACTCCCTAAATAAAGACCCTGGTGATTTAATTTAATATGTACACATTTCCGATTTTACCCCATACCTACTTGTAGTAAAAGACGGTGTTACTTGCCTAATTTCATAGTTCAAGGTCAACGAGAAATACCCTATACATTTTGATTCCCTCGCAAGTGTTGAAATACACGTTTTTGCGGCATAAACGGCCGTATCTTATCTTTGTTTTGCGTTAATGAAGAAGTTTATTTTTTTCGCAGCTTCAAGGGACTGTAGACCGGAGTACTGGTTTTAATTTCAACTTGATACCTTCACGCGCTCCTGAGATAAAGGGTCTTGACAGACAGACAGACGGACAGACAGAAAGACAGACGAACAAGAAAGTGATCCTATAAGGGTTCCGCTTTTTCCTTTTCGGGTACGGAAGCCTAAAAACCGCCAGAAACTCAATTGTCGTTGGCCTTATCAAGGGTCCTTAATTAATTTTAGTATGCAAAGTAAAAAGATTAAAATGTTCGAAACAAACAAACAACCTCCTTTGAATAAGTACCGCAAAAACATGTAGGCTTATTCCGCCTGTTTACCACGTTTCCCGCCAAGCTTCCAGATTTGATTTCAAGCACTTAGTACTAAAAGGCTATGTTAGAATGTGGCTGCAATCAACGCTGACATAATTACGTGCGCATGAGCAGCGATACTCGCATATTTGCGAGAGATTAGCGCTCAGCGCTGATGGAGGTTGGCCGTAGTGGCCATGTTGGCCACCGACGGGGTATTATCCCCTCGATTAACTCGCCGGTGCCTCGTCGACCAAAACAAAGGGGTCTAATGTGAACCGTCATACGTCACAGCTAGCAATGCGCAACTTGCAAAACATTCCCAACAGTTAAAAATAATATACTTTTCAAGAAATTACTGAGACCATCTCGGCTTTAAAAACCATTGAGAATAAACTGTTTCCTTACAAAAAATAAGGATATTTTCAGGAGTCACGGAGATTTTCATATTGAAAAGTTTTACAATTTGTAAAGTTAAATACTGTAATAGCGCATAAAAATCTACATGTTCGTTAGGCGTCCTGCCTTGACCTCCTAGTGTAGCTGTACCAAGGCCGTGGGTACTTAACTCCACATAATGCCTACGAGCTCGCAGGTCAAGTTATGATGAATGAAATTTTCAGCTATGAAAGTAGTTAAGAGAATAACCATAGGTCGTATTAGTTACCACCGGTCACATTAGCAGCCGCGGCCGCTCCGGCAACCGGTGTTACCCGCGGATCTGATCCCTTTGAGCCCGCGTGACCTGCATAATTGCATCACCCACCGACACGGAGACCTTATCCTCAGTGAATACGGTTGCCTTTGATGCAGTGACGCCGAGCAGCGGCGAGTGCATGACGCGGATGTCGGGGATGTTGATGCTGTGATAGTTCGGGCTGTGTCGTTTGTTTGCGGTGGACGTGATACTTTGAATAGGTTAGAAACTTGGTTGCAGTCGTACTTGATTTTAGCAGACACATCATGTTAATTTAAATTACCAAGAGATAGTCATCATCAACCATCGCCAGTAAATAGGCGCGTTAAGGAAAGTCAACCTGCGCGCATGTACTCGTAAAAATGTTTTATTCTCTTGTCTAATGTCGACGTTACAAGCTTGGGTATAACTTGGTAACTATTGATGATGCGGTTAGCCTCCTTAGTACTGGGTAGTGACCCTGCCTACGAAGCTAGGGCTCCCGTTTTGGATTCTGGGTAAAAGCAAATATACGTTTGATCATCTGTTGATTATATACATAGATAACCAGTATATAGCGTTATCTATAAGTAAGTAGAAGCCTAGGACTTATCGTATCTTGTAGCCTTGCAGATAGGCTCTTTTGGATACACTAAAACCCTGTAGAAAAATTTGTACAATCACGCTTCTTCTCTCTCAGCTATTCGAATGTGCGGGTTTTCTCTCTCTGTTTTACTTTACCCTATGAGCATCGAATAGTTAACTTGAGTCAGAAATTCTCATTAATACTTGGCTGCCGCTAAAGTTTGAACTCGGTTCCTTACGATCACGCGTCGACCCCCAAAGGCACTAAGGCCACTGACGTGCTGGCTTAGAAACTAGGTCCAAATTAATTAGTATACGAGTATCATCTGATATTCAAAGACCATATTCTTCATTTGTAAACTACTAACTAAATATGTTCAAGATTAGTTGCAGTATAGGTAGTAGGTACACTTATATTGGGCGTGCTACGCGGATTCCCAGTGCGCAGGCGCTATCGCGGCATCTGATGCGCGTGCGCGTCCCGCACTTGTCAACGCGCGTCATCGCCGTCTCATACAACCACTGGTTAAAAAGGAGTAACATGCGTCCCTAGAGTTTTAGCAAGGTAACATAGTCAACTTTTAGATGAAATATGTCAGCAAGACTTGAAGATAAATTCAGGTAAAATTTTGGCGTTCGTCGTCTTGTGCTCATGAGCATCTTCATACATCTTTCTTGTCGTCTTGTGATTTCATACAACTTTGTGCATTGCATTTGTTTGTACTCCTTGATGCATTTCTATTGGCAATGTGATGGTTTTGAGCTACAATGAAAGGACAGCGAGGCTAGACAAGATGCTTAACGCTAATGTAAAAGATTTTCGAAAATGACAATAAGACTGACGCAGGCGCTCGACGCGGCCGTCAAAAATTCAAAATATTTATTCGGTAAATTGGCCGCATGAGAGCTCTTTTACACGTTAACAACGTGTAAAAGAGCCCTCATGCGGCGGACGTGATATGATACGATATGGAATGAATCTACTAGCGCTTCGGACAAGACCATTATTGTGGAGAAGAATAGCCGCAAGAAACTAGCAGAAAGTAATTTTCTCAATTATAACAACTTACTTAATAATACTTAAAAGCAAGTTACATTATGAGGTAATTAATAATAATTACTATAACTAGCAAAATTAAATGATTACTAATTATCTGGTATCTGACGTCTGGCGCTTACGTCAAACCTATGCATTTTGAGTAACGATAACGAACGCCGAATGCATCTTGACTAAGGCATCAGAGCTAACTTGAAGAGTTTAGAAGCTCATTATGATTGATGTCATTCTACTCAAGAGATAAACCTAACATTGAACCATGGAAACGAGATTCTCTGCCTCACTATCTATAATTTCGGCAGCACGTCGTACTCGTAATTGACAACATTCTGTGTCAGCACTCCGCGGTAGCTGCGCGTCGTCACGGCGGCGACGCGCCGCGCATGCGTCGTGCGCATCAGCTCGGGGGGGGGGGGGACCGTTAATCAATCGAACCGTGGGAGAGGGCTCCGTGCGCCCGCGCTCACGTCCCGGCTGCTCAGGAGGTGGCAACGAGCTTAGGGTCTGTTCAAGCTCAAGGAGTGTAGGGTTAGATACATCGAAATGTCAATTCATTGAAAAAATAACCTGACGCATCTTTGAACGGTGCTTACTGATTGACTCCTTGTTCTCCTTCCCTAATTGTGGCTGTAAAAGTCAAAAAATAAAAACATACATTAATGAAATGAAATGAAATCAAGCACCACTAAGACAGGTCAACTCAGTAATGATAACACAGAATTGCGGCGGCCATGGTGGTACAATTCAGGGCGGGTGTTGATTTTTACTGGTTTACCTTTTCAATGAGACTGTCAAAAACCGGAACGAAAGGAAAAAGAAGTGAAGTGGCCCAGGACGCAAACTAGGCTTTAAAAAAGGGACATGTATCGAGGCGTCGATATATCTCCGCGCAGCTCGCACGTCAGCTCGCTGTCTCGTCAGCCTGACCGATGGCACTCCCTACACAATACCACATCACCAACGGTATCGGCTATTTATTGGTTGACGCCCGTATCATTTTGACGGACTCCGCGGACGAAAATAAACACGCAGGCGCGAAATACGAAACAATGGCGGTTTAAAATACAATGCGAGAAATACATAAGCGACATTCCCGTCACGAGCGCGCCTTTTTCGACTATTTGTGGGACCTCTCCTTATTAATAACGTGGTTTGAATTGGAAATTTGTGGAAAAAGTCGTCCGGACGCGCTGCCCACGCGGGGCCCACGCAGCGTTTCAGCGGCGGGTTTCTTCTTCCGCGTTAGAATGCATCGTCCGTCCACATAATGGATGCGATCGTGATTCAATAATCAAGCTGTAATGCGGCGCCGGGGCTAATTAGCAAGCGCGGAGAGAGAGGGGACACGACCGACCCAATTGCTGCGGTCACACTACTTACCATACATTACAATGGGAATCAGCCCCGACTCACCATCTTACCCTAATCCACTAAGACACCTCTCAAGACGCCTACGACTAACTTCCCTAAGCACACCAAATATGGTTCATTTTCATTCGTTTTCCACGACGACGTTTAGGCCGTTTAGGAAAGCAGAAAGGAAATTTCTGCGAATATACGCAAATTGTCTAATTAGCGTGTGGCTAGGTCGAAGTCGTGTTTTAATAAGAATAATGCAAATGGCGGCGATGAGGCGCTTGGTATGGGGCGCGCGTCGAGTGGTTGGGAGGAAGGTTTATGGCCATTTCGAAGACACATGCGCGCGCGCAGGTGTCCTCGACGATACATTAGCAGTCGAAGGCTATAAATGTGCTTCTGGATTCTTGCAATTTTAGCGACGTTGTAAAACTCTTTAGTGGTATTTTTCGTTCAGTCTTATTATGGTCATTGTTTCTTTAATGTTAGTGGAGCCCAATCATCATCGATATTCAATCTTTAAAAAAAATGAACGAACTCAACAATCAGTATTGTTTATACTCACCAAACACATGTTTTTTTTTCAGGATTCGATTTAATTATTAAGGATTATACTCAATCGTCTGTTACAAGTTTGTGTTATAGGTACCTATTATTGTTTGATACTTATCTGGCCATGTCTATTTACCTAAGTATTTACATTTACATTCCAACTGCAATATTATTTATACCTACACTTAAGTGCGTTTGAGAGATTTGTCAAATAACAAGTCCTAACGAAAAGCAAGCTTTAAAAAAACCCAACTGCTGTTTGGATAATGTCGTCAAAGTAATGTTACTTATTATTTTTATTTTGTATTTATCTAATTTTAATATAGCCTATGACACTCTAGTGGTTAAGACAAATCTTACCGCGTATAATTTATTAAAATCGGTTTAGCCGTTTAGTATTTACGAGTGGACATTGAGTCGGACATACATACAAGTCAAGCACATAGCCCTACTTTTGGACTTTGCCGCTGCCGGGTAAAAAAGTATTTTTCATGGCAAGGAGAAGGCAAAAGAGCATTCAATCCATCTGCTGATAAGCGGGATTTTAAACCCATAGACATTTGCATTCTCAAGACTAAAACATTGAAGTAACAATCAGCCAGAAGATTTAGAGCACGTGACACGAGCAGGTGTGCCCCTCACACCAGAGCAAAGCATAAAATAAATACAAATTAAACCATCATCCTCCAAGCCTAGTTATAATTCAGGAGATTTTCCCACAAAGGCGTAAAACGCGTGATTTACGCCCCGGGAGGAAGTCGTTAGAGCGCATGCGTGAGGGCCGCACCGGAAATGCGCAGACGTGGCTGCGCAGGACACGTCCCAGCGTTGGGCTGGCTTTTTATACTTCCTGTGGATGGAGACGGAAAAATTGTCTTTGTGTAGTTTCAGACATGTTGGATGTCTCAAATTGTATTTATAACTTTGTCCGATATTTCTCCAGCGTACCTGCACATTCGAACACAGGCTATCCTACAAGATGGAAGAAATATACCCGAAATAGCCCATCTTTATCTACAACAAAACATATAATATAAGTAACTACAGGAAATAAGATTTATCCTACCTTAGATCTTTTTGGCATGCATTCGAGTAGCTCTCGTTTATCCTAGTTCCATACGCTTATCAAACTTAACAACTTTATTTCCGTTGGTTTCGTCTATTAACACCACCACCAAACCATGCAAATTTCTTCATAGTCGGTTTGGCGGTTTGTCCGTTAGTCAGAAAGATAAACAGAGAGTCATACATACTTGTGAACTAATATTAGAACATGGATTCCAGAGGGTTTACCGTCTCTTGTTTTTGATCTTAAACCTCAAACCACACTGCCGGGTACTGTTTGTTTTTCCGGGATAGCGGATTAAGTTGAGGCGTTTATCTGTACGGTTCTTGCCAAACAGCGCCTCAATTCCCGATGTATAAAGTATATCGTATTTGACCTGTTATGGTATTGTTTTAACGCCATTACCGTCAAGAAAATAAGAGCTATCAAAACTGTGACAATACGATAACAGATCAAAAACGATATTGTTTTTACCGTGTTAAATAGAGGCCCTGGGTTATCGTTGAGATTGGCGGGAAACAATCTAGTACGACCTTTGCATGGCCTAAGCTATCCGCGCGGTCACCTTTGCTATGAAGTTGATAAGAGCAACTATATCGGTCCAATTATTTTCTGATTAATTCACTCATCAATGTGCTTAAAGTGCATTTTTTATGTCTCCACCTCGATCATATTTTGATGGAACTCAATCATGTCTTTGGCGTCCAGGAACCACTCGGATATCAGGTTATGATGGTCAGTGGTTGACAGCGATAAAATAGACGATTTTAAACATGAAACTTCCGGTAGAGTCGGACATATTAAAGAAATCACAACGGGGTTACTCACGTAAATATCTTTGCAATAAGTAGACGATATTTGTAATACAGCTTACCCTTTAGATGCCGAAGCAGATGTAGTATGACAGACCCGCGGCTGAGTGGAACCGTGTGACAGCGAGCTGTGCGCCCGCGCACGTCGCGCGACGTGCTTCCTGCGGGCCCTCGCAGAACTACTTGTGATCCTTCTCAGAAAACATTTAACTTCCAATAGTACTGTTAATTTGGACAAAGCAGACTTAGAAAAAGAGTGTGAGAGCTTAATAGATATATTAATTGTTTAACTTGATTGATAAACTTTCGAGATGAGGTGCCCCTTGATCTAAAGCCATTTTTACAGTGCGAAGAGTCAAAGTTGTTGAAAGATATTCAAAAAATGTTTTAGTGGCTTTCTTATCACTTAAATATTTACGTCAATTTCTGGTAGCCTTTCATTTAACAAATAAACTAATTACAAGTTTCTTACTATAAAATCCCTGTATAATATACAGTTGCGTAAGTTGATGAATATATTTAATACATTATTACTTAACTTACTCGTATTTCTAATCTTCGTCGGTCTGTGGGCAGACACGGCCGTTGAAAAAACTGTCAGTGTAAGTCTCTAGGTATTACTTTTAAAATAATTATTTATTACTCTATTACCTTGTAATGTTACTTTTAAGTATTGTTGTATTTTATTATGAGAACAAATTACGCAATGATGGTCTTGTCGGAAGCGCTAGTAGATTCATTCTATATTACCGAACGTGTAAAAGAGTCCTCATGTGGCCAAATTACTGAATAATTATTTTGAATTTTGAAAAATAAAGCAGTGGAGAGAGAATTCGTTGATTAAAAACACGAGAGTATAAACAAATTCGTCAACATATCGTTTTTTTTTAAATACCACTCAACAGCCTCTAATATTAGCAACGATTATCCTTCATATTTGAATGTGCATATGGACTAAGCACATTATTCGAGTGGAGCGGCCACCTGGTGGAATTACCATGGGCAAGGCTCTGCGGCGCTGGAAGAGCCTTCAATTACCAGAACTATACGAAACGATACTTTGACAGAAAGGACTTAGAACAGAATAATTCATTTCCAGTAGTTTTTTTAGATTATCTAACAATTGAAATTTTGAAGGATTAAACGTAAAAGGTCCTACGCTTACAGGTGGGAATAAAAAAAAACTACAGGGTTCGAGCATGCGAGTTCTAATAATATTTAAAAGCACTTTTATCTCAATTCTAAAATTAAATACGTTTCTGGGTTTCTGGAATATTTTTAGACTTCATTCATTAATTTAAATGAAATATACTCGTACCATAAGTCAAAACACACCGGGGAGCGTCGATTCCGAGCACATAATATATACTCGTAGTTATTTTACCATAACTGCCCCGAGCGTTGTCGTAGGGCCAATGAATTATTTACCACGGCACTTGCTACATTATTGCAAATTATGGTAAAGCACCGTTTTTGTCAGCATTACGCGCTGAATCAATTGGCACACATTCCATGCTGAAGAGGCTTTAAAATTCAATATAAAAACACTTTACAAGTTCAGTTGTGCAACCAATGACAATAAAAAGTTTTTTGGGCAGTTGTATTACTATTTTTGGGAGATAGCGGTTTATACATGAGATGAATAGGCGTCGAATAAAGTATTAAATTAACACGAGACAGGAGAGCATTTGAATTCGTAGTCGTTCGAATAATTTCATTCACTTGTAAATTATTCCTTGTTCATCAGCTTTTTGACGGCAAAATTAATGAATAAGTACATAGACAATATTTATGAATAAAATAATAATAATGAGCAGTTGTTTTTTGTTGACTTTCGAACAAGTTTAACCCTTTTCTGAGTATGACACCTTTTCGTAGAGTCAAAGCTACGAGTATGTTCTTGTAAACAGCATTTCAGGAAGCGCCTGGCCTTCGCCAAATTTGCCCAAATTATATATGTAAATGTATTTCTTTGGATTGCATTGTCTTTCTTAAAGGAATCTTAAAAAACTATCATGTTGACACGATCTAGCATTAACAACGTATTTTTATCCAACATTTACGAAAATATTAAATGTTTTGAACGCAATCTCAATTGCTGATCTTTTGTTTCCCAATAAACCGCCATAAAATTACAATACATAAGTATCTGCGTCATTTGTCTCATTGCTATGGATCTATTTTGCATCATTTTAAGTTTGAATAAAAAGTTGGGAACTCGATCCTTTTGCTGAAATGTTAGCGCTTAAAGGTGAAAGGCGAAGGTTGATTATTCCAGGGCAGGAAGGAATCGACTCGTGAGTGGATGATTGACGCGGCCCCGACATAATGCGACGTCACCACTATGAATTACAAATGGCGTCCGTCCGTAATACATCAACATCCAGCGGCGATCAGTCTTCAACTTCACACTCTCCTTTGGTTTTCAATTTGAATTGTTTACGTGTACACGTGAGCACGTTTTGAGTAAATATTTTTCTGCCTACCTGCATTCATTATGGGCCGAGTAGGTACTTGGTTTTGGATGAATATCTCTGATTAAATACATATACTAACTTTCCTACACCAAGAATCATAAGCACGGTGGTAAACTCTAATAAAAAAACCATCAATAAATAATATTATTATGTTGACCTTCCTATTCTTGGAAGAAATGCTTTGAAAAACGTAGTGACAAGAAATGTATCTTTTAAAATTCGGCTAAGTATCAAGTTTGGACTCAAGTAATTCGTTCATGTTTGTATGACCTGAGTTGTAGGTTTTTAATTTTAACTTTACGGTTTTCTTCAAAGAATAGCAGAACTACGCAGCGCTTCTAACTTCCATAGGCACTCAGATATTATCTTATAGGTACTTAATTGAGTCGTTATTTTTTCATACTTTTGTAAGAAAAATCTTCCTCTTTACTGTAACTCCCTAATATTTTTAAACTATCCATTTCACTCATTTCCAAAATTGGTAGAACCAGCCTTGCAGAGCGGGTTCCGTAATCCATTATTTACTGATATAGGATCCATGAGGTGGGGTGTGCTTTCGCAGTATACGTCTATTACCTTTACATAGGGATGATGATGTTTTATACACGTATTAAACTTACATACGAGTGGAATAGTACCAGGGTAACATACAATAGACAATAGTAGTACAAGTCGGCGGTTGCATGGCGACTACGGTATTCCTCGAACCACCAACCATTGTCCGCTACCGCATACTTCACACCCTGCTCCGCACAAAATTGCCTAAACCGACATGTTTTCTCCTTCTCTGATCAGAGGCCTGAGATGAGAGGGAGTGCGTGCTCGGTAGCGCCTGCGCTGTTTGTGATTCAGGCGATGCGCGCGAGTTACGATCGCGCAGCCATTGCCATGCGGACGGCGCCCGCGCCGTGCCCCGCGTATGAGAACTAGGAGCCGAGGTTACATTACGTGTAAATAACATATTTTATGCGATTGTTACAGACTGTTCATTGGTTATGGCGATTCAAATGAGATACAAAGATAAATCGGATCTACTATCTACGGGATGGCGCAGTAGACAGCTGCAGGTGGATATAATATGAGTTTGTAAAATCTAAAATCGACCTTTTACGCTGCCGCTAAACAGTAGTGTTTCATTGTTATGTTCTGATGTGGGGGTAAGAGAACGGTGAAATGGCTAGCATGGAGAGATTCCATCTAAGTCCACATGGTTGGCAACGCACTCAGTTCTTAAGATTGTCATCGTAATATTGCAATCTTGAGATTCCAAATGTGTTTGGGCTTCAGAGTCGAGTTACCACCATGTGGCTTGTGTGCTCATTTGCCATTTCCAAGCTATAAAAAAGCATCTAAAAAATATTTAAGTAGATAGTTAGGTAGTTTTTACCTTTGAAATTCCAAGAGAGTGAGCAAGTTCACAGCTTACGCTGTTATGCGACGCAAACTTTCGCGAACTGGCTTTGACATGTGCTCCTTAAAATGTAATGGTCAATAAATTTGTTTAAAGTAGCACGGAGGCATTTCCCAAATGTGTCCACTTCGGTGGCACGTACCGCGCGTCACAGTTTGTGTGACACAGATCGAAGATATCGGGGCAATCGCCGGCTCTGATCTCTCCGAGGGGGTCCGGCGAGCCCCATGCTAATGACTTGACTTAGATTTAGATTTGTAACACATTCATTGACACTTCCTGATTGTCATACTAAATCGATGTTTCACAGATTGTTTAACAATGACGCGATAAGGATACGCCTCAAAAAGGAACCCTATTTTTTATATATTTAAATTATAGATTGTTTATATTAAAAAAAAGTGAAATTAATGGCAAAGCCGAAACTACGAAGATACTCTGAAAATTTTAATGTGGGTTAGTAATCTTAATTCCTCGAAATGGTTTTTAAATGGACGTACTTTTGTTGTTTTCTCAATTGAGAGATCGTGCTTGGCAGATTGCACAACCATGAAGTTTCTTAATATTGATAATGTTCACAGCGTAAATAATGCAACAGCATTTTTAGTCAATAACATTATTATTCAGAAACTTCAAAAACACACGCGGTTACTTCAGACATGCTTAAAAGTTTTAAATTTAGATTAAAATGATGTGCTGCGAATACCACCTGATTAAAAAACATTCGTTGAAAAAGTGTTGCTCGTATTCTTTCAAACGAAGCTTTTTTGGTAATTGGTACCGTAAAAAAATACTTTCTAAGAATAAGCATACAAATGCTGGATGGCCCCTTGGGTAACCATTTTGGTAGTTTTCTATAATAGCGTGTTGGCTACGCCTCGTCGCTAATGTACAGGACTTTAAGGGAAACTGAAGGACGTACCCTTTTATGCCTTCCTAGCTATTGCCAGCGGCGCTGTCCGCGTAGAAGTCAGTACGAGTATCCATTTTTCCGGGATAAATAGTAGTTTATGTGCTATCCTAGATTATAATCTATATCTGTGCCAAAATTCATCCAGATCCGTTGAGCTGTACTGGCATGATTGAGTAACAAAAATACAAACATTCGCATTTATAATATTACTAGCTACTTCCCGCGACTTCGTCCGCGTAGATTTCAATTTTCGTTATTCACACGGGAAAATTTAATTTTGCTGAATGAAAAGTAGCCCATGCGTTAATCCAGGGTACAGGCTATCTCCACTTCAAAATTCATCCATATCGTTCCGGCCGTTGCAGCCATACCAAGAGGAGTAAGTAACTAATCCAGCACACGTATCATGCAGTGAAGATATACGCCCGATTAGCAGTAATTGTCGTGAGCATTCAGCGTGGCGAGGAACTTTATAATCTGAGGCAAATTTAAACATTGCACGTTGAATAAATAGTATTTGATTTGAATGGTTCTGTCTTAAATGTAATTTTGTATACCTAACTAAGGTAGTAGGTAACATAAAGTAAGCACTCGCGTACTTAGTGCGTGTCAGTTTATACTGGACAATATTCTATATACGAGATTGAGTCACAGAACCGTCGATATTTGCTTGTTATTTTTATGGTTTTACCCATTGTTTATGTACATTGTTAATTGCATTTCCGATTGCTTACTTTATCCTAAATTTTTGTCCTCGACTAGGGTCAAGAGCAATTATTAAAAGACAATTTAATTAAATAATTACAAAACTAAAATTTCATTTTTAAATCTTATTCTATTTTAAAATTAAAAAGTTGTATCTTAAAAAAGGGCCCTGCAGCATTATCCCGAAGATGCTGGCAGCATTTCCTCGCTGGATAGTTAAACATATTCGTTGAGCGAGGAAACTGCCAGCTCTTCGGTCTCACGTGACGTCAATGAGCCTCTTCGAAATTTATTTGAAGAGGCTTCGAGCGCTAGGACCCCACGGACCAAGGGTCTCGACGCCGAATGGAACAAACATATATTCTGGGCCGAGACCACTACATTTGCCTACCTTTATGCTTTCGGGTGCTTCAGCTGCCGCACCAGCCCTGTTAGAGGTCCGGTGGAGATGTGATGGGGCTAGCGGGTCTACGCAGGTTGCATCTCACAATAGTACCCGTTCC
Organism: Acleris sparsana; assembly: GCA_923062465.1. Lineage (NCBI taxonomy): Eukaryota > Metazoa > Arthropoda > Insecta > Lepidoptera > Tortricidae > Acleris > Acleris sparsana. Next base: position 604,927 of record OV281288.1, read on the forward strand.
AAGCAAACTGAAAGTCGGAGTGTGTTGGGTCTAGGAAAGTACCAGTGCTTGGGGAGGAATGAGCTTGAAGCCAGTATCCAGCCTCTCTCGTACCGACTGCTAAAATTCTAGCACGATCCGCTGCGCAGCACTGGCTAAGAAGGGAATCAGCAGTCAATTTACAAGCTATGTCATTCCAACACTTCTGCGATTTTGATTTAACAGGAACATTTTGACCGGGGCAAGCAGTTAACGACCCACTCTTTGCGTCCTCCAAGCCTCTCATAGTTTAAAGGGAATTCCCTAAGCATTTTACCTTTGAGACTAGAAGATTATGGATCGACGAAAGGAAAGCTAATAAAGCAATACAAAAAAAATTGCGGATTCCTAAACCACCGTACCGAATTGGGAGGGATCCTTGGCTTATATACAATATATAAATTCCATAAAAGAAACCTAAATAAGTCTGAACAATATAAGTATTTAATCTATTAGCAATAAAACAATATGAAACACACATGCATATCAAACGATATTTACACAAAATCATGAAGATTAGAACCTATGCATCGTTAAGGAAAAACATAACTCAACCAAACATTTGTAGAATTTCATGCGTGTCTTCTTATAGTTTTTCATTAGGTAGTTATTTGCACCTTTACCCACAGCGTGTAACTGTCTGTTAACACGGCCTCATTGGATAGACGAGTAGCATTCTACAAATGGTAACGATTTTAAAAATATGTTAGATACAAATATAATTGCATAGGCGACCGACGTTGGGCAGCTTACGACAATTCCACACATTTTTTCGATTTTAGCTGTTAAAGCTCGCAGAATGCATCTTACCTACATCCCCCGCCTCCCTTCCCCCGTCCCCCTGATCCGTTTTTTCCACTTACTTCAACTGGCGAAATGTTGGCAGCGACCGCGGCGGGTCGCGCGGTTATCGGCCATCGCCGGCGCCGGCGCCGCCGCGCACGTAGCTGCGCCGGAGTAATTGCCGGAGTTGTGACGGGAATAGACGAACGCATACGTGCGTGTGCGCGGACCACGGTTCCCGCCATCAACTCATTTAACTGTTAAAAGATGGCGCCGGTAACTGTGGCTTATTTACTTTTTGGAGAAATTCTAGCTAAACAACAGCTTGGTAAGGAAAGGCTAAAATGGTCAGCGGCGTGTGTATGATCACCGGAGTGTTGGTGGTCCAGTGGCTGAGGATGTCCACTCGCTATCGACGGGGATGCCATGTAACAATGACTTCTTCTAACTTAACCATCATGGTGAAACGTGCAAGTTAAAAAGCTGTGTGTCTGTAAGCGGGGGTTGAAGCACAGATATTAATTAGAAATACAGCATTTACGCTAGTTTTGCAACCAACCAACTAATGCTAATTGTGACGTTTTGGCCAGGGCATTCCGTTAAGTTCGTAATTTCAGAAAAAAATACTTACGTCCATTAAACTACATTATTTACTTACAATGTTAAAATAAGATCGATGAAAATGTTCTTATTATTTTTATGCGTCCTGAAAACAGATAAAATGCAGCAACCCTTTCAGCCTCTTTAAGTCTGTTGTCACTCTGGCGTCATGTCATACCCACCTTATATACCCATAACATTTACCTTATATTTCTACTAAGTCTACCATTTATGTTCATAATTGTTAGTATTGTTACGTAACCTATTGCTTTGTTTACATTGACGTCATTGACTTAACCATAGACTATAGTTCAATTTTGTTTTTTTTTGTTTCCTTGGTGTTGCCAGCAATAGCTGGATGCAAATTTTTGGTCGTTCGAGATAATCTCGAATTATTGTTTCTTAATTCATGTCGTTTTTTGTTAAGTGTGCCACTTTTCGTCTCTTCGCCTAGCGGTTCCAACGGAAGATCAGTGCTGGCTTTAGGGCTAGCAAACGCTGAGTTGGGACCGTTTCGCAACAATTTCTCTGTCTTGTTCTTTTTTGTATTTATGTGATGTAATATTGTATTGTTGCGAATAAATTTATCTCTATCTTTATATAAATAGAGTAGTCTTAGTAGTATTTGGCCAATTATAACTGCACTCAAGGGCAAGACATAAAATCTATATGCAGCGTGACCCACTTCATAACAAAAACAAAAGATTTTTCCTGCAGCGTCTAACACCACACCACAACACTGCCAGCGATCGTAACAAAGCAGCTCAGATCAGCTCGCGCATTAGCATACGTCCCGAAGATGTGATCAACCGCCCTAACGACGCCGCGCCGCTCCATGCAAAAACAATTTCATAAACAATAAATTCACATACGGCGGGCGTTCTCAGTGATCCCACAGATTAACGGTCGCTGCTCGACTTAAATTATCCCCCGACTAAATTGAAAAGGGCATAAGAACTGGGTCCTCTTTGGGCGGTTAGGTTGCTCTGTGGTTTGGCAGGGTACGCCGGTAGCCCGATATGTATCGCATAATGCGCGGTCGTTTGCGAGCTGCCCCAACTGTTGTCTGATGATAGAGGTTAGGGAATTAGCTCGTCCTGTAATTTGGGCAGTGATTGGACTTCTTAAAACTGACGAATTTTACCAACCATCTATATAACCATTTCATGTTACATCTTCAAAGTACACGAAAGAAGGACGTATGGCTCCCAAGTCTTTTGTAAAACGTATTACAAAAGTAAGCAGATCCTGATGATTTACGCAATGCCGGTGACATCCCCATCTTCCGCTAATTAAGATCATAAATAATGAATAAAAATCGGTCGGCCGCAAAACAAAGAGTTTTGAAATATTATTTTTTTAATAGCGTAATTACCGTCGCCGGCGCACCGCCGCAGGGCCGGCGGCCGGTACCTGCCTGCAGAACATTTTACTCATTTTAGGGTCCCTTCGTACCCTTAGCTTATAAGTAAAAGTACTTCGGTAACTTAGAGTGTAATTCTCTCTTAATATGTTGGGCGCTCAACTCGACCGTCAATTTCAGCTTGATCTGTGATTTTCTAGACATTACATATGTGGCGGCTGTGACGTCAGCAGTTCTGCCAATTAAACGTCAAATTTAGCGTTTAGTGGTGATAAGACTCCGAGCAGGGTCCGTCCAGATCGCTGCCACCTACCACAGTATTCTTAATCTTTAGCAAGCAGCAGTGTTTGCATTGTTGTGTTCCGATGTGAGGATAAAACAACTGGTGAAATTACTTGTACAAGCATAGAACAACTTCATCATAGTCCTCTTGGTTGTCAACGCATTTGGAGTCTTAGGATTGCAGTTTTAAGATTATGGTCTTAAGAATGCAAATGTTTCTCAGGTTCAACTTACTATCAGGTGACCTGTGCTTGCCTTCTCATTTCCATAAATAAAGACCATTATAAAAAACTCGCACAAACGCGTAGTTTCTTCGCGCCGTCGGGTCAAGTTAAGCTTGTTAACAGGTTCGTTGACGACGGGCACCTCGTGAGAGTAACACCCTCGGCCGCCACCGTCGGGAGCACCGAGCCAACACAAGACCGCATTATTTTGCAAACAATACCCTTTCTTGACTTGTATCTGTATTTCTAAATCTTTATGGGACCTTATTTATGCGGCAACATACCAATTGCTACAATGATCTGCAGGAATTGTACGAATTACAAGTGAACTCGCCGGAGGCAAGGGATATCCTTCATTTAGCAGTGTTAAATACAAAAGGAAAACGTAAATTGAGGCTTTTTTTTCTAATAAAGTATGTTCAGATTAAGATATATCTGCCGCTTCATACATTTTTCGCATGGACCAACTGTATTTTTAAATTATTTTTAATGGCAAGGACGGTACGGACCTGATGGTAAGTGAGACCCAATCTGTAATCCAAAGACTCAAAATGTGTTGCTAACCCTGAGGGCTAAGGTAGAATGCCATTGGTAGTAATTTCACTGGTGGTATTTTCCCGACTTTGGAACACAACAATGCCACCACTACTGCTGCTTGGAGGCAGGTTAAAGTTTGAGATAGGTATTTATCATTGATCTTACAAGATAAAGTAAACGATTGGCTGTCATCGATCGTCGGTGGCGGGTCATATTGTATCGTCATCGTTAATTATTCCAGCAGCCAATTTCAATAAAATTAAATGGGGAACCGATGCAAATCTATGCGCATACGCATGGTCGCGCATCGGCGCGGATGCAGTCGCAACTAACGAGGGCGGTACCAGGCGCGAAGAAGGGAAGAAGAGGTGCGAGGCTTCTTCTTCATGTAGCAGTCTCGGTTTTTTATGCGAGGGCAGGTATATACCATTCCATCAGATGCCCCGCTTGTTTATATAAACAAGCGGAGCATCTGATGGAAATTAATTGCAATATCATGAGAGGAATGACTTGTGGTGTGATGATAGAGTGGTCATTCTTAGAGACACCAATATGTATGTATCTCTATATGTATGTAATCACTTTATTACACAAAAGAAAATCAGAACAAAACAATAATAATACTTAATTTGCCCATTTTCTTTCTAAATTCCTAACAGATACCGTTCATTTACATTGTAATTAACGTAATCTTAAAGGTCATGCCAGCTGCACATGCATGGCTGTTATTTAAAAACAGTAAAAACCTTTACAAAAACCATTAAAATGAAGAAGTAGAAAAAAATTAGGTATGAGAAAGTATGGGGATTATGATAATATTATTATTTGCAGAATTTTGTCTTAATTTTTTGTCTTTGTCCAGAATTTGGTCTTAAAAGAAATGATCAAAGTAGTTACATTTTGTCCAAATTATAGCTGCTTCTTTTAAATTATAATATAACCTAAATTAAAGTTAAATTTACCTTTATTTCAATGTATATATGTAATATTTGATGAAATTAATAAAATCGCTCACATCCAAAAATTCCTATTTTTTTTTTCCAAATATTAATTGGAACGAATTTTAGTTTCCCGAATGATGTGTTATGCTGGAGCTATTTTAGAATATATTCCTATTATAATTACTATACGTAGGTTAGGTGGGGTTTGATTAATAAGCAATATCAAAAAATAAAGTCTGTATCAAAACATTGCATTTGGAATTATGACTCTTCGGAGTTATGTTGTGTACCCAATAAAATCATTCAAGTAACTGTATAGATAATGGGTAAAAAGGTATAAAGGGAAGATGACACCACCCTAACAGGCTACCTCCATTTTTTTATAAATATTGCGGAGGTAACTTAGTTATCAATTATTATAATATTGTATGTTTCGGAAATACTGACCTCATAGATACACAGTAATTCTAGACCATAGACTACGCTTTCACAATCGTTTGCAACGTCTCCTAAGCGTTATCTTCTGCTGCAGCGAGGACAACTGGATTAATGCAACCCTCTCTTTGCAAAGTAGTTGGAGCAACAACGCATCAAAAAACCAGCGGGTAACTGATGCAATGTGCCAAATGAAAGAGGCACCACACCTCGTTTGTGTTTCATTGGGTGTGCTAGAACCGCTCGAGCGGAATGCTTTTTGCCCGGTGCCACTGCTGCAATCAAACAAATGTTTTTTTATCGATTGCAGTGTTCATAATTATACAATTAACGTATGCTAAGGCAGTGGTGGCCGGTGGATCACAGTTCTGTTTATTCTTGCGTCAGTCATCAATCAGTTCAGTCTTGCGTCGCTAAAGAAAAAAGGTAACTCACCTCGAGTTAGGACCTTTTTTTCTTTAGCTTTTTGGTTTATGAGCTGATCTTTGTAAACATTTGTTTGCTTCCGCAATCGGTCTGGGTATATAGGAAATCGCTAAAAGCAGAAGAACAAACCAACTCGTCTTGGCTTTTCGCTCTAGGGCATAAATTTGATATTGGCTCCCTGTGATACAGATTGAACAAAAGGCGACATTATTTACAGCTGGCTTTACGGCCAGCGAATGCTGAGTTGGGACCGTTTTGCAACTGGAATCCCTCTGTGTCTTGTTCTTTTTGTATCTATGTATGTAATGTGATTTTGTATTGTTGCAAATCAATTTCTCTTTGTTTTTATCTCTAATTTTAGGATTTTGCAACACCGTTGCCAAATTAAGCTCCAAGGCCAGGCCGTATTTTCATATTCAACGTTTAAATATAAATGGCATTTGCTGTGACTTTTTTATCACTTTTGATTTATTATTCAATCCAATTAAATTATAATTGTACCTGCCATTTCTCCTTCCAAAATTACTTTTTATCAAATTGGGTATTTTTGAAGTTTAAATAGAATAAAAAGCAGTTATTTTAAGTTTTCTTCCCAAACAACCCTTTGTTGCCTCATTCTCCTAAATTGCAAATCTTTCAACTTGTAAATGTTACGGCTAACTGCAGAAAATAATACTTAATACATAATAAACAGAATTTTAGAGAAAGAACCGGCGATCGGTTATTATTTTAATTCAGTCTAATGCGCGGGCGCACCGATTACTGCGCATATTTTACAAGGTGGTTATGCGGCGTGCGCGCTGCACTACGCGCGCTTAGGCTTCAAGTATTTTAATGTACGTCCACCTAGACCTCAATCACTTTCATTTTAGTCCAGTGCTATGATTTTTAAGCTAATAGGCCCAAATATTTGATATCTGCACAATTCAATTTAATTGGGACAAATAGGCTTTTAGAAAAAAATACGTTTGTGTCTTGAAGCTCTTTTTAAGCCGTAGCGGTTGGAAAATATCAATAAATCAATAGGTATACAATTTAAACATCGAGTTAATATTTATTTATTAGTAATATTCTTAAGAGAGGTTAAGAATAGCAATAAAGTTTGCAGAAGTTGACTGCAGTCTTCGGGTCAACTCACGGCGAGACGCGACGCGACGCGACGCTGCGCGTACATGCGACTCAAAATATACTTTATTTACGACACGAAAGAGTACGCATTTCATTGTGATAATTCAGAATACGTTCCACCACGCAGCATGAATTTTCATAATGTAATGTGTACCGTTAAGTGTAGTAAATAAAGTATATTTTGAGTCGCATGTGCGCGCAGCGTCGCGTCGCGTCGCGCCTCGGTGTGAATTGAATCTTACTCATGCGGTCTTTTTCTCACTTTAAAGTTATATTGGGCATCTTGCTCTAGAACTTAAGTTAAAGTAAGACAGCAATCCACTTTTACATTTTTTATTGATAGTCTACATATTTCGCCCTTAAAATTAGAACTTTTAGAAACACTCGTTTTTCATGCTCATTTTGTTGAATGAGATTCAAAAATCACCTCCCAGGTCCAAACGTGTTAGCAACAATGTTAAATACAAGGTAAAATTATAATAAATTATTAAGGATATTTGTATCAATTTCTAAATGAAGCAATTACTCCGGCGGACAGAGCCGCGGGTGGCAGGGCAGTATCGGCGGCAGTTACATTACCTGCGCGGTGCGCAGCGCGTTAGCGACTTGTCCGGCTCCCGCGCATTCCGCCGCCATTTTTATAATTCCTATCAATTTCCGACGCAAATGGCCGATCGTGTAATAGGGAACCGATGGAGCCGCACCGTCAGCACAACAATCTAACAGGAGTTTTAACATTTAAGATTTGTAAATATTACAAATAATTGAATTAAGTATAAATGATTAATTTATATTAAATTGCAAAAGTGATTTTATCGGTCTGTCCGTTTGGTGTGTTATGACTTCACGATTTAATTGCAAAACTAATAAAAGTTGATATGCATGTTCATTGAGCCGTCGACAAGGAATAGGATAGTTTTTATCACGGAAGAAGAAGGGAAATCGATAAATCGGTTTTACGCAAGTCGCAGGACAAATGTACACTTTACAATATTCGTAAGACGGGAGTTCGGGGGGTGTTAACCATGATACGTTTTATACCAGGACAATATTTAATCAAAATTTCTTTTGTAATTGTTCATTAGGCAATTCTGTCAAAAATAGGTCTTGAGTGAGATACAGGTTGCAAGTGTTGCAACTGTTGCATTTCATGTTATTTCTAAAGCGTCTTGAGATGGGCATCTCACTCAAGATTAGTAGATATATTAATCGGACCCAAAAGAATATCTACACTGAGTGGTTTTGCTGTCTCTCCCGTATTAATACCCTCCATGTTCGCCCCCCCCCCCCCCCCCGTCTGCGCCCGCGCCTCGTGTTCTCATTTCGCAACTGATTGCCTCCCGCGCAAGGAAACTCCACTATTTGACAAATGGACATCTAAGGCCGAGGTGGGCGCGACGTTTGTCAAGCCAACCAACAGCCGTTTGAAATAGTTTGAATCATTGAAGCTTTCTTACAGATGGGTTGGTCAGGTGCAGCATTGCAATGAGTTAGCTGGATTCCCGAAAAAGTGTAACGTTTTTTGTTGGAGTTGGATTGGTTGTCATAATTATAAGAATGTTGTATCTCTTTCCAAAACACCTCTTACTACTATCCCAGTGACTAACTGGAAAATGGCTAATCCGGCTGATATGTCCACAATCCCTATTTCTCGTTCGTTTATTGTGAAAATGTATATCTCTTAAGAGCTTGATTTCCAGACCGTTTCTTAAAATAGTTTGATGTCCAGACAGTTTCTTAAAAAAACCGTTTTAACGCATAAGTGATAACTCTATCAATTTTACCATTATTTTATCCGTGAATATTATTACCAAGAAACATTTAATGACTGTAAACACTATGCAGACGGCCATAAACTGATACCCGGGGGCCAAATAATATCAAACGGTAAAACTATACTTAACCGTAGCGCATACGCATACTGCGGCATTTAGTTGTTGCTAAATGTCATCATCGAGACAATTACCGCACCTACGCGCTTTATGAACCAAAAAGAGGAAGGACCTAAAATGGTGCCCTGAGGCACTCTTAGTTTAATAGTAACCTCATTCAACTTGGTTCCATTTAAACATCAGCTAGTCTTCTATTCCAAAAAAATTCAATATCATAGATAAACAGTGAAATTGTAAATTTTAAATACTAAACCCCAATTACCCTCTTTAGCAAATGTTTACAGAAGATCATTAAATATTATTTTTAACTTATTTAGACCTGTGTTTACTGGTGTTTGATGAGCCGAGGATGTCATGGAAATTTCTATTTCAATCACTTAAAAAAAGTGCCCACAAGAAATGACTAAACTGTGTTATTTGTTTATCATCATCCTAATATTCAGGAAATAAATAATTAACACCACTGCCCGCACCTGCTACTCGTATTTATGAATACGGGTAAGACAAGAAGCTGCACAAGCGTCGCGAGCGAGTTGCTACCGGAGCGGAGTATGGTAAGTATGATTGGGACATGCGCCCCGGCTCTTGGCGCTTGTAGATTGGATTAATACAAGTAAACCCTATGTTGCAATTCGATGCTGACTATTTCTCGTTAGGTTTTATTTTAGGAAATAAATTCAAAAGTCTACGGGTCTTAGAACCCCTTATCATCATGAGGCCCGTGTGCTCGATTGCCTTAACATTAAAAGAAAAAAAAGCTGAACACATTTATTACATATCCCGGACTGAATAGACATTCGGCTAGGATTTGTAGAGTACGCTCTAGATGATTTAGAGATAACCGTGATAACAAGAAGACTCGATTAACGTGACGTTTGGGGATTCACAGTAACCTCTCGCTATCGTTTGGTTTTGTCACGAAGATAATGGAAAACTCACAAGGTGAGAATTATTTTAATATTTCAGTCATTGTTTTTAATGGAGTCGACCTTCAATTACAGAAGATTAAAATTAATTCAATAAAAACTTTACAGTTGGTTAATGTGCAGAATCCAGTTCAGTATCGTTAGTTAGTGTAACCTAAGTAGTATAGCTTATTGCTTTGCCAGTAAACATAAAAACTGGATTGATTAGTGATAATTAAGTACTAATCTTATTGTGAAATCAACAATCTTTGCAGCGATGATCAAGCAATTCGCACCCAATTACCTCTAGTTGCTCGAGACAAGTCCGGTAGCCGCCACATTCATAAATATTATCTTTACCTCAAACCCATTAACAATCCCTGTCCAAATAATTTATAAAGAAGCTGCGCGCGCATTTGTTTTAATATCCTCCATAAAGTGCTGCGCGGCCGCATCGATTTATTTCGGCGCAGGCGCAGCCGGGAGCACAAACTATTTGATTGAACTCCTCCCACTAATTATATTCTTATGAAATAAACTCTACCTTTAACATGTTCTAACTTAAACACAGAACGTCGCAAAAACTCACGAACAAAATGCCATTCTCAACCATAGAAGAGGTATTTAGTGTTGATTTTTTGCTGTGTCGGTGTGAAAAGCGATGCGCAGGAGATGATACAGTAGCGATCGAGGAATGTGGGCGAAATGTCCGGATAATCGGCGGTAATGCTGCCCGGACGGGGACTAATGACGGCCCGGGTTAGATTCTAGACGATTATTCACCCTAAATAGTTATTTTCTTAGCATTAAGTTATATTTTACAAGCCAGTATCATCGTCAATTCGGTAGCCGATGCAATAACGGTAGGGTATACTTTCTTTTTGTAACAAGATTGCATTTTATTTTTATATGTTGGATTAAATTATATGCCATGGATAGTTAATAATCAACATATTTCTGACCAGTGTAAGGTCCTTGTACGGATCCTAACAGCTGGCGTAGCCGCTTATTATCTTTCCTTATGGATATGTTGGTTTGTGTATTGCTTATGCCATGGATATATAAATTCATTTATTATCACTAATACTTGTATGCACTCAGGTACCCTACGTACGCAGGGATTATTACATAGCTAGCTTCTATCGCAAATTACCTGAAATACTTGTAAAACGCGTTTGCGAATCATATCTAATTAATAGTTAAAGGTTTAGTCTTACTTTTCTTTACAAATTATCGTAGAGTTTAAACTTTTGAAATTGCCATTCCTGAGATATTTCCTATCTATTTGTTTGAATGAATTTTGTCAAGGGCCAGTACTATCACTACTATCATTTTGAATAAAAGCTTTATCGAGTATGAATAGCTCCATTGCATACGAATACACAGGAATGAGAGTATTCTGCCGGCCTTGTTGCGTCACGGCGTCGGTAGCGGCCTTACACGGACTGTCCGGTATGATAATTAAGTATAGGTACCTATAGATAGTAATTACCTGAACAGAAATACACGTTCGCCTTCCTGGGATAACTCATAGGCGAGATCATTTTGGTATTTTAACTATCAACAAAAACATTACCCTTATATCAACTTCGAATGAAATTAAAGCAATATTTCTGTTTAATTAACAGCAGTAATTTATACAAGACACGACAACAACGCTATGAACTCGATGGCTAAATCAATTGGGCTTGCCTTGCGTTTGCATAACTTCCATTTCTATAAGGATAAATCAAAGTCTATGGGTCTCAGATCACAGTTCCTTCCACTCCAGGCGGCCTGTGTACTAGTTAGCCTTTTCCATGAGATTAAAAAGGCATGCCATATTCTTACACAAGTTTTTTGTGTGTGTCAATTTTGTATAAAATATTTTTGTGTGTATGTCCTCTACCAACGCTTGGGTGGCGAGTAGTTTGTATCACTGCGCATAATCGTGATCTATTTCCTATAAGTCATCGTCACTGTACGAGTACAAGCCGTTTATGAGTTATTTAAAGGCAGTGGTTGGAAGCTGGACCTGATCGGACCGGTCCGGCCCACTGCTACCGAGGACAGCCGCGGCCATCACTTGTGAACATCGACGTATATAACATGAGGAATGAGCTTCATGCCAATGCTCAACAAAAACAGTAAATAGAGACAAGAATAATATTTAGTAATTAGGGTTGAAAAAAAAGTTCAATTTTATATATATTTGGATTAGAAATAATTAGACCGTCTATTGTATTTGTTACGTGTACATTATTTTTTTCAATGTATTTCTGTATTTCTGTAAAATTTTTGTTTGGTGAAATTGCAAAATACCTGTTTTCTATTGAAAATGTTACAAATTGTGGATATTTGGCATTAACATTTGTTAGCTCTACCTAACAATTACATTTTTTTATTTAACTAGCACTGTTAGCGCTGTAGCACTTGTATGTTTGTAAGTTGTCCGTCAAAATTCGCCAATTTGGCCGCCGGTTGGTTAGTGGAATTGGCTGAAATGTAGCAATATTATGGTATATAAGAGCTGATGATGAGATGGAGTCGGAAGAAGGCGACAGGATCTCCGTTATATTCGACTTAGACTGTAATGGGACTCAGTTTGGTCTTCTTAAGCAGATAACTATTTTGACAAAAAAAGATTTTTTTATGGCCATAAAAGGCAAACGATCAGACGGGCCACCTGATGGTCAGCAGTCACCGTCGCACATAAACATCAGGAAAGCCAGGGGCAAATAATACTCTTTTTAAGCCCCATTTAAAGGAGGAGATGTCCTGAGTGTCCTGAGTAGTGCTGAGGAAACACCGTGGAGGGAAGCTCATTCCATAGTTTGAAGGTGCGAGGGAGAAAGGATAGTAGTTATTAGTATAGTTGATGTTAATGGTTCCAGGTAGTATGGATGAACATTACCAAGTATGGTCGAACACAAAAAATTGCCACAAAAAAAATATACTTACTTTTGCATTGCATTAAAGCACAAACGAATTTGTTAAAAACAGAACAAAAATAAACAAATGACACAGTTACCGCTGTCGTACTGTTTCCTGTATACTTATGGCTCTAGATGATACAATTTGGCGATTTTAAGAGAACTTGTTTGTTTGCATGTTGCTTCTACCGCCGCTTGCCGCCAATATGTAAGCATTAGCACGCCATCTGATAAGGCGCCCGCGCCGGTTTAATAACAAAATGCTGCCGACGCGCTCTGCTGCCAAATTGCACGGCTCTTGTTTTACTTTTTACTCGAACTCTGAGTAAAGTTAATCCTCATGCATATTTTATTGATGTTGAGATATTAACGCGATCAAGGTATTTACAAGTTGAATACTTTCGCGATATATCACAATGGAGATTTTTAAAATCAAGAGTCGCATTAATGAGTTGTTAAAGCCAACCAACTCATTTTCAATATTATCGTCATCTATAAGTAGGATGGCGATAATATTGCGTGAGTAGGTGGGTATAAAATAAATTAATATTGTAAATGTGCAAGGGACTCTGTTTGTCTGTTTTCATACGCTTTCAAAGCTAAACTGCTGACCCAATTTTAATGGATTTTAGTACGGTAATACCTTTAACCCAGAAAAAGGATATAAGGTGCACAGGGAGTACTTATCCTGGAATATTGAACAGTGCCCGGGGGTATAGCCATAAACGTCTTCTACGTGGACGGATTGGTGGACAAAAAGCTAGTATCAACTTAATTAACATACATACACATACATACCGTCACGCATTCATCCCATAATGGGGTAGGCAGAACTACAGTATTACCAATTACTCTAACTCGTTGATAACTCTGTAACCACATTTTGCACAAACAGGCTAAGATGTTTAACAGCGTATTAGTGACAGGTTGCAAGCCCATCGCCTAACAATACTACAAGCCTTTAATCCCTTAGTCGCCTCTTACGACTTCCTCAGGTAGGCGTGGAATGGCACTATTCTAAGCCGGCAACCACACGGCAAAACTTAATTAAATAATAATAAATATCAGGGGACAATGTCACACCAATGAACCTAGTCCCAAACTAAGCTTTAGGCTTGTACTATGGGTAACAGGCAAGGGGAACTGGGCGGAATGAATGGAGAGCCACTCGACCGCCCGCCTGCCTCGGCGGCGTCCCCACTCATCATCATCATCATCATCATGGGTAACAGACAACGATATAAATACTTATATGGAGAAATAAATATTTAACATAAATATATAGAAAACACTCATGACTCTGGAACAAATATGCGCGCAAACAAATATCTGTCCTTACTAGGATTTGAACCCAGGACCGCTAGCTTCGTAGGCAGGGTCACTACCAACTAGGCAACTACTCAATTATTTCCTCCGCTGTAGGTAAGATCCCAAATGATGCCAACAATCTTGTTCTGAAGTAGTATTATGGGTGTCAAACCCGACAAGTTAGTGACGAGCCAGTGAAAGGACCATAAATATGCAACTGTGTACTACTATGGCGTTGTTATTTTCACATCGTACATATTTTCTTGCGGCCTAGTATATTATACGTATTAATGAGTCTTGACTGCAGTCGGTGGAGGTCCGATCCGTCTTCCCGCCCTCCCTGAACGACTGCTATCCACTAGACACCCAGAATAATTGGCTCGGTGTACGGTCATTTGTTTCGAAATGCCAATCCTTTACTGTAAAATAATATATCCATGGTTTTTCTACTCCTAGTAATGTGATCGTGTCAGAATGAAGGATGGAGAGAAATATATTAATTGTTATTGAACATTACAGAATGTAACAATGAAAATGAAAATTAAAATGAAAATGAAAATGAAAAAAAGTTTATTGAATATAAAACATTACAGTGGATATATCACGACCCTGCATTCCGAGCTAGGAAACCCTGTGTTACAGGATGCAGTTTCGTTCGGAATTACATTAATTTAAAAGAACAACACTAAACCTATTTGAACAAGCACATTTACATTTTTGCTATATATATTTCTATTTCTAATGGTTGTATATGCGTGCGTGCGTGCGTGCGTGCGTGCTTGCGTGCGCGCGCGCGCGCGCGCTTGTGTGTGTGTGTATGTGTGTGTGTGTGTGTGTGTGTGTGTGTGTGTGTGTGTGTGTGTGTGTGTGTGTGTGTGTGTGTGTGTGTGTGTATGTGTGTGTGTGTGTGTGTGTGTGTGTGTGTGTGTGTGTGTGTGTGTGTGAGTGTAATTGCATATGCATATAGGCATGTCGATCATATAATTATATAAACACATAAATATGATTCTGCATAAATATGATTCTGCACTACAATATCTGACATTGACTAACAAGTTGTGGTGTTGCTAATATATATATGTGTTGCTAACCGCTGAAACGATTTTAATGAAATTAGGAATGGAGATAATTCTCCACACCGAGAAAGGACATAGGGTAGTTTTTGTCTCGGAAACTTGGATAGTTCCACAGTATTAGTGTGAATGACTTCTACGCGGACAGAGTCGGGAGCAGCAGCTGGTGCTGTTTATACCTAAAAATGTCTTAAATTCGATTTGGAATTTAATCGCTTTTATGTGTATTTTTTTTTACATTCTTAAACGGATAGCGACGCTGAGCAGAGATCTTACTCCAATACACAAAGTAAGGTACCTTCTGCGTCTCATTTTGCTGATGTGGTTACAAATGAAGAGTCAGTAACATTAAGCACCGATTTTTTTTTGAGTTACAAACGGTTTTGATGTTTGTACCTACCGAAATCTTATTTGCGGTGTTATTAAACTGACCGTGACCTATGTCGATGTACGGGGATAACAGTTTTCCAACGGCAAATTTAAGTTTGTTGCGAGGTCTAATTTAATTGTAGTACCGGCCTCGGAACCCTACCCTGAGCATGGTCCGACATGCTGTTGCCCAGTTTTTTTAGTAAAACTTAGCTCGGCGGAATCATGGACAAGGGCAATACCAGAATGGTGGCCAGGGCAAGGGAAGCTGTCAGTTGACATACCTGCCCGATGATTCGATGACCATGGAGCCTGTTACGGTCGCTTTCATCGCTGTGTATAAAACGTGAGTCATTTTTCTGATAAATATGCAAGTGTGAGAGAGATGGAAGCTTTATCGACAGCGATAAACGCGACCATAATAAACCCGCTGGTAAGGTTATGGGAAAGAGCTGAATGTGGACCGATTGGACAGAATGGTGGCCTTCCTTGAATAAAAGTAGAGTCTAGAGAACTCTGATGCAGAAAGTCATTAATTAATTTTGACAAATTTATATCTCGTGATTTAACGCTGCCCTTATGACAGGTTTCTTTACTGGCTCAGCAATAAAAGTTTATGACGGATCATTATTTTCAACATCACAGCCATTTTTTAAGTCGAGTGAAACTACGAGTAAGGACCAAGGGCTTATCAGTGTTGGTGCCCCGCCTCCGCGGCGACAATTACCGAGCAACGCGGAGCAATCGCGCCGTGCGCCCGCGCCGCGGCAGGAGTGATCGCCATCAGATACTGGCCAATTTGTTAACCGGCGGTGGAAGGCCTGAGCTTGCTGCTCGATAATATTATAAGCTTGTAGCGTTACGATGATGCCACGGCAGTCTAAGGCCCGTATTAATAAACTGATCTCAACTCTAATGCTCGTCTCGAGATGCGTGAAAAATGACAGTGTTCTATGGTTTGGCGTTTACTTTGACATATCTTTTGACGGGCCTCACAGTCAAGACGAGTTTATTAATACGGCCCTTAGAGAGTAATGAGAGTTATGACATGGGAGCGCGACCGCGGGTAAAACTGAGTGTTAGATATAATACATAAGTATACAGTGTGTAAATGGTATACGGGCGTTTATTAAAACTGGACATAGATTAAGACTCTGCTAATCATTAACAGAAATAATTATTTTGATTACGCTAACGTATACACCGTTATTAATTTTTGAACATACTATCGACCCGCAATGTACATCGAAGTCCATTTGTCAGGTAAGTACGTAATGTTTACTTGTTAAAATGTTACTTGCATTTTTCGTTATACATTACGTGTTAAATTATTTTGTATGGTTATTTTTTTTAAATTTAATTTTAACAAAAGCTGCCTAAATGTGCACAGTTAAAAGGAACGCCCGTATACCATTTACACACTGTATAATTATGTACGAAATCGTCTAGTCACGAGACATAAATTACCAAAACAATAAGTTTTGGTTTTTTGCTATAGTACATACTTAGTTAGTGCCTCAACTATTAACAGTAGACACAATATATTATTATACGTTCAGACAGGAATTGCTTACTAAAAGTATGGGATAACGGTGTGGTGTGATACTCTGTGTAGATACCAACTTAAAATTGTATGTTCAACCGGTGACCCGTTTCAATATAGCTGTTACATTTTTAAACCACTATCATAATTTTAGTCCACATGTTGCGATTGGCGATGGCCACTTACCATGAGGCCTGTGGCTTTGATATTCAAAGCCATGTACCTAAATCAACGCTCCACTGAATACGATTCGAAACGATAAAGTTTGTGAATTTTCCAATTGCCAAAATGGTGGCCAATTTTTCCAAGTTCCAGCTAGCCAGTGGTGAGGCACGAGGGGCGGGGCTGCGCGGGCGCTCGCCAGCGTCGCTCGCGCACGCGCCTGCCATTGTTGAGAAGAAATCAGCGTACACTGGGAAAATGGATTTGAGATGACACGGTTTGGTGAGCAAGAATTTTTATTAATTAAGGCTAGAATTGTATTTTCACTGTAGAAGCACGTAACATGTATTTTTCTACGATAAGTTTTGCTGGCGACTTTTTTCATTGCGCATTTAACTTTATAAAAATATATTAATGAAGTATCTCAAACACATAATAAAAAAATTAGGTTTCCATCACACATTAATCTTAATTAAAAATCTATTTAAAAAAGAAACGACTTAAGTTAGTTATTGGGCCATTCTATTCATCGATGGCTATATAGAAATTAAAATAAAGAATCAATAAAAAAATCATAGATATCTTGAGATCATTTTACAGCAGTCCCACATTCATTCTCAACCAGATCTCACATTCTATTGTAAATTTACCCACTATTTTTGTTATTTTGTATATTTACGAATTTGCTGCTCAAATTACCACTTCGTTACCAGTCTCCGCGTCCCTTTGCGAATAATGACCACTGCGTTACTATTATAGCCTTCTTTACCCCGTGTGGGCTACCCCACACAATTTGGGACAAAACAATATTCAGGTAGTTGGACCAGAATCTGAAAACGGTATGCTTTTCTAAAATTATCCTATTTCGTTGATAATGATGACTCTAAATTTACGTTCACGTTTGGGGACTTTTATTAGGCATCGAAAAGTATTATTATTATTGTTGTAACATTTAAGATTTGTTATTGCAAAAATATTCATATTTCTAATGTTTTTCATAGAATAATGTGTATGTGTCTGTGTAGGCCTGTAGGGTTTCTGCAGGGTGCGTCTCATAAAATATAACATTATAGGTACTTTATCATAATTTTATTATAATATCTTATAAAGGTACATATAACAACAAAAACTATAATTTCAAATGGTATAACGCTACACATAATATTTATGTTACATAATCTCATATCTTATAACATTTGTAAGGAATAATTTACTTTTAACATACCGAGTAAGATGGGCCGCGGCAGAAGCAACTCGGAGAGGTTCAGTTAAAAGGATTTGCCCTTACCGAGAATTGAACCGTGAGTTGGCAAGTTTTGTTTGCAAGAATTACCAAATAGACTGACCGGATTCTAAAAATAAAGCAAAATTTAGTATCGTTTCTTAATTTTCGCCGCAATCCTTTGATACCGGCAAATATTTACTAAAAATAAACTCGGCAGGTGCGTCGGCGGCGGCCCGCCGCGGGCGCAGCGCGTCCCGTGCCCACCTATAACCTGGAGATAGCATCTTGGTGGGTCGTGGTCTCCTGGTACACGGATATTACATGCGTTCCCAGGACTACCTAAATACGATCCCGCCGTTAGTTTATTGATAAAATAATACTGGTTGTAACATACACAAAGTACGCAAAATGTATGTATTTGGGTATTTAATTTACTCGTATTTTTAAGATTTATCTGTAGGTACACAATAAACAACTCCATTATCAGATCAGCTCTTAGATATTATAATATTGCACTGTCATCGGGTTTACATACGTGGTCAAAATTTCAGCCCATTCCGTGAACGGGAAGTGGGTCAAATTTAACTTACATTTTTTTGTTTAACCCGTTGGTTTTTTTTAAAGTTGCATCTTTTTGCTAATTTAGTATGAAATTTGAAAACTGTTTTTAAACCACACGCACGGTAAAAACAAAACAGTTAGCAAAACAATAAAAGAACACAGCTTGTAAGTTTAAATTTGCAGCTTTCGAATGGTGCTAAAGTCAAAAATTACAGGGTAACGTTTGTTATAATAATCCTTCTCTGAAAACAGATCTTTTGTACGCAGAACATAGCGTGGCCCCTATTTATGTTTTGAGTAATAAACATACATACATACATTGAAAGTTAAATAAGAGCTGGTGAAATGGATTAAATTGACCGACAATAACTACGTCATGAGACATGTAAACATTGCATTTTGTCTAAAGGAACACGGTTAATCTAGACATCGAATATGGTTGTCTGCACCGTCATAATTATATAGGTATTACGAATGGTCCTTTTAATTTTAATTTATTTATTTAGTAATAATTTTGAATTCTTTATTCATAATTTTATGCAATGCTAGGTGAAGTATTATCATTTTCAGTAACATGATTAATTATGTAAGAATAACTGACTGTATAGTTTCTTGCGTTGTTTCTTCTCAGCAGTGATCTCTTGGGAAGTGCTGAAGCGCGCCCGAGACAATAACAACTTTTTCTCCCACAATTACAACTTAATAGCGCTATATTTTTTACACCCAACCCATTACTGTAATGCAGAAAGAGACAACAACAAGGTTGTTTTTGGGGTTAGAACATAATGGACTATTTAGTCCATAGACAACATTTCTGAAACGAAGACTGAGGCGGTGGAGGTTGTATGCCCAGCGCCCCCACCGCGCGCTCCGACGACAAGGGCAACCTCATCAAATGGCAACATGTATCTGGCTGTTTGTGGTTTTTCAAGGCTTTTACTCATAAGGACATTAGAAAGAAATAGTACTTTAGTCCATAGGGTGTAAGGTATCACTTTAGTCCCTAAGGATTAAATGCATCACTTTATTCCGCCTATTAAATATGTATGTATGTTAACTCTTTATTGCACAATAGTAGATTGTTCAACAAGGGACTAAAACAAGCCATAATGACACGAGATGTTTAGCCAAGCGAGCGAGCTTGCGAGCGAGGGTGGCTGTAGTTCGAGTGTCATTATGGTTGTTTAGTCTCGCGTTAAACACTCTACTTTTCACTTTGAATGCGAGGAAAAAATCGACGTTCTAAACAAAATTAAAACATTTATTATAAAAAAGTTTCTAACAATTAAAACTAACAATTAGGTATCTTAACAACGTACGCTCAATACAAGTTATGAACATCTATTCAAAATACAAATAGGAAAAAAAGTTCCGCCGTTTTTTTGTAAAGTGATGTTTTAAATGCTTGCATATTTAGTCAACAGATTCAAACTTGGAAACCATTTTAAAAGTAATTGGACCACGCATAATAAAAGAGTTCGGCCTTAATATGATTAAATAGATTCATATTCGTAATAATTAATCGTGTTTCACGAAATTAAATCCTTTTTTTAAATATATTTGCGCAGTTGTCATTTTGAGGTTATTTCGACACCCAAAAATATGGTCAATACACAGTCACTGAAAATGGCGATAATCCTCCATTCACAAACACCGTGATTGGTTGTTTAGGGGTTTACAAAGTAAATTAAAAAAAATATACTTTAAACCATAGAGATTAATAAATAAGGAGCTTTAGTCCCGATTCGCAGAGATTTAAGTAGCATTTTAAGAGCATGAGAAGTGAAAAAATATAAATATAACAATAATTATATATTGTTAGGTCAGCTGACATGAAAAGTTTTATTAAGGCCCTGTCATCCCGGCTCATCGACACCTCCGGAGACCCTAGAGCTGGCGCTTACCTTTCCCAAAGGATTGGGCTAGCCATCCAGAGAGGTAATGCAGCCAGTGTCTTAGGGACCATGCCGCGAGCGGACCTGCTAGAGGGGGTGTTCTTTTTATAGTGGTGTTTATGTTTAATTTTTAATATTTGAGTAGCTTAGTTTTATTTTATTTTATTTTAAATAAGTTTAGTTTTAACTTTAACTTATAAATTTTAATGTAAAGTCCGTATTTATAGTTGTATTATATATTGTTATGAAACTAATGTACATAGGTGACTAGTAACTTGCACTTTGCACGTATGAGTTGAGTATGTGTGCGAGTTAGTGTGTGTGTGTGTGTGTGTGTATAGTATAGTATTAAACAAAGTCGCTTCCTGTCGGTTCCTATGTATGCTTAGAGCTTTAAAACTACGCAACGAATTTTGATGCGGTTCGAACCGAAGCGAGGGCGGGTCACTAGTTGTTTATAAATTTTCAAATACAGTTGGTTTTTAGGTTAGTTTAGCTAGTTGGTGACTACATAATATTGTGTATGTATTATTTATGTATTTATATATTAGTTTATGTAGTTATTATTTTATTAATAATATGTAATTGCGCTTTATATTTTTTTGTTTTTGAGCTAAACTTGTTTTATGTCATCCTCATGTGTTTCACCCAGTCATTTCGAAGTTAACTGAAAGAGATCCCTTAAAGGGATAAATTCGCCTTTGTATATACTGTATGTTCATCTTACGTTAAATTCCTACTTACCTAGAAATTAATAAAATAAATAAATAAATGTTTGTATTGTAATTAATTATGTATCAGATAGATCTAAAACTGTAGTGCTTCTAGATTTCATTATACACATACACAAATCACATGATATTTTAAAAGGCAAAGCATGTTTAAACACAAGTATAGTTTTCAGAAAATAAACTTTTAAGAAAGAAATATGAGCAAACGACGTCCGGAGCCAGGCCCGCCCGCAACACTATAAAACACGCAGACTTTAATTATTAAATCAATGCATCATTAAAAATCATTAAGTCGGACTCGCGCACGAAGGGTTCCGTACCATTATAAAGTACCACTTTTTTTTTAAAGTGACCTAAATATTATTTGAATATTTCTGGCCTGTAACCTGTTGCTGTTATTAATACCGAGCAAAAAACGGCAAAAAAACACATTTGTTGCATGGAAAAATATTAAATGTATTTTTTTTTATATAAATACTATTCTAAACCTTAAATATTATTTTGTTTAATTCGGTTTTTATTATCTGTTGTTTTCAACTGTCTAGCTATCACGGTTCATGAGATACAGCCTGGTGACAGACAGACGGACAGAAAATGGAGTCATAATAAGGTCCCGTTTTTACCCTTTGGATACGGAACCCTAAAAACAGGTGTCCTGCAAAAACGGGCGTAACGTTTACAAGAAATCTTCGCGTTTCACGGCTTTATTTAATCAGTGAACGTAAAAGCTGCTCGATTTTTATTTCTCTAACTAATGCCATGTTTTTATGCTGCCGCTAATAAATGCAAAACGTTTAGTTCGCGCAGGCCATCCATTCCTAGTTGTCGGGAAATCGGATCGCGAGCGGCTGATTACGTGCGGGATTAGTATTCCTTCACGGTTCATTTTCCGCCGCTTCACGTGAGGAACCGACGAGCTGAACTCACACGCGGCATTTGTGAGGAAGTTTTGGTGTTTTTTAACGTGTAGACAACATTTTTAATGCTATTATACGTCAATTAACAGCTAGCGTTATTTAGTTACGTGACTAATAATTTAAGTATATTTATGTGTCGCTAAGAAGGTTCTGGAGTGGCGTCCGCGGACCGGAAGACGAGCTGTAGGTAGGCCTCCAACAAGATGGAGTGACGACCTCGTCAGGATCGCGGGACCGCGGTGGATGCGAAAAGCACAAGACCGGTCTGAGTGGAAAGCCTTGGGGGAGGCCTATGTCCAGCAGTGGACGTCTTTCGGCTGACATGATGATGATGTGTCGCTAGATTGTGTCAAACGGGAGAAAAAGGATGTATTCTAGATTAAGATGAAGGCGCTATATTGAGGCAATGATAAGAGTTTCTTCAGAACTTTGTTAGGGGCTTCTTAGAATATCTTAAAATAATTAACACAAGGATATTGTTTCCTGTATTGCTGTCTTGTCTTTTTCTTTTTAAATTAGCTCTGACACTATATATCATATGCGTCTTCCAGCGCCCCGAATGTCGTTGTCAGGACTCTAAGAACACTTCTCACAATTTTTTTTAGATTACATTTATGATTAAACCAGCGCAATCGGTAACAAAGTGAACAGACGGATAATTGAAATCCTTGAAGTGATAATTACTATAATAATCCACGGAACACAGCCAGTGTAAGCAACACTGTTGTTAGCCGTTTTTTAAGCACGCACGAACCTTCAAGCGGAAAACTGAATTCATACATTCAGCCACCAATTAACGTTGCATATTAAGAGAACACTTGGCGAAACTAGAAAAAAGAGAATGGTGTGACTATTGAGTCGATTCGAGGGATCCACGGATCACCAGGTAAGGTACCTAAGGTTGGACGCGCCAGCCAGTCCGACGCCGGTTCGACCAGGCCTTATATGTACGGTAATTTTGTGAAGCTAAAAGAAAATTATGCATTATGGAGTTTGATATCGCTTAGGTCAGCTGCGAGCAGCGGAGCGTTATAATGAATGATTTAGTTCCCTAGTGCATTTTGGATTAACTTTAAATTCAAATGAATCTAGTGAGGTGCAGAAAAAGGCTGGTCTTAATTACATCTTCGCTATAGTGGTTGCATGATGTGTGAAAAGATAGGGGCTCAGTTTTTGTACGGCCGTCTAGTCTATTTTTAACCAAGTTAGAAAGAAACGGAGGGTTATCTGTTCGACACAATTTTTATTACTTAAGTATCATATTGTCTGTAAACCGAGCTTTTTTGATAGAAAAGACATAAGGTAAAGTCACCAGTAGTCAGCCAGATACCTGTAGTCGGCCACTGCGTATACTTTGTGAGATTGGAAAGAGTACGAAATATATTTTTCCCACTCTTCGCACTCATATAAGGTCGAGTAGTGGTCTCTGACTGACCACTGGTGACTTTACCCTACTTTAGATATTATGATCACGTAGAAAAGTTAGTGTGCTAAGAAGAAATATGCAAAAAAGTAAGAAAATATAAACTGTTCATTAATGATGACCACAGGACCTCCTTATTACACAATAGGTGTTTTATAATTGATCATGACAAGAGGATTGCAGAGCAACGCTTAAATCGGGAAGCTGTTAAAAAATCCATACAAATTCACTCTAAACCAAGTCCGACCTCGACGATTTTTGACTATGGTCAAGAGCAATGAACTTTGTATTGAATTACAAAGAAAGTGACCCGTATTCACCGCTCCTGAGTGTACTTATGTTGTAGTTATTAGAAAAAAATAGGATCGTACGGCCACGGACTTTAATTGATATACCATTATAGAACCTTGTCGTATAACACCTACGATTAATTCCCATGTAATTTCTATCTCGTCACTTGACGCTGTCATTATGACAGGGTTCCATAGTGGCATAAAGATTAAAGTCCATGACTGTAAGTTTCCATATTTATTTGTTTGTTTCTTTTCAAGTAGTATATTCTTGGAAAGGAAATCGTACAGCGCCACTATTGTAAGCGGTGCAATGCAAATCGTATTCGACCTGTTGCGGTATGGTTATTAGGAAATAAGACCAATCACGACGATACGATAACAGATCAAAAACGATATTGTTTTACCGTGTTGAATGGAGGCGCAGTACTACTTTTAAATAATATCTGTAACGTATTCAAAAACCGTAAAAATCGGACTAGGTTTGAGGGGAGAAAAATCGTATCGCATTTTGTACGGCAATTTTCCAGCTTCAAAATGGTCTTTAATTGAAATAAAATACTCATATAATTATAACGAATAATAATACAAGAAAGTGAAAAAAAAAGCTAAAACTAAAATGCTTAATTCAATTTGGCTATAATCTATAATCTATCTTTTTGCCAAATTTCATCCAGATCCGTTCAGCCATTCTGGTGTGATTGATGAACAAACATTCATCCATCCACGTTCGCATTTATAATAGTATTAACAGTAAAAAGTAAAAAATAACGCACTAAACAGCTTTAAGCACTGACTTAAGCTACATCGTAGTTTGTAGAAGGCGGTTGTTTTGAATTGCAAACGTTCTTAAGTGATTATACAACTCTTTTGTTGGTTAATTGAACCGATGCAAGAAACACATGTTACTGCACTAATACAGTACACGTGTAAATACCACTATTGTTATAAATGCCAAACTTCATGTGTGTGTTAGTTTATTACTCCTTCACACTGCAACGGCTAGTCGGGTTTGGATGAAATTAAAAGTGGAGACGTTACTTGTCATCACGGAAATTTAACAAAATCCCGCGGAAATCACGACAGTCGAAATCTACAATAACTGTCTAGTGAAGTATGGCAATTGGCCACTTTTGTGTTTTGCAGTAACACAATAAGTAGTGTACTCTAATATGAACTCATATTGCTTGTCGCAGCGTCAATCCAACATGTATAAATATATATAAATACCAAGTAACAAACAGTGTCTTAGATCATACATAACAAGTGGCGTGACTTCCTCCTACGCCCTCACGCGGCCCTCAGGAACCCAAACTAGATCCTGTTGTTGCACTAGGCACATGGCCCGTTTGGTCAAAGATTTCGAAGATACGCTCCCACGTATTAATTTCAATAAAGCGCGTGCGCCGGCGGAACGGATCGATCGCGATCGACGCGCGCCGCGAATCTTTGATTACAGCCTGCGCACGGGCTGCGCTCTGGCCCCCAATTCGACAGGAATATCATCTCGGTTATATATAATATATGTGTTGAAAGTAACATGTATTTTTTTCTCTTTATTGTTGACTAGCGGCCGGGCCAGGTTTGCTCAGGATTCAATTTAAAAAATGGCATAGGAAGGGATGATGGTCTACATTATCTAAATAAGAGTGCTCTTTTTAAATTAGTCCGGTCGGACATACAAACATATTTTTTTTATAGTATTAACTAGTATTTAAGTAATAGTACTCGTCCTTGACCCGAATAATAACCGACGCGGGATATTTTATATTTTTTTACACCGATAAGCCCCCTCGGATGTACTTCGACCCTACAGGACCTGAGCAGTTTTATATCAAACTCATTTAGCTGACGGGATGTGCAGGTTTTCTCACGATGTTTATCTTTTACAAGTGGTGCTTAAGTTAACCAAATACGTCGTGACCCGGCGTCACTGGGCACCGAACTCGGCACTGTGCCTCGTACTAAGTTTAGCAAACAAAATGACTTATTAATGAGAAATATAAATTATTTTTCTAACAACCACAAATGCAACACAAAATACCTATCAGTTTTTTTTCTTATTGGAGAATTTAGATGTATTTCCAATTAGGGTAATTTGAATAGTTCGAAACGTAACCATTTCACAATCAAATCAAATTATTTATTAGGTATTAATCAGTGATGGTATGTACTTACATAGGGATGCTGTACCTACTTGTATGCTGTTGTTTACTAAATGTAGGAAATCACTTATTTTATACTTAATTATTATTACTAAACGTGTATAACATTGTTTTATAATGCCCATGAATGTAATAATTACATATGGATTTATTTGTAATAGCATAGGTACATATGTAATTTTAATGTTTAAATCCTGAGTAATCATTTAAAAACTTAACAAGAAAAAACCTATTTTATTATTCAAATGTAAAAAAAAAAAAAAATATTCAGTAACTTGGCCACATGGGGGCTCTTTTACACGTCGGTAATATAGAGTGAATCTACTAGCGCTTCGGACAAGACCATCATTGCGGAGAAGAAGCAGCGCCGCAAGAAAGCAGAAGGTCATTTTAACCAATCGTCAAATACAATAATACTTAAAAGTAACATTTAAAGGTAATAAAGTAATTATTATTATTTTTAAACTAACACAAATAACATCATTACAATTGTAAGCTCAATAATTATGAAAATTATTTTTCACAAGTCAATTATGTATAGATATATATTTACTTATGCATCTTTAGAAGATATTAAAAACGCCATCCTAGGACAATCTTCCTTCAGTTCCTTCCTAATTTCTATACTTTAAGTTAAATTTTAAATTTTAGTACTGTATTAGGTAAATATATTTACATAATAATACGTCTCGATAGTACCTATCTAGATAAGTATATCGAAATTTAATTACTGTTAAATCTGGATACAATGCTTAATACCTACTTAATTAGGATATGAAACGTCGTCTATAATAGGTAAGTACTGGTTTCTTACTTTCTATAATCATTCGGCTTGGAAAAACTTGGGTGGACATACTTGCACCGACTTAGGGATCTTACAAGGAGTTCACATTTCGCTTCTAAGTACGGGGACTAAAAACTAAATGTTTCGTAATGTTAAGATCATGTAAAAAATGAACTTTATGCTAGTTATAAAAATATAAATAAATACTAAAAATACAATTAAAAAAAAGGACTACCAGGTACACAGTAGACCAAAAGACACTTCGGTACCCGATCTGATCACGAAAAGTATCATCAAATACTGGAAAAACAGTAACAGACAAAACATTCACTTTTACTAATTGATCATTACTATTCAATTAATTTATTATTATTTATAATGCGCTTTTCAATATATTGTCAGGACGGTAAAATTATGGCCGCACACTTTAACTGTTTTTGAATCAGTACCAATCTGGTACAGCTTCGACCGTAAGGCTTTAAAGTATGGCGCCAAACAGTGAATGTTCACGTGCTATCGGTTTAACAATTTTTTTCAATTATGATACCTACATTTTTTTCTATTAATCATGTCTTTAATAAGAACCGTTTTAACCAAGGCTTATAATTGTACATTTATATTCTAGCAAGACCATTAGAACATTATAACGATAGCATACGCAATGTTACAAAGCGCCCCGCTAAGCCACCCCTAAGAGTGCGTAGTTCCGCTACCCTTCCACAGATAGCGACACTTATGCAAAAAACCCTTAAGTATACGTTCTTTTGACAAAACAACCAAATAAAGTATTCAGAACGATAAGAAGTCACAAATAACCCTAAATTGTGAGTAATAACTCTTCGTAAGCGGAAACATCGTCTCTGATTTGATTAAAAGTTTTTAGTTTAAATCAAGTTTTTAGTGGTTAAATTAAGTTGAATATTAACGCTACAAAACTTATTTTACATTTAAATTAGTAACAAACGTTCAGGATTACTTTAAGCCGACGACGTCGTAAAGTTTGCAACGAGCTGTAGTTAGTTCATCTACTCGACAATAGATGGCGCAAGCGGTACCAAGTGCCGGGATCTGAATTTAGTAGAGTTACCGAGTCAAAAACAAGGTTTAGTCTTTTGGGAAAAGCATTTTAAAAGAAACATTATATTCATTTTATTTAATTGTACATTTTATTTTCCTAGATTGGCAATTCGAGTGCCTGCTAAAAATGATGTGTTGCCTGTAGGTTTTGTCAATGTTCAGTAAAATTGAGTTGTAAAACTTGTAAATAATTCCACAAATTATAATAACTTATTGGAATTTCTTATTCTCATTGAGTGTCTATGCTGAAAAAAGAGAACTAGCATTAAGCTACAAAAATTTTTGGAGGAAAACACTTTTCGTACAAAAGGAAAACAAACAATTCTAGAAAAAAAAAAAAACAGAAAATAGAGAGGTTTGTGCATGGACGGGTGAACTGCTGTATCTTTAAGGAAAATGCAATGGTTTTTTTAAATGAAATGATCAATGTTATGAAACGATGTGACTCCCTACGCGTAAGACAGAAATGGTGCGTTATGTGAATTTAAATTTAAGGTACCTACCTTTTGAATTGTGTTTA
The DNA here is from genome assembly GCA_923062465.1 of Acleris sparsana. NCBI lineage: Eukaryota > Metazoa > Arthropoda > Insecta > Lepidoptera > Tortricidae > Acleris > Acleris sparsana. Next base: position 633,416 of record OV281288.1, read on the forward strand.
TAATGGATTGTAGGAAAATTTAGGCACTTACCTAACAGTTTAAATTCGGCTGTGCTAGAAATAACTTTCTGAATAATTATCTGCCTTGGTAAATATAATTTGGTAATTATATTTTATTTTCCAGTCGTCCAATAGGTAGGTTAATCTACCATCATCATAAACTTAAAAATCTATCTGCTATTAATTATCTCACAGAATATGCGGAATGACCGATTAGAACGGGGCCTGACTAACTTATTAACTCAATTAGAAACTAAATGGCGCTGATAGCATCTAAGTAGCGGCGGGACCCAGTAGGGAAATCATTAGATACCTACCTACCCAATTAAAAATAAGTTTTTATACGTCTGATGTATTTGTCGGCAGATTATTTGATTTTCCGAACTACCTATGTCCCATTTCGACCACATTTCTGTAGAAAGTACCCACCAAGGTACATTAATTACCAATTTTCGGAGGAAGCATAGTTTTGGGAGATAGTCTGTTAGATTTGGCGTTAGTACTGTGAACGCTAGGTAGTTAGCAGTAGCCGTCGGCGGCGGCGCGGTCGGCGAGGCGGCCGCCGAGACGCGCCGGGCCGAAGGATGCCGAGTGGGGCCGAGCTCGGCCGAGCGGCGCGGCGCGGGGTGCGGGGCGACGCGGGGCGGGGCGCGGTAATTACAATGTCATTAGGAGCCAGGCGGAGATGGGCGGGGCCTCGCTGGGAGCCGCGGGCGCGCGCAGCGGCGCGGTGCCCTCAGTCCGCTCCGTGCCGCCGCCGCGCACGCACGCGCATGTCGCTCAGACTCGGTTTCGGTGATGTGAGGTGGCCCCCGCCGCTGCCGCAGCGTTGCGCGTTTAACGCGCTAGTTTCGCGAATCCGAGCGCCAGTTGGAGGCTCGAGAGCCTTCGAGCCGGCAAGACGCCGTCCACCGTGGATCTGAGGTACGGCGCCATGGCGGCGACCACGTACATGCCCGGGGAATTGGACCTGGGCACCCTGGGCGGGTACCATGCCGCGTCGCCGCGCAGCGCCGAGCCCGCCGATATGAAGTACCAGCACCATTTACAAGCCGGTGGCTCACCGTCACCGGGCGCGCCCGTGCTCAACCCTTGGGCGTCGCTGCCGCCGGCGGACCCGTGGGCGATGCACCAGCACCACGCGCACGCGCACCAGCCCGACGTGAAGCCGCCGGGCGGGCACGACGCGCGACACCTGCCGCACCACCACCACGCACACCACGCGCACGGCTGGCACGCGCCCGTGGTCTCCGCGCACTACGGCGCCGCGTCGCCCGTGCCGCTGCACGCCGGCTACCCGGTCATGCACCAGCATCACATGCTGCGCGACGTGCAGCCCTCCCCGCACATGCACCACCATTCACTGGACCGCGACGCGCCCGAGGAGGACACGCCCACCAGCGACGATCTCGAGGCCTTCGCCAAGCAGTTCAAGCAGCGCCGCATCAAGCTCGGCTTCACGCAGGCCGACGTGGGCCTCGCCCTTGGCACGCTCTACGGGAACGTGTTCTCACAGACCACAATCTGCCGCTTCGAAGCGCTGCAGCTCAGCTTCAAAAACATGTGTAAACTGAAGCCTCTGCTGCAGAAATGGCTGGAAGAAGCTGATTCGACGACGGGAAGTCCGACCAGCATCGACAAGATCGCGGCACAAGGCCGGAAACGTAAGAAGCGCACGAGTATCGAAGTCTCGGTGAAAGGCGCGCTAGAACAGCACTTCCACAAGCAGCCGAAGCCGTCGGCGCAGGAGATCACCTCGCTGGCGGATAGCCTGCAGTTGGAGAAAGAGGTAGTGCGCGTGTGGTTCTGCAATCGGAGGCAGAAGGAAAAGCGAATGACGCCGCCCAACACCCTGGGCGGCGAGCTGCTGGATGGCATGGGGCACGGGCACTACGCGCACGACGCGCTGCACGGCTCGCCGCTGCAGCACGCGCACTCGCCGGGGCTGTCGCCGCAGCATGCGCCGCAGCACGCGCACGCGCACGCGCACGCGCTGCCGCAAGGCGCGCACACGCTGGCCGCGCACTAACAGTTCGCCCCGTGGGCGCCGCCGCGACCCTACTACGCGGAGCCGCACTAGCGCCCGCGGGACCTGTACTGCGCCGCGGCCGGGACGTGCCGCGGCGTCGACGTGACTGTGACCGAACGCTGACTCAGTTCTTTTAGTTCGCGACCGCGAGGTCTCAGTGAAGTCATTAATTAATTATGTGCGTAACGTTAAGATCGAAGCCAGTAATCGTTTATACTTCTCGCGCCGAGTTCGTCCGATGGCGACAGTGATCACAGATATTGTTTAGCTAGATAGTCTAATTGTACTAAGAGCTTACCGCGAGGAGCCGGCGCGCGCGCTCGCCGGCGCGGCGGGACGGCCCGGCCCCGGACAGCGGTAAGTACGGCTCGCGTCGCCCGGACCGGACCGGCCGCCGGACTGCCCGGACCGGCCGCCCGGCCGCGCTGGCGAGAGCGCCTAGCGCCATTCATTTTTGTAAAGGACGATTTCATCGAATTTATTTATAGATATTATAAATTAACGATGTTCATACATGCCTACCTGTCAGTAGGGAGTCATTGTGGTGTGGATTAAATTTAAATTGTTGCTATTACTGTAAATTTATGATTAGTGATGAGGACGAAAGTAAAAAATACGAATCGGGTCGAAGCTTCGTTTTGTAAAGGAATCCGAGTGAGTCAATAGGTGCAATTTTGTTTTAGAGTTAATGAAACGAAGCGGCGCGCCGCAGGCCTAGCTCCACGCGTAACTTATTAACAAAATATTATTAAAAGGATGCAGACACGATGCCAAAATGGTTTTATTCCTGTTTTTTACTTGTTTTGTTGTTTTTTTCGTTTGTATGTATTTGTGGCCAACCTTGGTACTTAAACTTGTAAAAATAGGTATTTTTTCTATATAAAATAATGTACCTACGACGTATATGATGATATATATTAAAAAAGTTCTTTATAGAAATCGAAAGATGGAAATGACTTTTATTACGATGTCCTGTCGCGCGCGGCGCCGAGCTGGGCCGGGCTGGCCGGCGGCCGCGCCGGCGTCCGCTCGCTGCTCTGTAACGTTAAAGTCCTCAAGTAGTTGATAATAACGAACAAACTTAGTCATAACATGTTTTATAATTATCTAAGTATTTAAATAAAACAGAGTAATATTTTAAAAACCGTTTATTCTTTACATCCCGGTCAATAGGTCGGGTAACAGGAGCGTCCCTTTGTTGGTGTCATGTTGTTGCGCAGGTAGGCCGTGCCGCCGATCACAAAACGAATCGGACGAGAAAAAAGTTATAAACCCAACTGACATAAGTTGTTTCGCGTCGGGTGGGAGAAGGTTCTGTCGGGTCACCGGCGTTTTTTTATTCCCAAAGAGTCCGGGAATCCGCTGACATTCGGATTATAAGTATTGTTATTAATTGAGTTTCGTGTTTTGTTAGCTTAACTGTTTCTTGTAGTGGTTCGTTTAAAATGCTTATTTTTTCGGTTGAACTTCATCATGTTTTAAACGGCTTTTTGATTGAAGCTTGATATAGCGGGTAATATTTTTCTAAAGTGAAGTTGCAAAGGGCTTACAATCTTATATTATTATGTTATATTTAATAATCTTTCGCAGAATATCAGCACAAAAGTTAATGCCTACCTTAATTTACCATATAAACATATTTACCGATGCATGTTAACGAGGTTTAGGAGCTAAAATTTGGCAACGTGTGTTATGCGAAGGAAAATTGGAATAGAAAATTACAGTTCTATTAGAAAAACTACAGAACTGACACAGAATTGACAGAACTCTATTATTATGTTTTTATTGATTGATTGATTGATTGTACAATACATATTGGTTGTTGTTTGTTCTTTACAAATTTTATTGGGCGCCAAAATTACATACCCATTGTTTGTAACCTAAAGTTATATTTTATTGTGCAATAAATGAATACCAATAAGTAGGTATTTAAATGTAGAAAAGGTGGAATACAGCTTGGAGTTTCAAGAAATCCGCAGGACTAGAATGGAAATAGTATAAGAAATAGGTTTTCCTTTGATTTAGGTAACTGATGTACCTATATTCTTTTAAACTTTGAACTGTGTGAAGAGCTTTATATAAATATCTGTAAAGTGAATACCTAACTATCTGCATTAATCATTGATATAATTATTTTATTTTTAAATTTGATTCAGATTTACTTGATTATTTAAACAAATTAAGAATCAGGTATTGAAAAACAAGCATTCGTCAGAGAAACATAGTCAAGGAAACAAAAATGCGGTTTTCTCGACAAATAGGCATAGGTAAATTATACAAACTAGTTTCTTCATTTGAACTTAGTTTATCTATACGTTGTTTAAAGCCAACATGTTCGCCTTAAACCACTAACGAGGTGTTTAAAATGTGCTGTTAACTGTGGGATTAAAACCGATGTTAATAGTAAACATTAATCTGCTCACTGTCAGATTGTTCTCGAACACCACCGCGCGACCGGTCCGACGGCTTACTATTTCTACTTCATATTTCAGTTAAAATATTCAAACTTACTTTTGTGTAGACCTACTTGTATTTAATTGTAAAAGACGTAATACTAAAATCGCAGACAGTTGTGTTACGGAGATTTTTCTGATACAATTACATTATAGCGTGTTTCTAATGAATTAAGGCAGTCTACGGCAGGCAGTTGACGACGCGCTGGCCTAGTTGGTAGTGACCCTGCCTACGAAGCTAGCGGTCCTGGGTTCAAATCCCGGTAAGGGCAGATATTTGTGTGATGAGCAAGAATATTTGTTTCTGAGTCATGGATGTTTTCTATGTATTTAAGTATATATTTCTCTAAGTATATAAGTATTTATATCGTTGTCTAGTACCCATAGTACAAGCCTAGAGCTTAGTTTGGGACTAGGTCAATTGGTGTGACATTGTCCCCTGATATTTATTTATTTATTATTATTTAGTCTATTATTGAAAATGCAAATTAAAACTATAGTCAGCAATACTGTCGATCAAAATGAAAAGGCCGCTAACGCATATGAACTTAATCTACTCTTCTGTTTGTTTTGGACGGCAGGATAAGTAAATAAATAAGTTCAGCATTTCCATTTACATTGAATTTTTTCATTTACAAAACGCCGGAAACTCAATCGCACTCCTTTGTATTTTTTTTTTTAATTTATTCAGGAAACAAACAGCCATTTAAAGTTATAATTACATTAAACAAAATTACTTAGATAAGGCCTAAAGTTTCCTATATTACTAATTATACTAATGTTCTACATAAGTGTTCAACATAATCAGAAACAAAATGTTAAGCTACCACTATGGAGAATATAAAATTTGTCGAATTTTGTTTTTAAAGGTCGACATACTATGAGCAAATAGATCAACTTCATTAAGCGATTTGTTATAAAGAGTGCAATTGTATGATCTTGATACCTGGTTAACTTATGCACCAAGCATTTATTATTACTACGCAAACTTTTAAAAATAATAATCACCGAATTTTAATTCGAAAATATAGCCACAGATCACTTTTATGACTATTATGAGTTTTATGACAGTCTTATTGGTTTTTTTATGCCATTAAGATTTTGCCGATGCCTGCCGGCAAGACGGACTTGACAGGCTCTAAACTAAAAACAATGTTAAGAATGGTATTAATCACAAAATAAAATATATTTACGAAAAAATAAACGAATAGGTCATGTTCATGAACCTATTCCACCCAATAATGTCTGTAAGGTAATCTTAAAAATAGTTGTGTTAATGTATCATGTGATTCAGCGCAAAAACAAACGGTTACCTTTTACTCTAGTGCTAGATGATTAAAATATAGGAAGTACAACAGCTGTCATTGTTCTCATGGGATCAATCTCTGTTTTTATAAATATTCCCCGATAGTTAACACCTACCGTCTGACTTCTAAAACGAATCTATTTACATATTTTAATAAGGATCACCACGTGCCGACGAAAAATAAACAAAGTCTGAGTTTTACATACGCATTGTTATTTAGGTATCAAACAGAAGAATACTAACATTATCTAATAAAGACGTTTAAATTTACACGTCAACGTACATATTAAAATGATGTAGCCATGTGGATAAAAAATCTAATATAAGAGACTTATTAATGTCAAATAACTGCAGAATAAAGGTCTAATTGGAACAAGGGGTGCTTACGCGACTAAAACTATTTAACATTTTTGAAATAAGCCTCTATTTAAAGCTAATTTCCATTGATTGCTTGTCTGTTGCTTTTACAGTTTATTTCTTTTTTAGACTTGATTCACTCGAAGACAAACTATGTGTCTCTATTTTGATAGTAGAGTGTATAAGTTTATACGTATGAAATGTTGCCACGATAATCCCATGTATATAAGAGGGAATATATCTCAATCAATCTATTTTTAATAATGCCGTTACATATCCCATCCATAGCTATTTAAAAAAAGCGAGATAGAGGAGAGTCAGGTTTTGGTATTATATTTATCAATTGCAAAAGATCTGTCTAATTTTATAACCGTATATTTCCCAATCAATCATCGTTAAGTAAATTGAATTATCTAAAGACCTATAAAAATAGGATTAAAATTTGCAGATTTATAGATATTTGAATGTAACGTAAGTATTAAATCACTCTAAATATTATCAATACTTACTGTTTAGTACGTATAACGAAGTATTATAAAATTAAAACCGAATTCATATAAGTTAATTCAATGCTATTAAAATTGTTAGTTTCTGAGGAAGTTACGAAAATAAAACTACATATAGACGCGGACAAAAGCGAAAATTTAAATGTGTTTTTTTAGGTCGGAAGTATTTAACAGTCGCCACACAAAACGCAACCGATATTTGAGCTAATGACACAACGGAATTAAACTATGCACATAAATGCGCTTTTATGCATTGTCAAACTTGAAAAAAAATGCACTGGTGTCCACCGAAGGCCCTGTCTCGTTATCAATCGCTCAGCTCTGCCGACCGCGATCATTTAACGCTTTCTCCTGTCAATAGCTCGCCAATAAAAAATTGTAAGGAGTTAGTTTTTCATACGTTACGGCATGTACGCGTACGCGCAAAAAGTTGTCGTGCCTACCGCGCCCGCGCCGCCAGGGCACACGCATTCCGGGCCGCCGATCGAGCGGCACAGAGAAACCTCCGCGGCAAAAATTGACATTTATGGCCTTCGTCATGTTGCACATCATAAAAAAATATCGAAGATTACGAGGAAAGCTATAGAGTTGTAGACGGAGGAGAAAACGGCTGAAACGGAACGATGAGGTTGGAAAAAGACGCGGATAGAACACGAGAAGCGCATAAGCATTGATGTTTCTTGAAATGAAATTATTCTGACGATATAAAGCTACTGCTTTATAGTGAAGTAAAATAACTTAAATTGAAATAGTTCTGGCTTATGTTACTTGATCAAAATATCAATCAGACACTGATGGGAACTGCGCGAATGTTAATATTATTGTTTTTACACTTATTTTTCAAAATATTAAATTTAATCTAGATTACTTACTGACAACAATAAATCTTTGTTTCTGCATATTCATAAAAATGTTATGATCGTTTTGCTCTCCTGGAAATATCAATATTAGTTTGGTTACTGACCTTTACTTTATTTCCGTCATCGTTTATGTCTGCTTTCGTTGCATTATTTATACAATAATCTTCGGCTTCACAAAATAGTGCAGTGATTAAATATAATTTATTCTGATATATTCTTAACGCTTCTGTATCGTGTTCATTAGGTGCGTACAGGTAGTTATTAAATGTTAGTGATTGTTTTATCCGAATCTAATGGTTTGGTTTGTTTTTATTTTAATTTATTTTTAATCCAATTGATGTACAGTTATTTGGCGAATCTTTTTTTTATTATTTCCTATATTTAGCCGTAGTTACCAACGCACTCAAAGACATTTTAGATACAATAGCTCGACCTTCAATCAAACTTGTGAATAAAATTTCTTTACTAAGGAACGACTCAATGGTTAATAGCTGACTGAGTACGTATCACACCGTACGTATCGTATCTAATCTATAACCATATTATTAAAGACAAACTTGACATTCAGTACATTTTGGCTCATTATATTTATCTGAAGATGACGTGTTTACTCATAAGATCACTGTTGACGAATTGAAATCGTATTTTATCATCCTGATATACCAAATAAGTCGGCAAGGAAGAAGTTGCTGGTGAAATGAAGGCAAAAATAAACTTTGGTGATAGAATGACTAAAACAAAATACATGTAGGATTCAAAAGCAGTTCAGTTTTGTAATGAAATGAGGCAGCAACGGAGTTTCGTGAAATCGTTCAGACAAATATGTACGGGGCTATTAGCATGACAGAGCCGGCAGGACAATGGCCGACGGCGACGAGACGTGTCTTCCTTAGTTAATTTATATTTGACACATTCGGTACTAGGCTGCTGGTTTCCATACGAAATATAGCCAGTATCAAGTTCTTTACATTTTGCACCATCATTTATTGAAGAGCTGACTGAGGCTGTGGAGTAATTTAAATTTCACTGTATTTCGTTAAAATAAGGAGATAGATGGAGAAATTGAATAGTTCAATACTGAAAAATAGTAGTGTTCCATATTTAGGAGGCGATTAGCGCAAGACCGAGGAGAGTGGCGTGATGATGAAGACCCAACGGTGTGTGGATTGTAGGATGATTGGATGGCGGGATGGATATTTAGGAAGAAAATATTTGCAACTTAGTTTTATTTGCTCATCCAATATTTCATTTTTCATTAAGTGTAGGAGTCGTTTATCATGCATATAATTTTCTTGAAGCTAGCGTAATATGTGAGAGATTGTTTTGGTATACTATGTCCTTCTTTCATACATTTGCCATTCTCCTGCACGCTTAAATTTTAGTCGATTCGGATATGAATAAATTTCAGGAAGCTAGCGATCTATGCCCACTATACTTCATATTTAGTCATACTAAAATAGACACACTAAATACTTAACAGAAAGAAAAAAAACAAGACTCAGAAACAGACTTTTGTAATATTATTACATTGCAATAAATTACTGATTAGGTACTGATTACAGATACTCGCGTTCATCAGACAAATATTTGCATTTACAACTACACTCAGGAGCAAAAATACCGGGTCAGAGTGGGTTTTTCATACAAACGAGACTATTTCGAAGCCTTCGTTCCTCGCCTGGGGTTGTTTTGAGTGAGGTATAAGGGTGGATACTCCGAGGATCAATAGAGGAGGTCAAAAGTTCTTAACATACCTAACTGATCGCACAATCAGTTAACACCACAGCGGGAGGGTTTGGGTCAGTACTTGGATTTGCTTACGTTTTATTGCCATTTTAGATGTTTTTCTGAACATGCACAATTCAGGCGTTAACCGCAGATTCCTTCAGTTGGGTATCCTAGGCACTCTGGAAGTCCTGTATCGATGATCGTAGTATTCATCATCAGATTTCACTAAAAGCATTCCCTGGCGAGGAACCAAGGCTTCGAAATAGCCTTTTTAGTATGAAAAACGCACTATGACCCGTTATTTTTGCTCCTGAGTGTAAATCTAACCCAGTACTTTTAACTAAAATGGGTACCTAATTTAAAAAGAATTGGAAGTATATATCCCAAAAACTATTATTTTTATTGCAACTAACTAAGCGTCGTTTCTAACCGAAACATCACGTTATCTTTGTGTCTAAACGAGTTGTTCCTCAAACTGTTAATTACGTTTCAAAAGTAGTTTTTTTTATCGGAACGTTTAGTGTCATCGGCACACACGTCTATGTGTTCAAGGCTTGACACGTCTTCGTGTGTGCGTGCCATTGTTCGTGGGCCTTCGATCACCGACGTTTCCCAAATGTACCCAATACCTGTAAGTACATACCTATTTACTGTAGGTACGGTAGCTCAGACAATACCATTGTCTATGTATAGCTAGTTGTAGGTAACAAAGAGTCGGCGACAAAAGGGAATTGAACAGTTCATGTTTTTTTAAACGAAAGTTCGTGATGTTGGTTGGTTGGTAGGTGTTTTTGGTTTATATATCGGTCGCTAGAGTTGCTATACTGATGTTTAGTTTGCTATCGGTTCGGCTAAGTTTTCATTCTTATTTAATATATAATTACTTATATACTTACATACTTTTTCTGCATAGACATTTTAGTCTGGTTGTAGATAGAAATAGTTATGTGTTTATTGTCCAAAACTAGCACCAATAGTTAACATACAAATTTAATTTCCTACTTGATTCTGCATAGAAAATCAAATGTTAAATATGACTTTCATATTCAAAAACAAAGTTAGAATATCAAATAAGTGATGTACCTACCTAAAAAATTCAAGTGAATTCTAAAGTTTAGAACTCCAGATTAATGAGGATTGTAGAGAATGTTCCCGCTTGTAAGTTCCCGTGACGAGAACATTCCAGTTCCAGCTTATTTATTTAATATTTAATCGAGATCACGACAGGTAGTTAATATACGGCCCGAACTAACATCTCTGTCGGCCATGATTAACTGCTGTTCTAAAAACCGTACTTTTCGGCGAATTCGAAGTTAATCGTCGACGCATTAGATACGGCGATCGATCTAACTTTAAAAAAAAGAATGTCGCGAAGGGCAAGATAGCGCGGGACCGCTCGGAGCGCTACCAAAACCGTACAACCTATAAATTTAATAAAACATGCACGTTGATAAAGGCCCGGCACCACACCTGCCGCGAGGCCGGCTTTTTTAAACATATTTTACGGCGAACCGCAGAAAAACTGACAGCCGAGTTACCTACACTGGTTTCCGAAGCCAAAAGGTGGTATGCGCATACCGATTTCTTACTCTTATAATACTTCTTTCTTTTTAAAGACAGAGCATAACCGCTCGCGAGCCGTTCCGCGCCCGCGCAGCTGCCGCTGTCAATGTCTCATTGACAATCTCTAAATTAACGACATGAACAAGTGCCCGGTCCCGTCTGTGTCAGTAATCTAGTAGTTCCTACGCACTTCCAAGTTTGGAACAGATCGAATCAAAACGTTTCAATGTTTTATTCAATTGACTATAAATTGGCGTTAATTGACTGATATTTCACACTTTTAAAACATTAATAGACCGTATATTTATGTATGAAAGTGAATGTTATATAAAGCGGTTATAGTCGCATTTCAATATTTTTGGAATCTGAATAATTAATCTTAAGGAAAGTGAATTCGTCTGCCGGCGGCGGGCGCTGGGTTTTTAATTAGTTTTTTGATGTTTTGTCTGGAGGTGCGCGCGCGCCGGTGGACGGATAATCCGTTACCGGTCAAGTGATCGATCACTAAACCAAATTGTGTATTAATGTAGCGCACAACGGGTTAAAAATGGCTCTTTATACCATTCGTCTACAGTCCTTTAAATAAATCTTAATAAACAACAACAATCAATATTAACTCAAATCTTCGGGAGTACCATTTTCCGTGACCATGAAGGTCAATTTATTTCACCGAAGTTTATTTGTTTATTTATCTTATGATCCGTTTGAGGTGAAATACAAAATAAACCACACCTGAAATTAGTTAACATTTGGCTTAGGAATCTTTGAAGAAGGAATTTAAGTCACCATTCGAGAAGGTGACATTCATCACTGAAATAAATAATTGGTCGCTTTTAACAAGATTGTGTTGTTGTGCATAAGCGTCTTGATTCCATTCGCGCCTGACAAGACGATAGATACAGCAACCAAGACGTTAGATATATCAATTAAGATGTTAGTTGAATCACTAAACAAATTGCTGCTGTTACTGTCAGCTTTGGTTCATATAGCTAATATCTTAACTATTGTATTCATTTTTTGCCAAATAAGACAAAATCTCTCTTAGTTGGCTCTCATTTTTCGAGTCTTTCATTATAAATTCAACTAAATTAATTTAATACTTATTTGAATTGCTTGTGTTCGACATTTTTTTTTGTAAGTAAATGTCAGAGCTCAATCTCACACAAATTGACCTGTCCTTGTATGATTTCGTTTATCGCGTGACAAAACGTTGATAAAGCATCCGTCTCTCTCGTACTTATAAACGTGTCAAAAGTGACGGATGTTTAATCCACATGTTGTCACGCAGTAAACGCAGCCATATTAGACCCCAATGTAATCATAATTTCATTATTGTTATGTTGTATGCCTGATATATCATTTATAACATCCCTCTTGTGGTTGAACATTATAAGCCGCGTGTGTTGAAGGATGAGATACAGTAATTATTTACTTATAAGGAAATTACTTGTTAAATTAAATGCCGACACCAAATTTATACAATGTATTCAGAAAAGGCTAACTCCCCTGCAATTTTTTTTGTGTTATTGTGTTGTAACTTAGGGTATAGTCACCAGTGGTCAGCCAGAGACCTGTAGTCGGCCTCTGCGTATACTTTGTATGAGTGGGAAGAGTACGAAAGATATATTTCCCACTCTTCGCACTCATATAAGGTCGACTACTAGTCTCTGGCCGACCACCGGTGATTTTACCCTATTTGACATGTAAGGTTTTGGAAACAAAAGACATAAACGGGCACATCACTATGAAAGAAAAAGCATTACAAAGAAAAATAGACGAAATACTTTGCTTAAAATTGTGTATGAATATTTTTTTCAATAAATTCAGGGTTTTTAGGTTTATTCAAATTCATTCAACACACAAAAACTTTAGTAAAAAAAGTGTATCCTATTTTCTAACAAAGTCTTCTCATAATAAAAACGACAGCATATTTGGGAGCAAGAATAAGATAGACTTTTTTAATTCTGTCACTGTCAAGATTTACTGGTTTTCGCTGAGATAAAATATGTCTTTGCGGTTTCTTTGTCTGCTCATGTACCTAATTTAATTAAAAACATACACCATACCTACAAGTAACTAGTCAACCTTTGCGTTAGTCCCTACTAGCACAAAAATGCGTACAGAGGCTCTATTTTACAGTTCCTTTACCCCTATTGTTAACGTTAGCTCTTATTGCCTTGACAGTAAAGCGAGTCATAAGCAATGATAAAAGATAAAAAAGATAAAATAAATTTATTCAGTAAGTAGGCCGCACGGGCACTTTTCGAAGAATCTACCAGCGCTTCCCAAGAGGAGACCTCTGCTGAGAAGAAACGCCGCAAGAAACTCAGCAGTCAGTATTTTTTTAAACATATTTCATATTACAATGGTACTACTTAGTCTAGCATTATATAAAGCTACAAATATTAAATTAAATATAATATCAAATAACATGCGCAGTTCAGCAGGAAAACATGCCAAAAATCTTAAAATAGAATCAACTACTTATGTGTACATAAGATGGTGCAAAACGACCACATAAAAGGTTCGATATGTTTTCCTGCATCAACGGTGTCCCCCAGACAAGACAAAGCAGGATAAAGCTTTTGCATTTGAACAAATTATTATTGACTAAGTTTCGGGTGTAGGCCATGCACTTGTGTCTGTTAGGTAGTCCTCGACCCTATAATACGCTTTAGACATTAACGACCTTTTCAAGCAATTTTTAAGTGCTGGAAAGGGTAACTTTAAAATTACGTCAGGTAATTTATTATAGAAATGCATGCATTGACCAACTTAAACTAGCCGGATGATAATTTGTCCGTCGAGTTGAAAAGTGACTCCTAAAGAGATTATCATGGTAGTACACAGACATACCGAGTCATTTAAAGTTTTGCTATATGTAGAGAATAGAGGACGCCCGCGACTTCGTATACGCGTAGCATTATAGTTTTCTGCATTTTTTCCCATTTTTTTTTATGGCATGGAGAAGGCAAACACGCACACAGGCCACCTGATGCTAAGCGCAAAATGTGACCAATAGACATTCGCATTCACAAGACTGCAAATGCTCTATGCTAGTTATTACACCGGCTGTCTTATCCCCAAACCGGAACACAACAATGCGAACACTGATGTTTGGCGGTAGGTAGGTACTTAGGGGATGAATTTCCAAAAGTCCCTTCAGTGCACCCCTAGCCTAGGATACCCAAGATATACTCCTTCCAAATTTCAAGTCCCTAGGTTCAGCAGTTTGGGCTGTGCGTTGATATTTCAGTGAGTTCCTTATTTTTAGGGTTAGGATTTTGGTGGCATTTCGTGGTTCTAGAATCCATGGAGTCGATATTTCCTAATTATTGTAATACATATAACACATTGATTTTGACCTTCGGTATTATCATATTCAAAAATACATATTTAGTTCGGTTATTTCATAGCTATTAATATTTGCTTGTTTGTAACGCTTTCTCATCACAGATATCCTCAATACCAAAATTAATTTAAATTGGTGCGGCCGAATAACGCATAAATGAATTTTGAAATATTAAAATACTGAAGGTCAAAATCAAAGTGTTATGTATTATAATACCTAATTAGGAAATAGCGACTCCATGGATTCTGGAACCACAATTTGCCACCAAAAGTCCTAACTCTACTATTTTATATATTTAGAGATGCAAAGACTAATTTGGGATGTAAAATAATTACCCGTTAAATCGATCATAAATCCATTCGTCGCAATGGATCAATGTCCCGCTAATAGAGTCCAAGTGGGTCGCCGGTTCGATTCTCGCGCGCGCGGTCAATTGCCAATTGTAAGAATAGGTCGGGTCGGGGTCCGCCCTCTGACCCCAACAAGTAAAAAAATATAGAATTCGACAAATTTATCTTAGACGTAAATTTGCTTTGATACAAGTTCTGCCGTTTTCGTAAGTAGGTAGTGGTTTACTATCATAACAATGATTTATGGCTTCTATTTCACACTGTGCTATCACATATCGCTTCTGCATTATAAGATATCGTTGCCCTTATGATAGCTATTCATTAGACAGTGGCTCTATCCCACTGAAGCTTTTGACAGCTCTTATTTACTTGACAGCAATATTGGCCGGATTTAAAACAATACGGCAACAATTTGTGTAGAGATAAAGTAAAATGAGGCCCTTGTCAGAGCAATCATAACTTCAACAATATAATAAGGAAAGAAAGAAGTATTGCCTATAATAATTACAAACTAAAGTGCAAACAACCTACACTCAGGAGCAAAAATAAAGGGTCAGAGTGCGTTTTTCATACTAAAGAGGCTATTTCGAAATCTTGGTTCCTCGCCAGGGAATGCTTTTAGTGAAATCTGATGATGAATACCGCGAGCATCGATACAGGACTTCCAGAGTGCCTAGGATACCCAACTGAATGAATCTGCGGTTAACGCCGGAATTGTGCATGTTCAGAAAAACATCTAAAATGGCAATAAAATGTAAGGAAATCCAAATGCTGACCCAAACTCTCTCGCTGTGGTGTTAACTGATCGTGCGATCAGTTAGGTATCTTAAGAACTTTTGACCTCCTCTATTGAACCTCACCGTATCCACCATTAAAACTCACTCAAAACAACCTCTGGCGAGGAACCAAGGCTTCGAAATAGTGTCGTTTGTATGAAAAACGCACTCTGACCCGGTATTTTTGCTCCTGAGTGTATATTTCGACATGGTTTAAAGTCCAGGGGGCCTTATATGGCTGGCGTTTATAGCGTGATAAAGTGTGGATAAAAAAACCATTATTTCTGCCCCGTGCAGAAGCACGAGAGTGACGTCCTGATGCTTTATTAACATTTTGTCACGCGATTAACGCATCCGTGCTAGGCCCGCGGGGTATCTATTCCACTTTGTTTATAGCGATCTTCCTTATCTCAATCATATGGTTGACCTTACAGTAGTTTGCTACTTTCAAATGTCTAAGTGAATAAAACATATAACGTAAGGGGACAATATCACACAAGTTGCTCGAGTCCCAAACTAAGCTCTGGACTTGTACTATATGGGTAGTAGACCACGATAAACAAACTTAAGTAGTGTGTTAAATACACATAACGAATATACTAGCGCTCTAAAGAGCCTTCATGTGGCCAATTTACTGAATATATTTTGAATTTTTGAATTTTTACTCATATATTTGACCTGAATTGAACCCGGGTCTCAACTATATAGCTACTTCAACATAAACAACATGATTTAAATAGAGAATCAAGGTGGGCTAAAACCAACTGGACTAGAAGTCGATATGCAATCACAAGGCGGAAGCTAAATTTATATTAGCAAGAGGAAACTAAAGTCTACATTGCTTATGTAGTTTTTATTTTTTTTAAACAATTTAATATATTAACGCGTGTGCAGGTCTTAATTAATTTACCTAATTAAAACGTAATACCTTATTTTTAATTGTTTTAGTTGTAAATGTGTACAAAATTTACTTTTAAATTAGGAGCGGAAGTTTTAGAAGGCTCATAAGATAATTGTGAATAAGTAATTTTAAACAACTAAACAAAAGAGGTTATGGGGACACATAAGTAGGTTCGTGAAAGTAGAAAACTATGTTTTTTCTGTTGAAGTCAAGTTAAAGAAACCAAAACGAACGTAATCATGCATTGTTAATGAGTTTTTTTAACTAACAATCAAGCATCATTGCGTTACTTATCAATTTTGAGTTTCAGCTGTCTTCTATGTATTTTATTATGTCATTTACTTAAGTTTTATAGTTGTATAAGCACGTGGTACCTGAGGGCTGACTATTTTGGTCAAACTCCGCTTCAAGCAGTATACCAACCTACCACCAACCTCAACCTTCCAGAATTGTTTAGTTACTCGAAGTAATTTATTTATTAATTGTATTTTTTCATTTGCAGTTCTCTTACCCATAGTAAAAGCCAAGAGCTTGCTTATGGACTAGGCCAATAGGTGTTAGATTGTCCTGTAATATTTATTTAATTGCTCAGCTGCCATATACCGTTCGTGACACCTCACAGTACCAGTAATGCCTCAACCGACTTTATAAATGGTTAGCTGATTGGTCGAACCCTAGTTTCCCGCGATTATCTGATCGGTTATCGATTATCATCTTATAGATAACTAGTGTGATTATCGATCGTTTAATTATCTAGGATCTTAGTTTGAATTAAAATGTGCGTGTTGTATTGTATTTAAATAATGATTCAGATTACTCTAATAATGGTAAAAGTTAACCTCTCATTGCCTAAACCCTAATGTTTCTGTAGGTATGTATTCTTTATCATATTGTTTGATCCTACTGTTTAACTGTTTCGTCAAGACATATTATTTTATTGAAACACCTTTCAACGATTATTTCTCGCCGCATGAGTTTTTCTTTTGAAAGTTACAAGCCAACCTAAACCAAACCTTCACGTGGCTAATGTTTGAGGTATCCTGAATACATCACGGTTCCAGCAGGAATTTACGTTCGATTAAATAATACAGTCGGTGAAGTGCAATTCGATAAAATTATGGGTTTTCTTCGTTAAGACAGTTATAGGAAGAAAAAGTCATATAATGCGTGATCATACATAAAAAATATAATTATACGGGTTGACTTGAGAGCCTTATCTTTTTCTTGAAATCAGTTGAAAAGTCAAATTATTGTAAAAAAAGTCGCTACATTATTAGAATCTATTTCTGCTTTGCCAAGAAGGAACTACGTGAATATTCTTAAAAGCTTTATACTACTTTACAATGCTCGTATTCAGGTAAAATTTTGCAGTCAATTTTGAACCAGTTTCCGTTAATGTAATGGGTTGAAATTCGGATCATATATTGAAAAAAGATGATAATGCAATAACATGGTATCTAAGAGCTGATCTGATGATGGAGTCGGAAGGTGGCGGCAAGTTCTCCGCTATAATTATGCCACCATGATGGGAATCGTTAGTTTTGTATTGTCGGGCAGATAAAGCCTTTGTAAAAAAAACTACAATCGGCTATAAAAGCTTGTCCCAAATATGTTTTTTTCATAAAATTATATCTATTATAAACAGCATTAGACATTTTTAATGATGACAAGGTAGAAATACTACTATTAGCTTTGTAGTGACAAAAAAACATTGTAAACAGTTGAGTAAGTATACAAAAAAAACCTACTTGGTTAGAATAGAAACATGACCTCATGGCCTCATGAACTCATGGCCTTGAACCTTATTCCAAAATTATAGTATTATATTTCAAGTAGGTATAGTAGGCACTTGGAATATAATAATGAAAATCGCATGACAGAAGCAAGATGACTACAACAAAATACCAAATGACAACTGTACGAGTACCTAGGTCTAAATGGCATTTCTTTTTTTTTTATTCTATCATATTTTTCAAAACTATTTTTCTATTTGACGATACCACAATATTTACAATACGATAACGATATTATTATGTTTTAAGACAAAGTGGAATAGAGTCCGGGATACAAAGCTTGTGCTTTGCATCATGATTCATTATTGAACTACCATACAATATTGTAAAACTTACAATATTTAAATTAACAAAGTCAAAGTGAAAGCCAAAGGTCTTTATTTTTCAAATTAGGCATAATATAATGCACCTGTGAATGTCAAAAAGCATTACCACCAGTTCGCATAATAATCCTTTGCCCCGAGAAGAACGGGCGTAAGAAACACAGCAAGGTTTTTTTTATTTACATCATACATAAGTTTACAATATCACATTGTTTTTGCACAGTAGGTGCACCTATTTTAAGCGTAGGTATTTCCATTGTATTGTCAAGGAAAAGTATTCCACGTGGAACCTTATCGCAGATGACGTAGAACGCAACATCACTCGGGTCTCAGTAATTTAATGACTTATCATTGTGACATGGTTAGAACTTAGAACCGTGGTGGTACGTGAATAGGTGACTACAAAGAGATGTTTTTGACCTTATTACAATGCAATAAGGTGAAGACGTTTACATATTTTTTGTAGCCGACTGTACAGTCACAACACCTGAATGTTGTACTGCTATCCTATAATCTTAACTTGGCCGTGTAATATCATGCCCAAGACAGTAAGACTCTAAATTCAAAATTGACGTTACAAAAGGCAAAATACTACAAAATTAAGAATATTAGCTAGTCGCACAACCACTTGGCTTACTGCATGTGAAAGATGACCCATGGCAAAGCTAAGGCGTCGTCGATGGCGTGACCGTGCGGCCACCACAATGCTGCGTGCACCGAGCTGCCTTGACCACCGTGGGAGCTGTCTCTTGGCTGTCTACTTGGTAAGTACAGGTAAAGAGTATATGATTGAGTTGTAACCGGCACTTATGTAATAGCTTTAGCGCGATTTCAAACTTATTTTTTTCTAGGATGGCTTTGTCTAGATAATGTTTTTTTTTTTTATGAGTTAGAGAAGGCAAACGAGCACGAAGGCCACCTGATGGTAAGCGGAAACTGTGACCCTTAGACATTCGCATTCACAAGACTACAAGACTAAGACTGCAAATGCGTTGCCAACCCTGAGGACTAAGATGGAATGCCTCTATGCTAGTCATTACACCGGCTGTCTTATCCCCAAACCGGAACACAACAGTGCGAACACTGCTGTTTGGCGGTAGGTTAATGGATAAGATGGTTGTAGCGATCCGGACGGACTCTGCACAGTCCTACCACTCGCAACACTCCTGCCGTCCATCCTTGTGCTATTATCTTGCTCGTTAAGTTATAGCAGGATAGAAAGACAAACTGGCAAATGGCAAATGCACTGGGACTCTATTTAGCTTGGTAAAAACATATTGCCATATCGGGAAACCGAATCCCTAATTATCATTTTTCCTAATGCATTATTTGTCCGAATTTATGTTTATCCTAAAGCCTAACCTACCCAAACCGCAGATATAAAAGGAAAATTTTAAAAAATTGTCTTACTCATGTGAAAAACGTTTTAGGAGAAATGAAACGTGTTAGGACAAACGTTGTTATGGATTCTGAGGGACCCCGCCTTATCGTATTGTGAACGTTACGAAAGCTGTTACTTACTTGACAGTAATGGCGGCCGAGTCCAAAAAAATACCATTAAACGTCCAAAGCAATATTGTTTTATCGTGCAGAATAGAGGCGCTGTTGGTTTGTTTGGGCGGTTATCTAGTTGACTTTCGACTGCATTTTTTTTTAAAGTGCTAAGGGCGTTTTTGGATTATAAAATTTACTTGATAATCTGTCACTACGTATAGGGTAAAGTGTACATCTTTGGTAGTGACCCTGCCTACGAAGCTAGCGGTCCCGGGGGTAACCTATCGCAACCTCGAAAAGTTTTTGACCGAATTTCATTTGACCGAAAACATTTCGTTTTTTATCGTTTCTCCGATGGCACGATTCGTCATTTTTTTATTTCACCATTTGACTTTAAGTAAATGGTTCGTTAGTCCAAGCAACTTTTCTCCTTGTAGTCACGTACCCTATGTATTGTTACGTATTTTATTTCAAAGCCCATTTTCCATTACACCAATGCTACAACTAGCCTGTGGATCGTTTTGTATTTTGTTTCTTAACCCATTTTTCACTTCATCAATGTTACATATAGATTTTGCTACGTTACGTCAAATATTCATTTCGGCCAAAAAATCTTGCTTGTAATTAGTTTCAACTATCTACAAAATGCAACGAGCAAGACGAGTCAGGGCAGAACCGACTCAGATAGGTTAGGTTAGAAGGCCAAGGCGGGAGCTTTGCTCCCGCCTTGGCTTTCGAGGTTATTTTTTTTCTGCCCCGAAAAACTTGCTTAAGTATAATTTATCCAGACAATGCAAAGATCAAGACAATCAGGGTAAAACCGACTCGGAACGGTTCACTTATTTTCTATAACTAAGAAATAAGTCAACACAGATCAAACAATATGATTTATATTTTATAGCAATCTTAATAATACTTCATATCATCAACAATTTGTTTGACCTAATTACTACTGAAAAAAATGTAGTTATTACAATTTTAAATGTTTAGCTAAAGTTTTTAAATATTGAATTTCACTCATTTTATCTTTCATATTTATAATCTTCCATTGAAAATCAAAACCAAAACTTATCAAACATAACATGGTCGATTTAAAATTAGGTAAACTATGAATAAACCGAGCCGTAATATTGGGCAAAGGATACTAAGGTAAAATCAGAAATAGGAAAAAGACAAATAGACAAAGCATTACATTGGACAACTGTTGATACGCCGAAACCAGTAATGAGGTATAGATAATTTGTCAAATCGTTAAAAAACCAAAACAAGTAATGAATAAATAAAACTATTCGAAATGATCATTCGGCCAAACGTAAAAAAACCCAAACCATAATTGACGAAAAGTATTTGTCGAACCAAAATTCGGTCAAACATTTTTCGAAGTTGTGATAGGTAACCGGTCCCGGGTTCGATTCCCGGTATGGGCAAATATTTGTGTGATGAGAGCGAGTATTTACTTCTCAGTCTTAGATGTTTTCAATGTATCTAAATATTCATTTCTTTTTATATGTATTGAAAGATAAAGATAAAAGATAGAAGTCATTTATTCAGTAAGTACAGTTTCGCTGCTGAGAAGAAACGCCGCAAGAAATTCAGCAGTCCGACATTTTTAAAACATATTTCATATTACAATGGTACTACTTAGTCTAAGCATTATATAAAGCTATAAATATTAAATTAAGTATAATAACAAATAACATGCGTAATTCAGGAAAACATGCCAAAAATCTTGGAAGAGAGATAGAGGGAGAAAAAAACTACTTGTGTACCTATATAAGACGGTGCAAGACGACCAAATAAAAGTTTCGATATGTTTTCCTAAATCAACGGTGTCCCCTAGACAAGATAAAGTATTTTTGCATTTGAACATTATTATTGACTAAGTTTCGGGTTTAGGCCATGCATTTTTGTCTGTTAGATAATCCTCGACCCTATAATACGCTTTAGACATTAAACGCTGTTTCAAGTAATTTTTAAGTGCTGGAAAGGGTAACTTTAAAACTACGTCAGGTAATTTATTATACAAATGGATGCATTGACCAACAAATGCGAGCGATTTTATTTTCATTTCTAGTATTTAAATTATGTATATCAGAGTTTTTGGTGAAATAATCGAAATTCTTAAAAACATAAATAATATTCTCGTAAATAAATCGAGACGCTACAGTTAAGATATTAAGTTCTTTAAATAGTTATCTTAAGGAGTCACGGGAATTTAAATTGTAAATAGAACGAATGGCCCTTTTTTGTAACACAAATATAGTTTGTATGTCAGCTGCCTTACCCCAAACCAGAATACCGTAAGACATAACACTATGGAAATAACTATAATAAACTAAGCGAGCTGTCCCAACATTCGTTAGTTGTCTAATTTCCCTAACGGCGTAAGCTGGCGAACATAGTTTACCTGCCATTACAGCTATGTGGGGACTCCATTGCAATTTTTTATCTATTGTTATGCCTAGGAAAACTGTCTTATCTAACATTTGCAAACTCGTCATTTAGAAAAAAACTAGAATCTACCGGTTTAACAATAGGCAAAGCGAACCTAACACATTTAGTTTTATTAGCATTTAGTAGCAAGTTGTTACGAGTAAACCAATTAAGTACTTTAAGTCTACAGATCTATTTATATCGTTGTCCAGTACCCATATAGTACCTACAAGCCTAGAGCTTAGTTTGGGATTAGGTCAAGTGGTGTGACATTGTTCCCTGATATTTATTATTACGGTTTAAACATGTTTTAGCTATTGTGTCTTTACGTACAAGAGGGTTAATGTATTACGTAATTTCCATAAACCATACAACTACGCTAACGTTTATAGAATGCAACTTGTGTGGACTCACTGATGGGCAGAGATTCTGAACGTATCGTCATGGACGTGTTGTATTGTCAACGCTTTGATAACTCTTATTTACTGGTCAGTAGGCGGCCGAGTTCAGAACAATACCATAACAGGTCAACGACGATAATAATAATTATGGTTTATAACGCCTATAATTTTTTTTTTATTATCCTCCGTTTGTTTGGTTACTGAACAAAATGTAAACAAACCAAACCACGTCTGTAACACAGCCAATCAAAAACAGTTTTGTTGAGTTTTCAGGTATCAGTGCTCTGCTGCTATTGGCTGACGAACTATATGCGTGGGATTTTTGTTTACATTTAGTTAAGCAACTAAACAATCGAAGTATAGTGTTCGGTACTCACAGAGTATGAGGCACGGAGTAAGTCCTAGAAACAATGCTAATTGTGACGCGGTATTTATTGTCCGCGAGTCCCTGATTTACGTTACGTCATAAATGAATGGCAGCCGATCGCACCATAGATAAACTCTGTAATGTTTGTGTTGTTTTTTTTAATTACTAGGTGTATTTATTTGTAGCTATTGACGCTATTGCTTAACGACAGACGGCAAAAATATGTAAGGATCAAAAATAGGCCGCACGGGCAATTTACACGTCAAAAATCTACCAGCGCTTCGCAGGAGACCACTGCTGAGAAGACACTTACGCGCGCGGTTTACTTATGATATTATACAATTATAAAGCTTACCCTAGCATTATATAAAATAATGAATCAAACATAATTAAAAATAAAAATACATACAAGCGTAGCTTGAGCAGGAAAATTTGTCAAAATTCAGAATTTTCATAGGAAAGTAATAATTAGTAATAATTAAAAGAAAAAGACTATGTAGAGAGATATTTATGATCTTTGGATATTTTTGATGCTACACATCATCAAGTTTCAGAAAGAAAAAAGTTTTAGGTGTTTATATTTAGTAAGTAGGTTTTTCTTGAAGAACAGCTGAAAATAGGACAAACGCATCGCATTCGTGATTAAATTACCTTAAAAAAGTTTATTAAAGAGAAGTTAGATTGTTATTTTTTGGCTGTGGAGGGAGTAAGGGGAACCTTATTGTAATTCGTTTCTGTTTAGCCATTATGTTCTTAGCAATACCTACGAGTATAATAAAGTATTATGTGCTTCAACTTACTAAAAATATATTATTTGACTACTACTACCAATTCTAGCCTAATTTACCAATATATGTATGTATCCGTTAGGTAGATACCTCTTAAAAGCTGGCTGCCAGATCCATCCTAAATTGCAGAGTTGATATTCAATTGGATTTGTTGCATCATTGCATCTTCCTGCAATTTGCCAGGTCTAGACCGGCTAATGTCTGGGCTATCGACCAATTTTATTGTCTGAGGGCCGTCTGCGATGATTCCATTAGCCTGTCATGTTGAATGATCGAAGCATGTAGACCAATTTTATTGCGGATATTACACGCCCATTTTGTTAATTAGAATGGACTGGTCTGTCTTCATGTCTACTAATATGTGTGTACTTTTATTGTTCTATACAAGTACATCTTATGAAAATATGGAACTTTTGTAACTATTTGCATGTCCATCCGTCCGTCTGTCTGTTAGATTAAAAATATAATCATCAACATGTGAGCCAAAATATGTCCACTGCTGGACATTATGCAACTTCTACGGAGCGCGATAACGAATGATTTTGGCCCAAAAGCGGATGGCTGTGTTGGAATATTTGGTTGCCACTTGAAGACTATTTGGCTATATCAACCGTCCATACTTGTTAAACCACTGTAAATTATAAATATGAGTTCTATCTTTAATATAACAAAACAGGTACGTCTGCGGGCATATCGCAAGCTCGCAATGTCACTTTCAAACTATCTTTACCCTTGCGAACTAGCTCACGTAGTTCATAAACACCGTGACGTCAAATACGTTGAGCAAACATCAACAAGGCAAGCTGCTGGAGGAATTTCACAGCAAAAAGCGAGACTGCGAATAATATGTATCAATTTACGCATTTACATATGAGTGCAAATGTTGGTAATGAATGCGCAGTTTTAGCTGTAACGTGTGATTAGCTAAAGCGTGTACAATAAATAATAACACGTTGATATCCGTAGCAGCGGATTATCATAAAACCAGCTACTGATTCTTTGCCGTTGTTTAATATTCGAAACTAAATCGATCACCGGTAATTAACTGCTCACGCGTCGATCGGAGCACTCTCGGTCTCAATGATTGAGCCGTGATTCCATTTACATAATGACATTGTTACCGAATGCAAATAAATGAGTTAGGAACTGCCCGTGGCACTGTCTTAGGTAACGGAAACGGTTTTTTGGTCTTGAATGTTAATTAAAGGACAATGGGCATTTTGGTACCCGCTTAATAGCAATCACGATGGTGTCATTGAATCTAAATATAAAAGATGAAATTGAATGGGTGACTGATTGACTGACGAACATTTGAAACCGCTGCCTGGATCTAGGGACTTTAAATTTGGAGGGAATATTCTTTGGATACCCTATTTGGATATTTTATTCCCTGAAGGGTTAAATTGAGGAGTATCTTTAAACTAATTCTACGCGCCCTAAGTCTTCGCTCTAAAAATATCTCTTCATTGATATTCAAATTATGTCCATTGGGGCGCGTACCACATCCCATACATTGTTTGCCCGCCGATGGTATAAAGGTAAAGTTATCTGCTAGGTTGTTCTAGTGTCTTAGTTTGTCAACAAATTATTAACCGGTGCAACATAAATAGGTGAAGTGTGTTCTAGTATTTGTTATTACGCCTGCTTTGGACCAGTGGTTGGAATGACGCCATTTTGTTCGTTACCGCATTACGTGGCATTAGCTGTGACGTAGAAAAGACCATGTGGAATTGAAGCTCTTTAGCCAGAAAGTTCATTTATTTTCTCAGTAAATAATTAACAAAAAAAAGTTTGCCTTTGAAACGAACCTCTAATAAGCATGTTTGTTTTCACAATACCTTTTAAAGAGTTCAAGTTGTCAATTTGCTATGTTGATGATTCGTTTGTGGTAATTTCGCGAAGTAGTCGGTGGCGCTAAGGCGGCTGCCTGTGGTGCATTATGTAGCGGGGGGTGGTTATGAAGAGTTATGGTTGAGGGGGGAGCAGGCGATACAAGAAGTGACAGCTATACTTCTGCATCATTCATAGTTACGATGGCTTAGATCATAGGTTCCCAAACATTCTTCGCTGACCGGACACTTATGGAAATAATAGAAAATATAATGGTAGTTAGATAGGTACATGTAACCTTTTCAATATCAGAAACATGGTAAGAACTTGGAAAACAAATATATATTCCTATGAGGAATACTTGACATGACTAGTTGTATATTATTATATGTTATTTATAGTTATATATTGTTATTCTGTGACTGTTTGTTTCCTAAAAAAAAACTACTGTGAAAGCAATAAAAAAGGTACAATGATAGCAAAATCAATTGTATCTAAATGGAATTTCTGTAAACTTTAAAATGATTTTCCTGTTCGTACTCTTCTTGATTTTATATTTTTATAATTTTTATTATATTTTATCAATACCCCCCTTAATAGCTTCAGCACCCCCTATTGTTTTCGGAAAACCCCCAGTTTCCTTCAGCCCCACTGGGGGGCGGTAGGAACTACTTTGGGAACCTATGGTGTGGGTGTACAGCGCATCATCAAAAGTTATGTTACACTATTTCACGTTTGGACCCTTAATGATACCATTAAGAAAGGTTATTTTTAATGTACATTACCTAATCTTTGCCCAAACGGTAGTACGCTAGTTTGAGACTGATATAAGCTAACTAATGCATTAGGAAAAAACTGGAGCACCTTGTTGAAAGGGTAATAAGACAAGAGTTTCTGCCAAGTACCTATTTCTAAAAGTTCTGCGACAATGCGATGACCAATGTTAGGTAACCACAGCCTATTCATTCATCTTTGTCTAAAACTACTTGAAAACTACTGGGGCTCTAATTTAGTCAGTAAAACCGTCTTATTTTCAACATGTTACCGTAGCGTCAACGTTATGATAGCTCTTGATCACTTCACATTAATAGTGGCTGACTTAAAAAAACTGGACAAGTGCGAGTCGGATTCCCCCACCTCTCGGTCGGCTCCGTACAAATTTCTATACATCATATAAAATATTAAAAATCTGTTTAAGCTTGTGCCAATGAAGCCCATTCATACGGTATCCAAATGCCACGGGTAACGAATTCAACATTGCCCGCCGTTCTTTGCATAAAGACCCTGTTTTTTTGTGATATAATTAGAAACGTATAGCTTTCGATTTTTTTCCTATCTTGTAATATAAGACGGTATTACTTGCCAAACTTTACAGTTGTAGATCAACGGAAAACAAAATAAATTTTGATTCCCTTGAGTAAGTATGTAAAAATATACGTTTTTTGTTGCAGTTTGATTTTTTCACTGCTTCAAGGGACTGCAGACTTGATTAGGTATATGGTGTTAATTGCAACTCGATACCTCCACGCGTTCATGAGATAAAGGGTCTTGGCAGATAGACGGACGGACAACAAAGTGATCCTATAAGCGTTCCGTTTTTTTCCTTTTGTGACCCTAAAAACAATGTCAAAAGCAATATTTTACCGAGTAGAATACATCCCCTGTGCTCTCGTTCACCACCACAATATTATTATGTCTAGTTTGTGCGTGTGGTTGTATGTCCATATATCTCCGCGTGCGGGTCCACGCGAGACAGGTCGCGGAAGGCTCGGGGCCGGTTCATTAATTGACTCCTACGCACCTCCATTCAGACCTTTAATCAGCCTACTCAGGGCTCTTCCTAGATAAATACAAAAATGCTTGTTAATTTCAATATGTCATGTCGTGTCCTTTTGAATGCAATGAATCACAATGTTGAAATTAAATAAAAAGTTAAATCGAACTTAAATTAATTGGTACTTTCATTCTCTTGCGTTGTCTTTTGTTAGTTTAGGAATTACGTTAAGTATAGCTTACAATACTTGCGGCTATATGGAGATGCAGTAACATTTGAAACAAAATGCAATCCGCTTATATCTCAAATACATTGCAAGTGGCTTGATGTTTATTGTTACTTTATTGTTACAATAGCGCTCTTGACCTCTTGTCTAGTTTTAGTAGTGTCTAGATGTTTTTTGGGCTACCTTTTCGTTGTCCTGCGTTTTTTGTCTAGACTCAATGCAGCTTGCATAAGGCTTATTATGATACAAACATAATCTTACAAAAACTAAACCAAACATGTCTGATGGTCTACTCTGTATTTATTTAACTCTTGCTTATATTTAAATTTAGGGTAATCACGGTTATCTTCCCCAATCTAAACCGCTAGAAAAATACAGTCAAGTAAAATATACAGTTTATAGCAGTAACTATATGCAAATGAGTCCATCCGCGTTTAACACCACATTCTACTTTACTTTATATCAACGCGTGTAATTAAACAAAGAACTTCGCACGAAAACTAACAATTAAACGAATATTCTGGTGTCGTGAATGTCGTGATGGATGGATGGACGACGCGACGCGTTTAGCCCAGTTAGTTAGCGATGGTTATGACCTTGACTACGAAGCTAGCGGTCCTGGGTTCGATCCCCGGCGTGGCTAAATATATTGCACTGCTAGAGCAACACAGTATCAACTCAACAACTATATGTAACTTTAATATAACTCCTATCAACTGTGTTGATTTATTGTGTGATAAGCACTAGTATTGATGTTCCTGAGTCTTGTGTTCTTCTTTGCATTTAATTATGAGTTTCTAAGTTCTAGGCTTGTTAGTTTGGGACTACGAGTAAGTCAGTTTGTGTGGGATTGCTCCCAGATCTTTAATTAGGTTCGATTCCACTCATAGCTAGGGGCCTAGTCAATTGTACGAAACCTAGCAGCTGTAGAAAATGTAGAAATTTATTGAGGACGCGGTTGGTCTTGTTGGTAGTTGGTACCCTGCCTACAAAGATGGCGGTTCTGGGTTCGAGGCAAGTTAAGGGTAAATCGTTATGTAGTAAGCGTGAGTATTTGTGTTTGCTCCAAAAATACGTGCACAAGGCACTTAAGTGTGTCAGTATCTCTGATAGTGACTATAAAGTAGCTTGAAGAAAAAGCAATTTGTAATACTGTACAATAATTCAGTAAAAATATTCCCGATTGACGCTCACAAATTCACTGTCCCTTTCAGTTATATAAAGAGTTCACAGCTTGAGAGAGAAAACAGTCGTTTGCTTGTTGCTTTCTTAAATGATCACTGCGATGTGGCGTTTTAAACTACGCACTACTATGTGCTACGTACGCCTTTTACCGAGGTTCCGTAACTCAAAATAAAACTCATATGGGATGACATTGTTCCTTCAGGTTTATAATTCCTTGGAATTGTAAAAATCAATAGATGCGGCCTTGTACGCCGTATTTTTGGTACTCGCAAGGAAATCAAAAGCTACAAGTATAAGGTACTTCCCGACTTGACTTAGAACCATATTCATTCATTCGCTTATGTCACTGGAATAAGAATACAAAATCATTTACCGGAATGTATCCAGTGGCTGGGTAATGCACAGTTCACAAAATAACCTTAAGGAATGGCTACTATGCAGAGGTCTTTACAATTTTTTCTGGAAATTATTAAATAATAAATTTAGATGTAAAGTTATTGTAAACTGTTGGCAAACTGTTGGAACTATTAATCTTCAGTTTTTGACATTAATAACAGTGTAGTTATCCTATTTCATTTGGCAAGAAGCAGTTTATGGTCTAAGATCCGAAAAGGAGACGAGCTTCACCCAGCTGTTTATTCGATAAAAAGTATTTTATAACAAATTTAATATAATACTTTAAGTATAGCGAATAGATAGGCTGAAAATTTTCAGTCAATTATAATTACTTAATTAAACATTAAAAAAGGAACTTTTCGAAAATTGCATTGCTTGTTTAATAGATAAATTACATACCAATCGAAAGTATGAAGCCTAAGTTTGGTGCAAATTATTAGTACCGACTTCCCATGATGGGAACAAAATAATCAACCTAACGTTTGCATATTCGATTATAGGCTTTATACTTTCGATTTGTATGTAATTTGTCTATAAAACAAAAAGTAGCAATTTTAAAAAAAAATGAATTAAGTAATTATTTACTGGACTGTAATTTCTCAGCCTACCTATTCGGCATAAATTACTTATCGTATTCAATTTGATATAAAATACTTTGTATCGAATAAACAGCTGGCTGGAGGTCGTCTCATATTCGGATCCTCTATTTATAATACCTAGCTCAAGTAGAGGGAAAAATCCATAAACCATAAATTTCTGTAATGTTAAGCCATTTCTATATACACAGTAAATTCCTTGTACTCAAATCTATAAAAAATATTAACAGCAATGACAGCTGAATGTTCATGTAGATACTTAAACTATTGACTACAACAGAACCCTATCACCGAAAGTAAATATTTAATTTCGACGAAACTTACACTTCGTAGCTTCACGTTGCCATTGCGACACGGTTCTATGATAGCTCAATAATTAAATTCCGTGATTCTTAAACCATGGTTTCCCCCGGGAGCCGCACTGACGTCACACCATGCTTTAGTTATTCCTCGGGTAATTGGGTCGTATTAGTTTTACATATGGCGCGATAAGGCGCGAATTAGCACCGCCGAGGATTAATCGTGGCAGACCTGCGGCCCACGGGACGGATACGACACGACTGTCGATGATAACACGTTCTTACAACTCAAATTTGAGGCCATTTGCAACGTCAAAAGATGGCGGATGTGTAATTTGTTTTATTTTTTATTTTTGTGTATTTAGGTGTTAAAAGTTCTTTTTTGTTAGTGATTTGTACTTTTAATGCCTTTGTGTTGCACGGTGATAGAAGACTTGGACTTATTTCGTGTATCCTGGCATCTTATTTCTCGTTTCAAGTCGACTCGCAGTGGTACAGAGGTTAAAACTATCTTGGCCTCTGTCCTACATATCACCGTACAACGTGGCCCCCAATCTTTCTAGAGAAGATTGGATTGTGTTTTATTGCTATATTGATTTATACTTATATATACTTGACACTGGCGAAATCACTTCATTGTGGAAACGCCATAATCCCGCGGTAGTAGCTCTTCAAAACGCCGCGGGGCAAAGAAAAAAAAAAACTCAAATTAATATTTGCCATCTTGATGACCATTTGGTTTTACTAAATCTCTAATGTATTTACTAACAAACAATAAAAGACCATTTACTACTAGTAGGAGAATCAAAATGTAAGTAGCTAATATTGGTTTTAATGCCCATTTTTATGCGTGAAAAATGACAGTTCTCTATAGGTTGATGTTTATTTTGATAGGTAGTTATATCATGAGGCCATCTTAGTCAAGATAAGTTTATGAATACGGCGCTGAGTAAGGTCTAATTTACCTATAAATTATGTTTTATAAGCAAAATTTAATCTAACTCACGTATGAGGGGATTCTTGTAAGTACTCCTACATATTTCATTTGAATTTTCATTAAAATTATTTCTTGTTGGTGTTAGAAATACAAACAGACAGACGGACGGACAGCGGAAGCTTAGTGATTGGGTCCTGTTATGACCAATTGGGTACGGGACCCTAAAAACCGAATCGATCGCAGCTGCAGATGTTATTAAATAAATCTTACTCAATACACAGCCAGAGGGCTTCCATGAGACGTGATAACTTAGCCTCTATTTAAGATAATTGTAAGACAATCTCAAATTGAAGTACTAATAAAATATTAGAGATAAAGTAATAAGCAAAAACAATACGTTGAATGAAACAGCATCGTCATTAAACAGCCGCGAAGGGGTTGAGTCGCGTGGTGTAACCGCCCCTCCTGAGTGAGCCATTTGCGTATATTTACATGAGTGGCACATACGGTGAGCTCACGTGACACGCGGCTAGTACGGCCACGATTGGAGTTATAATACAGAGCAAGCTGAGCTCTGTCCAAATTATAGTCTGTTAGAAGGTCTAACAATCGGGGAGCTCGGATGGAAACGAATAAATTGGGGGACAAACTCACACCAAGCATACTAAGATAAACATACATATAGAAAAACTTACAAAAATACAAAGAAAACATCCAACTCAAAATACTCTAACACATAGGTATTTGCCCGTATTGAGATTCGAACCCAGGACCGCGAGCTTCGTAGGCAGGGTTACTACCAACTAGGCAACTACCCGCGTAGTGGCCTAGTTGGTAACATGGTTTTAACAGCTGTCTCAGTCCTAATGGAACGTAGTCACCGCTGCTCATAACTACCAGATGAGTTACGGGTCTTTTAGGAAATGTTCAGACGTTGAGGTCTTTTGTATGAAAAATCGTAAAGGTTCCTTAAAATGGTTTTTGTTATCCATACGGCGATTTGATTTTAAATCAAAGTTTACCTTGGTGTCTAGTATTTGACATCAATGCTGGCTGTGCTGGTCTTGCATGTCAAGGTGCCTGAACCGAGTATTTTTAAATGACTTTAATCAACATCCTTAATAGCATTAAGTAAGTATGGGGGGCCATTTGCAACGTTAAAAGATGGTAGATGTGTAATATTTATATTTAATATTATATATTTTAGTTTTGTATTTTTGTGTATTTAGTTGTTCAAAGTTCTTTTCTGATAGTGATTTGTGCGTTTTATGCCTTTGTGTTGCACAGTAATAGAAAACTTGGACTTATTTCGTGTATCCGGCGTCTTACTTCTCGTTTCAAGTGGACTCGCAGTGGTACAGAGGTTAAAACTATCTTGACCTCTGTCCTACATATTACCGTACAACGTTGCCCCCAATATTCCTGGAGAAGATTGGATTGTATTTTATTGCTACATTGATTTATACTTATATATACTTGACACTGGCGAAATCAGTTCATCCCCGCGGTAGTAGCTGTTGAAGTCGCCGCGGGGCAAAGAAGAAGAAGCATTAAGTATACAAAAAGAGAACTATTACAGTTTTATGAAAACATCATTATCAAGTTCACATCACATCTTTATAATAACAAAAATCTATTCATGAAGCCGCAGACAGGTTGGCTAGTGTAGCCAATTGGAACTGTATCACAATACAACGAACATCACACCGCGCTTTACATTAATAGTCTTTATTATCAAGTTCTTAGTGACGAGTAAATATTTATGACGTCGAGTCGCCGGCTGTACTCGGGGACTCAACAAAGAATTTGTTGACTCAAGTGCGTTATTAATAATAGTGTTCGTCTCATCATGTCAACAATGATCGCCGTGTTTTGGGTTCATTAAATAATTAATACAGTTAACACTATAATACCACTTTCTTTTTTATTAAAAAATACTCCGCTACATTACAAGACCTGCGGGGCAGGACAAATGGCCATCGAATACAAACGCTAGCGTTTGGTGATCACGTTTCGCTTTGAGTTTTCGAAAATGAAGAAGCTAACCAAGTTGCCCTTACATACCGATGTTAATATCGTGATGGAGCTGGTGTTGAGTTCAACCTGTCAAAATAGTACCGCGAAACGACGGACAAAACGTCAAAACTACCACCAACCGATTAGCGTGAGTGATACAAGGCCTCTGTTCAACACGGTAAAAACCATATTATCGTGTTTGATCTGTTATCGTAATGTCACCGTTTTGATAGCTCTTATTTACTTGACAGTGATGGCGGCTGACGTCAAAACAATACCATTATAGGTCGTAGAGGGAGGTACCGTCGGGAGTACAGGAGCTGATCACATTACAGCGTGTCAGTTGTAACGAGTGATATATCACGTGACTATCTTTGTAAGTGACCGGTGATCACCAAACGCTAGCGTTCGTATTTGATGATTGACGTAAGCTGTCAGACGGTCCCGTCGAGCGCCTAGGTCAGTTTTCGAACATCGTTTACGTTGGCGTTAAGCACAGTGTTGCCTCACAGGAGGTTACCATGCGATACTAAAGCAGTTCAGTTTAGGTTAAGAGAAAAGGACGAAGTTATAGCTCAACGTTAACTGGAGGGGTGCGCTTCAATCAGTCTAAAAACAATTTGTTTAATTTCATTTTACTAACCACGAAAAGCATAATGAACGTTTAGCATAAAAACCAAATGTATAATTTTATCAGGCATACGATAGAATAACAACGACCTGGTTAGGATCGTGGGGAGCCGCTGGATGCAAGCGGCTCAAGACCGTGACTTGTGGCGCTCTTTGGGGGAGGCCTTTGTCCAGCAGTGGACGCCCCCGGGCTGATGATGATGATGATACGATAGAATAACATAACACTATTTAGTATACCTATCATTTTCTTGTTATTATGAATTTTTTGTCAATTTCTTCTAACTAGGTTAGAACTGTGACCACATTAATAGTAATGAAAGCCGTTAGAAATATTTATGTTTTAATTTATGAACATTATAGTTTTTGAAATTATGCATTTTGTTTTATACATCGTGATTATTCATCATCATCATCATGTCAGCCGAAAGACGTCCACTGCTGGACATAGGCCTCTCCCAAGGCTTTCCAATCAGACCGGTCCTGTGCTTTTCGCGTCCACCGCGGTCCCGCGATCCTGACG
The DNA here is from genome assembly GCA_923062465.1 of Acleris sparsana. Classification (NCBI taxonomy): domain Eukaryota; kingdom Metazoa; phylum Arthropoda; class Insecta; order Lepidoptera; family Tortricidae; genus Acleris; species Acleris sparsana. Next base: position 667,608 of record OV281288.1, read on the forward strand.
AGGTCGTCACTCCATCTTGTTGGAGGCCTACCTACAGCTCGTCTTCCGGTCCGCGGACGCCACTCCAGAACCTTCTGACCATCGGCCATCAGCCCTGCGAGCAATGTGCTCCGCCACTGCCACTTCAGTTTAGCTATTCTTCGGGCTATGTCGGTAACCTTAGTTCTACTGCGGATATCATCATTTCCGATCCTGTCGTGATTATTATATCATTGGTCTATTATAGACATCGAAATTATACAATTTGTGTTATGTAAAATGAAAATTCGACCGTTGGTTTTCATACTAAACATTACACACCCAAACTGAAATGATTTAGTATCTCATGGTATCCCCCCAGGAGCTGTATTATGAACAGGACCTTGCCAAGTTTTAGGCTGAGGAAGGGATAGAGCTATATGAATCACATAACTCGGGCCTTGTCCTGTCTTTTAACTTGTACATTAGACTAGATTTCACCTTTTAAATCTGAATATATTAAATTTAATCCACGTATCTAAGGACATCAACACCAATCCCTTCTGAGTTTCGAGTACAAAGTTCGCTTCCTAAATCTATAGTGTAACCCTGAACGAATGGTTCCTTCCAGATGCGTGCGACCGCGGCGCCCGCGCAGGTGCCGATCAAGATAGCGGCCCGACACGGAGCCGTGACGACCGACACCGTGACGGGGGCGTCCCGCCGCGGGGGGCTGCGTGACATCTAATTAAGGCTGTATTATATTTTACATTTTGTACATTGATTTAACACTTTGTTTATAGTCAGGTTAATATAGCGAAGTGAAGAATGTAATGGTATGAGCATAACTGAGAGATGGAGAGAGAGATATAGTTAGGTTGAGATGGAGGGAAAAGGATAATGGTAAACGGCATTAAAAGGAAGCTGGTAATTTTTATTCGTTAATATCTTTTGCCAGTTATATTTTAGCACTATGTTAATATGACCATGATGATAAGGACAGCGACACGGTACAATGATCATAAAACTTGAATCATTGACTGCATATGCACGCGGTTTCACATACGTTCATTAGCACTTTTCTCCCCTATGGATAGTATGGATACCCTGTCACTTTTAAATTTGCCTAGCTAGAAATTAACACGTGACTTAAGCCTACATAAATAATGAACCCATGTGCAACTAGGAAACATTATCCTTATTTTCATTCCTAAGTCTAAAGTAGGTACCTCGCTGCCTTATGTTGTCATTGGAGGCGAGTACAGTCAGATTCATAAAAATGTTTACTTTCTCAAGAAATCAAAAATTTCTACACACATCTAGGCCACTCACAATAACGTTTGTGTATACATAATGTTTGATGCGATAAGGTATACAGATAAGTACTTTCGACTGAATACAGTTCGAAAACTGACACAGGACGGATCCACGTCTCGTGAATGGCATTTGGCCATTTTGAAAAAGGAATTAAGAGCAAAATCAAAAAAAAAAACAAAATATATTTATTGAGCAGAAACATTACTAACCTACACTTAAATAACATTGCAGTACATCGAAATATTCTTCGTTCAGTATATACAAAGTGTAAAGGCGACAGTTGCGCTCGTGTGCGTAAATCATGCGCGGGCGCTGGCTGTGACGCAGTGCGCACTTCCGGACGATCGGAGATACTTATCGACTATAAATTGTGGCAGTTGGTCTTGACACTGTCACTGGGGTAACTTTGTGCTGGGCAATCAAACAGACGTTATATCCTGGCTTTATATAATCCCCTAATCAGCTGCCGAACATGCTAGAAAGACAAACGTTTGACTGATAAAGTTATAATACAGTAGCTCTCTTTCTTGGATATCTATACTTACTTGAAATAATAATCAATTCTTGTACCAATAGGTAGGCCATCCTAGAGTAAAAAGCAGTAGCGTAGTGGGACCAGTGTTCGACACTTTAAGCTGAGCACCAATAATCAACACTTGACACTTAATTCAAAGTTCATACGGTCATAAATTGAGTGTTACAAAGCAAATGATTAACCCTTATCTGCTGTAAAATAGGAATCAAGTATCGATCTTTAGTCCTTGTCGATTACTGGTTCCATTACTTTATAAAGTAAAGTAGTAACCCAAATGCTCAAATGTCATTTTTGCTTTGGACGGCCGTAGATTTCTGATCTGCTAGCAGCATATTTACTTTTTAGAACTCCACATCAGATCCGCCACTACGTTTTTTAATGGCAGACTTTAGTGGCAGACATTCGCGGTTCAAAAATCTGCCAACGAGTCTATTCAATGACCAACAATATTTTTGTTATAATTGCTAACGAAATGAAGCTAATGTTAAAGATTCAAAAAGGTTCAGCATTCACTTTGAATTAGGCTATGAACTCATTTCTGCGATGGACTTACTTCATCAGTCTAAGACATACTTCCTCTTAGCCGATACAGCACTATGTTTAATATAATTCTAACCGTTAAATCAACTGCGGACGCTGGCGGCTACGCAAACAATTACACGCGCCCGCGCCGAATTCGCGTAATTTGAGGGTAGGCCGCCGCGGGCGCAGCTTGCCTCGCGTGCGTTACGAACATTCAACGCCGTGCGGACTGACCACCACCACCACTAAAAAAGACGGGAAGAAGAGCTATATTTGATGTTAAGACAGCTCATGTTGATTGGTTGCTTAAAAGTTTGATCAAAATGAAGCACTAGTCATGAATTTTCATACTTCCATTGACGAATGCCAAAATGACAAGGGCTGTATTGCAAAAACTACATGTCTAGTAGCAGTGGCTTGTTTGGTATCTATTTCCTTGTAAAGCTCTCAAGGCTCTTGCTTGTCACTCAAATGTCTATTGTTCTGTGTCTAACTAGCTCCTGTTTTTATTCTGTAATTTTTTAGAGTACTATTGTAAATGTTCATTATATGACTGGAGCCTCGACTTTGACATAAATTTAAGTTATGTTATAAGTTTGGATGGAGGTATTAGTTAAGGTAAATAAACGTAAGTTTTTTAATGTTGTTTTTATTTAACTGCTCTCTTCTCAACCACTACCCTAACGTCTCTTGCTAGAGAAGGAAGGCAACGATAATGTCATGTTCATCTTCAATTGTATGAAGGTGATGCTGCAAGCGCACGACGGTAAGCTCTATGGTATCAAGTGTATGCTTTGCTCAATGCAGAGAAGCTCGTCGAAAGAATACTGGAAAGGAGACCCGGAACATGAAACTACAAGTCATAAAATTTATATAGCTTCGACTAAAATTAAAAACAACAGTGGATATTGGTGCTGCCAAACTAACGGTTATAAATGTTATATAACGTAACACGATAACATCTACTAACACTTCATAACATTTAGTTACAACTTGTTAGATGATTCAAATGATACTGGTAAAAAATTATAACGTTTGTTGAAAAGTTATATAACGTTATATATCATGATAACAATGTTTATTTTTTATTATAATTAGTGATAAAATGTTATAATATAAATGTTTATTTAGTTTTAAAATAGCAGCAACACCTTGACAAAGCAATGATACAGTATAAGTTGCGAAGCATAGCACAGAAGGTTGAAACATATCTTTAGCAAACACATGTTACTTATATAAATGTCGCTACCTCAACAAAATAACTATTTATCTTTCAATGTTACCAAAAGGGTATCAAGTTACGACAGCGACCCTTCTAAATTAGTAAATATTGACGGTCTGGGCTGTACCTAACCATGTTATTCTTGAACTAATCAACCAGTTTATTTAAACCTTTTGCTCCGTAGTATGTCTTCAAAAGCAGAGGTCAAATATATATTATGCTGGTTTAGTCAGTGTCATAAGTAGGTAAGTGATCACTTTTTAATTTTATCGCTTTAACGTCTTGTGTGTACTTTTGTACGTACGAAAATTTCACACGAGTGAAAACGATAAAGTACAAAACTGTTCCCCCATATAATTCTGATCTTAGATTGAAAGCAACTGGTAACAGTGTAGGGGTAAAATAATGGTTTTTAATTAATTTTCTAAGGAACTTAATACTGTGGCGTTAGAGAATAACTCCACCTGAACCCGCAGCAGGTGAGTCACCTGCGCCGGCGCATCTGTCTGCGTGACGTCACCAACACAATCACGTTCGTTGCGTTCTGAAATCAAAAGTATTATTTTAATCAACTGGAACTTTTGTTTGGGTCAGTGACGCGGCAAAAAAGAGGAAAATGACAGTTTTGAAGAATAACACCAATTAAGAAGTCAGTAGTATAGTAATATTACATACATACATACATTAAATCACGCCTGTTTCCCAGAGGGGTAGAAAGAGACCACTATAGTAGTATTATGCATAAAAATTAAAAGAAAAGAACGCTGACTTATGTCGAAATTATTTGCGACTTCTATTTTCAGAGTTGAAAACTTTCATCAAACCAAGCTAAGAACCTTCTCGATTATATTAAATAAAAAAAACTCTATGATTCCACAGACAGACAAACATATACACATTAAACTTTAAACATATAACACTCCTCCGTATTTTTGCGTCGAAGTACCAGCCTAAGGGTTCGAATTTTCTCATAGCGAAAATTCCACCAACCGGAATACATAAAAACCTGCATGGTTAGATATTAGGAATAGGTAGTGGAAAGTGGATTAAAACGAATAAGAATGAAATTACGAGTTTGTAAAAACAGAAACAAAATCAACAAACATACCAGGACCTTTGTGGGTAAACAGTGTAGAAATCTAAAGATTGCGAATGTCCTCAGGCCTCAGGGCACACTTATACCATCAGTAACTTTTGTGTTCATTTGCTTGCTCCTAGATAATAAAATAAAGGTTTCTAGGTTCAAAAGTGCTAAGCATATTATTAAGCTTGATATTCTTGGTGACCTAGATTTACGCTTATCGTTTGGTAAATTCCAGCAGGAAGGTGTTTACAGGAAAATGACCAAATCGTCATTACTCTTTCGCTTATCAATGCAGGACGTAGAAAAAAACATTGCTGATTCAATCATCAAGCGCCGTGGCAGGAGGCATAGCCTTATTGATTTGTTGATCAAATATTTGAACATTGAATCCTTCCCCTTCAATCTTCTTTCAAAGATAGATGTATACAAATACCAGAGTAACGACCACAATCTCCAAGGGTCAAAGGCTACACATAGCCAAGAAAAAACTCATGCTTGAGGCTGAAAATTAATTTCCAAATCAATTCGAGCAATACGAACAAACAGACAGGGCCATTAGCGGCGGCGGCCGGCAGGTGTTCCTAAACCGACCAAGATAAATACCCGCCATCAATACACACCCTCTGCCCGGTATTAGACGTAATTGTGGTCACGGTTGCCCACCATTAGACGCTTTTACAATACTTAACCTTGCAACGTTTAAAAATTGTAGACAACGTCGATGTAGTAAATGTTGGCCACTTGGAGACATGTGCCAGACCCAAATTTAGATTACCTGGGCTTTTTAATCCGTGGTGTGTGTGATCATTTGCTTTTGTAATGCAATAAAACAAAGGTTTGTATTTTTTTAAATTACACAATAACCTTACCTGTTTGTGGTTTACATTAATTTCATATTGTTTACGTAGGTAAGCATCTGCATTCGTTTTTCTAGAAGAACAATTGACCAGGTAAAACTTTCCACATATATCCAGTGTTGTCTAGATTGGGCTAGTTAAAAGCGCTAATATCAATTTGCAGACAACTTGATGCTGTTCAGAGACGGGTTCAAAATCGTAAACTATGATCGAATGATTAAATGGGACCATTAAGGCAGTAGTCTTAGACATAGTCTTCTCAACAATGACAATGTCTGTGTCTGTCTACGAGCACCGAGATGTGCATATACATTCGAAAATAGATAAGAAACATGTTTGTCTGCAAATGTTCGCGTTCATCGCATATTTCACTCCGAACTGGAATCGATGCTACCACTTTAGACGCAGATTGTTGTCGCTGTGCTATTGAAGCAGTCAAATTGATAAAAACGGCAACATAACGGTTAACTATACGTTAAGATTGAAAAATTAGGCGTAATCCCGCCGAACATCTCTGAAAGCATTCTTTATAGCAAATAAATATCTACCGTGGCGGCTCGCTATCTTAATAGCGCATCGAGAAAGGTAAGCCACTCATTAAGTGAAAGGTCGTTCGGAAAAATCTCAGATATGTAATAATCCTGAGTTACTAGACAGTTATGTTTGCGATCTCAAATTTAATTCCGAATTAAGTTGTAGATACCGTTAGTGTCGATATAAAATGTAAAGTATACGATTATTCGCGCGATGCGGACGCCAGACTAATACGAAACTCGTCCGGAGCAGACGTTCGTAATTTAAACACATTATTTGCTTGATTAGTGAATTAATAGTAATTATTTGTTTGGAAAAAACGTTAATTTGTGTGTTGGTGATGGTTGTGACGCATGCGCGATCAGATTAGCCGCGATTGCCGTCATTAATAAGCGAAATAAAAACATCACTATCTTCGACAGTGCGTCTTTAGTTTAAAATATACGAATAAGCCAAGTCAATGTCACTATTTCCTAAGAAAAAGAGTTCATTTTAGTTTGGTTTTTCCTGCTTCTTTTCTAACTACGGTTTAAACTGCGTGTGGGTAGCAATGCAGTTTGGCTTTTAAATACGGACCTCTGCTGTTTGGTGCCATTTCATTAATTAGCATTTTGTGAAACTTCGTCTTTTGTCATAGGTACTCTTATTTATCATACTTTCGCCTGTAGATTAAACTATCACCCCGCGCTCATAGGTGTTATACAGAGAAAGGTCCCTGCAACCTTGGCGGAACTTTGCAAAAACACCAAGTTCCAGACACACGCAAGCAGTGCTACGAACAAATGGGTCAAGTTAGGCTCACTGGCAGTTTTCTAAGTAAATACTGAATACCACCTCAGACCAAAGCAGCTTGTCCGCGGCGCAAGGCTCGCGCGGCGGGTGCCGCCGCTGCAATATTTCATGTCAGCAAGGTTCTTAATCCGCAGCAATAAAGTGACAGTCTAAATAAATTTAGCAGATAAGGTGAAACGTCGTATGTGCAGGTGCGCTACGGTCCCACGCGTTGCGCAACGACTACACTTGGTTTCCAATTTTATGTTGACCGGTTCCAAACCCGTCTTAGGCTCAATTTCGGCTTAGACCGGAGACTCTCACCCGCGGCGGGACCGTGAATCAGCCATTAATTAAAAACTAGCGTCGGTAAGTACGATGATTAGTGTAGGGACGCGGAATTTGGACTTTGACTAATTAATTATTAAAGCTTGAGGTTTATTTTGCATTCCAGCACACGACTAGTTGCCTTTTAGAGCTGTGGGAGGGCCAGGTTTCTGGTGTTCAAGCTAGCTTAGGGCTTAAAATTCATTTGCACGTTAGAGATTTAGTGTATCAAGCGATTAAAATAATATTAATACACTATCGAAGGAAGTTGTTTCCATTAATATACCTATAATTCATGATACGAAGTAGTTGTATAGGAGTGTTTTGATAATGTCGCTGAATGTTTTGGAAAATTGCTTCATTTCAGAGGACCTTGTAAAATATGACACCTGCCCCAAATGAAATGACATCAGTTAGGAGGTGAAGCATTGCACCAGGGGCAAAATCTATTCCTAGTCCGTTACAAGCTCGCGAGTCTACCAGTCAAGTTAGGCTAGTCTTGTCACGTGCGCTTGTACAAAGCTCAACTCAAATGGCGACCATAGCTTGATGCATGTGCCCGTAAACTTTACATAGGTACCTAGAACCTTGGCAGAGCAATGTCGAACAGAGAACTACAGATCAACTTATAATTGCCATTGAGTCAACGATGTGTTGTACAGTCCACAACAGTGTACGAGGCTGGAGCACGATCCCGTATCGCCAGCGGGAGCGTCGGCGCGCATGTCCCGCGTGCCCACGCTGCCCACGCGCAGGACAAATACTGTCGGCGGGAGTCCGCGCACAAATCAGCGCCGGCGCGGCGGGGGCCCAGGGCTGCGCGAGGGGTCAGGTGCCGACGGCATTAGAACAGTACAGACTTCAAATCTTAAACACTTTATTTCCTTGTCATAATCAACTTCATGCTGAACTGGAGAATGACAATTACGATTTACTCAATAAAGTTTATAATGACACGGTTCTATCAATCATTATATTTTTACTGGCTCTATGGCCAGTTGTCGATTAATATCACTTATTGTCAAAAAAGGTAAGAATCAATGGCGAGCGAGGGTAATACAGTATGGAAGTTTGCCCAAACACTCTGGCTGGTAGGCCAAACTTTTAGGTAGGTATTGAAAACTGATCCTTAACGAGATAGAGTTTCAAGAAACGTCGAAGTAAATCTCAAGATCCGACTTGAAGCAGACATCTCTGTCAAGATGAGATGACCCGGACCTATGTCTTGCGTTTTAGAATTTGTGAACAGAAAAAATATAATTAGATTTATTTTCCACTGGATTAATAATGTATCAAGAACCTCAAAGTTGTTACAAGGGTCCATATTTGGGTATCGTATGAACTGAATGAAGAACAACGACTAGATAAACTTTGCTGTGCAGGTACTCCACCGACAGCTGTTCAGCTAAGTCTAGTGACCAATGAAAACGTTTAACTTAGGAACGGAACCAATTGTCAAAAAAAACTGATATTCTAAGACCACTGGAACGCTAACCTCTTTCCAAAGAGCCGTAAAAACAAAAGATGTTACAATTACTGTTCGGGAATGCGGCGCCGCAGCCCTGGCCGGCGCCCCGCGGCGGCCCGCGGCGTCCGCGCCGGCTTCTCTCACCTCCGTCCGTAATGAACAATATAAATGTGTCATTTGGCCGTCGCCGCGACGACTAACGGCCGGCAACCCGGGGACACGACTAGCGGTCAAGTCCAGGGTTTAAATTCTGATGATCGAAAATAGGTAGAGCTGTGCCTTTCTTTGATCACGGATTAATGGAAGTGTAAACATAACTACTAGGGCCAAGTAAGACTTTCCAGCCTGTCCACATTATGAATGCAATGAAGGATTGAGTATTGAGCTTCTCAAGCGCTGCTGTTCAAAACTCGGAACTTTATATAAGGCGCTTATGGTTGATCATTAACTACTTCGCAAACGTTAAAAGGCAAGAACTGTATCAGAAATTGAATCACTACACATCGATCACCCAGTATTAGGATACCTTTATGTTTCAGGCCAACGTAAAACGAGCATAACCGTTGAGATCAATTTAAATATCAATGGTAGAAAAAGAACTCGCGGTCTCTCTACAATTTTGCAATCCATAACCCAGAACCAGTAGTGGGACGATTAGGCCAACTGGTCTATGTCACACTTGTAAGGTGAGATCAGGACTTCATATTAAGATTGTGTTCGCTGACAGGGAGATTGATGCAGATTGGCGTTGGGTTATCAGCCGTAAAGTAACTAAGCGATGGCGTAGTTAGGTATTCATAGAATCCAATATTTCCTGTTACAGATAGAGACGGAGCAATGTTCGACGAGGACTAGATACAGGCTACTCCTCTCGCGCTGTCGCTGGGCCTAGCCAATTAACGTTTTTGCGCGAGTCAGTGCGCCAAGCCCCCGGACGCTTCGCCGGCCGGACCAGTTCCGTGACAATACGATACGCTCGCACTTCCGCTATTAACCAAACTACTAAACCATATTCAAATTAACCACCCGGCAATCAAGCAATAAACGGCCATAAAGGAACGACAAAAATAAACTAACCAATTTTTAAAACGACTGCTAAATTTCATTCCCTATTAAACCCACGAAAATTGTCCTTTTAAAAACTTTTTCCGAGAGCTAAAGGGCTGTGACAGGACCTATTATATTATTAGGATCGTTTTCGGTAATGATAGGGCCGCGCTGCGCGACCTCAGATCGCCGGGAGGGACTAATCGCGGCGCACAAAAAACTTTGGGCACTTCATTATAGCTATACGCCTGTTTATTACGGACGGTGCGCGCAGATGATTTTGCATTCCTTTATGGTGAGTGGAGTCGAGGGCTCAGCGTGACAGCGGCAGACGGCGGCCAATTAACAACCAGCTCCACGTCAAATATGAGTCCCGGCGACCGGAGGACGAGACGCAGGCACGAGTCTAACCCAACAACAATAGTCGCGGCAAAAAGCCGACCGCGGCCGAGGAATTTGGAAACGAAATTCGCGGATCGCATATCGCGAATGCTCTCGCGTGTTACTGCATTATTATTTAAGCTGGGCCTTTTAAAAAATGGTTCGGATGGCCCGGTGGTTGTTTTTTTGGAGGCGCGTGCGCGGGGCATAATTGGCGCGCCGGACGCGCAGGCGCGGATGGTTTTTGCGCGAGATTCGCGTTGCCGTTTGATAGCTTTCGTTGCGTAACGGACTCTCACTCGTACCTACGAGCGGCGGACTAGGACGACGTACTTTCGAAAGGCAAATACTTCTAGACAACATCAGTAGAGATATTAAAAATAATAATTTTATAATGCAGAATGAGAATCCAAGGTGCAGGTAAGAAAAGGGGTTCACGGCGAGCCCTCGGTCGGACGTGGCTCGGAGCGATGCTTGACCGCGCGCGTCTTCCTTTTTCATCGCACAAAAAGCAATTTAGACGACGATGACGGGACCCAGGATGATAACAGGATCCCGTTGCGTAGCCTCGGGTGCTCGCCGAATCCCTCACCTTGGGCTCGCTCAGCTCTGGAATAAAGATGGTATCGATTTTTTGTCGCGCTAACGATTGTTCGCGAGCGGTGCAAGCGTCGCGGCCGTCCCGTCGCCGGCAGCTCGTCCGTCAGATGTCATTCCGCTCAAACACAATGGAATAGACATTGCAAAAATGGTACTCGCGTGGCGACCGCGCCTGACTCCACAATGGCTCAAAAAAACAAACAATCGAATAGAAATCGAAAACAGAATTTCTTTCGAATGCGTCGCAACGGGATTTTGGAAATCCGGTTCTGATTTTGTTCGGTCTGTTTCCCCCTGAGCCGGGGCGCGACACGACAACTACCGCCAAAAAAAACAGATTCACATTTTATTAAAATAAACGAACGTTAATGGATTCGACCCACGTAAACTGCGGTTGAGTTAGGCTGCATGATGAATCGCCTTTTACCCGGTGCACAAAAAAGGTATCCCGAACACTGGCAATTACATGTGAGGATGTTCGGAACAAAAGACGGCTTAGTGTTTATGTTAGTCACTGGATGTAAGTTGTGCAATGTGTGCTGGGTGTTGTTCGCGGCGAGGGGCGAGGGGCGCGGGGCGGGGGGCGAGGTCGCGGGGTGAAGGCGCACGCGGCCCCGCGGCCCGCGACAACAACCATTGTTACTGCTGCTCCGACACACTTTTGTTTACAACTCCGCAAAAAATAACTGTACGGGTACATCCAAAACATTTCCAAATATTATTACAAAATTTACTTTGGCATATAGCATAAGATTTAAACTCGTAAGAGGTTTATAACCACTGAGATCAGTTATAATGGGAAACCCGGCAATCTTATTCCGGATTAGAATTATTCGGTTGTCAAACAGTCGTTAATCATTTATGCCAGCGGCTGCGCATCGGGATAGCGGCGCCCCGTTAGACTCACTTTAGGTAAAACAGTCCAATAAATAAAGAATCGGCTGACCACAAGCGAAAAGTCATCAGCTTTTACGATCAATAAAGTCAGAGCTTTCATTGAATACGCATCAATGAGCGTGTACGAATGAGACGTCGGTAGGAATGGGTACTTAGTTCAGTTTGTCAGTAATTTGAGAAGGTGTGACGAGCCAATGGCGTGCGGCGGCAGGTGCCGGGGGCGGCCGCGGCAAAAACGCGGCTGGCCGAGCACGCCCGGCCCGCAAACTGCAACATTGCAACGTAGCACAATATTCTCACAACAACATTGCAAAAAAAAAACAAAAAAAACCAAACGGTCGATTAAAAAAACGTGTTACGAGGTGAGAAAATCCTCTAATTATTGAGCCTGCGACGCCCCGGCTGTTATGGCCATTGTCGCCACATGGAAGCATAATTAGCTTTTGTTCAGGTGTAATATTTTTTTGCGAAATCCCAAGCTATTCAGTTGCAAAGCAGGGAAGCTGTGTTTACGTCTCGGTGAGCAGTAATTATCGACTGCGGCTGCATTTGTCACCCTAAAAATATGATCTGCAATTATGATTGTCTCAAAACCGTTACGCAAGTTTTTTCAGACGTACAAAAACATCTCAGGAGACAACCAAATGCAAATACCGTTGAAAGAAGCAAAAAATTTGCGGATTGTGGTCCCTTTTGCCGCGCGTGCCCGAGCGCTTGTAATGGCTGTATAATTAATTCGTGAGAGTGACAACGGCGGGAGCTGCGCAGGCGCCGCCTCTATCGCAAACACCGGCATGCGCCGCTCAGGTGCATAATCTTTATTTATATTGCTTCGCTTCTACTTCCCCTTTGCATAAATTATCATTTTTGCAAACTTTGCAGCGAAAGGATTTTTTTGATACACCCGCCTGACAATATCATTCATTCTGCCTGCTTAATCCCATTTGCATCCAATAGGCAGCTAATCCTTAGTTTTTCTATATTTGGTGTATTTTTTACAACAGAAACGATTTTTGGCGCGAATCCTCCTAGAAACAGCCCACAAGTACACCACTTTTTCTTGTTTGTCGAACTAGTTACAGATCACTGAGCACTTTATCTTTTGCATTGATCATAACAGCTCCTACTGCGTAACGGAAAGCGGTCTTTACTTCTTCGGTTTTGGGTTTATATTCATCTTTGTCATTATTGTCTTCAGTAGCATCATCTTCATGATTTGCTGCCTTATCGTCTTCAACTTTATCTGTTTCGTTATTAGGTTTATTTTGAAGTGTTGGGTGTAGGGGGATGTCTCACCTGGTGGGTACGGCAGCTGTGTCGTCTTTGTCTGGCCTCACTTGACTCCGCGAAAGGGATGGCGGCCTGGGAGCGGGATGCGCCTGCGCCGATAATAGACGCGGCGCCGGCACAATGGTAACGCGATACCATTCCTGTACTTAAAGGAAGATAATTATTAGTTCTGGGCTATCTTGTATTTCGGCTGTTTTGTGTGTGGAGTGAAAGTAGATCAGTTATTTTACAAAAAAACCTATTTTTTCCTCTATTAAATAATAAGGTTAATATCTGTTTATACTGGTTCACTAATGTTTGACCGAATCATCATTTGACAAACGTATCATTTTGCAAACTTTCATTTCACAAAGAGATACTTCCCGCCGTATTATTTTTAAGTTTTTTGTGGTCGATATTGTTACCTAACCTAACTTATTTAATAACCTCATTTAACCTATGCAATATGTAATGGTTCTAGCACGAACACGTTTTTGCGAAATGAAAGTTTGTAAAATGATAGGTACCTACGTTTGTCAAACGTACTTTTGGTCAAATGAACGGACCCCGTTTTTACTACTTTCTGCTGAAGGATTTTTACCAAACTGCAGGTTTTATCTCTTGAATAAAACGTCACTGCTAATGGTAGTAAATATATTTTGTAAAGCCATTTAAAAACGCTTCGGTAGAGCTTTTTTTTTCGATGTTTTGGGTATATTTCATAACAAACTTAATTTTGGTCATAAGAATTTATTGACTCTATAAAATATAAAAATAGGACTGTCACGATACCGCCACAATTAATGAAATACTATTTAATCTAGCTCACAATTCCCGTTAAGATTAAAAAAGACCATAAAAACAGAGTGGACAATTTTGTATCAAACGAAATTATAATAAATAAGCGATATGTGGTGCTCACGGGTATCTTTTTCGTGGACGTTGCCGATTTTCTAATAGATCACGGCATTAATATGCGAGGAACTGGTTCTCGCGAGATCCGTTAGTGGTTTATGTAAATTATTCGGTTTATGGCGGCTCCTAGTTTACATCCGAGGCACCTACGGGTCCCGCGATATTTATTGGTTTTAAAAATATAGAAAGCCGATATAAATTACGGATTATGGAAAATTCGGGTGTAAAACTGCACGCTTATTGAACTTAATTTTCCACGGGCACTTTTAATTACGGAATAGAAAGTCGCGGTTCCCAGGAATGCGGCGCGCGGTGGCAGGTCCGGCAGATGTCCCGGGTGTCGCTAGTTACCGTTACTTGTAGCGACCGTTCAATAGACATGTGACATGAAAAGAATTCGATTACTATGCACCTCTCGGCTAGATCCCGCGATCCCGCGGCCGGGGAAACGCGCCCAAACTAGTTTGTCCAAACGGCCGGTCACATAGAGCGCATTGTGGAGATTAATGCACAGAACCGGATGCTGCCTCTCCCGGGCATCGATAAAACGGTCACAAGCTCTATAAAACCAGCCCGGGAACATCTTTGTGATCTCTAGCGCTGACCGCCCTTCGGCGCCATTCATCTCACGGGATGAAAGGAATGTACACTCAGCTGATAGCGGCGGCTAACGGTTAGTTTTTGATCAATTATCGGCCCGCACCCGGGGTCTAACGCATTTCGGCGCTCGCATAGAAATGGAAAGCGAACCTGTTTATGTTTCAATAACGTATGCACGGGCCGCGTAACGACCGTGCTTAGAATCCTATGTAACCGGAGACACAATGCGCGAGAAATCGAAGGATGCTGATGCTGAGGGCCTCGATAATATTGTGTTTGAACTCCGATGTCTAATTTCCAATACAATGGGTGCTGTAAAAAACCAGGATGAAAATAAATGTGTCACAGTGCCACCCTCCGAGCAGACAATGGACAAAGCAGTCCTCGAGTTTGGCGCACCACAATGCGTGGGCGCAGAGCATTGTGCGACCGAGATCGATCGGGATGACACGTGTGCGAGGGGACATGTAAATCTCCATCTAGAGGTGAAAGTTGAAGACGAAAAGTAAAAGTCTGTCGCATCTGGCGGCGCGGGCGCATATGATATTCATTCGTCGCGAGGGCGGCGCGATCGGGCCCTTATCGTGTCCCGGCACAATACGCGACGGATTGTGTTTTCTGACAAAGAGTCAAGAGATAAAAAGTGAACCGTTGAATACATTCATTTGGGTTCATTTATATTTACAAAATCTACTACAAATCGGCCAATCTCTTCTCTCACAAAGCGGTATTGTGGCCGTCGCGCATTGTCATTCTATATTATTTGTTTGACATCTTTTTTTCTAGTAGATTGTTTGGATCTCTTTAATGATTTATGTCTTCGAGCGTGATTGTGTAAGAGTTCCATCCGAACCTTTGTATCGGTAGGTGTTCCTTGGAGTGGGACAACAATATCACCCGCCGCTTTGTATGTTATAATCAAATACGTACGTGATTAATCGTGAATTTAAAGTCGCCTAAGGCAAAAGAGCTAAAAAACCCAGGGGTAAACATAACCTGAGTAAAGTCCCTGAAACTCGCGACTTTTTGTATGTCACTTAAATTTATAAAATATTTATGCTGAAGCTTGTATAACTTGTTCTGTGACATCCAAATTTCATTGCCGTGTCATTTTAGATATCAACTCTTCATCTTCTGACTGCTGCTGCTACCAACTCTTATGCATTCCATTACGCGCGTGTCTTCGATTATCTCGCAACATCTTCGACTGATATACTGCGCACTAAATCCTTTATAATTATGTTTTTGATTGAACCGGGCGATAATGATCTCTGGTTACGGACGACGCCATTTGTCGGTAATGGATTGGACAGTTTGTCCGTCGATGGCAATCTCTTAAACGCTAATTTGTCGGGGTCGCCATATGTCGCGCGTAATGTGGGGAGGTTTTAATTGTTAGTGGGAATTTTGTGGCAGATTCGTCGGGAATTTGTCAGTCATTGCTAATATTCATTGTAGTTCTGATAATACTAGTAATAGTTGCGGTGTTTCCGCCCATGATTGATGCGCAGGCGTACTTAACGTAAACCTAGGGTAAGTTATAATTTCAGAGTTTTGGCCCAATACTGCAAGTATTTATGGCAAGCTGCTTAAGTTGGTGCCTCAAATTTTCATTCATCTTTCAGGCGTTAATGCTTTTCTCAGGATGTTAAACGCTTGGTAATCGATCTGTTATCAACCCTAATCAGAATACAAAGGCATAATTTATAAGGAGCATACATATAACAATCCCGGCCTTTATCGCCGCCATCAAGAATAACTGAAGCACAAGTTAGTTAAAGGATATTATTACGAGTAGGGTAAAGTCACCAGTGGTCAGCCAGAGACCAGTAGTCGACCTTATATGAGTGCGAGGAGTAGGAAATATGTCTTTCGTTCTCTTCCAACTCATACAAAGTCTCTGTCTGACCACTCACTGGTGACTTTACCCTATGTTATTTTGCGATACTTTCAAAACAACCGACCACATAACACTCTCTATGCTTATGGCCTAGGTTTTGCTGAGTGTTTAACAACTGCAATCGGCTCCGCGAAACTTCCCGCCGCGGCCCGAGTGGCCATAAAGAGCGCGAACTCCGGCCCATTGTGGTCCTCCCAGCGTAAATAAAGGCAGATGTTACCGCACTCCCAAACATTACACCCTAAAACCTAAACAACACATATTACCTTAACACAACGCTAAAAACAACCTTAACGATCTACAAATCTAGTTGCTATTTGATTGGGAACTACCCTAGGTTAAGTGGTTTCGGTGCGTGAATGTTCCACACATCCGCGGCCTACGGTCTAACGTTTGTGTGGGTAGTTTTACAAAACCAAATTGTTTGAGTTTAATAAAAGTCATATTAGAGGCGAGGATGCGGATGACAGCCGAAACGCGGGAACGGAGTTAATTGTTGTGATACATACCTATACTTTGCAATACAGCGCTGAACCTTTGATAGGATTTTAGGCAACGTACGGAGTTTAACCACAAACCTTGCACGGTTGTATATCAGAATAACTCTTATAAAAAATCTACACCGCATTAGACGTAATAATATGGTCAATAGATATAATTCTGTTGATATGATGCTAGCTAATGATGCATTACAGACCATTCGTGGCCGATTATAAAAAAACAGGTTTAAAATTTATTCATTTCAGTTCTCGCCAAGTACGTCTTAGCGACAATATTTACGTCACTTTTCACCAGATTTTATTACAAGCTTGAATCAGGCATGTCCCTAATAACACAGCGTCTCCAGAATAGTATGAATGCTTTACATAAAACATAATTATATTTGATTATAGTATAATATCAGTAACCTACCGCCGAACAGCAGTGTTCGCATTGTTGTGTTCCGGTTTGGAGATAAGACAGACGGTGCAATGATTAGCATAGAGGCATTCCATCTTAGTCCTCAGGGTTGGCAACGCATTTACAGTCTTAGGCTTGGAGTCTTGCGAATGCGAATGTCTACGGGTCACAGTTTCCACTTACCATCAGGTGGCCTGTGTGCTCGTTTGCCTTTTTTACGCCATAAAAAGAAAAGAAAAAAAACGGAAAAATTCTAGTCTATATCCTAAACATGATAAGTATATTAAATTTAATAAAATATTAATTTATCTGCTTGCATTTATTATTATCTTTATTTATTAGTTCCTTATTAAAATCTCAAACCATTAATATAAATTATGCAAATCTATAAAATCAGATAAAGTTAGATTTTTTATTAAAAAAATCTATAATAAAGGAAATATTTAAGGTAAATTGTAATGCAAACTACAACAACCAGTTCCTATACAATCATAATTATAAAACCTTGTTTTTAAAGAACGTGCGCGCTCTATTGATTCATTAAGAAATAAAATAAAAAGGTGACAATTTTAATTGTTTATGAATATTTTTTTGTAATAAAATATTCACTGTATAAGAAAATATTAGTGTGAGTATTTGATACTATGGAATTTGTTCCTGAATCTTGGGTGCTTTTTAGGGATCAGTCCCTAAAGCGTAAAAACGTCTGTCCGTCCATCTGTCGGTCTGTCTGTCACCAGGATGTACCTTATGAACCGTGATAGCTATACAGTAGAAATTTTCAACGACTCGCATTTGGCCGGCTTTTTAAAATATAATATGGATTTCACTACGTTTATCGTTGTGTAGTACCCATAGCATAGGGCTTGTGCACATAAAACATTGATTGTGTACATATACAACATTTAATTGTATAAACAGAAAATAAATACAAAAAAATCTCTTTCAGTTAACCTTTGAATGATTGTACATAATATTATGTGAATTTAATTAAAATTTTGCATTTTTAATGCGGGGAAGCTTTTGGTAGAAACACGATAAAACCACACATTAAGTCGTAATTTTAGAAATTCGATGCAAGATTTAAATAAAACACGTGAAACAAATTAAAAAGTGACATATTTATATCACGCCGGCTTAGCCACGTTGAACTATCGTAAAATAATTTAGATATTATCTACTTAATTTATTGAATATTTTAATTTTCACATAAAATAGCTATTAACTAACACTAAATAACTCTATAAGACGTAGGTAGTTTGGACCAGTTATAGTTTGATATTAACGTTAGAGAAATAAGATCTGGACTCCTAAGATAACTCCTCAGTAGGTAAATCTAACGACACCAGAATCTTTTTTTTTTACACAATATAAAACAAAGTCGCTTTCTGCGTCTACCTGTCGGTCTGTCTGTCTGTATATGCTAACTCCGCCTAAACAACGCAATGGAAATTGATGTCGTTTTCAAAATCAGTTAAATAACTTTTCACGGAACGTTTTTATTATTATTTACAAAAAACTTAAATAAAACCGATGCGAAGCAAAGGAGAGACTACATTAAAGTGAGTGGCGAGGTGTTAAAGAGAATATCAGCCGTGTGCGCAGGAGTAGGTATCGTGGTACTTTATAGTGTCTTCAAAACGGAGGTGCGTGTGCGTCCCGCCGGTCTAATGTAAATAATTAATTAAGCCTTATTACGGTAAGTATATATCGGTGGAAAATCTCACCCACATTGACCTAGCCCTAAACTAAGCTCTTGGCATGTTCTTTGAGTAGAAAGCAATATATAGAACTAACTACTTATACTCGTAAGAAAACACCCAAGACGCAAAAAAAAATACTAGTGCCTATCACAAAAATAATTGTTCTAGCTACCAACTAGGCTTACGGTCTTGCCATTGTAGGTTAGGGTGAGATATTCGAGTGAGCATGCCACCGACCGAGCCGAGAACACCGTCAGCGTCGAGTGCTGCGAAGTGGTCTTCTGGGGCCTCAACACGACGGAGACTATTACTTAGCCTCCGCTGACCATCCGTCTCTCTGTCAGCTGTATCTCATGAACTGTAAGGTTGTCAATTCAGTGTTTATTTCTATAGCCGCTTAAAATGAAAGCGATCCCCAAAAACAATAAATACGGAGCGTTCGTGTGCAAGTCCAACTCGAACTTGGCTGGTATTTTTTTTTAGGTGTGGGTAGTGCTCCGTAGTCCGTCAAACCATAATGCTTTTTTCCAATATTAAACAAAGGTTGAAACATTACGTTGATGTAAGTTACACCAAAATAAGTGAAACAAATATATTATATATTCAGAAAAACAAAAGGTTTTCCCACCCAGAAACGACAGATGTTTAAAGCTGTTTGCGGAGAGCGAAAAAACATTAATTTTGGCACATTTGAGCGGAAGAACGATTGCGACCGCACTAAACGGTGCTCAGCGGCGCGTACGCAGTGATTCAATCAATTAATTAAACGTACCCTGCTCCCCCCGCCCCGCGTGAGGGGGAAAATAAACCGAATTGATAGACACTTGTGTTGCATTGTCTAAGGGACAGATTGGGAAATTCAATTTTGGATACAATTTGATTAGGTTGATTTTGGTTTTGTTTATTTCAATGAAGACGTCGCAGGGTGAATGTTGGGGTCTACAGTTCCTATAACAAAATATTAAGAAATTGAATAGCAATTAACTTAAGTAACTACATCTTTGTCTATCAGTACTAGTTTTTAACCTATTTCGTTGCAAATTTAACGTGTGTAACATAGTTCCTAAACATCATAGTTTGTCTATTTGGACGCGGATTTTCAGTAGCGTAGCAGTATAATTATAAGAAGTTGAAAAGAAAACTATCACGACCTTAGACTCTACTTAAGAGATAAGGGGCTCTAACATGGCTGCTTTTATCGCATGCCAAAGTTTGGATAAGGCATCCGTCCCCTTTTGTCACGTATATAAGCACGAGAGTGACGGATGCTTTATCAACATTTGACACGCTATTTGGCCTAGCATGGCTGCGTCTATATTTAGACGCAGCCATGCTAGGCCCACAGAGTGAATTTTGCAGGTTAGCTGGAAGAGAACCCATAAAGGCTAAGATCGCCTTTGTACATGCCTATTATGCAAATATTGTAATTTTAAGTTGAAATATGTAAAAATACTATAGTAGAATACGTTGAATTTAATTATAGATCAAATAAAAATCATTGCTTATATCATGTAAATTCGAGGCATAATTTTAATGATTATTTAAAACACAATATTTATTAACATCGATTTTATTAAGATAATAACTATTAAGTATAATCTTCAATATTTTCACTCAATACCCTCTTTTATTCTGTCAATATTTCAAACGAATGACACCCCAAGTTAAGCATTTAGCCTAAATATTGATTAATAATAATGATAGGTAGTTGTGAAGAGACCCGAGAGAGACTTTTGCCCAAGTGAGACAGAAACGGCTAGATAAGTAAGTATGATGATACCCAAACCAGCTTCAGGTACCACTTGATGAGCACTCATTAAACGTTGCTGACAGGAGTGGTCCACGCTGCGCCCGCGCCCCCGAGAAGAATGCCTCATCAGCCCTTGGGGGAGTAATCTCGTTACATGTAACTTTGTTTGCTTGCGGCTTGGGGTCTACGGGCTTTGTAAAATTTAACTTGTATTGCAAATTGAATGCAAAAGTTAATATTTGTGTATTGATAAATTACAAGGGAAAGAATTTATGGGCACCATTGCCACAGTGTAAAATGCCCGGAGTTTTCAACATGTGACAAATGGCGCCCAACGTGGGCCGGTTCATCGGCCAATATTGGCCGGTCAGTTTTAATGGCGGTAGGACCTTGTGCAGGGTCCGCCCGGATCGCTCACATTTTATCATTTTACCGACAGCCAAGCAACAGTGTTCGCATTGTCGTGTTCCGGAGTACAGAGGCATTCCAACTTAGTCGTCTAGGTTGGCAACGTATTTGGAGTTTTAGGATTGTAGTCTTACAGATTCATGTCTATCGGTATCAGATCCCATTTACCAATATGTGGCCTGTGTTCCTGTGTGCATTTTCGCTGTCATAGTTTCTCGTGTTTTAAGGTTTTATATATTTCTGTACAGTTTTTAAACTGTTAGGCGTCCTGGCAGACGTAGGACTTCAGATAAGCTAGTCTTTATAAAGTTCCCCACTATTAAAGACTGCAAGCTGCCACTCATTGTCGTTGTTAACCTTCTTTCTGCTGTGAATTTATTTTCAAAAGGTGCTCTTTTTTTAGCTGCAAAGTAACTGCAATTGGCCGTTAATGTTTTCCCTTACCTCTTTATATTTTAGTTTCAACAGGGTTTTTAAATCAAGATCAATAAAAAAAAACTTGTTCTTGATTGCGGGAGATATTATTTTCTTTATTTCATTCTTTTATCGGTCTCTAGCATTTTATGCGTACCAAAATGGACGCCGTGTGTATCATTTACAGTGAGTGACTTTCATCGCCTATAATTACTCTATTCATACGAGTAGATCTCAGATATAAGACGTATATTTTCTGGTATCTCACTTAAAATCGCAAGAAAAATTACTACCGACGCGTAAACCCTATCGCTTCTACGTTACGCAGCAGGCAACCAAGGCCTGTAATTGGTGGTGTACTGTACAATATATAAAAAACGACACATTTTTTTTTTTTTTTTAGAATTAGCCTTTGCCCGCGCATTCATCCATGTTGAATAAATAATTTGCCATCACTCAAAGAAAGCGTACTTTTAGGAATAAAACGTAGCATTTGTGTTATTGCGGGATATAGACACTCTATTCAGAATTCATTTCAAATACGTCTAGAAGCATTCGATTATATTTACCCGACTGCTGAAGGAGGAGGGTAATTTTTTTGACCTGTACGTACCAATATGTATGTACGGTTCTTTGTTCCCTTGTAAACGCTAAACGGATCGTCCGATATCGACAAACGAGGTGTCGTTAGATTCGTCTTAGCGTCGCGGATGTCACTGAGTACTTTATTTTTTATGTATATATTTATGTACTCGTAATATTGGCAAAACGACACAATATTATCTCGTAAAATTGACACAATATTGACATTACCCAAACAGCAGTTGGGCTTATAAAGCTTGCTTTTTGTTACGGTGGTTTCAATTACTGTATTATCCTTTAATAAACCAACCAAGCCCCACAGGTTATATTTTGAAGGAACTAGCAAATTTGGCTAACCTTCCTCAATTTAAATCAAAAAGTAGACTTCAATAATTATGACATATATATTCGTGTCTATCAAGAATCAAACCAACTTAGGTAACTTTTTTCACAAAATGACCTAGTTTAAACTGACCTAGGTACGGGTTCAAAAACAAATAAACATTATCTCAACGTTTCCTAAAACGGCTCATTGCATTAACAAATGATATATAAATGAGGTTGCCCCTAGTATTTTACTTTAATAATGTATAAAATTAATTTTGTGTTACTCGACTACTTCATTAACATTAAACATATCGTTTACGGATTTTAAAGCATTTTGCTTCACTTTTGCACCAACCACTGAAAGCCAGCCAGTATTTTAGTGTTTCGTCAGTTTGAATAGGTGTGCCGCCCCATATGCAGTTGTGCAAATGTCAGTCAGTTGTCAACGCAGCGTGACGAGCGTTGCCAATGCCACTATATCATTGGATTAATTGGCTAGAGTAAAACCATATTGATAATGACATGACTCGTTTTCAAAAGTTTTTAAACACAAGTGACATTACTGTCAGCTAATCATGGGTCATAGGTAATAGAGGCCATGGACATGACTCAGTACAGTTATGGACTTTAAATTTTGAGCTACTATGGAAACCTGTCATTATGACAGCGTCAAACCACGTGAAATAAATTACGCTAAAATTAATAATTAAATTTATGCGACAGAGTTCCAGAGTGGCTCAACAATTAGAGTCCTTGGCTCTACGAAAGGAGACGAGTATTGAACTGGACTTGACAGAACCGCGTGGAGCTAACCCCAGGTGCTTCTGTTTAATCGACCAGAGTAAATACTCTTCCACCGAACAATTGCCCTCGCGTGTGATATCCATGGACTTGTTTCTTAGTAAGTCCTTGGTGATTGTCTGAAAGTCGACATTGGCGAAATACAATTAAAATACGAGTACTCTGCGAGTTCTTGAAAATGCGATGGATAAAAACCTATTTGCATAAACGTTCAAAAGCACTAACGTCCTTTAGGAGACCTTCTATCACTTTCTTATTCAACAGGGTAAAAAGTGACAGTACGCCACTTTAGGAGATCATTTTAATGAGTATTGGTGCAACTGGGTAAATATATCTAAAAATAAAGATAAAAAGACATTTATTCGCAACAATACATAATTACATCACATAGACACAAAAAGAACAAGACTCAGAGATATCGTTGCGAAACGGTCCCAACTCAGAATACGCTAGTTCCAAAGACAGCACTGGTCTTCCGTTCTACCTAGTAAATATATCAAAAGATACTTTGGTAATAAAGTTATTAAGTTCCTTCATGATCTTAATAAATTCTAGCCGCATGCTGTCAAAAAGTCCAAATTGCACATTGGTGTGAAATACCTTCCGGAGTCGCCCGATCACGCGAACTTAGAAAGTGTTATTTATGTGGATCATTATTCCGATGTGTCCACGATGGAGTCAACTCGGCATCGACTAGGTCAGTTTGACATTTGTAATTATGTCAGTTTATCTTACAGTTTTAAAGGAAAATAGCCTTACATCGTGCACACTGGTGATTTTGAATGGATGCTGTATTTTGCTATAAGAACTATATCAAACTGAACGAAATAAATTTGTGACGTCTGTAAAAACAATCGTGGGACAAACTTTTGTTGGTGTTTTTTGCACAGCCTTAATTAAAAAGACCAGGCTAAGGAATTCCAATTCGGTGGATCTGTTTTCCTGTTGGTACCTTTCGACTCCAGTTTCAGATCACCTCTCAGACACTATACTTACTATTGCATAGTCATCGAGTTCAGGTACGTATGCACTCCGAATGCGATCCGTTCTTATAAAGCAAACTGCTTCAAAATGAAGACCGGGAACTTATGAAAGGTGTTCTGAAAAAACTGCTTTTGGTTTTGTCATTATTATTTACTGAGAAAAACAATATTGAATATTATCAGTTTTTGCTACGCTTGCTTTGGACTAATGGTCGGAATGACGTCATTTAGATTGTTATCGCGTTGCGTAGCATGTGACGTAGAAAAGACCACGTGGCGCTTAAGGTCTTTAGTCATTAGAACAAATTTGATTAGGTATTTATTATGTCAGTAAATAAGCATCAAAATATAAAAAAAAACTATAATCACGTTTTTTTAAAAGTTCCCGTTGTTAATTAACTTCCAGGATTTGAATTGAATTACATTTAAATTGACAGGGTTCTAGGCTTACTTTCATCGTCCAAATGTAGGAAAATAAAGATACGTCGTTTTTATAAAACTGACATTAATTTTATAATTGATTGACACGACCAATTGTCAATCGTTCCAAGGGTTATAACGTCATTTGCACTTTCAGTAAGTATTTGTTTTTACAGAACCCTTAAAAATATTTTAAAAAAATAAAGTGATTTAACCACCCAGGTATATAATATTAGCCCAGGATGTACCTAAGTTGTCTTATGGCAACGCAATTACTATTTATTAAACAAAGAACTCAGTTTTTTGCACGCATTTGCATTAGTAAAAAAAACTTCATAAATCATTAGGTACATAAAATAACCTCAAGTTTTTAACAAAAACGTGTTTAACGTGTTATTTCAATTAGCACCTTAGTTCGACACCAGTACAAGACAGCAACGCGAACATTATAAAGTAAATGCCATTTCTATAGCGGATCGTAAATAATAAATAATCTTAAATATTTCATATCAAATTCACGCGACCACTCAAACCAGGTTGCCGGATGTCAGTTCAGTGTAGTATGTAAAACATGAGCAGTAATCGGCAGCTAATATTGACAACTGAATAACAAACACCAGATCTACATAATAAGACAAATATTCCTCGCAATTATGTCACAAACAATAAAACTAAAAATTACAAATTCAAATGGATCCCTAGCGCCATCTATGTTGCGGTCGTTGAACCGCGACAATGCGTAATAAAATTATAATAGTTATTTGTTTATCAATAACGATTAGCATTTGTTGAGTGTGGACTGGGATTAACATTTCAATAAGACAAAAACGTGACCGATATTCGACAAGTGTTGTTAACACAGGATTGAACTGGTAATTAGAAGGTTGATTATGGGTGCGTGCGTATACGGATACGTCACCTGGATGGAACCCACTTTTGCTTGGCCATAATAGGCTGCGTTGTATAACTTGAATTATTTCGTAAACGATTGGTTTATATATTGCTGTATTTTTTGTCTAGTTATCTGTGCTACTCGTATAGTATATTAAGATTATATTACACGTATTAGTGCACATATTAAAAATACACGAAGACATAAATATTGAGTAGTCAAAGCTAGACTTGTACTATGGGAACAATTTATTACCACTATTACTCCCTATGAAAATTCTGAGTTTTAACACATTTTCCTGCTCAAGCTACGCTTGAATATATTTTTATTTTTGTTTTATGTCAGATTCCTTGTTTTATATAATGCTAGGTTAAGCTTTATAATTGTATAATATCATAAGTAGTATTTAAAACGACTGACTGTTGAGTTTCTTGCGGCTTTCCTTCTCAGCAGTGGTCTCTTGCGAAGCGCTGGTAGATTTTTGACGTGTAAAAGTGCCCGTGCGGCCTACTTACTGAACAAACATCTTTTATCTTTTATATTTTAATGAAAAACGTACTAATACAGAAAAAAACATACAATGCATAAATAAATACAAATAGAAAACATGTAAGACATGCTTTTTAGGCAGGGGGTGAACCACATCGCATCGCCGAGCCACTGTGCCTAGAAACTTGTAAGTTGGAGGAGCCACGGTGCACGTGAAAAGTAATACACACTCTGAAAGGGATAAAAGAGGAGTCCCAGGGAAAAGCTAGTCCCCCACTACGACGTGATCAGTTTCTCAGAGCTGTAGGAGCTTGGCATGTCACGTCCAACCAGATGTCTAAAACTAAATAATAATTGTTATTAACGTGTCGTAACCTTTTCTACGTTCTTTATTGTATTTTGTAAATTTGTGTTTTTTTACCTTGTGTTTAACATTTACATTTTAAATAACAAATAAATAAATAAACAATAAACAGGAGTAAAAAGTAATCGGTATACGACGGTACAACTCGTTCATACAGCCCGGTGGGAAGTGATCCTGCCTGCATTCCCGGTAAGGGCAGATCTTTGTGTGGTGAGCGCGAGGTTTAGTTCCTGAGTCATTGAGGTTTTTTTATGTATTTAAGTGTAAAGTTCTCTATTTGAATACGTTTATTAATGTCTAGTACCTACCCATAGTCAAAGCTAGAGCTTAGTTTGGGACTAGGTATTTGTCCCCCGATATTAATTTAGAATTAAATTTATTTATATTAATAATAAAACTTACAGCTATGTTGCACACATGTACATTTTACAGAATTTGTATTATGATCGTCAAAGAAACAAAACAAAAAAAAAATGTTTATTTATAAGTACAGTCTAAGAAAAAGATTTCTAATCCAGTGACATTTTTAAAATCCACTTATTTGACTGTACTATTTGAGCGCTGTGAAATCAATTGAGTGAAAATGTACTTTTAGGAAGGTAGCACTGTATGAACGCGTGTATTGTCATAATGTCTGAGTTTCTTTATGTAGGTTGAGGTTAGGTCATTGCTTAAAAAAAGCAGAGCTCCATTCCATTATTCAACGTTTTTTTGTCCGTTTCGAAATACTTAATTATAGTAAATTTTGGCTCAGTGTCAAGTGTCGAATTAATGAAAAATATAATCAATATCTCACCCTAATACATACAATGTTAACTAAATGCTAATGATATTTTATTTACATATAAATGTTACATATTGATTTATAGACAGTATTTTTCTATTTTGGTGTTTAGCTCTGTCAACGTGGGGTCTAGATAAATTTGCGATATTTTTAGAAACTAATAGCAAATTTTTAAGGTCACTTGGTCAAGTTTTTTATTATGAAGATTATATTTTACTTTTTTATCAAAATTACATATTTTTATCTTTCTTCTTTATTTATTTATTTAACAGTTCAAATTTAGATGTTATTTGCTTTGGGTTTAAGTTTTATCTATTGAAGGTGGTCAGTCAGCCGTTATTCTGTGAATCTTGCTTAATACAAAAATCTTAATAGTTTGACTGTTAAACGAAGATGAATTTAATGATTAGACGAAAACAAAGTGTAAATATCACCGAAAGAATTCATAAAATCTTAAGTAATTACATTTTTAATAAGCCCCATTTACGCGTTATAAAATAGTAAGGTAAACCGATCTAATAAGAAAAACGAAATGTCAAGAACAATATTACTATAATACTGCGATTCACAGATATAGAGACGGTACTGGCTGAAAATCAGCGCCAATAGCATACTGCTGAGACAGTGTCCGATTCACTGCCGCGAGGACACACTTCGTGCTGTTCCTGTCAACTTCATTGTTTTCTTTTATTTGTGTCTATGTCTGTGTCTTCTGTGTAGTGTATTTCTGTTTTTGTTTCTATAAAAAAACAAACATACACGAGTACTATACACAAAATACAACTAATCAGAGCAAAATATAAAGTAAAAGGTTAGAAGTAGTTCTCGAATGAGGCCGCAGCGGCTCAGTGGCAGTGTGTCAGGATGCGATCAATTTGGCGCACCTGCGCGGCGCGTGCGCAGCTCTTTACGTTTCCGCTCTAAAACCTTTAACATAATTATAATCGGGTTTTGTGTGAAAACGTTTCGGTGTTGAGATAATCATGGCGCTCGATTAATAAGTACAGTTAAAGAACCCGATGTACAAACCTGTTAGTAACACTTCTTTTTTTGTTGCGATACGAAGTTAACTGCTGTTCCACAGCACAATTGAAGCAGTCTCATTGTAAAATTGACACCACTACTAAATTATGACATAGGTATTTTAATTATTAATTAACATGAATAAATAAATTCACACCGGGTAATTATAATCGGATCCTTAAATCACTGTTTCCCAACTCGAATCCATTTTTGATAACTTTATCGATTCTATGCAGCAATGCATCTGTTGCAATGTCTTTTAAACCCCGGCAAACCTGCAGCACACAGCTAGTCACCCAAGTCCACTGCCGAAAGCGATGTATTAATTATACATTCACTAATGCGCCAAGGCCGATTTTTGCATACGCCCGTAACGGCTGTTTACGATCTCTGTATAGTCGATCCTTCCTCATTATATCTTCACTAGCTTCTTCCCGTGGCTCTGTTTCTTTGTTTATTGTTTCGAATTATTTTACAAACTATGACGCTAAATTCTAGGTACTTGTGTCATTGATATCATTAACTTTGTCATCTGCACAGATGCTAGCTATTGCAGATGCGGTGTATGATTCGCCCGAAATGACCTAGAGTACATTAGTGAGCAATCGTGGTATGTCGACTTCAAAGATATGTTTACATTTTTTCACCTTATTGCATTGAAATAAGACGTCGAATTTATTATCAGTGACATTTACTTTTCATTCACTATTCACTACCTCCACAATTTCTACGATTAAATTGTGTTTTTAAGTGAAAAAATACGTGTGGTTTAGGATGCTTGTGTACGTTTTTGTTCTCAGTTGATTTATGTATTTACATGGGTCTCATACATTTTAGACTAGTCCTTGTTCCTTGCCTTCTTATTATTCTTGTCTAGCCAGAAAAAGACACATGACATTAAAAGATGTAAAAAATTGTGTGGGCAAGATTTTTTGGTAACATATCCGCAAAAAACCGACATGTTCAATTTTTGACACTTACGGACGAATAATAATTAAATAAACAGGTATCGTTTATTTACGTCGTTTGCATTAGTAGTAGAGTAAGTTGGCTGACTTTAATCTACTAATAAATAGTGGAAACCTGTAGTTTTTAAGTGATAATAAATCTGCCGTTTGATTTTTTATGTTTTTTTTTTGTGTGGAATAAATGTTTGAGCGCGACGTTAGGTAGGTATGTTACTGTAAGTCAAGTGCGCGTCAGTAGAGTATTTATAAACAAAATGTAAATTTCAAGCCCAGTCACGGCTTTGTTCTTAACGTTTAATGATAAAGAGTTTAATAAGAAAATTGGGGTTTAGCAACTCTGTTCTCCGAAAGTTGAACTAAAATTTTGGAGTGCATCTCATTATTCGAAAAATCTAAGATTATTTTTGTGTATAAAATACAATTCAATATTAATTGTTATCAAATGTCCTTGCGAATAAAATTTAGGGTAATTTGTTTAATAAGGTAGTTTAAATACAGACAAAAACAAATAACTTTCAATAAATAGATTTAGAATTTATGAGTCGCTTACCTTCAAGGTACGGTCACCCATTTCAAAAAAAAATCTGCTTGAAGATGTCATTGTCATTAGAGATGTCAAGTCATTTGTAATTGATAGGAAACTCATCCTTATTGCTGTAGAATATCAGATTGACTTTGGAACTAAGGTGGATCACCAATTTAATTCCTTGACTGTACCTACTTATATGTAGATTCCTGGACTACATTAGTCGGAAATATAATGTAATGTTTAAATTCATGGCAACATAATATTATATTTTATGTACTTATGTTCCGGTATAAATAATTTTATTTCCATCATTGTGTGCATGATCTTTGTATGTTGTGTTATTACCTTGACCAACAATTTTGTGGAAATTGTCAAGTTTCATTTTATTTTGTAAATAAATACGTAAATAAATCAAGTAATAGCCAGACCCAACCAAAAAATATTTTAAAAGTGTGATATCATTAGTACCATCCCCTAAAGCCCCTCGCACCCAGCGCTGCGCGCACGCACCCCAGCCAGCAAGTACACTGATTTACATAAATTCCCATAGCGCAAGTGAATCCAAGCTCCACTAGATCTGCCCAACTGCCCATCTCACGGTGACATAGAGAGTCAACGGGTTCCTACCCTATCATAGATACTGGACTCGGGATGCTGATTCCCATGACATTCCTGTTGTGATTTTGGGAATTGTTATTTTAATATTTTTTGGAGATTGCGGTGACCCACTGTTATTTTGTTACAATAGATCATTTTTCAATTTGCATATTGAAATTATAAATTTCGTGTTGTACATCTATTTAGTCTATATTACCTGCGTAAAGTTTATGGCAGCGTCCTTGAAAGCTGTCCTATTGCTACTTAAGGATTTGGTCTCCGTCGGTGCCTAATTTTAGAGTTTGTAAGCATTATAATTGTTATGTATCGGTTTAAGAAAAATACCAAATCCAATTTGATTCGGATGTAGTAAGTCATAGAAAATTATGTATAAAATGATGCAGGCTTACACCTGCAGTTGATGAGCATAGGCTGAAGAAGAAGAAAAACAACAAGAAAAATATAAGAAGACTTTTACTTTGAATTTATCATCTAACTTTAAAATATTATGCAAATATTTAGATTGAATTAACAGTAATGTAGCTGACTGTACATGGCGAGTGTCCGCTGTGAAGGGGTGCTATTCATTGACCAAATAATAATAGCATTGTTGATGGACCTTATTATTTAAGCCGATACCGGTTTGTACAAGAGCAGGAGATGGCTGATGCTTTGGGATGTTGTTATCATTGTTAGCCAAATATATTTTTATGGAGCGCCCTT
Source organism: Acleris sparsana (assembly GCA_923062465.1). NCBI lineage: Eukaryota > Metazoa > Arthropoda > Insecta > Lepidoptera > Tortricidae > Acleris > Acleris sparsana. The sequence continues at coordinate 698,469 of OV281288.1, forward strand.
GAAGTGCATTTTTGGGGAAATATTAGACTTTAATAAGTACAACATTAAATAAATAAATATCTCGGGACAGCGTCACACCAATTGACCTAGTCCCAAACTAAGCTTGTACTATGGGTACTAGACGACGATATAAATACTAATATAGAGAAATATATACTCAAATACATAGAAAACATCCGTGACTCAGGAATAAATATTCGCGCTCATCACACCAATATCTGCCTTTACCGGGATTTGAACCCAGTACCGCTAGCTTCGTAGGCAGGGTCACTACCAACTAGGCCAGCGCGTCGTCAAATTGTTTTTATTTAAGTTTATTAAACGTAGAATTCTATCAATTCCAGTGTATTATTTTCTTTTTAAAGTTTTGGTTTGTTATTAAGCTGGAACAACACAGTTTAAGTATAATTTCAGTTTGGTATATATATAATCCCTTTTCGAAAATGAGAGTTTCTTAAATTTCTTAATAAAATACAACGTAACAGTTATTTGTTTATTTAAACTTTTTTGCACAATATACAAAGTAAGTACAGATAGCGGACTCTATGCCTTGAGACAATCTCTACCATTCAACCATTGGAATAAACAGAGTCGAGAAAAGGTGATAAATACAACATAACATGATTGGTGTCGACAAATTTAGTGCTGCAGCCGCATAAACCGATTAAGTGCTTGGTAACACACCAAGCAAATCATTTGCTTTGTTCATTTCTATTATTTGTGTCGGCCATTTGGCATAACACGTGTCGCCTGCTACGTTTGGGCGACCGAAGTTCGTTTGACCGGGATAACTTGACATTGGTTTATAAACAGTTTCTCTATTAGGTACTTCCCAAGGTCATGTCAATTACAGGCTCTCATTTTCGCTTATTGTGTTTAATAAAGGTCATTTATTAAGTTGTTTTTCCTACGAGGTTCCGTGCACCAGCGCCATAAGATGCGCCGCACCCTGGAGTCATTAGCCAATCATCGGAATTCGGCCGCTGCGTGCCGACTCGCCCTTGACCGGTGGCGTGCAGGCTGCATGCACGCTATGCTGTGACAGCCGGTGCATTTGCTGCACTTTACCTTTGCCATATCCGTAGCTGTGGGAAAGTTTGCTTCAATCATAATTCTTAACTACTTTGCAAGAAATGATTAAGATTTTTGGTTTTGATCAAAGCAAAGGACAATATAGGGCTTTTTTTTGGATGAACAGCAATTAAATGAAGAATAATCAATATTTAATGATCTTTATTTATGAGGCTAATCGTAAAGAACCAATTGTCTGTTGTTGTTAAGCACCTTGAAAAATTTCGGTACCTAAGACGAGAATATACTGCTTACCAGCTGCCCTGGCTTGCCCAGCCAAGTTGTATTAGACGATTGACTTCTTCATCAAGGTTAGATATACCTAACTGGATTTGTCCCAGGCATGCATAATCATAAACTACAATTATACAAAGTGCTAGTAGGCAGAGCATATTACTTGTACAACCTGATAACCGTTGAAGCGGAAAGGTTCTAGAGTTTCGATTGATCGCCGGAAAGCAAAATATTAGGTGGCCTGCCACAACGTGATCTGGCGATCTGGTGAAGGCCACGGACTTCTGATGGAAGCAGAAAACAGATGGTCGTGGAGATCCTTCAGGAAGGTCTATGAGGAGCAGTGCACGTCTTTTGGCTGATATGATTATGATGGATCTTTATTTTGTAAGTAGATCGCACGGACATTAAGGTAAGAAACTTCCAGCGTTTCACAAAATAAACTATTGTTAAGCAGAATCGCTGCAAGATACTCAATAATTTTCAAACAACAACGTCATCATCATTATCATCAGCCACATCAGTCCACTGCTGGACATAGGCCTCTTCCATAGCACACCACTGAGCTCGGTCTTCAGCTCGGTATTCAGCTCTAGTCTGAGGGCGCCTTACTCCACAACAACAGAAAAACATTAATGATTAAAAAAGCCCAGCGTAGACAAACAACGACAAGGAGAAAATCGGATTTGGTGAAAACAGCGAGAACTTCCCGGACGTGGCTGGAGGGTTGGAGGTTATGGCTATCCTCGGGGGACATACCAACATGATACTTAATTATAGTATTGAACTTGCGATCCCTAACTTGAATGGGAACAAGATCTCAATATCTCCATGTCTGTCTGTAGTCAAAGGCGTTGTGTTAGAAGGAATTGTTAAGTCATTGCAATTGCGTCTCCAATCTAATTGTGATTCATTTTGAACTTGACGCGGTTTTGTAACCGAGATGCTAACTCTATAAATTTTGAAATCAATTGTCAGCGATCCCATAATACTTATCGAAAGACCCATACGCAATAACAGGCACGATTACCGTAAAATTGCGCGTAGGCCGTCAGCTGATGAAAAATGACTATAAACCAAAATCGCTCAAAATCCACAAAGACACGGCGCGTTACCCGGCTTTGTCCGCTTGTCGGTACACTTGATGAATCGCCGCGCCGCCGAGCACCATGCAAAATGTTGCGTCACGTTCCTTACATACTAAAACCACCTACAACTCACAAAACACCACAGTTCACCAATTTTCTATACACTCTTTTGTTGAACTGGGAGTTATGGGTGCGTATTACATGGAGGTTTGTCAAACTGTGGTCGATAAGTGAATTTAGTCGGTAGTGGTATTATATCGGACGAATGAGACGTCATTCTGATTCGATACGTATAGATGGGGGACGCTTGATTCTCCATTGATTAAGTATACCTATTTAGCTTGACTCCGGATTATGATTTGTGCGGTCCGGAGGGACTTAGGTTCGACGGTTGATTAATGACAATGAGTTACTGTTTTTATAAGTTTCGGTTTTCCGTGATCCACTTCCGAAGCGTCCGCGAAAGTATTTTAGTGCGGATAGTTTTCTAATAAAGCTGTCAAAAGTTAAGTAGTTTATGTCCGAGGTTATTTACGCGCGACCTTTGGTTAAATGTGACTGTTCGACTTTCTCGCGTGGCTCCTAAAAGTAGGAATGACATTTGACATTTTTTTAATAACTTTAGAAATTTAAACGAAGAAGAGGAAGATAAATTCGCACAGTATGAGACGAATTATAAAACGTAATCAAAAGGAGAAACCCAGGATATTAGAAGTTCATACTCTATTTTTGGACTTCCCAAGAAAAACACAATTCCAAATATAAGTGTTGCTCAACTCAGTTAACAGCCGTATGCGTTTGACTGACTATTACATATGCGTCACTAACAAGAATGCCTGATAAGAAGGGAGTGCAGGATCCGTTCAGGTCTGATGTCAGCCCCAGAACGAACGCACGGCAATGGCGGCGCCCGTGTCTAATGCGGACTAATGCTACCCGCGCTACACAAAGCGGCAGCACACAAAACTGTGGCGCGGCAGGGCTCCACGCTCCACCATCGCACGACACGCGGTGCTGCGAAGGACCTACGAAGACGATGACGATGACTACTACCACGATGAGAATAATAGTAGATCATATCACTGATTGAGGTTGCAGCATCAGAGAAAGCAGCTGCAAAGTTCGAGCTATAAAAATAAAGTCGTTAAGTTGCGTTGAAGGTGGCAAAGGAAGTTGACACGAGAACATGACGAAATACGTGGTATAATTGTTAAAATAAGACCAATTAGACACAACTACAAGAAAGAAAGGAAAACCATAAGATGAGATGAGATGTCTAGAGAATAACACTTATCAAACCTAGATTTGTTACTAAACCTGCCCAAGATATGTCTTTATTATAATATGGAAATGATTATATATGCTTATTAGCCTTACGGCAACGTCAAGTATCCGTCATCGACATATCGCCGATCCGTGGACACACGCCATCTGTAAGCTATTCGACTCACACGCGAGGCGGCGCGGGCGCAGGGTAATGAATACAAATACACGGCTATTTAACTTCCTTCGCGCGACAAGATCGAGTGAATAATAATACACTTTTGGACGCTGTTTCAAGGGTAAGGGCTTTAGGGCCGGCTCACATACACGGAAATCAGGAGCCGGGAGAAACCAGACACGTTGAAAACAGACATTTCGATTGAGTCATACTCGACAAAGATGGATAAATTAGTTCAGATTTACGAAAATGCAGATTCGAAAGGTTGTATAATTTTTCATCCTCAACATAATTATCGGCCATTGAAGCTCATGTAAGATATTTCTTACCGTTAACGATTGATATATGCTTTAAATAGCTTTAAACTCACCTTTCTCTTGTATTTAAAGTAGGTCTCTCTCCATTTGACATTCAGCTTTGCGTTTCCTAAACTAAACCTCGCAGCCATTATAAATGACTCTCTAATTCTAAACAATATACCTCAATTCTCCTAGTCCCATGTAACTAGTGTGTCTAAGGCCCCCCACACACGGCTTCCACCCGGCGACGCGGCGCCGCGCCTGCGCGTGATGCGCATGAGAAGAAAGCTGTACCACGCTTTGTACCACCACACATTGTACCAGCGGCTTTGTACCGGGAGTAAAGCCTTGTTTGTTTACGGATTGTCTGGCTGCATTTCGTGTTATGTTGTTAAGTCAATCAGTGCCATGGGCACGAGATAAGGTCCATTTTGTATTCAAAAGATAGGTACTTGAGGCTAATGTGACAGATTTTTAATGTTTTTACCCCCTGCTAACTACAATTATATTGCCAAAGTATTTTTAAATGGCTCGGACTTCACTGTTTGATGTACTACGGGTATGCGCAGCTTAAATATATATATCAAGCAAGAGAATTATAAGAAAGACGTCAAGGTAGTCCTGGGCCGACGAGCACACACGTAAACCTACCAAATAAGAATAATTTATTGTATAAACTAATAAACTATTCTTATTGAAACCAAGTCAAGTACATACTTTAAATTAAAACATACTCAAGATTTTTTTTGTATTTTCCTACAGAAACTTGTCTTCTGTCAGGTGAATCGAATAGGTAAAATTATTGCAGAGAATATAAATGATAAACTTTAGTAAAATAACGCAAAGGAATGTTGACTTAAAGACTTAATTGTAAATAGTTATCAGTAGCGTTTGACACTTAATGATCATCTCAATCGCATGTCCAGTCCCTCAATATAAGGAAAATGTCAGCATCACGCCATCGGCTGTCAAATCAGTGGTCTTGGTCAAAATGGCTCCTGGGAACGAAACCTGATAAACACTGCTAATTGCCTACGATTAGGAGATCGATGGAAATAAGTTCTCAGCCGAATCGTTACCTTATTATCGTCGATTGTTAGTGAAAACAATGTCACCAGCAGCACTCGATCAGGGCATTTAGAGGTGATGAGAAAAGAGTAGATGGTGCAGAGCTATGGAAACTTATCATTTCATCTATATTGCATTTTTTAGGTTAGGTGTACTCTCTAATTTATAAACAGAATGGCCAAAGTATCCTCAATGTGCTTGGATCTTGTCTTTTACTGTGACAGTAAAATTTGATGAGCGTAAACAGTTTACTGTACAAAGAAAAACGAAAACAATGCAATGAAGATAAGAAAAGGATATACAAAGGTGTAATAATTTTACCTCCTGTCAGCCGAAAGGTAGCTCGTGTCATTATCAATGTCAGAAATCAGAAGAATTTGGTGTGTTTAGTTATCCCTCGAGCAAGTGGGTTTTGTGATATCTTTAAATAATCATTATCATCATCATGTCAGCCGAAAGACGTCCACTGCTGGACATAGGCCTCCCCCAAGGCTTTACACTCAGACCGGTCTTGTGCTTTTCGCATCCACCGCGGTCCCGCGATCCTGACGAGGTCGTCACTCCATCTTGCTGGAGGCCTACCTACAGCTCGTCTTCCGGTCCGCGGATATCTTTAAATACGAAACCGTAACTAAGCTGTAACCCCGATTTACCACATATTAAAACATGCACACTAGTATGAAATATGTTATTAAATCTCGATTCAAACCGAAGCTACTAACTCCAACGTCTTAGTTAGGACACTGTGGCGCTAGCCGGAGTTGGTGGGTACAAGGCCAACTTGATGGCATGACTATTTTTTTTGGTATAAAAATCAGTTTTCTTTGCATAATACAATGCCCATTCTGCCGTACATACAGTACTATCTAGCCGCGATTAGAAAGGGATTACAGGTGACAGTTTTACCATAAACCTACGTCAAAGTGGTTATGAATTGACAACTATTGCAATCCCAAACTAATAGCGGTTTATACTAACGACTCCACCTGGCGAAGAATCCTCGATACTCCATGCACAGCGCTGTTGCACGGTAGCGGAGTCACGCGAGCTGGGCCAGCGAGTGTCAGCCGCGGCCCTCCCGCGGCTACAACCAAGTGCCTTAGCTGTTTTAGTTCACTATGATAAACGGCGATGTTTTAGTTAAGGTTAGTGCTGGAATACTTAAATGTGTGGATTCAGACACGTTACGAATAATATATTCAGACTTTTATTACTTTTATAGAAGTGAATCTCACGCAAAAGAAATATCTACCTATTTTTTACTATTACGTTAGGGTTGAATTGACCCACCATTTTGTTTATAGACCGTACTTTACGCTACTGTAATATTCAATAAAACTTTCGTTTACCCGTACACAAAAATACATAAACCAATGTGTCGTTAAAAAACTTGTCGATTTCTTAGGGAAATGACTAAAATTGTGCTGCTGTGTGTAATCTTTGCCAAGTACAAAATATACGTAGGTATACTGTTAATAGTTTTAATAACCAGTTGCTATCAAAAGCTAGACATTGCACGTCTGTTTAAATTCAAACTATTTTAACTATCATAATATTTCTACTGGTCATGCTTCCTTGCCCGCCGTCCAAGTGTTTTCGCCATTCTCCAAACCGACACACATAGTCCCAACGAGTGCCAGTCTAGTTGGTGTAAACGTACACGTTTGTGCGTGTGGTGGTGCGGTCATTACCCGAATTTGGCGGACACAAAACAGCGAGACAAAGAAAGTGCATTTTCCTTCGGCGTACGTAATCGTATATTATTTGGAGCGCGATCCATTATTCATGAGGCATGATACGAGGAGTAAGGTTCACGAGTACGGTACGCAAACAACGGGAGTTTACAAAATAATTCTACTAGGCTTCCGCTGCCGGCATAGTTTGCTATGGCAACAATTCAAATAAAGTTTGGCTACAACACTTTGAGTAAAACAGCTTTTTTGGTGCCGTGACCAGGATTCTATCAATTGCTTTTTTGAAATTTTACAAATAATGTGAATATGCTTTGTAAATGAAGAGGCCTTTACCCTGAAATGGGTGGATCTGGGATAAAATGATGATGATGATGATTTGCAGGACACGCTATGTTTTGAGAAGTGATCATAGAAAACAGCCACTACTAGGCCACGACGGTTTTTTGCCACTATTATTAAAGCATCGAAATAAAGAGTTCTCTGGAAGCAAGCGTAGCGTGTCGTCGATGTAATTACAAAGGTATGAGCAATTAGTGCGGTGTGGGTTACAGCGCGGCATCCGCGCGGCGGGAGCATTCCAACAGATACTGGCAAAGGTCAGGTGCTCACTTGGGCCTTCAATTGTTACGTTACAGTAAACAATTTGAACTATTTAGCGGAGGTTATGGTAGACCTAGAACTAAGGTAGACTATTTCACCACTGGGAGTTAGTCGAGGCAAGAAAATTAAACGTACAACATAATATATCGCTGAGAATTTACTACAGCATTAATATGGCGTCCATAATATGAAGTAAGTAGAACAGGCATCCATATGTTAGTTATTTCTAGAGGAATCAAAACTGCGGCATATTCAGGATGTAACTTAAAATATATCATATTTACAACTTACTAACTATCATCCATTAAATTGAAGAAAAATACTAAAACTTTTCTAATTAAAGGCATGACGTAAATAGTTTTAAGGTCCGCGTGATTATTTTAATATTAGAAGTCACAAATCATATAGAAAAGATCAGAATTGTCATTATAATTTAAGCGTTTTCTTACTTTTTGAAATTGTGCGTCTTTTGTGCGGTCGCTACCGCATCTATTCGAGGTTTGAGCACTTATCGCGTTTATTGTACCTAAGTGTTTATTTAAATATTGGCTACCTCTTCCCCTCCTCCGCTGCACTATCTGCATCTTGCTATTATTATTCAAATACCTATTCGCGGTGTTCCTTAGCTCAGTTCGCTGATAACTCATCTCGTCCCCACTGAACTTAACCTTATCCATTATTATGTTAAGTTGTTTGGTTTGGTTTTCATTGCTGAGATTTTTTACGTTCATGTGGATGTTATTTGAAAAACTATATTATTGTGTCATAGCTAAGACTGCTTGTTAGTCGTTAAGAAATATCACAACTAGGTCGGGCGGTCGGGCAATATAAAACCTGTAGGTTCTACAACTTATTATAGTTTTTGGATTCGCTCGTAGCATACACCAAGTTCTACTATTTGTAACAAGTTATGAATGTCACACTCATGAAAAAGGTCCTGTGGGCCGATTTTGGAATCTCATCCGGTGAGCACAGGTCATCAAAGGCCATCTTTAACTGATTTCTAGAAATTCGTATTTTTCAATCACTTGGAGTCTGAACTCCAACGCACGCGCATGATAATAAATACGAATGATCTAACCCACTCACCTAGCTCTACAGTGATCATCGCGTGACTAAATATTGATTATAAATTAATTAGTATCAGGGGACAACCTCACACAAATTGATATAGTCCTAACCTAAGCTCTAGGCTTGGACTAAGGGACTAGACAGCGGTAAACATTCTAGAGAAATAAATACTTACAAACATTGAAAATATCCAGGACTCAAATATTACAAAGTTAATTATGCTCATGCTGAAGTTGATGGAATAAACATGGAACGGGCACTCGTTATTGGAAATGAACCTGCCTTTAAACCTCGTTTCTAGGGCAGTGCAACACTCCTGGCACTAATATTTTTACGGCGGTCTAACACCACACATTAGGGTTATTTGCGCGGCCGCCGCGGCGCAGCTTAACTCCGTTCGTTTTGGTTTAACATTTACACAAACTTGATTTATTGCTGAAACTTTTCAAACAGCTAAAAATAACCACGATTCAAGGAAACATATACTGAATTGGTAAATTTGCTTACTTCTTTGCACCTTCAGGGGGCCTATGAGCTCGTTTGTCTTCACAAAAGTATCAAACAAAGTATTTGCGGGTAGTAGAAACTTGTGCAGGGTCCGTCCGGATCGCTACCACGATCTTATCCATTTACCTACGGCCAAACAGCAGTGTTCGCATTGTTGTGTTCCGGTTTGGGAATAAGACACCTGGTGTAATGACTAGCATAGAGGCATTCCATCTTGTCCTCAGGGTTGGCAGCGCATTTGCAGTCTTAGTTTCCACTTAGCATCAGGTGGCCTGTGTGCTCGTTTGCCTTGTCTACACCAAAAAAATAAATATGTTGTAACTTTGATCTTGGGTTTAGAAACTTGTGGGTCCTGTTTTTTTTTTAAATATATTATTTTCCTTTTTTCATTCTCTTTTTTGAAAAAGCAGGAGTCGTAGTATATATTCTTTAAAATGTCAAATGTTTTACAGACAGACCATACAATTTAACATATAAAAACGCCTGTTCTTAAAACCTAGCCTCAAGGCATCAACGAATTAAATCGAATGACGACGTTAAACAAACCTGCCGTCGTCGTTATTTAGAAATGCAATAAAAATAAAAACAAAAGTGTGGGCGGCTGTAAAAATTATAAAATTAATAATTCGCGCGCGGCGTGCGCGTTGCGTTTATTAAATTTTCCCAAAAGAAAATTTAATTAAGAGCGTTTTTCTTTTTATTTCACACCCCAGATTTCATTATTGGCGGCGCGAAAGGGTTAGTTCGCAGGCCTAGGAAGAGGATAGAATTGGCCGTTCTGGATGAGGCTTGTCTGTGATACAGTGATTAAAAACATGACAGAGTGTGACACTCCATTAGGTACGGCTAAGATACAAAAATATTGTATCTTACGATATCTCACGTAAGTTTATTATTAAATGTTATCTAAAGGTATCGTTTATAGGTACGTAATAAATGAAACCATTTCGTTCTTTCGTGAGTTCTAATGTGTTGTGAACATCCGCATCCATTTTGCGTATTCTCATCATGAGATTGGAATCTTGAGATTGTAGTCCATTGCCTTTAAAGTCTATTTACAGTTAGGTCGCATGTGTGTATGCTTTGTCCATGCCATAATCAAACAAGTAAACATGATGCTTTGCTTTATTACGATATACATTTAAAATCAAAATGTATAAGTGCGTGATAGATTTAACATTGGACTCCAAAGCACGCTACACACTGTGTTATTCCTTGTGACTGAACAAGGTTTATCTGCAGCATGTCTATCCCTTCCTAGGTCGGCTGGTTCGGCGCGGGCAGCGTGTAAAAAGCGTGGAAAGTGAAAATGTAAAAGTCCCACTGGTCGTCTGTTCGGATCGCACAGATTTACGGCTCTCTTAATAAGCACCTAATGAATCCACACTTACCCCTTTAGAAAAAAGTTTTGGGCGTTCCGTTAAAAATAAGAATGTAAAAATAAGTCAAACGCCGACTTGATTTGAAACCTTCTTGTATTATGACGACAATAAAATAAATAAATTAAACACCACACCAAACACATGAAACGTGGTTAGTAACAATATTTTGTATAAATATTATATTGTGTGTGGTGTTTTGTAATCTTAATAATTGTTCTGTACTCAATATTAAATCTCCACCATTTTAATTTGTCGTCCCTGCGTCATGTCTTCCTCAACGATCGTACCAATATAACACTCAAGAAACGAGACTACTCTTTTCTCTAATGCGCGCAGCAATCCTCTGGTGTTGCTCATGCTCATGAACTGCTTTGATCATTGCATTTGTAAGTTACTTAGCCTTAATTTCGAATAGAAAAAAAAATTACCTTATCTTTATCACACACTTGATTCAATTCATATCTTCAATTGTTATGTTGTCACTGTAAACAAGCTGTAAAGAGACCGATCATAAACATTCAAAAAGTTCACAACGACTTAGATCCACCTTATTCTTGAATCTAAAGACCGTAGAGTTTTTTCAAACTTACTAATATATCATACGGATATTTTAAATGCGACCGTTTGTATATGAATCTAGACGAAATTTGGCATAGAAATAGATTAATTTCTAGAATAGCACATAGGCTATTTTTTATTCTGGAATGTTGGACAGATCCCGAGGGGACAGCGATAAGCGAAGCGAAGCTAGTTAGCTATAATTATGTAAGCCTTTAAGTAAATAAGCATCCGATTATCTATCCCCGATTAATTACACAAACAAAGCAAAAACCAAAACAATTAAAAATCTGCAGACGCTAAAAATAACCAGCAACTCGTAGCGCACGCGACGGCCAACTCTAATTGCACATCACAATTCATAGCGAATACTGGGGAGCTCTGAGAACCGACTACTATGCCCCTTACTTGTAACCATTCAAGAGATAGAACGTAGGGCCGACTTTATGAACGTAGACTTCATTTTTTTTGAGGGTGGTAGGACCCTGTGCAGGGTCCGTCCGGATCGCTACCACCATCTTATCCATTAACCTACCGCCAAACAGCAGTGTTCGCATTGTTGTGTTCCGGATTGGGGATAAGACAGCCGGTGTAATGACTAGCATAGAGGCATTCCATCTTAGTCCTCAGGGTTGGCGACGTATTTGCAGCCTTAGGCTTGCAGTCTTGTGAATGCGAATGTCTAAGGTATGGGTCACAGTTTCCACTTACCATCAGGTGGCTTGTGTGCTCGGTTGCCTTCTCTATGCCATAAAAAAAAAATTATAACCCCAAAATTAGGAATCATGGCATTATGAGACAAAGTCTGTGCCAGGCACGTTTTAGGCTAACTACATACATACATACATTAAATCACGCCTGCTTCCCAGAGGGTTAGGCAGAGACCAATTTTTTCCACCTGCTACGATCCTGACGGATTTAGGCTAACCGGTTTATTAAGAACATCTGTAAAATAGAACAAATATTTTATTTCTGAAATGCAGGCATAAATACATAAAAATGCTGAGAAATAAATAAACATGCTTTGATTTGATTAATTTTAATAAAATTAAACTTAGTGAAGTCCAATTTAATCCAAAGGAATTATTTTTTGACACAAACTATCAAACCCTAAAATGAAATATTACACATGTTATTTAGAGCGTTCATTCCTCGCACAAACCCTTGAGTGGTTTATGAGGCGTTTATTTAAATGTATTTTATGTTGTACAATAAAAAAAAATAAAAAAAACAGGTACGAAAACAGTGTGGTGACGCTGATCTTTGTTAGCAAGATATTAATTTAAATAATAATAATTATTGTTTGGTCAAAATAATGCACCGCAACCATTGCGTGTGGCGTCAGTAAAGAAGGTACACTAACTAATGACGACAAAACTAAACCAATAACATTATAAATCAAATTCCCTGGAAACGATGTCATACACTTTCCTGGGTAAGTAATTCAAAATTATTGCCAACAGGTTTTGTTTTGAAAAGAAAAACTTCGGAAGCATGATTTAAAAAAAAAACTCTTGTCAATTGCTAGATTTGCGAGCTTTTGCTATGTGTGTAAAAGGTTTAACTTTCATGTTTCAAAAGGCTTTGTGCTACAGCATTTGAGCAAGCTCAACAGGATTGAATTAATGCCAAATGAGGCTTGAATTAATAGATCCTGAGTTTTTTCTTGTAAAATTCTAATTCCTGGACGAGTCATTAGGTCCGTAGCATCGCGTGTGGTGTGACCGACTCGTTTGTAATTAGCCACCATTTATTATGTGCTTATTGTATACTGTTACGATATTTGCATATCCACTGTTGTAGTTAACGTCTTATATTTTGCCGACGATGAGAGTATATTTCATAGGGATTTTTTAAATTATGCTATACGGTTTTTAACTGCCGCCAAGCAGCTGTGATCGCACGTTTTGGGGTGCAGGGTTAGACATGGACAGCCGAATAAATTACTATCGTAGTCCTCGTCATACTTCTTCTAAGGTCTGGTATTTATCATGGAACCCAATGCTGCGCTGGGAAGGTATAACTAAATACCTATATAAGTATGTACTGCACAGAATTCTTACCGAACGGCTGCTCGGCAGTGATGAGAGTAGCTTCTTATTTCTTATACTGCCTATGCTGTTACAGACCTTACCTTTATGTGTCCGTAGTCTGAAAATTTGACATGTTCAAATTTTGAAAATCACCACGTTGAAGCAGTCATAAACGTGATGTACCCCTGCCGCTGCGCACATCTCATCAAAAATAGAGCGTTACGCGTCCCATGGGGGGAGTATCGCCTCACCTCCCATAATCTATGAATTTGCCCAATCGCGGGCAGGTGCCACGATTTATTATCTATGGCATTCTCCAGTTTTATGGCTATTGATGTTATTGAATTATTGAGCTGTATTGATTTGCAGTTTTGTTTGTTATTCGCGTTTATGCGTTTGTGGGTATGAAACCGACGTTGGATTTGAAATATTGCTATGAGGTTTGTTTTTTATTGTATTGGTGAAGTTGTTTTATTTAATATTGTAGCAGCTTATAGTCAGAAAGACGTGTAAAGATGAACGTAGGCTTTTGCCTAATCACAATAAAGATCGGTGAAAGTCAGTCCAACAGATTTCAGTATTGATTGGATTGTACCTTCTTGTTTATATTTAAATAGTTAAATACTACTTCTTTAGTTGAACCCCATTCCGTGGTATTTACAGATTTGTACGTTCAGGATTTACTCACTTGATTCGGACACGGATCTGTCGTCTACCCCGTCAAATGTTTGCCTATTATTTGACATCGTTTCCCTTATACTGAAATTGAAAAATGTACGTATTAAAATTGAACAACGAAAATTCTTCGAGATGATTATTAAGCCCAGCGTAATCTAACACCTTCGCTGTGAAATTTCACTCATTCTATTGGATATCTGTCCGTTTATGATAGGAATATCATATGACAGCTATAATTTATTGCATTTTTCACACCTGACTTTCTAATGACAATAACATAATCAGCAGGTTAACGTTATTTTGTAATCATTTAGTAGTTATCTAATAATTCGGCTAAAATCAAATCCGAATGGCTTAGAAACCATTTCTGTTTTAATTGTTTATAAGTGTTCAGTTTATTTCAGAGAGAAAGATCACGATCAATTAACTACAGTGGAGTTACTAATCAGGATTTCCGACAGCGATAGCCAAGAGATACTGTTCATATTCCGAGTTTATGCGCGCGCAGAGTAAAACCTTAGGTGAGACTGATAACGTATAGATAACAATAGATGTCGCAGCATCAGAACATCATAACTCTTAGTTGTGGTAGTTGGATTTTCAACGTAGAGTAAACAACTTCAAGGTCAATTATTATTACCGTTACATTGATTCTTGTGACCATCTTTTTTTAACTACAGGAACGCCCATGCATTGGCAACTGAGATCAAATCGATAGTGTATCGGATCACTATTGGTATTAGTGATAAACTGGTTGCACTTGATGACAATGCCAATACAAATGAGCGAATCATATTATAGTCAGTATAGCCAACACTATCATAAATATTGTTTTCAAGGAGTTACTTAACGTGCAATGCAAACATAGCAATCTCTGGAATATCTCCGAATAATTATCTTTGATTAGTATCATAAGTTAATCTTTTAACATAACTTGCGTGACTGAAGAATATTCTGTAATAATGGTATCACAAATAACTCAAAATTCATCCCCATTACTGAGTTCTCTGGAATCCCAGATCCCGATCATTACCGGTTATTTATTTGATAAACGCGACGCGTGCGCGTGGTTGTTGTTAAAATGATTAAGATAGTTGCGAACGATTACCCTGCGTCCGCGCAGGGGTGTTATTCCTTACGGGACATTGTCAACGAGATCCAGTCGTATCGGAACATCAGCATGCTTGTAGAGCTTAGGTGTCGCGACCAGGATTAAAGAGAACCGTTAGGATGTGTTTAATTTCAAGGCAATGAGGTCTAGCTCTGGTTGCTCCACACCTAAAGCATGTTGTCTATACAGTCAACTACAAAGAGATTGTATCACTTAGGTGGATACATATCTTTGTAGCGGACAGTGTAAGCCTACATTGAATCTTTAGTCTTTGATTCATTCGACGCTTGCTTCGCCATACCTGTACCAAAATTTTAGACACATACCGTCGCATATTTCTTACAGGCGCATGGATCAAGTTATAGTTGCTACTGTAGTAGCTTGTAGAGAGAGTGGGTAAGAGAATAACACCACAGCAGAGTGATCAAGTGCGCAAGCGACGCGCGACGTGAACTTTATGGCGGCGCAACCGCTAATTGTTAGGGATCGCGGATTAACGCGATGTACTATCGCTGGTGTAATTAAAATCACTTCGCTTTTACAGTTTCATGAATATTTCTTATTTAGACATACGTTAAACGTTAACAAACTTTATAAACATAACTCATTCATGAAACTCTCATCGCCATCGGCTGAATGGTACGTTTCTAAGTTTTATCTGTGGTTTTGATTTCAAATAAGGAACACCGATTCCTTCTTGAGCCTTTACACATGGTTGTCAATGGCAGATATTTCCTTGGGTAATAATTTACAAGTCACATAAAATATGTTTAATTGTTTTCGTTTACTCACTTCCACCACAATAGTATTACAAGTTATTTTTGGTGAGCTGGGTGCGCTAAATCTTTTGATGGCATGGTTCATGTGGATGAATCTAGTATGTACAAAATGAGATTGTCTTCCTACTAACCTATCCAGAAATTTAAATAGGGATTGAGGGTTTTGCTGAACGAATGACAAGTACTGTTATCGGAAGAGATTTTTGAAAAAATATTTTAATAAACATTTTCCATAACATTAACTGCGTGATGAAATTTAAGGGTATAAGGAAGTGTAAGCAGTGGAACCTAATTAAAAATCACCGTACTCCTGCATAGTCTGGTCAAATAAAGTTTCTCGCCCATGCACTTAAAAGAAAAAAACCAAAGTATAGATCCACATCTTCCCAATTGAAACGGCAGACAAATAAACAGCGTAATCGTTGAATCAATAGCAAGTGATCTATTCACCGGCGACGCGAACAAATGGGTGCATCGATCACACGCGTATTACGCTGTCGACTCATTGTCTAGGTCACATCAACGGGCATTGATTGCTTCCAATACAATCGTGATTGCTGATAGTGGTTTAAATTGGATGCGGCTTAACACTTCAGGAGAACGGGTTAATAGTCACTTTTGTACGGAGATCGTGGTAAGTCTAAGATTTTTTTAAGCCCTAGAAATGACGATGTGCCGAGTCCTACCCCCGCTGGGGGGTATGACCAGGGGGAAAATTTTACTAGACGAGTATAGTGTCATTGTACATGTTTTTTTTTGCGCTGAATCGAGTAAGACCATACCCATTGTTGGAAGAAAAAAAACAAGTCAAAAGTAGAATTAAATCAGCAAAAAGAATTGGAATACTTTATCACTAGGTACGTATATAATATCAACTATGAACAGGTTTTTGATCATTAAATCTGGCTACTTTTGACTTGAAATATTATCTTCTTTTCATTTTTTCCAACAAAAACCCATGTGATTCAGCGCTAAAAATTACATGGAAAATGATACTTCACTTGCCTACTAAAGTTCATACTAAACTTACTAAAAACGTAGTTCAACTTCTTGCTCCTTTTGACATAAATGAATCTAACATTTTTATAATATTTTTCTCCTATTTCCAACTGTCCGATTTTCCAGGATATAAATTACCCTTCGTCTTCGTAGAAACGAAACAAACAAAGAAACAAAACAACTTCTACGAAGAATAAAGAAAAGGATATTAATAATCATATTAATCTATGGCATTAATGATATTTACAGAGGTCTTTCAAAGATAATAAGATACTAAATATGAACCCTATTGGGTTAGACATTTAATAACTAATTAACATAAATAGTTCAATGTTTCAAATTTCAATCTATCTAAATTGTTTTTGTAAATTCTCCTCCTCCTCTAAAGGTAAAAAGTACGAGTAAATATTTAAAATTTTTCCTGTTTTACACTGTCCGGACTTAACCCAGTAAGTAGCTAGTTAGAGTCAGGACAGTGTCAAATTTGGGATATCAATTTGCAGTATCGATACTCTTAAGTGAGGTGCTGTAGTCTTCCAGTCAAAGAAAGAAAAAACAAAAACAGATGGAGCAAAATGGTACCTGCTCTGCATGTTACTGGTTTCTAAGACAGAGTTACAAGAAAGCTGTTTAATTTAACGGCCTCGTTCATCAGCCGTTCTCCAGCCTCCGTTACAATAAAATAGGTATAGGCTGAACAGAAACACTCATACTTTTTTGATTAGCAATTTAAAATATTGTTCTTCGCTAAAGCGCTATATATCGCGAGGTTTATCATATTCCAGAGGGTCTAGATGAGGTGCTTAATGCCAACGTTAGCAATCTTTGTAAACTTGCCAAAACGTAGACGATTGACGTAAGCAGACGTAACGTAGACTCAATAAATTTTGTCAGTTTTCAAAAATTGCTATCGTTAGCTTTATGCATATTCTCTAGGTCACCAGGTACCTAAACGTTATTCACTTAACTAAACAAGCAGCTATTAAGTCATATTTAATAGTGGGCAGCGTACAACAAACCCAATCGGAGCAATTTATATGTCGTTTACGTCAGACCATTTCTAGACGGCTGCGGCTCCATCATAGCAGCACCTACGGCCCTCCCACGCCGTGCATAGCGCGCTTCTTTCCACCTTTATCTCTAATTTAGACTGGTTCCAGTACAGTTTCGCCTCGGGACCGGTCCCTGAAGGCTGCGGAACAGTTATAGCGTATTTATTGGCCGCTGCGACTGCGCAACGCGACTGGAAA
This sequence comes from Acleris sparsana, assembly GCA_923062465.1. Lineage (NCBI taxonomy): Eukaryota > Metazoa > Arthropoda > Insecta > Lepidoptera > Tortricidae > Acleris > Acleris sparsana. The sequence goes on from OV281288.1 coordinate 716,332, forward strand.
TATCATAGATTCGTGTTTCATAATGAGTGGAACACGTTTTTGTGGGTTACGGCAAGCCGTGGAGTCGAACTGTTGATGCGAAGAATAAAAAAGTGAGACTAAGAAATGGCCGCGCCTAGTGAAGCGGCGCGCCGCACTCCTTTATTTCGCGCATTTACATTCTGCGCCGATGAGACGCGAACATTACTTGTCTCGCGGAATTAATCGAACGTTACACTCACTCGTAGAAAAACTTATTAGCATAATACTGTTCTTACACCTGGCACAATTCCTGGATTGTAATGCACATTGACTTCATTTTTGTCTAGACCTTGCTGCTTCAAGGAACTATGGGAGCTATTTCTCTTAGGTGCGTACTCGTTAGCCAATATACATAGTTAATTAGCGCACGCTAGTTGGTTAAGGTCTGCAGCCTACATTTAATTTGCTATTAAACATAAAAAGAGATGCGCCCATTATAAAATATAGCACCTAACAACCGTTATAGTAAAATGTGAGAAGGTACTATCATAATACGTGAGTGTACGTAAATGTAAAAGTTTAATGCTACTTTACCAATTATTGATTTGACATTCGAATAATTACATTAACTAGAACAAAACGTGTACATATTTTTTCCCGCGGTCACTCTTACTTACATACCTGTAATATAGTTGATATGATCTTTAAACTGCTTTTTATAGAAATATCAAAAATACTGTTAAAATATTAAAATACGTAATTAAAGAAGTCGTATAGGTGGAAAACTTAAGTAAAGGACCTGTTGCGTGTAGTTGTGCACAAAACTAATATGGAATTTACGTCAAATTTCAAATATATAATGTCAAATGGTCTATACCTACAGATGTGTTACAACTACAGGTGATTTACTTAAGTTTTTACCTATAGCTATTTTATATGAAGCTTTGTTTGACACTTGTGTATTTCAAAACACAGTATGACGTATCGACTTTACCATGGCATGCATTAGTTTTCAACAAAGTTCTCTTTTTCGACTCCATCGCCCTCCTGTTCCAATTTCGGGTATCCACTGAGCGCGGACGAGCTCTGTGATATACTGATATTACCTTTTTAGTGCGAGTCGTTAGCCAACACAAGACTGGCTTGTGCCACTATCAATATTCAAATACGCGACAAACTTACAACAACAGACGGCCAAACACCTAACTCTGGTTTCCACATAGCAAGTTTACCAACTCTTAAGAAGCTAACGACGCTATTAACGGTAAATGTAAGTTGGTTTTTTGTTATAGAAACTATTCGTAATTTAACCAAATTTAGTGAAGTTTTACTATCCGTTCGATCTCGCCAAACGAATGTGTCTGCAGCTCCGTCTAATGGCCACGAGATAATTTAACGAGCTGACACCTCTATTAACGAGATATCTGAATAAACATGTGCGTTATCAATTCGATAATAGTTTAGTCAAGTTTTGGAAATTTTGTTAAAGTCTAGAAATCTAGGTTTACGATAGCGAGTAGAAATTATCGATGTTAATTGGGTTGTTAGAAAAGTTGATGATTGAGTAAAACTTGCAGTTTAAAGTTTTCTAGTGGCCCAATAAGGCTGCGCTTATCGCGTGACAAAAATGTGGATAAAACATGCGTCACTATTTGACACGTATTAAGTACGAGAGTGACGGATGATTAGGCCTGCTGGATTGTTTAACTTTGGCAGACATGGCAGTCCAACATAGTTAATATTGGTCATGTTATTCAAAAATCTTTATTTCATAACAATTAGAATCAAAGTAATACTATCTTCGGCGGAGTCTTCTGGTCCGATCTTTATGAGATTAAGTAAGTAGGTGGGTAAAAGAGTAGTTTTTTAGTAGTTAGCGTTACCCGCGCAGGCGACCGGAGGACACGGCATACATGTACAGGGTCACCGTACGGTGTCACAAGAAAGAATTGGTTTTTGGTTTTGTTGCGGTCGCCTGCACAGGAAGACCTCTCCGGTAACCGTAACGTGTATGGCCGGCTTAAGGGCGGAAAGTCGCGAGGTCAGTTAGAAGCGAACTATACTGGACCGCAAAACTAAGTATCGCACTTTTAAAGAACATGTTATATAAAGTGTGATACTTACAATTAGTTTTGCGGTCCAGTATAGTCTAAACAAAAAACAGTTTTCGTAATGGCATATGGTTTTGTGGATTGCGAATCCGCGTTTGGTCAGTTCTATTGAGCCGAGATGTGTGTAGGTGTGTCTATTGTCATAAACGTCATAAACAACTGAATGCTAAACGTGTTTATCTGCAGCGACCAAATCCGAAACTATAAATTTAGCTTTCCGTTAATATTTGTGGGTGGGACATGGTGAACGCATTGACAGGCTTTTGGGATATTTATATGATTGCTAGTATTTGCAACTTTGTACCATAGACATATATTATTTGGTAGCTTCTAGGACCATAAGAAACCGAATACAAGAGGTCATCTATTATTTTAAAATTCGAAATGCTGAATAATGTTTTTGAAATCTGAGAGGAATATAATACTGGACCGCAAAACTAAGTATCACACTTTATACAGGGTGTCCGGTAAATAGTGGACTTCCTTACAGGGCTGGATAGCTCAGCTCAGGACTGGCCAAAATATGATAAATCATGTTTAGTAAAAGTCGCACCAAAAACGAGATATCTCAACTTTTCAAAATTTTGGAAATGCGGTACCCTGGTTCACCATTTTCGATGCCGTGGCCACATTTATTAGTATTTTTCAGTTTCGTTTACTGTGAGAAATTGCTGATTAAATTTGCTATAAGACCTTATTAACGGAATTAATAAAAGTTTAAAAGTTTTTTTAATTTTCCAAATCAAATTTAAAGTTTAGGAATCTGAGTTTAACTTGCGGCAAGTTTAACATCGCACGGTGTAAAAAAAATATACGAAGACTTGTAGTGCTGCTTTCCTAAAAATCGGCCTGGTTGATGGAAATTTTAAAATGATATATCAATCGAGTTTATTGATTACACCAGCGAAGTTATTATTAAGTTTGGCCAACAAAGACTAAATTCAATCAAACAATCGAAATTAAAAAGCGACTTTTGTTTCCGTTTCAGATTCCTAAACTTTAAATTTGATTTGAAAAATTAAAAAAACTGCTAATTTTTTATTAATTCCGTTGATAAGATCTTATAGCAAATTTAATCAGCAATCTTTCACAGCAAACGAAACTGAAAAATACTAATAAATGTGGCCACGGCATTGAAATTGGTGGACCAGGGTACCGCATTTCCAAAATTTTGAAATGTTGAGATATCTCGTTTTTGGTGCGACTTTTACTAAACATGATTTATCATATTTTTGCCACTCCTGAGCTAAGCTATCCAGCCCTGTAAGGAAGTCCACTATTTACCGGACACCCTGTATAACATCTTCTTTAAAAGTGCGATACTTAGTTTTGCGGTCCAGTGTATTTGGTGTGACGTAGTTTGTCAGAAAACTGAGAGAAGGCCATTTGTTGCTTGGCTAAACATATGTTTGTGGCATTTTTGTTTGCACAAACCTATTTTTTTTTAAAGCAATGGTTTATACTCAAAATAACAGGGAACCAACAGCCTACGTCTTTTTTGATTTCTTTATTACTATATAATTGTCTAGTAATATTGTAAGAACAATAAAACATACTTTATTTAGGAAGAGGTACTTAACGTTTTCTAGTGCTATGGCGTTAAAAGTTTTAAACTGGTTTTCCCTCTGGTTCAATCTGGTTCTTACTGATTGCTTAATGCGACCGCTGGAAGGCAGCATCGTTGTGTAGTCCCAAGACCACGGGCTGCACCTGGTGCAAAAAGGCTGAAGCTGAGGTGCAAAATGAGGTGTGGGGAAGCGCGACGTAATAGTGGCGTATACGTATAAGGGATAATATTGGCGTATCCACTCTAAGTGCGCCATGACAGACCTTCTTTGAGTGTTTTAGTGGGATAATCCCACGTAACTCGGTTTCACTCTCATTTTGTTTTTATGCCTTTGATTAGGCAAACGAGCACACAGGCTACCTGATGGTAAGTGGAAACTGTGACACATAGACATTCGCATTCACAAGACTGCAAATTCTTTGCCAAACCCAGAGGACTAAGATGGAATGCCTCTATGCTAGTCATTACACCGGCTGTCTTATCCCCAAACCGGAACATAACAATGCGAACACTGCTGTTTGGCGGTAGGTTAATGAAACCTTATGAAGATTTCTCACAATAAAAGAAAAGGATGATTCTCTGTGACAGCTGATATAAACCAGTATTAAATTAAATTGATGCAAACCTTACGTCGACGTTCAGATATTTAAATTATTAATGACATCCTTTTATATGCATTGCTTTCCAGTATTAGTCGAGAAAAATACGGTGGTCACGGGGATCTTCCTAATTTATCCAAATTATAGCTGAAATAATTGGAAACATTTATAAATCAAAATTAGCACAAATACTCGAAGTTTCAAAGGTCCACATAAGCTACGTCGTCAACATAATATATAGGTATTGAACATACATACCTTGAACATACATACTCATAGACAAACGTCTCCATTACATGATCACACGTCAGCGCATCACATATTCAAAAGGCAAATAGCCTGCGCGGCGTAATGCGCGCATTACGATGCGCGCGCGCCTGCGCTGGACGCGCCGTGCGCCCGCGACGCCAAGAATTACATTAGAACCATGGGAATTGGTATCGACAAGTATTGTTAGAGACCTAAAGTTTATGGTATTCTAAAGCCAAAAGAGTAAGTGATTTTAAATGTCGTGAACATCCACATAGGCTCAAAATTCAACAACTATAAATGTTTGAGCATTGAATTTTCACGTTATTTCTCCTTCGACACTAAATACTATCATTATGAGAGGGTTCCGTGATGGCCCCACTAGCTACGGTCACTAGAATAGAAGAGAACTAACATTGAGGAATATTATATATAAGTATTTATTATTGTAAGCCTGTTACATCAGAATGGAAAAACGAAAAATGAAAAATTGTTTTTCGTCATCAATCAAATCTTGCGCTGAACATGTTTTTTTTTTTTTTTTTTTATGGCATAGGGATGGCTTACGAGCACACAGGCCACCTGATGGTAAGTGGAAGCTGTGACCCATAGACATTCGCATTCACAAGACTGCAAGCCTAAGACTGCAAATGCGCTGCCAACCCTGAGGACTAAGATGGAATGCCTCTACGCTAGTCATTACACCGGCTGTCTTATCCCCAAACCGGAACACAACAATGCGAACACTGCTGTTTGGCGGTAGGTTAATGGATAAGATGGTGGTAGCGATCCGGACGGACCCCGCACAAGGTCCTACCACCCGCAAAAACACATGTGAGATCTCCTGTTAAATTTAACTAGAAATCTGTATCAGGAATGGTTTCGCCGTGTAAGAGTTATCATTTCTTAACGTAAACCGTGTTCATTCTTATTTGTCCAATAGAGTAAACAACTCTCTAACCTCAAAATAACCCTTTTTTTGGCTAAAGCAGAGGTTTAATGGCCAATATCTAATTAATAATAGCTGTTAGGGTCGCAATAACGCCTAGGGATTAGTAGTCTATTTAGAGGTAAAACATTCGCCAATACAATTATTATGTCAACATATTTCCTAGTTACAAGTATTGTAAACGTGTTTGTATACTCTCCGGCTGCATAGTTATTTACATAACTCTTGTGCATGTATAGCGGCGGCAACAGGCCCGCAGAATTGTTGAAAAATACCTGCCACGCAATAAATATAAATAGCAGTCCATAATTACCATATTGCAACATCTTCCTTAAAATATCATCCATTACGCCATTTAAAAACTTAAGTAAAATATCACACAAATCCTTATTTTTATTAGTCTTAATGCATCGTTAATAATCGTTTATCTATCCTCAAGCAATAACCGCTTTAGCCTCTATTCCATATCGTTATCATATTGTTAACTTTATGGTAGCTCTTATTCACTTGACAGTAAAGGCAAACCAGTAATAATGGTTTCGATAACAAGATAGGTTACAACAAAGTGGAATCCCAAGCCTTGAACGATTTAACTTTTAGGGAAGGATAAAGTTAAATGGAGGTTTTGTCTTAAACCTGGACTATTAAGACATTTGAGCAAAAGTGAACTAAAGTAATTAAGCTAAGATAAACTTAAGGCCTGAAAAAATATTTATCTTTTGGCTGCAAGAGGTTCTAAATGTTATTTTAAAAAGACTCTATCTTAATCTGACCTCAGATATTCTTGGCAACCTAAACAATGGTCAGATTAGGAAAATCTGTTGAAAAAAAAGGCTCATAAGAATGAGATGTAAGTAATTTAACAACGATCTCCTTTTATGATACCTACCAACGCGCCAAATTTCAATTTCTGGACTAGTTAATATCCATTTCCTAGTTGTAATTACCCGTTTAGGTCTCAGAAATTAACGTTTCGTCGGTAAGCTCAAGTAATAACGAACAACCAGGTGCTGGTGTTCACCGATATCTCGTTATCTCGTCCAGAATTCCACATCTTCATCGATAAACGTTTTTGCATCGAAACTTTAATTAATTGGTAAACTGGTTGTCATTATCTCAGATAAACAGAACATGTAGGTAATATTTGAGTGAATAATACTTGTGGGTGCGTGGTTTAACAGGAAAGAGGAAAAATAATTTTGCCTTTGGTAACTTTGGATCGATAAAGGCTTACAAAAAACTTTGTTTCCAAGTTGTATTTAATGGAAGCGTATAAAGAAGCAGCCTTTATTATTAGAATATGATATGCATAATATTAAGTTGAAAAGGAACCATTATTGTGTCTATGAGCTGGTCTGTTGAAAAGTTGGAAAGTGGCAACAGGATCTCCACTGACTTACCTTTAATAGAAATGATCTCGATAAGCAGATGATGACTGTGCAAAAAATACAGTCGACAACAAGAGCTTGTGTGAGAACATGAAGGTTTTAACAGAAACTTATCATTTTCATAAAGCTAGTTGAGGGTTTGACTCCCGGTATGGATAAATATTTGTGTGATGTTCTCTAGTACCTAAGGAATAAACCTAGACCTTACTTTGGGACTAAGTTAATTTGTATAGCATTGTCTACTCCACTGTTTTTGTGAGGAAATAAGAATATGGGACGTCCCTGCGTAGAGGTTATTGCTCTCAATAGCCCACAGCTTGTGCCCAGTATTGGAATAGTGGCTGATTAGCGCCATCTCTATCCACTGCCATTTAACAAATATTTATTCACCTATTAGCTTCAAGTCGGACAGGGATGCGGGCGTAATGCATGCAGTTTATGGTAATCGCTTCGCCGGATATCGCAGCCAGTGGACACCTGGCCTTACTGCGGGTGTGCTATTCTCTTGAAAAACACATCGTCAGTGAACTAAACCAGTGCTTATAAATTAGTTGTTAGTTCGTATCCGAGCCTAAGAATGTAGGTACGTAATGAGTTTTTTTAATGAAGTAAACTGACAGTTTATGGATATTACAACACTCTAACTTCCTAGTATGCAAAAGTTTTTGAGTTTTTTAGGATGTTTGTTTTACCACCCTTAGCGCTTAATGGACTCGATTTCAAATTTGGAACACAGATGGAACGTTGCTTGTATGATCATATATTACGGTTAAGGCTTTATTCTATTAGGTAAAACCTCATTTCTATTGACAAGTTATCGTATTGCTTTTAACCTCTCCATCATTACTAGTTTATCCAGTAAATGAAAGTTATCACAATGTAGACAGTAAAGAGAGATGCCTGTTCAGCATGAAGATGATGCGTATAATAGAACTCGACCCCCCCCCCCCCCCCCCCTCAGTCCAATATCGTAGTTAAAAGTGAAAAATTTCGATCGATTGTTAAGAGGTCAACATGACAGAGCATCATTTTCTTATTTCCGTAGTAACTAGTAAGTTTTGGCTTTACCTGCCATGTTGGTGGTTGCAAACGAATTGCAAATAGAGTTGTTCAAAAGAATAACACCCGCCCATTACAAATGCAAGTTATTGTGTAGATTAGTGTAAACAGTATTGAGTCTTCATGCCGCGCCGCCATTAACCTTTAAGCAACATGTGCCGGCTCGATTTGTTTTTGCTGCGCTTTTCTGACGTTCTTACGATTCGCAATCAGCTGGTCTAAGTACTGAGTGCTATTACACAAGTCATTATCAAGTTTACATTGGAGATATCTAGAGTATGCGATAAGTAATTATTTTAAATTAAAAGAACGATAATTAAAAAGAAAAAGCACGACAAGGCTATATATTTCTTCAAGTGTTAATTTTCGCTTACGATAAAAAAGCTATCTGCTATTTCGTTCGTTATTCGTTCTAATCTATCCAAACATACACTCACGCCTTCAGTCCCAGTGTGAGGTAGACAGAGCTACAGAATTATCATCAACTCATAAAACCAAGTATTTTTACATATTATTTTATTGCCAACGTTATGACTGTTCTTATTTACCTACTTTAAAGCAATGGCGGCTGAATTAAAACCAATACCATATTATGCTAAAATCAATTAGGTTTTACCGAGTAGAATATATCAAACTATAAAGCCCCAAATGATTTTCGTTTTTCAAACGGATTCTGACGTTTCCCAACCATACTGGTTGTTTTTGTTAATGGCCAGCAACACTGGCTGCTAAACGGCCAGGTGGTTTTCTATTCCATTTTCAAACGCTAGCTCAACCGTTTCTTGGGAACAAAAGCGACATTGCCGCGGTGTCGCCGGCGGTGCGTCGACCTTGTGCGGACGTGGCAGGGAAATGCTTTCCTCCTGTTGCGGCGCTGAGCGGAGAGATGCTCTACTTCAATGAAATACAAAAAAAGATAAAAAAAGAAGGAATATAAATCATTGTGTCGTTGACGACTCGCGATTTTAACTGTCGCAGTTTTAATAGCAAGTCTAAAGGTGCAACAAATCAAGGACACACTAAGTAAAGTGACCTCATATAATCAAGTAGGTAATAATTTTAACTGCGGTTTAATGATATTAAATTAGATAATTTATTTTAGATATTTATGAAGAAAAAAAAAAGTGATAAAAGGGCAAGTTGAAGTCAAGTTCTTATAAAGGGAAAAAGTTATTATATTAGTTTTTATCTTTTTTTTTGTTGAAGTTCTTGCAATCTAATACCGTTGTTGAGGTCAACTGATTAGGTACCAAGCCGCATTGAGGATTAGCGTGAAATGATATTAATGTCGGCAGCACTCGGTAGTCCACTGCTGGAAATGTGTCTTTCATTGTAGTTTACAATTTAGCCCTGTCTTCGACTGATTTCAAGTCAATTCAAAAGTTTAGTTTAATTGAAATAACAATTACTAGGTATTTACATAAGAGTTTGAAGCATCCAAGATTTTGATTGATTCAATGAGCTTCATCTTGAAGGCTAAATTTATATATCTATCATATCAATTAGCAACAAACTTTGATTGATAAACACCCTGAGTCATCAATCAACCTATCTAAACGCATCGCTATCGGCGCAGACGTCCGGTCCGTATACGGTTCGTCCAAATAGAGCCACCGCGCCGACGGAGCGCCGCACGCGCGCCGCATACGAAGCAGCCGGTCGATATCGCTCCAACGAATGTTTTCGGCTGTTGTTCGCGTTCGAAACGTTTTTGAATGTTGAGGATCTTAGAGCGCAGTTATTAGTCGGTAATAACGAAGCGTAGAAAGTCTGTGTTTATTCCGTATCGCAACGCAGTGTCGTCGATAACGTATTATTTATGGTTTCTACAAGGAAAACTGGCGCAAATGTACCTAAAAGTAACAAGGCTCCGAGGCCCTATGCATATTTGCAATCTTCACTATACATACTCGTACAAATGTGTTGCCAAGTCTAAGGAATAAGACGAATTGCCTGCGGTAGCCATTTCATCAGTTTTCTTATCCCCAGACCTGTCATAATGCGAGTACTGCTGTGTGGCAGCAGGTTAAAGGATAAGATGGCGGTAGCGAGACTTCTATTTAATCTGCGGTACCTAGCGATTTGAACGCCTAATTCTAATTCTGATTCTGAAGGAATGATGGTTCCTCTCTGTAATTTTTATGCAATACATTGTAACTGTTTCATGTTCACCTGTGTACCTTTTCTCTCTTCTTCTCTTTGTCTAAGCTCCTTCCAATTTGCCTCATACCGAAATATAATAAAAATATCGTATCCCAGCAGATAAGCTTATTTAAAGTAGGCAATTATACGTAAATCAGTAAGATCGCCGATAAGATGGCGGAGATGCCTATCATCAGTCGTCGTGAATATTCAGCTGATGTAAAAATAACTAATTAGCAACCTGATCATTAAATATAATCAATAAATAATAATTGTTTTTTCTGATGTCCAGTTTTCCGAAAGTATTGGCACAACTTTCCAAATATTTAGGTTGATATTTAAGCATGAAAAATCGAAATTGGGAGCGAAATTAAAGACGAAGAAGGTTTATTTTCAGAAGCAGAGTGTAATATTTATTTAGTGGACTAGAAATGTGTGATTTGCAGACGGATCGATTGTTAATATGGACCAATTCCATTCCATTTTTTCGGTTGTGGTGTTGAACTGTGTAGACAAAACCAACAAACAAATTCTCTTCATCATTAATATTATGTGAAATAATAATGTCAATGCAGCATTATTATTGATACTGCTAACGTACAACTTACGTTTGAACGTATTCTCAACACGTTGAGTTGACTGTACATGGCGTTTTTTAATGCCAATCGATGAATTTATAAGTTTGAATTTTGAATAGCGCTCGTTGGAGACTTTGGACAAACTCAAACGAAGACACAGATATTTTGAAGACTAATGCTGGCTGAGATATTACCTATTTCTAGTGTTTGGAAATATCCTATCAAGATTCACTCTATGCTATTTAATCAGCTAACTTGCCCCACAGTGAAAGACAACACTGCAACACTTGGCGGCAGATTATTGTAAGACGATCCCTGTTGCAAGCAAGGCCTATAGTAAGTAGAAATCAATATATTAAAATACTAGAGATCATGGGAAGTTTTATATCAATGTAATATAAATGAGGAATCAAAGAAATAAATGAAATAAGTATTTATATGAGCTGTCACAAGGTGACTTAGATTAACCTAACATATTAGTGTTCTGGACGGATCCTGAATAAGATGCTACCTGCAAATAGCCCGGCCTGATTAGGTATGTATGTATGTTATTACAGTGCTTCTGCCACTGCGTTCAACTTCGTCGTCACCGTATGAGTTATCAATGAAGTATTCGGAGCCCGGTAGCTAGATGCTGGTGATTACTTACGCGGCGGACGTGATCGCAATGCCAAGCGACGTGCGTAATGCAAGAGGTTGACCTGAGGTGCCGAGGGCTCGATGTGGAGTGTGTGATGTTGGGTATCAGGGATTTGGGCACTGAATGTGGGTAGTAGGCAGTCGCTATAAACATAGTTTTTTACTAACCATAGGTAGCAAGGATTTTTCGATGGCTATAGCTACCGAAAGTAGTATATGTATGACTATTTCGCTTATCGTTATTCCCTTGAGAGCGTTTAAAGTTTTGAAAATTGTAAGTTATCTTCATTCCAAATTTCATCTAAATCCGTCACGGCGTTGCAGTGTCAAGGAGTAACAAACCAACACGCACACACACACACACACACACACACACACACACACACACACACACACACACACACACACACACACACACACACACACACACAAACTTTCGCATTTATATGATTAGTAACATTACATTTAATTAGATAGTCAATGATGTTGTAATTTTACGTAGTAAGTATTTTTTTTACTCTAGTATAGTGTTTTTAATTAAATCTATTTCTAACTGTGAAAATAAATAATCAATCTAATTGCAAAAAAATATTTAATAACCGAATAATTTAATTGTAAAATAAGGTTTGCTTATTACAGCTTGCTAGTCGCGTCAGATAGCTAGGGTTGGACAGACGTCTGCTCACCTAGCACTTGTGACATTGACATCGGCGGATAAAACTGACCCTGCAGTGAAAACGGAGGCGTAAACAAAGGCTCCCGGATACGAGTTGCGTATGTGCGGCGCGCCGTAGAAAGCGCACACGTGTCGTGACGACGATTTCTAAGACGGATGGAAGAAGACACATTCGTTGCCTAGGCTACAACGTTTCTATTGTAAGTAGACCCGATGTAGTGTCCCTGGTGGTACAGGGACCAAGTTGGATAACAAAAGTTTTGAAGGGTTCGACGCCAAGAGTGGTAAGACGAATCGTAGCTCTACGATGGCACAAAAAACCGTACATACCCGAAACAATAAATACATTGATATAAAGAATGGAAGCCCCCTTCTTCTATATTTAATCTCTAAATCTAAATTATAAGAATTTGTGCCAAAATGTATACATAACGTTGTTGCCCTTAATACGTAGATGTTATAACATTGCTTCACAGGAGGCTAACATAAAATTTAGTGTTAGTCAAACATTTCCTCATTGTTAATTTGTTACTTAAACTTTTTCTCAATTTGAGTCTCAATGCTTACCGCTTCCGCTGTGGAATGTGATGCAATTAGTATATTTAAGTATGGCAATCAAGGTCAAGCGAAAAGAACAAGACTCTGATCACTCAAGATCTGAGTGGAAAGCCTTGGGGGAGGCCTATGTCCAGCAGTGGACGTCTTTCGGCTGACATGATGATGATGATGATGATGACTCAAGGTCAATTCACAAAATGTATTTTTTGTAATAGGTACTTTAAAGACTGTATGCTGCCTAAAATAAAAAACACTCAAAGTTTAGAACGAAAGCAGTAGGTAATATAATAAAATAATGAACGGATATTAATGGATCTAACCCCTACAACCCCAAAAATACTCTTAAACCGGTTGAATCATCAATTTTAAATTCTATTTTATAACCGTAATCAGAGATTTTAATTCTAAGTTACGATGGCTTGAAACTTAAACATAAGCCATCTAGTTTTATGGCATAAACTACAACTTATGTTATTTTTTAATCTCTTGACTCTGGTATTCGCACAGTGATAGAAAGCCGATGACGAGGAATACATCAATACCTCGGATTAGCGCTAGATTATGCAAAATATTTCATGTTTAATTTGAATACATGACAAGTTATAAATTAACTGGACAAAAATACACATATAAATTAAGTGTTTGAGGTAACTTGATGGATTTTTTTACAGTTATAATTTGATCACGGCCATATTTTAAAATGTCTTACATACTATGCAACTGTCCTTGCCTTTTTAATCTGTGAAAATATTACAAGATTAACTCTCCTGATCAAAAAAGAGGTTCAATGCGGGTAAAAGTTCAATTAAAGAGGACGGTTTTTTAGCTAGGATTTATAGAAATCGTTTTCGTGTTTTCAGAGGTCGCAATAGTTCTAGTACGGGATCCGAGTAGGAGACGTCCTTCACCGGCTGTTTATTTGATAAAAAGTAGATTATATCAAATGTAATATGCTAAGTAATATATTTATAATAGGTTGACTGGAAAAATTCAGTCCAGTCATTATATGACTAAAAAAAAGACTAAAATTGAACGTTAAAAAAATGCTATTTCTTGTTTTATAGACCAATTACATACCAATTGAAAGTATGAAGCCTATAGAATACGCAAACGTGGTTGACTATTTTTTCCCATCATAACTATTGGGTAGGGTAGTAACTCGGTACTCATAATTTGCAATGAACTTAACGTTTGCATATTCCATAGGCTTCATACTTTCGATTAGTGTGTAATAGTTCTATTAAATAAACAATAGCAATTTAAAAAAAAACCGAATCAGAATTGTTAGAGTTATATCTTTAGCATTGCTTATAAGTTATTACAAGTAAGGCTTAATTTATATTAAAGACAAACCAGGTAAATTAAATTAGCAGGGTTACTGTGGACGAAATAATAATGTTATCAGTTCAGTAAGTGCAACATGATCTGGTCTTGACGCAATGAGCTTTAACTGCTTGCATTGAATACCTATCACGCTAAACTGAGTTTCTAAATATATGGACAGAGTTCCAATCGCATGATAAAATTGCCAAGTTTAATGTAAACTTTTCGTTTTATCTACAACGTATTGTTTCAACCGACTACCGATGCGTAGCGGCCGAGGCAGAAAGTCAACAAAACGCGTTCATCACGCAGCCGCAAAAAACGCGGGTCGCGCCAATAACTCAAAACTGAGCGGATTCCAGGGCTCGGCCACTGGGTAACTTACACTGGGTTTTTACCGCCTGTCACTCGTCAAACAGTCGTCGCAGTCATGATGGGCTGCCTTCGATGGACGCCTGCCAACCTCCTCCAGAAACACATTGAACATCCTACGTTCGAACACGAATAAGCTATTATAAAACATAAGCGGAGCACGTACAGTTTAATTTCGTTGAGAGGTTGCTCAAGTTAGGGTCGTTTTGTGTCGATAGTGTAAGCAAGTGGTAGTGTTTTTTTGCCCTCGCCGACCTGGCGGGCCCGACGGAAGACTGGCCCATTGTATGGTAATACTCGACCGGATTTTGTTCGGGCTCAATTATATTATGAAGCTCAACCACACGACGAAAGTCAAAAGTCACCCGAGTGTCTTTTGTTGCGGTGGAGCGCGCGCGTGCGCCGCGGCTGCCGGCGACGCCCGCGTGCTGGCGCAACAAGCAAAAACCGACCTAACACATATACATTACAGGCTAAAAACGCCAGTAGAAAAATATGTTTTCCGACACAATGTACAAAAAGGTATTTTCACGTGGCAACCGTACGCATTTCGAAATAAATCCGTCACTTCGAAACAGCTTGCCAGAAAACAGTGCCGTAACTTACTAACATTAATTGAGCGTAAGTTACCGATACGGACATACACAGAACCTTTAGCAAACCAACAAATTACGATCAAAACACGCAGCATCCCGCGCGGCTCAAAAGCCGCCGCGGCCGTAAGCTACGATATTTATCGCCCTCACCCGCCGTAAAAAGGTAAGCGTGTGATTGAAAAACGAAATGTTCCCACACAAAAAAACAGCGATCACTCCGGACTCTACTATTCCGATCAAATCATTGAAAAGTCTTAGGCGATTGGACACGGATTACGACCCGTTTGGCAGGCTACTGTTACTTGCTATTGATTCTAAGTTATCGCTCGTTGCGGAGATGGTATGGGTGGAACGAATCGTGGAGAGTGGCCGATGTGCTACCAGTATTGAGCAACGCAAACCAAAGTTTCCGAGGAGGTCAACGATTTAGATTCCAATGCTGAGTTGCGCAACGTCCCAAAACTGGCTTGAAATCCTTAACCCCCTGATAAGGTGATCCTTGAAGTTGAGGACGGTTGGAGTAATATGACCTAGAGTGAGAAATTTAGATCAATCCGCCATTAGAAAACTAAAATAGCTACAACAATTTGTTAAATATTCGTAAATTCTTTTGATGACTGATTCTGAATTTATTTTCAAGAATCTTCCTTGAGGAACAGATGAAAGATCTATATACATTGCATTCACTTTGACTAGACTGCACCGTTTCTATTGTAAATAGAGCCGACGTAGTGTCATTGGCGCAGATCCCGGGTTGGATTGCAAAAGTATTGAAGGGTAAGTCAAAGGTAAGACGAATCTTATATCCAGATCGACAAATGCTCCCAGTCCCTACGATGACACAAAAAACCGTTCATACCCAAAACAATAAATACATACATTATACCATGGAATATACATACAAATAAGTACAACGAAGTTCAGTTTCTTAGAAAGATCTGATGTTAATTAAAGATCCCATGCATGCCTCGGCTTTCATAACAAATAGTTTCATCATGAAAAAACACAATCACAAAAAAAGGTTACTAATAATTAAATACAATATTACACAAAAAGCAAACATATTCGTCTGCTAAGTTCAATGATGCCGTGCTATCATTTTTCTAGTTAATATAAATGTCTTTGGGCAGTCGATTGCTGGCCCAGGCCCCACGCTGGGCACGATTTACGGCTGGCCACGCTGAATTAGCCATTGCGACAGGCCTGGTGCCCATAGCCCAATATCTCATACTACTAATGTATGACTGGCTTCAGAATATATGACATATATGGGCAATGTCTTGAAATTGTTACTTAACCTATAACTTAAGCCAAAAGTATGTTACTACCTTAACAAATAAATAAAAATCAGAGGGCAATCTTACATAAATTTAGATTAAAAATGTGTACCATGATGGGTACTAGGTGACGTACACAAACGTATATGTAGCTTGACCACATCAATATAAAGCCGGGGTCCGTTCATTTGACCGAAATACGTTTGGTCGAACGTATCGTTTCGCAACTTTTTCATTTGGCAACCCACTTTTATTTCTGTAACTGTAAATATTTCAGGATTCATTTTTGTACCTTCGCGAAGACCCTATAGTTTAGGTTAGGTTAGTTTTTATAAAAATCCTGAAATATTTACAGTTACAGAAATAAACTTGGGTTGCCAAAAGAAACGGTTGCGAAACGATACATTCGACCAAAAGTTGTTCGGTGAAACATTAGTGAACCATATAAAGCCAGATGGATATGACCAACACTTGTTTCATCTGTGTAACGTCAGGTGTAATTGGAAAGATAGGTCTATTTTTCCTATATATGGCAACGTTTTTTGTATACCAGGTAAGGTCCCTATTACTTTCGACGAACGTTCATCAAAAGGCATTTCTCGCAGGCCAGTGTTTTTAATTTTGGTTGCCTTAGCAATTCTTATTATACTAACCTAACTTAACCTAATTAATGTTTAGGATATCCTGAAAACATAATTACAGCTGAAAATAGCGTTTGACAAAATGAAATTTGATGAAATGAAAAATCGATTAAGTGCAATTCGATAAAGGATGTCATATCACCTGGTACACGTGAGTAGGTATGTTTATCGGCATAGAGAAGGTAAACGAGCACACAGGCCACCTGATGGTAAGTGGAAACTGGGACCCATAGATATTCGCATTCACAAGACGAAAATGCGTTGCCAACCCTGAGGACTAAGATGGAATGCCTCTATGCTAGTCATAACACCGGCTGTCTTATCCCCAAATCGGAACATAACAATGCGAACACTGCTGTTTGGCGCTAGGCTAATGGATAAGATGGTGGTAGCGATCCGGACGGACGGACCCCGCACAAGGTCCTACCACCCGCAAACGACACAAATATCGTGCTTAACACAAATATTTGTTCTTACCGGGGATCGAACCCGGGACTGCTAGCTTCGTAGGCAAAGTCACAACCAACCAGGCTATAATGTCGTTAAAATAGTCGTCTTACATTGATATCGGGTGACAGGTTTTGAATATTAATGCTGCAACTTTTTAACTGACAATGAGTTAACAACAGAAAACTCCGTTTTCTCATGAATTGGTTTAATTACGTAATACAATATAAATTTTATACAGACACGCTAAGGTGCCGCGATGCCTTTCCATATTTCAAAAAGTTTCCCTTTGTCTTATCGTGAATTATTAAAAAAAAACCTTTATAAGAACAAAAGTACGTCACCCTAAAGGTATAATAATGGCGAACTGAGTGTCCATTTCGGCGACGGTCATAAAGTTTTATAAGGTTGCGTATTTTAAATGTCTGAGTTGATTGATTGACAGTCACGTTAAACAACAACTAAATCAATTTAAAGTGACTTTAACGAACCAGGATGCTTCGCGACGTAACAAAGCAGGCCCTTCGCCCTGACCCCCATTTATTCATCGAGCATCGATTACAATTCAAATTAATTCGATTCACACGGCGACAATGACCACTCGCTCCGATTTGTAGCAACGGTCACTTTACCTTTTATTTATTTAAGTTTACCGCGTTACTTTAACATGCACGCTCATGTCTATAAATTCAACATCGGCGATGCACCGTCATTTGATAGCCCTAGAGAACTGACCGGTGGTCAGAATTCCACCTGCTCGATTCTATAAATACAAAGTTAACGTCGTCGATATCCCTATCTCTGTTAGTTAGTAATGTTGATCGTTTGCGGGACAAGGAGAGGGTGAGCTGTGAGGCAAATTTCCGAAGTGAATGGTCAGCGATAGGGTTGTAACTCGATAGTTTGTGCGAGTTTTATGGTCAGGGCTTGATCGCTCAATTACTTGTGTTTTGTCCGGGAACCGGAAGATATAAATATCGTGTCGGATCGGGTGGCGCGGGGACGCATTAGATTTATTATTATGTAGGAAATTTGAATGATTTACCAATCGAGTAACGGTTTGTTTATTGATTGTAAATCCGGAATCAGGGCTGAGCTCCTGGATTACGTTGGTCGTTGAATATTTACGTGAAGACGTTACTGATTTTAGGGTGCATGTGATAAATAATCAATATGTTAATTGTAAGAAAGGTGCGCGTTTGATTCGTGCTCGTTACTTTGCAACATGTAAATAGCGCGAAGCGCAGCGCTTACTCGTATATGTTTTTTGCCGCTGTGTTTGTATAGCATAACATTACTAAAACTTGAATACAAAAATCAAAGACAATAAATCACTTCTTTCACAATTACAGCACGCAATTTGATCGGAACAAAAAGTCTAATTACGTGTCAGGTTGGCCCATTTTTTAACAGTCAATAAGTAAATTAATGCTTGGCAAACATAGTGAGGCTTTCTCACACGCGTCTGAGGCTGTTAGGGCGACGCGACCTACCGTTCCGGGAAGCGCGGGCGCAGAGTCAACAGCAGGGTAATTACACATTCTTTGTCTCTCGATACCTGTGAACTGTCAACTGATTGCATAGATTATGAGGCAGAAGTGAACATCTCATCTCAAGAGATCGACTTTAGGCTTGGTCATCGATACAATCAATTTCATAGCGCCATCATCGGAACCTACAACAAGAACCAGCATGTCTAAGCAACAATGGCCGTCAAAGTTTTTTTTTAAATCTATGTATAATAAGTATAAACATCTTTATACGTATTTATAGTTATGTCCAGAATGTGTCTTCTTAGTAGCTTTAACTCGGTGATAACTTGTGGTGACAATTCTTGTGACGGTCTTCTGTTTTCTGCAGCTGCTTTTTTGGCTAAGCATGGATCAAAGACTCATTGCAACATATTATTGCCTCAATATTCTAGGTTTTTCATAGAAGTTGAAGTGGTATTTGTACCTATTCGCATTTTGGAGTACCTGTAGGTAAGGTGGAGTCTTGCAATTGCAACTATCTGGTTAATTGCAACTAACTTGAATAACTCGCACTAGGATCACTGTTTTGATCAACGACAGGCGCGATATTGTAATTCTTAATAGGTATACAAGAACAATATCGCGCCTGCCGTTGTTCAAAACAGTGATCCCAATGCGAGTTATTCATGTCAGTTGCACTTAACCAGATAGTTGCAATTGCAAGACTCGACTATAACCCTTTTTTATTTTTTTATTTATTATTATGGATATGTATAGATGGCCTGTGATCATTTGTCTTCTTCAATCCATCCAAAATATTATTGTCATACCTCGGACGTATTTTCTAACTATCTGTTAGCTTACTCTATGTCCAACGGCAGCCAAAAGCCGCGAGCACACGCGAAGCTGCGCGGCGCAGCCGGTGTTTGCGGCGGCCGCTTTGACCACGCCGTGGTAACCAGGGAGACAAACACGTTGGTTACTGTGGTTACCGATCCATTGTGGTCACCTTCCGACGGTGACGCAGTCAAGATTTTTGGGGAGTTTACTTTGACACGGTGGTAGCAAATTTTGGATGAAAAAGTTAGACCAATCGGTTTCTATTCACACTTATATTAATAATAAGGCGTGTAAGGTTGGCTGACACTGTTAGAGGAAAATTATAAGAACCGTAATTCACAGTCAATTAATAATCGTACTGCTTTAGATAACAAGGAATACTGAAGTACAATTTTTGTACTCGTCGATTAAAATCTGTGTATTAAGATTTCATAGAGAATACTGCAACGTCACTCTTTTCCTCGTTGACACTTCCGAAACAACCGAAATAACCATTTCGATACGCTCAAGACAACTGAAAAAAAATTGAAAATAGAACTTCGTATTTCAAATATGTGTCCTTGTTTAAGGAGACTCGATCCGATACAAAATTGCCAATCTATAGCGTTTCGAAACGTAGCGGCGTCGCGTCATCTGTCAAAAATCTATTTAAACCTGCTTCTGTATCCAGGGCATAAAAAATAAAACTACGGTTTGTGATTGGCTAGTTTTTAGCCAACAGAACAGCACAGTACTGCAACAATTACGGACGCCGTGGTTTGAAACAAATGTCGATGTGGTGGTGATTGTATTAATGACTTAAATTATTAATTTTAATGAACTCGTACAAAAAGTATTGTTCACAATAGTGTCATAATCAAGCTTTTTAATCTCGTACCTTACTTAGGCCACTCAGCAAGCTTCGTGGCCTAAACACGGTACTCGCGACTAAAAAGCTCTCTATTATAACACGATTATGAAAATAACTATTAAAGTTCAGACATACGATGAAAAACTGACATGCAAGTTTCAAGCGAGATTCTGAAGAGCTACGAATTAGTGACCTTAGAAACTAACGCGTTTGCATTTCTTTTTGGGTTTAAATATGTTCATAGATTACAATAACTACTAAATAATTATTAGGTACAATATTCAGAATTATTTTTCAATTACAAGAATTCTAACATACGTCACTTGTATAATATTTAAAATATTAAATATTTTTTTATTATAGTATGCTTATTATAGTATGCTTGGTTATCAAAGGAAGCATAATTTATTTAGCTAAATTTAAATTCAATTAACCTCTAAGTATCGGCAACTTCTCTAACTTAAGCATCAACGCTGGTGGCATCTGCTATTTCAACTGGTCCACTCGTTTTCTTTGTGCCTTCAACCCAAGTAAGGACCCTGACAGGTTGAGAGATGTCCCGGCACAAGGTCGCGGTTGTTTTAGCTTCATTGCGCAGGAGTAATCTGATGGGAGCCCGCTTTCGATCATGGCGACGTGCCGCGTCTTGTTAACGCCGAGGATAAATATGATATGTTGTTAGTATGAATCGGAGATTAAAAATGAGATTTATATAAAGAGAAAATAAATTTAGTAAGATATCTACGAGCTGGTAAGGACGTTGTTAAACTTTATTGAGATGAAGAAATATCAAAGGGAGACAGAGTATAGGGCTAATGATGCTCAATGCTTTCAAAATTATTTAAATCAAAATATTCCATTGATTAGACCATAAATTATTTAAAGCTTTTAACGGACATCATTTCGATCGTCATGTTTTATAGTGTGAACCATATAAACGAACATGTAAATATACAAACGCAGTTTAAACATGGTTTAATGTCACTCTGACTGCTTATTAGAAGAAACTTATTGTGTTTCCTCAAAAATGAAATGTTGTGTTTCCTACATGATAGACAAATTTACTTTGTGTAGAACCATGGATGCGTGCGATCACTTAGTGTGGGCAGATTTGGCATTCGCTTGATAAAAGCGTTTGTTGTAGAACGGTAGATTGAAGAGGCTGCCCGGAATGCCGCCGCGGGCGCAGCCACAGATCACTCGCCCGCAGAGAGTAAGTGAGACACCAAATAGAGCTATTTAAACCAGCCAATATATACAAAATTGGCTACAAGTTTAAAAATAAGCTCGTCTACTAATTGAGGGCCAGATTTTTACTTCTTCTGGGCAATTGTCTTCTCCGTATTCTCTAGGTTTCTTCGATTTTATCACACTGGTTAGTTATTTAAAAGAAATGTCGGCTCTCGGCAAAACATTCGGCCGTTGTCAACTGGCAACTTGACAGACAACTTTGGTCCGCAGTTCTATTGGCGTACGGAAATTCAGTTTAGACACTTTTAACCAGTTAATCCATCACTTTCTGAGTGGTGTACAGTGCGAGAGTGATTTTTACTTTATCTACCGTGATCCTCATGCCATTGTATATCCTGCCCTATTTTTAAAACATTAACACCTAATTTTCAGAAAGACCTATATTATGATCGCTGGTCATCACTGAGTTCAAGTTATTTGAGTGATTGATCTTTGGCTCAGCCTCTGCGCAGCGACCTTGGCAGCGTACTCTCGGCGCGTACCAATATTTGCGCACACGCACGCTGCTGGCTGCCGGCGCGCGCCATTACACGTCTAGCTGGGCAAACAGTGCAATGAACTACCACCGGAAATGTACTGATGCCAAGACAACTTGCAACTTGTCGATGATTTTTGTAAAACCTGCTACTTGGTCTACAAACCACAGAGTTGCTTTAAATTTCTAACGCAGGTCCTTGTACATGCGGATACCACCGGACCATCCGGATACCACCACCATTAGAACCCTCATCTGTCAGCTGCCATTACGCAGTTTGCGTTTTATTTAGGCTGTATAAATATTAGGCTTTTGGTGGGTATTCATTCATACAGTTGGGGATTTCCATCTTATAGTAGTTTCAGTCAAATTCAAATTCCAATTTAAATGTTTTATTGCATGTCACATTATGTACTCAGTTAGTTCTGTAAGTTAAATTAAGACATACTTAGTTTTCATATTAAGTAGATGAATATGTGATTCATGCCATTGTCAATTAAACAAGACTATGGAAAAATACCGTTCAAATATTAGTCGTTATAATAGTCTCGATACACACGCTTATGGAGATAATGTGTCTTGAATAATCATAATGTGCTCAACTACGTAGACGTTAAGCGATTTAGATATTTATAAATTGAACACGAGTATATCACACTATAGCAAAACAAGAGACTAATAGATATACAGAATCTTAGAAAGATACATTACACTCCGGTCATGAACTAAAATACCTACCCTGAACTACGGGACTAGTTTAGGGTATGATTAGGGTCACAATGTACTACGAGTATCCTACTTAACGTAGGTACAGATGTAGTGCATAATTGTTTTCCTTCGTATTTTGTCGGAAATGTTCGTATTTGTCATGCTACTTCAGCCAACCTCAGTATTTAGAGTATGGTACTATGTAAAAAATATATACTTATAATAAATTAAAAAAAAAAAAAAAAACTTTTTGTACTGTGACAGACTGAAATAGCAAGATACGTTCGTACGTTTCCGTGAAAATACGAAGGAAAACAATTATGCACTACATCTGTATATGTTTGTAATTTACGACATCACCTAAGTTTTGGGCACGGATTGGAAGAAGCACTTTTTCTCATAATTAAGAAGAAAACGTGAAAATCTTGTCAATGTGCTCAGACCTCTTAATTTATTTCTGTCTAAAATTTCTTACTACGGAGTTGTCACAGGGTCTGCGTAGGAGTTGACAAACCAACAGTTTGTCGCTTGCGCTCCGGAACATGGTCTTTCGTATTAACTGTTATAAAAACCAAATAAAAAACAACTTTATGTGACGCAGGAATCGGAGACCGAGATGGATTGCCGGTGTTTCTCACTTTATGACTGTTTCTCGGTGATTTCCACCTCGTGCGAGTATTGGAGAATTTGAATACATATTTTATTGCTCACAGTGCGTGGCGTTAGAAAATATACCATGGACATGGAACACTGGTTGTTTGTTCTGGAAAATTTTAAACTTAACTGGTAACGTGAAAATATACCAAAAATAATCACGTTAAATGTCAAATCTATTTATTTTACCGAAAAAATATAATGCCTCATTAATTCATAATTTATTGTCGTACAACGGCATAATTTAATTCATTATTACAAAATCTTATAGATCCTGTCCGTGACATGGACACATTAAGTTTTATTGCCAAGCGTTTTATATTTCGCTAAATATAAGGATCCTTGACATTCGGTCACACGGCATATTCAACAGAACATGTGACCAGGAACCACACCGCGACTAGGCAACAAGCCGTTATAACTTTGACGGAGCTCAAGTATATTTTAGCAGAAACTAAAAGAAAGTAAACTTAGACTGAATGCGTGGACAAACACCTTAAGCACACGGCGCATGAAGAGGTTATTTGGCTGTTTGTCGTGTTGACAGACGCGCGGAGAGGGAAGGTGGGACGGGGGCTGCGCACACGCCGGCCGTTCCACTTGTTCGACATTTGACAGCGACGGGATTGAAACGGGGACAGTAATCTGTAAACTGGCAGGTCAATACTTCCCATTGACGGTCGTTGGCAGCCCTCCCGGAGGATATCAAGTCATAACACGAATGAGCCGCTTAAGTATGCCACTCGGCAATGTTTTCATAATACTTGGAAGTAAAGTTAGTTGACACGACTCCGAGATCGTCGTTCGGAATGGTGTTTAACGATGACTTAATATTAGATTGTATCACGTCTTAAAGTTATTCCGTTTGTACAATAACACAAAGTTGATACTACTATATAAAATATAAAGAGCCTACATTGTAATAATGCCGTGTCTCGGTGCTAAGCATGTTTAGTTTACCGTAAAGGTAACTGTTTGCGTGTTTAATCAACTATTTTATTGAGAACGGGTTATCATTGTAGTTAGCTGATTAACCCTATGAAAAAGCGTCTGATAAAATATTACAGACGAAGAAGAGAAGTCAAAATATCGGGAACTCGACAAATATTCTAACTGCTATAAGAACGCTAAGAATTATGTCCATTTCTTTGATTGTTGGTATATAATTTTCTGCCAAGTGCAGATTTTGTAGAATGCAGATTGTGGTTGCAGAGCAGGTGCAGAGCGAGCCCTCTTCCCGCGTTGTTGGGCAATGTTCTCACAAACTTTTTCCCAGCTAATAGAATGAAACGACATCAATAAGTGGAGTCGCGGGCGCAGGTTGCTGTGACAGTCCGATATGGCGGACGGAATAGATCGCTCGTGGGCGACGATGGATACTCGCATGCGCAAACGCACAATCACTTTGATTTATATTTTTTTAAGTTGAAAATTAGTGGTCAGGAGTAGTTGATAATTTAAAATAATTTGAAACGATTTAGATGTCTTGTCATTTGTATCGATGTATGTGGAAATGCTTGGACGATAACTGTAAAATCACAATTGAAGATTACCTTAATGATCCCATACAGGATTGACCATAATTTTAATTTCATAACCCTGTCCAAATTTTATTTTGCAGATCATGCCATAGAAGTAACTAGCCTCAGTAAAGAACGGTAAAGTATAATTTCATGCTTTCATGCTGTCCTGAACCCACATTAAAGAAAAATTACATTTAATATTTATCTCTACTGCTTCTACTACTTTTGCAGTATTTAGTTCTAGTAAAACACATATCATCACAAGGTCCTTAATTTCTAACACGTTTCTAATATTGTACAGCTGGTTCCGTCTCGCAAGCCGCGACTGGCCGGTTGTCACCGCGATGTCGAAACGTGCGCCGTCGTGTGTCTGTGGAGTACAGGTTTTTTCTACGACAGTAGATATTTACTCGGACCGACTTGCGTCACCGCTCAAATTAACCAGTCTCGATATCTGTGCTACAATTGTTTAAAATACTCAGGAATTTAATGGCCAGTTATAATCAGCTAGACCTTTTTAAAACCGTTCGTTTTCATGATGGCGGCCGATTCCATTTTTGAATGTTTACTTTGAGGATTACTGGCATGTAACAATTTTGATTGCGTAACCTTAACGACTGAATAGGCTCTCACCAACCAGTCTTTACTTAGGACCAGTCAAGTTTTACTCGCAAACTCTATCTACATTGGCTTTTACTTAAACTTACAACGTATTGCTCATATTGGAAAATTCAAATTGGGTGTTAATTTATGTTTACCGTTATACGTCTGATCTCAGTTAATAAGTATTAATAGCACCAACTTGGTCATCATCGTCCAGTCAACCGATAGCGTTTGCAGCTAGGAAATAGACTTTCATTTGTGATTGCCAATCGTCATTCACTTCGTTATTTTATTATGGCAGGCAGCTTCTAATAGTACCTAAAGCTGTGGTCAGTGACGCGTGAATGATGCAATGTCACATTATCTCTATAGTTACGCATTTCCTTTAACTCCTTATACGACATGACGGCCACCTTCCGCTTAATTGCACTCTTTTTACCTCTCCTCATTTTTCCTTCTGTACAATATAAACATAAATAAAACACAACAGTTGCGAAACGTGTATGACATTCTAAAAGCATTTGTTACTGCTACTGGTATTATCAACCAGATTGAAAGCACACATCTTGAGCTTATCTTCGACTGCAACAAAGTATGCTAACTTGCAGTTTTGACAGATGTAAATTAATAACAAACGGCAAAAAGTAGATGTAGATAGCACGTCGACGCACAGGCAACCCGCGGTACTGTTCTAGTAATTGATATTATCTGGGATTGCCATCAGCTGTTTTAATAAGTCAATGCGGGGTGGCCGCTTGGCCGTCGCGATCGGTATCTTCTAGAATAGTTGTAGTATTGAAGGCAACTTAATTATTAAGTTAATGCGCGGATGGTTATCTGTTTGCTTCAGCCTCGGCGTTCAAATAGAGTTCTCAGGGTTATCTTGGTCCATGTCCATCCAACATCACCCTGCTTAGAATCATGGTTATATTGGACGGTCCTGGTGCCAAAATTTGGCACATTTTTTTTTATAACGGAGGGAAACCCGTCGATGTTGTTGGAACGACACACCAGTAGTACAGTCGACTAAAAAGAGATCTATCCACTTCTTCACCTTATTGCATTGTGCGGTTCAAAAGTGGATAGGTACAGTGGTTTATTGTACAAAGTTACATATTCTTAAATCTAATGACATCGTCATCTCTTTTCACCCCTGTAATGTCACATCGCACCACAATGTTTACTTACCTTTATTCAACAACAAAAATTAACACCAAATATAAAAGGCCCCTACTCACCGCGGGTCATTATTTGCTGCCCAAAGCACCTTACACTATAATTTGCTCAAAAGTAATGAAATTTCACAGTTAAAAGCATTGACAGATCGAGTGTTCCGCCGGGTGCGCCGGCGCGGCGTCACGGTCCGCGCAGCCCTCGGCCAGTTTTTGCTGCGCAGTGCCACCATTATAACATGTTAACGTTAAAAACTGCAGCTAAAAGTAGATTTATAGTAATAGACGGAGCTGATGAAGGAGAACAAATAGGTGTTGTTTGTGTGCTTGAGAAACCGGATACCATTTCTTTTTTGGTGAAATTAAAAATATTTGCTCTATTGCATCGCTGTCAACTGGTTTTGCGAAGCAATGCTTGTCGACATATTAATTTGGAACGGGTTTTTTAAGGTTTTATAAAGCGATATGATGCGTTAAGTCATCCATGTATGAGTATAGGAATGAAAATTAAAAGACTAAATTAATTAATCTCCTTAATACAGTCTAGAACAGAGCTTGTTTTATAACCTGTGTAACGATTGTTTATTTTAATTCAAAATACTCCTTTTTTTTCTAGGACTGCGCAACGGCTGCGTGAAAAGAGCATTAGATACTTTTAGAGTGTTAATATTAGTAACCTATTCATAGAATAATCCAATAATGAATAATAATGAAATAAATTTTAGAATTTTAGGAATCAGCCAGCAGCAAATTACAAGTCTGGTTGATAATGGTAGAGTAAAGCATGGATAACCCATCCTTAAGAAAGGATTCCAATTCTCAAAACTTACCAGGTGTCGTGTTTTGAGGTAGGTATACATTCTGTACATAATTGTATTTCCTCTAATATTATTGGTCTAGTAAGTTTCGAAAACGGGGTTCAGGGCCTAGCGGGGTCGGTGCTCGCTTTCGAACGCTCCCAAACGGCGTCAGATCGAGATAGCGTTAATTACGATTTCGCCTGTCACGGCCTGTGGCTCGCTTAATGTCCGGTCTTCTTTATAGTACAAATAAAAAACCATAGGTTTGGTTGGTGCTTTCTTTTAGTTTTCATGTTTGTGGACTTCAGTTTGCATCATAGGTTACTGTCTCTCGGTCATTAGTCTATGTTTTCCAAAGTTGACTTTCTGCTTTCTCCTAGCTCGATGGATAAATCAGTTTTGTACAAGTAATCTCATGACCATATCTAAACATCACTAATCCATATTTCAAGTATTTGTAGGATATTGTAGGAGAACCTCATGGTAATCAAAATTTCCCTGTTTCGGATTTCATATTTCAGAATTATCTTAACCTTGGAAGGCTGTGTGTTTAGTTGAATTACACCACATTATATTTTGAAGTAACAAAATTCGTCGTTTTACGGGGTTAAAACCGAGCAGTTCCTGCCACTGTGCTTTATGCCCGGTATATGTTATGTCTATTAACGTTTGTAACACCATCGTCCTTCTCGTAAGTTATACTCACGCACAAGTTACCTTTAGCACAACATCGTACGTATCTTTGAAGCCAATTAAAACATATATCAAAGAATAACTGTGTTTAAAAATATAAACAACCATACCAATAAAAAAGATAACAGCACCGTAGCGTAACTTAATTAAAACCTGTAGGTAACATACCACGCCGCAACCCCAGGCTGAGAACTCGGGGCATTCTCACTGCGCTGTATATGGCGCTATAAGCGGACAAGTACGCTGTAATTTTTTTAGAGTGATAAATGTCGTCTACACGCTAGCTGGCCACATTAATGAACCTAATGCGTTTCCAATTTGGGAAACAACCACCCGTGACAATGCGCGCCACAGTCCCTTCACCATTTTTTTTAAAAGTGAGCTTCAACTACACGACACAATGTTCATTGCTAGTTTTCATGGAATTTAGTCTATCGTGATAGTTACCAATGATGGAAAATAAATTTTGTTCCAGTTTGACATAATCAAATTTGTTAACCATGTTTTTTGTCACTTACACTAAAAATTAAACGGCTTTGCTTTTTTCCCTCTAGCCGGGATCCAACCAAAGAGTTGGCCATGGAGCGAGCTTACCTAGAAGGTCCCTATTGCATGTATGTTTGTCATTTTATTTGGTACTTTCATCGAGCTATTTTATTTTTTGGAATTCTTGCCCAGTCTATTCAATAGCTGGGAATGAAGTAGCCTTCCTTAAGGTGTCTATTTTAGTATCCAAGATATTTCATTCCCGGCTATCACCGCGGCTTAAGCAGCTCCGCCCCGGGCCAAATTAATTACCAGTATCACGCACGGGAGCAAAACTCATACCATATTTTACCACACGACGCGACACCGACTGTTCGCGCGATTGATGGCAATGCGGACACCGATTTAGAACCTTGCTGAGAAACTGGTTGTATTAATATTATAACACGCGATTGTAGGGCTATACGGGAAAGGCTGTTATTTAAGACATTAATTTCTGATAGATTGTATGGGTGTTGAGGTTCTCTCAGTGCTAATGGAAACTGGCTGTTTTTAAATAACATATAAAATTAGCTTTTTGATGTGAACTAAGTGCGTATGCGTCCAGTTGATCTACCCGTCATGTTGTCTTCGTGAATTGACTCTGAAATTCTAGCCTTTTACCAAGGAAGTTGCAATTTTATGAATGATGGATAGGCTAGGTAATTTTGATTTACTTAATGTGTTTTTGAGATTTTTTTCCATAAATGTGTAATTGTAATTTTACTTTTCCTAAATTAAACCTTAAAAGCATAATGAATGAAGGCTAAATAAAATAAGTCCCGGGGCGATGTTGCGGAGTCCTTCGATGATAAATCGGCCGGTAGACTACTTATTATAGAGGCTGGCTCTGGTCTTTAAGTTAATGAAGTAAAGCGACTTTCATGATATACGCCGACGGCATTGTTTAACAAGTTTAACAACCAGTAAGTAAAGTTACCCAGACTCTTTGCAGTAGTTGAATAGTGGCTTTATCAGATGCACCACACCATTTAAAATCACGAAAAAGAAACTGCGTTGTAAGCACATAACAGTATATTAGCGGGCTAATTACACGTAAACCGCGTCCCGGAGAAACCGCCATACGACGTTATAAATCTCCACTAGACTCGGTCAAAATTAATTGGCCGTCACTCCGTGGTTGTAAACCCTCAAACCGTATCGTCTCCAAAAGATTACTTCCCTAACAGAATCAAACAGACACACTGCAGCACACCGAAACCAACACCCATACCAAAACGTGAAGCATCAGCAGCTAAGGCTCACACGGTGTCTTAGTTGGAAAACGAGTAGGCTCTGTTGAACTAACTTTTGACTTTGAGAAATTAATTGGCGTAACGGCGATGTTTTTAATTACGTGCGTTTCAGTTCCGATGGTCTCGGAGGAAGATTTTAGGAGGTTCATACCGAGGTTTGTTTATCACTATGCGGAATTAAATAGAAAACTGCGCGTTAAATAACGTTTCTAACTTCCTTTTCCGAAAACATGACTCTTTGCCTTGAGCAAATTGTAGTTTTGCATAAAAATATTCAAATATTTTTGACCTTAAGATAGTAAATGACTGATTTTGCCGTAAATTTCACTCAGCTAAAGGTATGGTATGTTTTTCATAGTTATAAATCTACTATCATAAGCCATGTCTCGTTACTTGATAATTCATGTCAAGAAATATAAACGCACGTTTGAGACACCATCAGTTTCCATGTAACTTAAATTAACGAAACAAAAAAACCGCTGCGAACAATAACAAAATGTTTTCTTGCAAGACATCGGCGCGCGAAGTTTGAGACGGCCGAAGAGGCGTGTGTGGGCCCTTATCGGGCAGATCGGATGCTAATTAATATCTTAGGGGCCCTTAAACTGTTTATGGTAATTTCACAAATTCTTTCGCAGCTGCTTGCAAGTTTTCATTCTTTATTGAGGAGAAAAAGTAGTTCTTTGTTTCTGTAATGTAAATTTTTATTAAATACTCAAAGCGCCTGATCTTCGTCTTTTATTTTCTCACCGGAATTCTTTAATATATTAGTATCTTATTATTTACCACTGCTGACTAGTATTGCAATGTTGCCAATAACATGTTTTGTCTATAACAAATTATTTGAACAAAATATATCTTACTCCTGTTTCTTTCATTTTATCACACTCGAAAATTCAACAAAGTTGTTGCTATTGTACACATTCATGTCGCAATCTTTTTAAGCCTATCCATATCCAAAATTCTTCTGATATTTCTTAAAAACGAGCCTAAGTTGTCAATATGATTTCGGTATATCTATGACTTACAAGACTTAAGGCGTATCGAGACACGTTTGTGCATAATACTAACTTAGATTCCAACTTGTGTAATCGTGAGTAAGTTTCCAATCACAATACACGAGCATAACACAATTATAACTCTGTATCTGTGAATGCGTCATACATTATTGACGCAGTTTCGTTATTTATGACTCCGGTGAGCTGTCTCGTAATTGGCATTAGGGATGCAGTGCAGCTTAGTAAAAACGACTAATCATAAAACGTTTTAAACCAGATCTTTTGATTTCAAAGAAAAAACATACCTATTGGATTTTTTACTCTTTAACAGTAAGATTTCAAACGAACATGAATATTTTGAATAGCACTTTGAACTTGGTATGTTATTAATATTTGAATTAAAATAATTTTATTACAAACCGGCGGTGGAGAAAATCAGTAACCTAATAATATTAATAACTTATATTATCATAACCAAAGTAATTCAAATATTTATTTATCTCTTTTAACTCCTACTCAGTTTTCTAATAGACTAACACCTGAACATAAATAGCGATTATGGAACTCCTGCGCAACGTCGCGCCAAGGATACGCGCGCCACACCCACCAGGAAGCGAGCGTGTGTGTGTGCGAGTAAATTGTGCCCTAATTGAGGATGTAGGCTCTGGCGACAAATTGAAGCCGTTAAATTAAATTAAACGCATTATAATACCAATTTTATTACAAGTGTTTTAGTAAAAATAAACTACTTTGTGCGGGTGGTTTTTGGGATTCCACTTTTATCGTCATTACTTCATTTATCAACAAAGAAAGGTATTGCAATTGCATTGTTGCTTTTAAGGAAATAAAATATTTAATAAATTTGCAATGGTTACCGCCATGATTCCCCCTCAGATTGCCACATGACATAGGGAAAACATTACATTGATTGATAATGGTAACATGAATGAAAAAGTAACAATAGTATTAATTTACATATTTAAATGAAATTGAGATACTTTAATCCTTCATTGACCCTAAAAAATATACCGTTTACTTCACCATCATCATTCTGCTGAAAGACGTTCAATGTCTGCCACAAGGACCGGTCGGTGGATTCCAACCACTTGACCGCCACTGACGGCTTTGGCCGTCAACTGAAAGTAGTGCTAATGAAGCCACGACGGCTACAGCAGTCGTAAGTTTAACAAAAAAAGAGACTTGTTTAGTATCAATTAAGTCGTAATTTGCTTAGCACAGCATTTTCTATTCGACGGTCACTCACATCAATTGCCCTACCCCAAACTAAGCTCTAGGCTTATACTATGGGTACTAGGTAATGATAAACATACTTATATATGCATAGAAAATAAAATACCGATGACTCAGGAACAACTACTCTTGCTCATTACACATCACACAAATATTTGCCCTGAACGGGATTCAAACCCGGGATCGTTAGCTTCGTAGGTAGCTGGGCCACTCCCAACTAGGCTAACTGCGTCGTGAAATATGTATGTAATGTATGTGATCACTTTATTATAAACACAAAAGATATAACAACTATAAATTAGACAAAAATCTTGCAGGGATGTATAAAGGCGAACTATGACGTGCTTCAATAACAAAATGCGCAATAGCAACAGCTCGACATGAACGCATTCCTTGTTTATCTCACTCCTTCCAACCGTCTTTACTTCATTTAAATGTCATTAAACAACGTACTATTTAAATCGGCTAACAAGTCCGCACGCGCCGATCTGGTCCGAATTTCCGCCTGTCATTTTTTTTCTCATTGCACGCGTCAACTCGCATGAATTAGTATTGTAATGTATGCAAATGCGCTAAAGATCTGAGGTTTTTGCTCTCAACTTAATACTAGGGACAGTCCACAATTCAATTATCATAATGGCGAAAAAGTTAAATAATATTCATGACATGTTAATTTGGTGTGAGTGTTAAAGGTGTGTAATTGAAGCTGCGCCCGCGCGGTTTGTTTACATTCCGGATTACGATGTTGGCACTACTGCTTTGCGACTGTTTATCGATCAGGCTCGCGATGAATGATTTACCGGTGGTCATTCATGTTTCGCTAATTCTGGGAACTGATGGAGTATTCAAACTTTGTCTAGGTTGGAATTGTCGGGCGAATAAGGTAGTAGTTATGCAATATAATAACACATTTCCCATACAGCACGATTTTAATACTCAGGTACTATTTAACTTCTTTTATAGTATATATTGTTATGACTTTAGTATTTTGGTCTCTTGACGACTGCATACCTATTGTTAGTTTATAGTTAGTTGTCTTGATTCTTATTTCTAAGTGCTTCGTCTCAACTGGGATAGACCAATAAAAATAACTCACGGTTTTTAGATTGTAATTCGAAAGAATAGGTCATTTTAAGAGACCCATTTCATTAATTTTGTATTTGACCCAATAGTTTTGTTTTAATATCTTTTTTTATTTAGCAGACATTTTATGGACGACATGATTGTTTTAAATTTGGGTTGGCATTTTCTAATAAATTACAACAATTAAATGATATCTAATCATAAAAAGCGATTGTAATAGTGTTTTAAGACATACTATTTCAAGCGATTTTCGCCTAACCCGTAAGATACACCTACGAGGGTTTCAAAGCAAAAACGAAAATCAAACAAAGGTTAAATATTATTTTTTCGAATTATATAAATATTTTGAAAACTTTATAATGCAGAACGGCTTTAAAACCCTATTCCTCGAAATGGTTTTCGAATTAGAGTAATTGTAAAAATATGAACAATCCCAATTCCCTAGATATTTTAACTCTATCATCAATACTTAGCCGAACTGCTTCTTTTTTCTTATCTCGTCACCGTCACTAACCACCCTTATCCATTTAAAGATTGCTATCGAGCGTCCAGCATCTTAGTAACCATAGCAACCAATTATTATAAATATGAATCCCATCGAGCCTGCAGTGGCGGGGCAGGTCTATGCTAATGCCGGCTCCCGCGTTACGTGCCCTAATAGGCCCAGTTCCAGTAATTTCCACAGGCCATTTTATTTATATCGGCAGTAAACCAAGCGCCCGCGCAGCAATCGCTTTACCGCCAGAAGAGTTATTGACGTGATATTTGCAATAGCTAGCTGGATAAAGGTTAGATATCAGTGGTCAATAATTATTTTGACTAATTTTGAAAGTTTTAAATGAAGCAGTAATAAGAAAAGAGTATTTTTTAATTTTGGAATGTAGAGGCATATTTTTTGAAGAACGGAACATTACCTAATGTACTGGAGATTTGTTGAGAAGCTCTCGTAGCGGAAGACACAGCGTGACTAAAATGATCTCCCATTAGTTCTGACATGAAACATTTTTTTTTAGAAAATAGCGGAATAAGAGCAGAAGTATAATCAGACGTCGTAGTGGGTTTTGGTGTTTGTGTTTTACCAGCAGATAAATATTTTTTGTTTTGATTAATTATGGTGATGAGAAAAGTACTGAAGAAATAATTTTGATTTAAAATATAATTAAGAAACTACACCCTTGTAACTCCATGAGTTTTATACGATAACCTTTATAACAAATCGTTTGTATTTTACTGTGTGTACAAATGAATCCGAGCCGGTTCACGTGCTCACTGTAAGTCTGGTTTTATTGTCGTACATCAAAGTTAGACCAGATGTCATGAACAAATTTAATTAACTGGTTAACTTAACTTTTTAAATAATATCTTGTTTTCTAAATGGACTATTCATCCCTCGAGCATGGTTTAATTGGACTGTGATACATTTGCAATTACCATGTTAAATAAAATTTTAATATCGTAAGTCCAAAAGAAGTGACAAGTTTAGCCTAAACTTGTCACTTAAACTAAACTAACTAAACTAACCTAAACTGTTTAGGTTAATATGACGGTATGATATTATAGGATTTAAAAGGAAGTAGGTAATATATGGATGAAACGGATTTTATTCACCATTGAGTAGATTAGTTGTAGACCAAAAAAACGTCTAAACATTGTAAACGTCATCACTATTTGCTTTAGTTATTAAAATTAAGTACCTGGACCAACTCAGGCCCTGAAACAACACTGACCATTTTGTAATCTCTTCGTTCCACATCACAGTCGACATTGAATTAAAATCACCGGTTACTTCTAAACGGAAGGGGCATTCACGAAGTGTCAGCTCGCCGGCATTGCGTACGATCTGTCCTTTCGAGCTCGGATTAAACCAGCTGACATGTCGCGGCCATATCGACTTGGATTTATTTATTTAGCAACTTGCTTGTAAGCTGGCTCCACTATCGTGTTAGATAATGTACGGGGTATTTTTAATGGAGCTGCGGTTGACCACGCGACCGCAGTTTTAATAGGGTATGTTGTGTCGTCCCCGCCCTTTGCATAACCTGACTTTTTTATCATTTGTTGGGGAAGAAAAATACATAAAAATACAGAAAAATAAATCGGGTTTGTCATGATAGTTTCATTTTTTGTTTTGGACGTTGCTGAATGCTTAATTCTTAAATTTGTTTTGTGGGGGACAATGCTAATAACTATTATCACTTGTATCTGACTTTAAAATCGCATTCTCGAAAAGGGGTTTAACAAAGGGTGGCGAAAAATCGATCCGTCAAGTGGTCATCTTCGAGAAAATTCGTTTTCAACCCGAGCGAGGCTCGGCACAAGTAATAACAAACGGATAATATTTATAAGCTGTTTTAGAATTACCATCTTTCCTGAGTGTATGTTTATTGGCATCGGTTATAAAAACCAGAGTTATTATATTCAATAGATCACCGTTTTTAATTGCCCCCATTCCGAGGTGTCAATTGTAGAAAATGTAATTCTAAATTAGACCGGCCATTTCTGATTTATTACGTTGATTTAGTTTGTTTACGGCGCAAAGTGCTAAGATCAATCAGGTATTTGGAATTGGAATATATATTTAAGTAACGGAACGGTGCTAAGATATTTTTTACCATTTAATTTTAAATATACTCTTCCCAACTTCAGTTGCAATAGGAGTCTACCAGCACATGCTTTGGTAATATTGATAAATGCTTCTGATTTTTTGGTTATTTATTTAGATGTCAAAAGATAAACTTTTTGCTTTATACCAAATGTATTTCCCGCTTTTTGTTTTATATATTAGCAAAACTATGATAGCGAGACTATTAAGTGGTGGTCGTGGTGGTGGAATGGCAAGCAATTAGCCGTAATAGTCTGCACCGGCGGTGCGCGGGCGACGCATCACTGTCAGTCTTAAAAAAATGCGTTTAATAACCTTAAGGGTAGAAGAAAGCCATGCATGAGTTATTGAAATGAAGACTTATTTGGCTCAATTAGATAGGTCCTTCTACACTCTTTTAAGTTGTATAGAGTATAGAGAGAGTTATAAAGAGCTGTATGGAAATTGGTAAAGATTACAAATATTTAATGACACGGTTAGCTTAGTTCGTGTTCGTAGTGACCGACGCTTGCGGTCCCGCGTTCAATTTCCATGAGCAAATATTTGTGAGATAAGTGCGAATATTTTTTCACTTGTGTTGCATGTCATGTGTTCTATATATATATATACATATATAAGTTTATCGTTGGTCTACTATCCATCGTTCAAGGCTTAGTAAGAGCTAAGTATGGGACTCGGTCATGTATTGTATGTGTTGAAGGGTACAACAATGCACGGGTCCAACAGTTTTATTTTTTATTTACACCGAGCCTATAGCAATGTGTCGTAGGAGCCTTGCGCCGCAGGGTAGGTATTACATAATAATTGTGCATCTTACAATAATTGTCGGCCATCTTGCCGGCGGCGGCGCCGGCGCACAGCGGAGCGTTTATTGACGAGTTTTATTAAAATAAAAAATATGGGAAGCCTTGAAATTGTTAAATAAATTGGCTATAAATTAGGATTTCAAAAGTATAAGGCCAAAATAGTTCTCAGGAATCATCAGAGTTACTGTAAGTTAATTGTTCAAGTGCGCCGTTTTTGCTAAAAGGTAAATTGTTCGATTTTGTATGCATAAAGGGTCTAAAGCTCAAGACATAGAAGTAGAATAGTGAAATGGAGTTGACACACGCTGCCATTTGAATTATTGTGGTTTATTAACACTGCAAGACTCACTTAAGATTTTAAGGTTCAGTACCCAACTGTATACCTACTTCGGTGTTTTTCTGTCTATATTTCACAGCAGTTTTTTACCTACAATATAGCATAGCCGTAGGATACAAATTCAATTATGCAGAATGGGAAGAAAAGGGAAGTGAGTCCA
Source organism: Acleris sparsana (assembly GCA_923062465.1). Lineage (NCBI taxonomy): Eukaryota > Metazoa > Arthropoda > Insecta > Lepidoptera > Tortricidae > Acleris > Acleris sparsana. The sequence goes on from OV281288.1 coordinate 753,523, forward strand.
TTGTTGATGCGCGCCATATTAGTTGCGCAGGCGCGTGAAATTATCGCGTAAACAACCAACGCCATATCGGGAGGACGCGCTGGCTGGGAATTGAGCTTTTTCCAAAGTTATTGAAGGAAGACGTATCGTTGGTTTAGTAAAAAATTCAAGGTAACATAGACGTGAGTTTATTTACTGATGCTCTCTATGTACAGTCGAGTGCAAAAATATGTATCGAAAGAATTCTCTCATCTGAAGTTATGAAGTTCTTATTACACTGGAATAAGGAGCATTGGGACATATTTTTGAGATGTTGCGTTCTCCCATATTATTTACACTTACATTTGCAAAGTCAGATTGTTGATAGAACCTTGTTGCAAAATGCCAATGATTAATTTTGATTCTTGTTTTGTTGTGACCAATCAGGATGTAAAGACAACTGGCGTATGTAGACAAGCGTCGCTTACTTCATCTCTGATTTCACCGACGAGTGTAAATAACCTGTTCCAGAGTCGTACCACTCGTACCCCACCATTTAGGTACTCTAAATCTAAATAATAACTACGAGTACGCGGTTTGAGTGACGATTGAGGAGGAAGATTAACACCCAGTTGATCAAATATACACTAATATCCCTTCAGGACATATTCTCTCCTGAGCTCCTGACTGCCTTATTAGCCACGTTATTTCGGTTATCGTTCCTGACGTAGAGACCTCGTAATGTTGTTCTCCTAGTCACTATTTTTAATTTAATGATATTGAGCTTACATTTGTTATGATTTTATTGGTGTTAGTTTTAAAATAATAATTTATTACTTAATTACCTTGTAATGTTACTTTTAAGTATTATTGTATTTTATTATGGGAAGAAATGACCTTCTGCTGGAGTTTCTTGCGGCGCTTCTTCTCCGCAATGATGGTCTTGTCCGAAGCGCTGGTAGATTCACTCTATATTACCGACGTGTAAAAGAGCCCTCATGTGGCCAATATACTGAATAAATATTTAGAATATTGAATTTTGAAACTTTGTAAACTTTTGAGCAACTGGGAGGCCAGACACGATGCGTAACGATAACGATCACAGTTTTCGAAAACTGGCACAATGTATATGTAGAATTGATGTAAGCTGACGATCTGTCGCGTCGGCTGCTTAGCGCTTATGCCATACATTTCGCCAGTATTCGAAAATCGTTTACGTTAACGTTAAGAATCTTGTCTAGGCTCCGTAGTCATAACACAGAGCCAGTTCCGCTAAATTCAGAACAAATGTAGCCTTACAGGATTATTTTGAAATATTTTTCCAATTTAAAAACCGCCCCGAGCTCACATGCGCGCTCGGCCGTCGCCGGCCATTGCCTCTGCGCAGAAAAACCGTAAAAACCGATATTGGCAGCGTAAAAACCGTTAATTACACATCTTCATTTGGCCGTGACGGTTTTTTCGCGTTCCGGAGCGATGCGCGCTGGGAACATGCGACAACCACTGATCAGTATAATTATGACCCTTCTGGAGTAATAGGTCTCTATTCTACATTGTATTTTGATTAGATATCGTAATCATATAGTTAGCGTTATGGATCCGTTTACTGTCAAGTGAATAATAGCAGCGGCTCTATTCTGCTGCGTAAAACGATATAGCTATTTGAGATGTTATCGTATTGTCAACATTACGATAGCTCTTATTTACCTAATTGGTAGTTATTAATGCTTGCTGAGTTAAATAAAAACGATGGCATGACGAAAGCTACCCAGCGTGTTTTACCCAGTGTAAGTAATAGAGTCAATATTATGGTTCCGATATACAAGCAATAGGGGCTAAAACGAAGTGGAATTACGACCGTATTTGTGTTTTCGTCGGGTGGAATCTGTCAGTCAAGCACTTAACTAAACTGGGAAATTACCGATAAATAAAAAGAAACAGTTAGTGTAGTGTACAATTTGAGGTTCTTGGTTTTTGAAATGATAGATTGTATTTTCTTACCTTTTTTAGTTTTCAAGGCATTTCAGTCATTCATCTTAATTCTGCATATTCTTGATTCAAAATGTATTAAAACCGATAGAAAGATTATTTTTTCAATATCAATATAGATCGACAACCTTGTCGTCGACTAACAGAACTCATCTGAAATAAAAACACTCATTTACCTGTAACGTAGAAAAGCAATTAAGACAAACATAACAACAATTAAAACTATCTAGCAATATATGCAGAAGAAGGGGTGATTCTTACTAAACCGTTTCGCACCATCTACGGTGGACCACAATACGTGGGGGAACAGTAGCGATGGTCAGATATGTCATACAAGGCAAGAATTAGCAGTATCTAAGATAAATAATGAAGTTTGCAAAGCTAAACATGAGTACTGAAACTATATGACCCGTACGAAAAAAAAAAAAAAAAATCATAAAAAAATAAGAAGAAAGTATACACTTTTCATCACCTAGTGCTAGTTATTTTTTTACGATGTTTTTTTTTTTTTTCATTTTTTTTTATGGCATAGAGAAGGCAACCGAGATCATAGGCCACCTGATGGTAAGTGGAAACTGTGACCCATAGATATTAGCATAAGACTGCAAATGCGTTGCCAACCCTGAGGACTAAGATGGAATGCCTCTATGCTAGTCATTACACCGGCTGTCTTATCCCCAAACCGGAACACAACAATGCGAACACTGCTGTTTGGCGGTAGGTTAATGGATAAGATGGTGGTAGCGATCCGGACGGACCCTGCACAGGGTCCTACCACCCGCAAAAAACAAACAAACAAACAAGTGGTGGTTTAAACACTTAATTTTGATGACTAATATTATTACACCAATACAGCTGTTCGAAAAGCGGGTCAATTTTAGACAAGCGAGTGCTCGAGATGACAGGCGCACGGAAGAAAGTAAATCGCTGCAAGGCAACGTCGAACCACCTTTAAAAACCCAACTGCTGTTTGGATAATGTCGTCAGTATAATCATTATAATTTACGTGGTATACTAACCATACATACAGTTCAAAGTCATTACCCTCCTCCTTCGGCAGTCCGGTAAAACTAACGATTCACCGTTACATTTTCGAATGAAACTTTTGATTGTTCGATTTTCAAAAATCGACCCGCGGATCGCTTTTGCGGCAAGATTTGTTAGCGATCCGAATGGACCCTGAATACCTTACGCGCGCACACGCTACTGCTGCCTATCACATGCTGTGCTTCATACATTTGGAAACGGAATACCATCGCATGCTGGAGACTGAGCGTCTTAATAACACGTATCGGAATAAACGAGAGATGGTGATCGCGGCGGTATACCGATTTCTTTCGCGGAACCTTTTCTCGCTCCGGCGCTTCATGCTTAACGATGATATTCGGACATTAATAGTTTTGTATCGTTTTGCTCACTTAGTTTTAGGCATGCGATTTGTCTGGTCGTTCAATTTTACGAATTGTTGATTTCTGATTAGCTGGATTGAGCTAGAGTAAACTCAGTTGAGTCGAAGACAAGTAGAAAGAACTTGAATAAATATGAATTAGTATTTACAAAGACTGCCGTTTCAAATTTAAAAAGACAAGGCACCAGTCGCGAGGCGTTCGTACAAGCCGATTATTTACGGCTTTACCAAAATTCCTATGCATAGAGTAGGTATACAAACAAAACGTAAAACCGACACACGCCATACACCTTTTTTTGCTCCGGCTTGTCTATTTATTTACGTGACGCTTCGCCACTGCAAGGCACTGTAAGAATCTTAGAATTAATAAAGTGCGGCTTACAACTATCAGTCTGTTTTAGACCACACATTGCTCTGACGCATCTCTTTTGGACCTTAAATACAGTATCTCTACCTTATTCCGATAACGAGTAGGTAACAAAACTGTAACCCGTATAATCGACGGAGGGCAGTTTTTCTAGGTTCTTTTTTCTCTTTGGACATGAAATCCAACAACATTGCAAACTATACGTAGTATGGATACTGCAGCCATTTGACCACTTTGGCCAACGTTAACATACACAAATGGAAACAGTTTTAATATAGTTTTATTCTGTGGTCTCCACTTGTACACAAAGATCGAAATAGAACCCGATCCCCATTGACTGGCCGTTGCCAGCCGGTCTCAGCCTATTAGACCGAGTGTTTCTCAATTTTTCCCGCGCATATCTGGCAGTTATTGAGCATCTGCGCACGCGGCGCTGTCCTACGCACTGCGCATGCAACGGTATTGGATAGTTAAGGGGTACTAACGGGCGGGCGGGACGCTGCGTTCCCAACGCCCGGTCACGAATGTCTTAACTTGCACGAGCTTAATTTTTTAGGTGAATTATATTCTTATAACTGCTTGATTTTTTTAGTCGCTGTTTACTTTTAAACACTTTTATTTTTAAAATTAAATGTACCTATTCTATGGATTTTCCCATACTACGTAGATAAAGTTGAACGCTTACTTTATGAAATTAACATGAAGTTTGTAAGTGAAGTTACCATGCCTTTGTGTGACTCCTCTTCCTCATTATTTCACAGCTCTGCTATAAGGCTAAAATTGCAAGCTATGTGACAAGATGCACATTCCGCATGTTCTTACGATAAAGTATTCAAAATAGGCTCCTAATTCGTTGAAATCATTTATAAACTCTCCTTTGTTGCGTTACTACGTGTGTCTTTTCACTCAACTAAACTCTCTCCACTAATTATGATCATCATACAAATCGGTGTTTTTCGTACACATAGTTACAAAACTGAAATCTAAATGAACAGCGCGTTTCGCCCGCCAGTATGTAAGCCTAACACCGACTTCTATATCAGGTCCCCAATGAAACTACGAGTTTATGTCCCCGATCGCCGATAAACCTAAAACGTTGAGGCGTTGAGAGCGCGATAAGAAAAAAACACCGGCAGGTTCCACCGGCCACCAGCACCAATAACGTAAACATTAATTTATAGGTTTGGTTTCTTTTTTTATATAAAAAGGTATCGTACATTTGATATTTTGCCCGCTTCTGTGACTGAAGAGTTCGATTAGGGGTACCCTAGTTTATCGCAAACCCGAAGTTTTGTTTCCTAGCCGTTTCATTTTTCCGAAAATTTGTTAGTCGTTAAACTTATCAAAATGAAGTTATTCCTACAGAACCTTTGCAGGTGTGTTTAATTGCAATTCAGAAAAGTTAATCAGTTTCAGAAAAAAAAAATCTAACTAAAGAAAATTCGGATACACAAAACGGTTAGTAGGTAACTGAACGTAGACCTAATATGTAACGTAGATTAGGATTGTCCCAAGTAATGACCGCTAGTTATGAGTATATTTGCAGCATACAAAGTATGTTTCATTTTGATCGATCACTTAGGTAGTAAAAAACAATCGTCTATTTATAACCTAAGATTACCTACTTTTTTTTTGCTTTACCGTTCATCTACATAGCTTCCTCATTATGTGGTCGAACAATGACACTACTACTCTTTAAGACCGAAGTGGCTGAGGTGCTCTGAACAAGCGAATTCTTTAAAAAAAGCGAGATGGAAATCCTGCATACATTGATGTAATCTCAACCAATAGAGTCTACAGTAAGCTTTAAGCCTATCCTCATACTAATTTTGTACTATCAGTACTAGATAAGAGAATAAACATTCATAACATTCATATTCATCCCCTGAGTATTTACCATTTCTTATAGGAAATCAAACACGGGACCGCTAGCTTCACAAGCACGGTCACTACCACTAAGCCATCCGGAGTGGTTGCAGTCAAAATCATAAGTAATGACAAAATACTTACTTAACCCTAAACGTCTCCCGAAACGGGGGCGCAGCGACACGGTTAAAACCTGATTGTTAAACCGTACAGATATGGCGGTCGTAATTAATTATCTATATCTACAACCAGCCTCAAATTCTACCATATCCATTTGATCATAGACGTGCTTTTCCTTTGCAAAGAACTAACCATTAATGTTATCAGTGGTTTTGCGAAGGTCGTCGTGTGAGGGGGTGGCGGGTCAGGGGGGGGACTAGTTATAATTAGCACTAGGAAGCATGCCTCAAGAGCCGAGATCGAGCCACAATACTGCGCCAGTCGCCGAGAAGACAGGTTATTTCGAAATGTATTTAGAGACGTCGGAATGTTACTAAGATACTGGTAGTCTTGATGTGGAGGTTGTTTTTCTGAGATTAGTTTATAAATGTGATCATATTGTATGGTTAATATTAATGGTACGATTACACGGAGTAAGGTTATGTTGAAGCCGAAATTTTTATTAGTTGGTATGGATACGAATATACTGGAATTACTAGAAAGCCTAGATTGCGTTGCGGGTGGTAGGACCTTGTGCAGGGTCCGTCCGGATCGCTAGCACCATCTTATCCATTAACCTACCGCCACACAGCAGTGTTCGCATTGTTGGGGTCCGGTTTGGGGATAAGACAGCCGGTGTAATGACTAGCATAGAGGCATTCCATCTTGTGAATGCGAATATCTATGGGTCACAGTTTCCACTTACCATCAGGTGGCTTGTGTGCTCGTTTGCTTTCCATATGACATTAAAAAAAATGCTGGTGATTGAAGAAATCAAAACAATTTGTACCTACAAAATCTGTATATTATGATATTGCAATTTTTTACCCATCTTGCTTCTGAAATTCACTATATTGTTGCCGTTGTAACAGTTCTTACTGTAAAGTGATTAAGAATTACTTTAACGTCAACAATGCTTACGATATGGGGAAGTTTAAAAATTGATACAAAGTCCCACATATACTGGAGACTGTTCCTTTCAGAGCTGACTGCAGCTTTTAGGCACCTGTCCCTCCACCAATGATGAGTAGAGGGAAACGAGTAGGGCCAGCGCTTAATTGTCTATATAATAATATATATCTCTTTTACTGACACGGGATCCATATTTTTTGTTTCGACAAACCAGCGGAAAGGGTTCTTACCAGTAAGCAGTGTGAACAGCCAGCGATCAACTATTAATATGTGTCTCTCACGGACTCCATATCTTTTGTTCATTTCTTGAGCGAATAAAGAGTCGATAGCTTATCGCGTTCTCGCCGTAAGTGGGACAAGTGCCTTAAAAGAACAAACTGATTTTCATTAAATCTGGCTAGGAACCACCCTACTTAAAGTAGCTTTGCATAAAAAAAAACAAAATAATCGAACAATACGACGCCACACAAACACGTTCAACAACCCTTTTGTTTGCGCCGGAGGTTTAAACTACACTCTCCTGTATTTTTTTACATATTTAATGATTTCTATAGTCCCTAGGATGCATTTTGATTCAACCCGGTTATGGAGTCCATAATCATTTTATCCTACTTTATTCCACTCGGCCTTGAACTACATAATTCACACAATGTAGAATAGAGCGCCATGTACTCTACAATACTGTTCAATGTTCGCTATTAACTTCAAAAGGACATTTTTCTAATGTAACTGGACGTTGACCCACTAACTACCGCACTCACAGATGTCAATTAAATTTAATGCTTGTTTAGTGACGTGTTGTCTTATTCTATTCCTATAGCAAAAAAGAGACAGGAGCAACTTTAATCAAGCATTAAATGTAATTGACGTCTCTGAGTGCGGTAGTAAGCTAGAGACGTGGGTTCAAATTCCTTAAGAAGCAAGTTGAGGAATACAAGTGCTTAAGTGTATACCTGCCTCAGGTACAAAGTAATATTTTACCTCTTGTTTCGTTCTAAATTAACCATAATGCCTACCTTGACATCAAATATCAAAAGCTCAACACGTGAAACCAGGTCAGTGTTAACAAACAAACAAACGCTACCCCTAATTGTAAGTTAAACAAAAATAAAACTACCCCCAACTACAACCATCCTTTGTCACCATTAACATAATCAAGCTAACGCCGCATTATTCACCTAAGCCCATTACGTACCACAACATAACATAATATAAACAAATTGCTACGTAACACGCTAATATTATCATATCATAAATAATAACTGCCCTAATTATTGGGCGGGATGGACAGACAGACAGACAGACGCATGAATTAGCGAAAAAACGCGACCTACCGCAAGAGAATGAATAATATGCAAAGTATGGAAACAAACCTCGGTCCTTAACCCGGGCGTAATACATAATAATGCCGGGTTAGGCTGCGGCGCGGCGCGCGCGGGGCGGGGAGCGTGGACGTTATAAAAACTGGTGGTAATTAAGTTTAATAAAGCGAGTTTTATTTAAAAATAAATTGCATAGAACTTATGCAAATTTAAATATGGGTAATTGCATCGGAAAGGCGTATTATGATATTTTAAAAGAACGAATAATATTCAAAATAACGTTGCACACAAGTTTACAAACTGGTTTTTTAATGATATATGTATCATAACTCTTTTTCATCATAAGCGTATTGTATTACAATGTAAAAAAAACGCTACTAACTCAGCAAATATACTTCTTTGAACGTTGTCATAAGATTTAATTAACAGCTGAATAAAACTGCACGCATTTTTAACCTTCCTAATAAAAACGTAGTAAATCTATGCATTATATAGCATACTAACCAACATGGGTCAAGATACCCGAAATAAACGTTTTTTGAATTTGAATTTGAATTATAAACACCATGGCACACAGGCTAACCTAATCTTTCCTGTTTACTGAATCGCCACCGCTACCGCTCCCGCTCCCCGCTCCCGCACCCCGCTCCACCTGCGGCCACAACCTGCAGCTTCTCACGCCGCCGAGCGGGCACCTCGAATTATTAATAATTAATGACAATATCTGCGCGTGCGCCACATGCTAATTGCTAAATCGAGCACCGACTACCGCCGCTGAAAAAATAGACAAGCCACACAAGAATTGGACTGACAAAGGTTCCGTACGTTAAATTTAAATAATTCTAGGTCTTTTTTAGGATGAGTTTGTAAAGACGTTATTGAACTAGCTATCCTGAACTTTATCACCATTTGCATATTAATATTATGTGTGTTTTTTGTAAAGACTTAGGAAAATAGATGTTGAAAAGGTTTGTATACATATTTCTATATTGCTTCATGTCATGAATCTGACTAATTTCCTAGTGATGATTCGTAATCGTGAGTGACACGACTCACAGCAAACTATCAGTATACGTTTCTCCAAAGACTATTACAAGACATGTCTATAGATCCTTCTATAAAAAAATGAATAAAAAGTACTCTAAAACCTTTGATGCTAATGAGATTAAAAAAACATTAATTGCCAAAATTTGATTTTCAAAACAACATTTTTTCACTGTATTGATATATTATTTAAATGTTAATTTTTAATATTGTAATATTCTTCTCGACAGTCAAAGGGTCCACCCCTTTAAAAACGCAAGCAACAAACTGCCACACTATTAACTACAAAATACAGTTATTCAAACCAAACCCCGCGGAACCCTAAAAATCTCCACAATTAACCGCAAATAATGCAAAGAATTTATTAGAATTACAAATTGCGCACACGCCGGCGCGAATAAATAATTTGATATTATGCAAAACGAGCGACCTTGACATAGAGCCATAAATAAGAATATCTTACCACTCATACATATGGACAGCACACTCGAATATGGTAAGTACCGGCTTATGAATTTTTATTTTAAACTCGAAATGTTCATTACTAAAACAAATAACGAGGTACAGGCTGATTCTGTTCGGAATGCTGCGGGATTGAAACTTCACCGTTTAAAAAGGTTAAAAGTAAACTATATGTTGAGCCCGTGGCTTTGGTCGCACACTTTTTGCTTGAGTTTCTGCATTTATGTTGAAAACCAGTTTAAGATTTTTAAATATGTTTTTGTAGTGACACTAAAAAAGCTTGTGGCAAAGTGAACAAAAAGTATGTTACCATAATGAAATTGGGAGCTTTTACCAACTGCTGGTTTATGATGACAGTTTTGTCGGAGCTTGAGATTGTGACCAATCATGCACGCCCAACTCCGATAGCGGCGGATAGGCAGCTGATCCAACTCATACTGCGTACTCGGGTTAGAGTTCCCAGAGTAAACTCTTTGTCTTCATCAGCCCTTTATTCCACAAACAATGTGGCCTCCCTACCTTTAGGGCGTAGCAAATTTTCAGTCCATATGGATTTTCTTGTCTTGAAGCACTGCGGTGTTTGGGGCGAGAAGATAGTGCGTAGCTTACCGAACGCTGCCCAGCAGCAGCAGCAGCGGCTGGCCACTAGGTGGACTGACGATCTGATAAAGGTCGCGGGAAACCGATCGCTGTGGAAAACCTTAGGGAAGGCCTTTGTCTAGCAGTGGCCGTCTTGCGGCTGATGATGATGATGGATCTTATAGTTATTCTGAGCATAACCCACATAATAATATAACGAAAGGATTTTTAATGTCATCACCACGTTAGGGCCTCAAACACGTAATCAAATCTGCCTCATAACACGTGAAAAGCTAGTTTTTACTATTGGTAATGGGCACCGGCTCACCTTGGGCGCCAAATGCCTGCGCCCACGCGTGACGTCACGTAGAACAATGCTCACGCGCATGGCGCAACCTCACACCTATAACATCTCTATTTTAGTCAGCTGTAGGCGTCAATGTACAATTTCTTTATCAGATTGATACCAGTGACAGTTTGGTAACGCTATGCAGTGGGTATGAGATTGTCTAAAGTGCAGAGGCGATTGGAGAACAAAAAAAGAAAAGATTCTTATAAAAGATCCTCCGGAAAAATCAATCATAAAAGTATGAAGTTCTAGAATGCATGAAATCTCAGTAGTTCGACAGCTTGTCAACCAATAACTCCATGTTGAGCAGTCACGAACGTTACGGTTGTATATAATGTAACAAATATAAATACTGACGGCAATGAGCATCAATTTTGCCGTTTGACACGAAACCCTAAAATTAGCTACGCAGAGGTGCAATGATAGCCTAAAGTTGACATAACGCTCTTGGACATGAACCGGTCAAATAAACGAATGCGGTTTCACGTTTTAAGACACCCTGTACTCATCAGACCTCAAGACCGCTACAATGAACAGACGAACGTCCACTAAACCGGTGAATAACTATCGCTTGATATTAATATTTATAGGGCCGCCGCACATTTGAATAGATCGCGATAGCGGCGGCGCGTGGACTTATTGCAATTTGTTCTCGCAATTAGCTTATCAAACGTGTGAACTCTGAATGCTGTTGTTATTGAAATTCATTAAAAGAAGTTATATTACATATTAAACACCAAATTAGTTCAGGCTTTTTTGTTGAATGGGTGTGCATTTGATTAACTCCCCTTGGTGGACAAAGATTTGTTGACGATGATGAGCTCACAAAAGATGCCTAATCACCCTATATTTAAATAGGTTCAGATTGTATTTATGTATTTGGAAATACAGACAAATGTATTACATAAAAACAAACAACACCCTGTGATAAAAACAAATGAATATATAGTTTATTTGACACACATTTAATAGTATTTAATAGTATATATTTTTTAAATTACACTATTTATTCCTTTAGCGTGCCGTGCGTCTGTCACACTCGGAGCTGGCTAAAAATCAGCGCTGCAGGTACTTAAGACCTCAGCATTATGCTACTTAGACAGATTACAGCATTACTTTTTTCTGTGCGTCTTGTGTGTGTAGTGAATACATGTATTTTACTTTATTTTCTTTTACATTTGGACACATTTGTACAAAGTTAATGTTCATTAAAATAATAAAAAAGTGCCTTATTATTTATTTATTTATTTTATAACTAGTACTGAAAACTAATTAATATGTGTGTGGCCCTTCGATCGTTGGCGCCGACATAGTTAGTAATATAGATAGCTCGGCAGACAATATAAGCAGAACACTGTACAGCCACTGACTTTTATTGTTATGCCAGTATGGAACCCTGTTGCATAACGTTAATCGTTAATTTTGGCGTAATTTCTTTCAAGTGGCTTGACGCTGTCATTGTGATAGGGTTCCATAGTGGCTCGTGGTTTGGTTTGTTAACACATTTTTAGGTTCCTAAGCAAATGGAGAATAACAATGTTTGAATTTCTTCGTTACTATACTTAGAAAGTTGGTATAACATCTTAGTACTTTGCGATTGAAAAATACTCTTCATACGTAATATCAAATTTCTCTTTGTCTTGTTATTTTTGTATTTATATAATGTAATTTTGTATTGTGGAGAATAAATGTCTCTTTATTTTTCAAAGAACTCACTTTTAATTTTGTCCAGATTAAGACCCTAACAATTTCCATTGACAAAGACGCCCCAAGCTTGAATAAGCTCAAAGTTCAAATTAAGTCTTACATAATCAGATTACGGGCTCTTGTAAGCTCGATGAATGGTCCAGTGACGTCACAGGTGCATGCAGGCACCCATTGACGAGATGTTATCATGGACAGAGCACGGACAATCAACAGAGTAATCATTGATGTTTTATCTCTCTCACACTTCAAATTATTTGGCCAGTGACATCTTAAAATGAAGTTTTAATATAGTAAGATCAAAAGGATCCTGGCATTTATATAATCTTTCTTGAGTATCTATTTATTTCCCTAATTATTATCTTTTTCAATTCTTAATGGAAGATAACGCTTGTATGGAAACTCTTGGTTGCATTGCGTTGCGTGCCTGTCAGGCTTGCTTCGTCAACTTTGCTCTCGCAAAAACCAATAAACAATCCTTACTGCGTTGTTTCTGTTTCTTTCCAATGTTTTTTCCCTCCAATGATCCTCACATCATTAGAATCGTCAACCGCCATTGATTCATCGCAACAAACGCGACACTTTTTATAATAAATCTGTACGCGGCTCATATCCCGGCGTCGCTCCTAATACGGCATAAAAACTGGTCGGATAATAACGTCTGCGGCTTTGTGAGGCACGTACGCGCATCCTTCCTTTTGTCCACTCCGGCGCAGCGAGGAAGCCCTCGGTATATCACGGGGAGTTTGCTGAGTTATGTTTTAGTGCTTCATGCAGTCATATGTTAGGTGCTGACTGCAGATGCAAATCTATATCATAAAATAACTTTTTTAATCTAGTACATTTAAGGATTAAGCAAGAAACATTACTAGTCAATAAAATTATTTGCGTTTGTTTCTATCACATTAATAACACTTCATCCAACGCTGTTGAAAAATATGAGAGAAATAAGCAACAAAGTAACAAATGCGAGTCGTGATCTCTGTTAACTTGAGCTTGATCCTCTAAGCCTTATTTTATAACGTCACCAGTTACCACTGACTCAATAACATTGTAAAAAAAGCAACAAAAAACGAAAACATAACCATGTTTATGATTAAGGAAACGGCCGATTGCAATCGGACTTCATCCACTAACCTTTAAACGGGTTCCAAACAAAACAAGCAAAAAGCAAAACAATCTCATACATGACGGACAAATCTGAACTTACATAACACAATCAGCCACTCGTTTATTTCTAAACGGTGCGGACAAATCCTTCTGTCACAAATTCACAGACAAGCATAACATTACAGATGAAATAAACTTTAAAATTAATAGTGTACGACTCAAAGTAGTAAATAATGATGATAATGATAAATTGGTTGAAGCAGTGGGATCCGATTAGAGTGGAAACGATAATGCAGGATCCGCTGACAATGCTATCGGCGCATCAACTGTTCGAACAGTACATTGTGTGCCAGATAGAGCAGATTAGACGTGCGTCACGGCATGCGACTTCCTCAAATTAAAGAAAACCACATTAAGATGATGTGATTATTTTATGGATACTTCTGAAATACGGCACATGCTGAGCTGAGTCCCATTTCAATTCTACATTGTTTTTAATTAGTTCAAGTAAGTCGTGCATTGTTTAAATCGCATTTGACATTGAATGAAAATGTAGTATCAAAACAAAGTAAGTTGGGATTAGGAAATATAACGTTGCTCTTAAAAGCTGGTATATGGTAAAGCTTAGCACAATACCATTTTACATTAATTTCATTTCATTTCAACTTGGGTGGCTTTGATTAGTTAGTTAAAGAATTGGTTGCAATTTCTTGAAGTATGCATTTTATCCGAAAATATTAAAAACTTTTCAAAAACAATTTCTAATCATTTTTCAAAATTAAAGCAATTCTTAGTTTCCCTGAAGCAGGAACACCTGCTGGAGGTCACGCCCGCAAGGTCATGACCCGCCATCAGATAAGGAGCGTCCCAAACCGTGGGAGCTTTTGAATCGCCACGCATAAATTCCCTTACATAATTGTGGTAATTAAGACAAGAACGGAAACAGAGATTCTATGACAACTTGATTTGTTGATGACAACTCTAATGTTACAAGTTGGCCAAGGGGTCATTAAATTTTTAGACTATTAGATTACGATTTCCGAAAAACAGCCTACGTGGTAAACTTAAATATATGATTCGTTAGAAGGATAGCAGGTTCCGTTAAGGTATTGGTATGTACAACAACTTAGTTAATTCTAGACACCCTTTCACTAACATACACTGAAAAGTTTTGGTCTGACATGTTCATCATATTTATCGCTCTCCAGTCATGTGTGCGAGTGCCCATGGATGTTTACCAGGATTTGTTGAATATTTTCCAATCTAGAAGGTTTTTTTAATGATAATTTCTGAGGTTGTTTTTTAAACTATTTAGTTTCAGGGTCAACCAGTCATTTTCTATATTCAATGTGACAGTTTAGTTTAAAAGGTTTTACTGCAAAGACCTTCTACTGCCTCGGCGGTAATCAATCGTGGGTATATAGAGGTTGTCCGCGCCACGGTTATTAAACATGACATAATTGTTATTTATCACAGTTGCAAACTAGTAGCTATCGATTCAAAGGTCATTTAACGTTCCAATATATAGCTTATGTTACAAATCCACTTATACATCATTATTTCTAAAATTTAAAATCATTTTCATCACAATTTTGATCGTTACAGTACAATAAGAATTTCCAATTACTTATTTCGATAGTGACTTAAATGTGAGGTATTAAAAAGTCGGTACCTACTTTCCCTCTGGCTTATAGAGCTGATGAAAAGATAAGTTTTGCATTACAGACCATTCTTGACTTACCATCACCTTATCAATTTTACAATTCAAAACCAACATTACACTCCGAAAGACACCATAAAAATCACTTTTTATTTTTTCCACTGGTATTCTTATCGCACGTATATCTCGCTAGGTATCTTTAATGCCGCTGTATTGTTTTAATCGTTTCCCACGTGCGCCAGCGCAGTAGGAACGACCTCAGTCGCGGTTGGATCATCGCGTTGTCAGAACTGATCGTGATTGATATGTTAATATTTGGGATTATATTTTTATTCACCTGTAAAACTAAGAAATTATATCAACTTTAAACATCTGCTTTCATGTTACAGATTATTATATTACACTAATGAGATCTATTTAATAGTGAAGTCCATACGATCTCTGTCCTCTTTATCTTTCTTCATATGACTTTTAGTCTCTCATTTTGTATTGCTATATTTTTTGGTGTAATGATAAATTAGGTCGTTGATTGTTCTTTGCAAAAAAAACTATATTAAAGCAATAGCGTTATCGTAAAAGATAATAAAGACATATTTTTCGAACCCGCACAACGAGTTACGGTAGCGTACGGGGCGTCCTTGTGCCGACCCAAGGCGCTTCCTCGGTCGAACAAAGAGTGATCAACGATAGGAGCTTCCTACTAGCGCGGAAACGTCGGCCTACTGTGACGTGGCGGACGTTAGCGACGGATTTTGATAAGGCAAAGTGTTGTAGTACCAAATATACAAATAGATAGGCTACTTACTTAGGCGTAATGATAAAGCCACACAACAATAAACAACAACAAACAAATTTTATAATCTCACGCATGCAAAGGCAAAATTGGTCTGATTAGTTTATCATTTTCTTTATTGATTGCTGAGCGTTTTGGAGAGTTACTTCAAGTAAGGGATCCGGCGGTAGGACCTTATGCAGGGTCCGTCCGGATCGCTACCACCATCTTATACGTTACATTAACCTGCCGCCAAACAGCAGTGTTCGCATTGTTGTTCCGATTTGGGGATAAGACAGCTGGTGTAATGACTAGCATAGAGGCATTCCATCTTAGTCCTCAGTGTTGGCAACGCATTTGCAGTCTTAGGCTTGCAGTCTTGTGAATGCGAATGTCATCATGATCAGGTGGCCTGTGTGCTCGTTTGCCTTCTATGCCATAATATATATATATATATATATATATATATACCTCCATGTAGGCCGGTACATCGATAAACTCGACAAATATACAACTTTGAAAGGAAAAACTACCGAATAACGAATTCCAGACAGTTCGCCGCAGACCTGGGATCAATCTAGGGAAACTGCCGTAGTTATTCTTATTTGTTAACGACTGTTCGCTCGTCTTCCCCAAGTATTAGCGATAAAAAGAGTCCAAGTGTATGGTTTAAAGACGCCAAACCCTTTTCAGAAAGGGTAACTACTATGTCACAATCTCAACGCGTCCGAGTATCAGTGTTAAAGGGTCAAAAATAATCATCAACATATACAAGCACCTGATTCGACTGAGAATTAAACTCGTGGCTAGCATCCTCACCCAATACTACAGCCACTGAGCCCACTGGCCAAGAGTAATCAATTACAAGACCGGTAGCCGCTGCCACTTAAGCTAAGTTACACGTGGCCTGGTTTTTTGACGGGTCCTGTCAACCTGTGGAAAGCTTGCTCCGCGCCGCCATGCCTCTCTACTTATTTCATTGTCTGTAGAATCTTACAGTGCGAGTATGTTTATGACTTCCTTGTTTAATTAAACCTCTTACACAAAAAAACGTAAAGCGTATATTGAGTATCTGTTTTTGGTATTTATTGTAGTGCCAAAAATAATAAACCCAGACGCAGTTTTTTTTTAAGAAAACTAGTTTAATCCGGATACTTGTTAGCTAGGTTTTATGAATCGTTTGGTTCGTGTTAGAGATATAAGCTCTGAAAGATGGGGTCACCATTATAATATCTGTGGCGTTATTATGATATATTATGTAATGCAGTTCAGCTTACGCTGTGAGAAAAGGACAGAGCTATATAACTGCTATAACTCTATCCTTTACGCTCACCGTAACATGAACTGCATAGATATGTCACAATTACCCCCTGCGGTATGACAATGTTATAGTTATCTTATGATTTCGCCTTCCAAGACTTCATTGGGTAGTACCTACATTTAACTTAATCTCTTTCCTGATGGTTTATCTCCTCTTGGTCACTTTACTTCTTTTTATCTTAGCCTTAGTTGCACACATACTCTTGAATGGTATGCAGTTGATATAATAATAACCGTGTTTTATGGTCGGTAACCATAAGGTTCAAAATTAAAGAATTTCTAGTTTCACTCTCGCATTCTTTTGCCAATTGGAGTGTCCAGTAGATAAAAAAACAAATGTAAAAGTTATGCGGTGACTATGACAACGTAAATCTTTTAATTACTTACCTCCAAGAGTATGTGGGTGTAACGAATGGTAGCCATATAACAACCATTATTAGACTTATTACCGAAATGGCTGTGCACAAAAAAATCTAATTACCCTTCGATTACTGCAATTATTGGAAACTTTTGCCAAAACGTTGCAAACTTTAGATACTAATTTCCAAACTCGTCGGACAGTCACTGACTAACAAATTGCCAAGCACAATGAATTAAATAAAGATTTGACTGCATAAGGTGTTCTTGGTACTGAATACGAATAAACTACAGATATTTTTAACTGTCTGTTTCCGGTTTGAAATAAAATGTTTGTTCAGTTAACGGCAGGTCACGATTTTTTAAATGGACGTAATTGATGGTGTTAGTGTTAGCAATTTCACTTGATGGAGGCAATTTGTGGTATTAATTCAGAAATTTCTTTTTTATTTATTTGTGCGAATACGTTTGTGGATAACATTTGTACAAGTGATTTTATGTTTAGTTATAGGTTTTAAAATACTTTCTGGAATATTTTAACGACTGTGAAACAAAAGAGTGGCGTGAAATTTTTTACTTATGAAATCTTGATATTAATTTTTTGTGGATTAAATTTTATATTTCTTTACACTTCTATGAGAAACTCACGAACAGAAGTAAATCAGGGGTTATATTATTGTACTCGGGTAACCTTACTGCGTTTGACAAGATATCGTATTGTGAACGTTATAATAGCTCTTATTTACATGCCAGTAATGGTAGCACAGTAAAGAAGTCGGAAAAAGGTCTAGTTTACACATTTTTTCTGCTTTTTACGATAAAACAACGGTGAGTCTTTATCTGACGCGTCAGTGCGTTACCATTTTTTTTTGTATTCGCGGACATAAAGGAGCTTCACTTTTTTAAAGCTGAAAGTACAATTCCATTTTTTTATCATTATAACTAATATCCCACATTGTCCACCCTTTGAAAGCATCGTAAAGCCCACGGCAGCTCAAACGACATCACACTTACTTGGAAAATGTGACACAACTCAAAACACGACACTGTTCCATTTAACACCACAACCCTTTGAAGTTAAGATAGAAATTGGTATAGAATTTCCGTTTGAGTTATGTTGTTTTATTCAGAGAAGATATATGTCAGTAATCCGGTCATCAATCCTGGTGCACAATAGCATTACCCTCTTTTGCAGTTTACCCTGTGCTCTGGTCTTACCCGAGGAGCCATGATCATGCGTTGCTAAATGGACATCTATATAAAAAGACGCGTCTGCTCGTCCATCAGTTTTCAATACAAAGTCCTAGAGCGACTAAGTAATCATTGGTGCAAATATGTATAGACGGTCTGAGTTCGAGGATAGACTTTTCATATCACAAGCTCATAATAATCACGAGAAGCATCATCGAGCATCTAAAATGGGACTAATTAGCGTTTTGGTTCAGTCGAGTTTATAAATATGTGTACACTTAAGTATCTTGTCTATTTAATGTCATGTTTAAACTGCCATATATGAATTTTCACAGTGGTTCAAGTGACAAGGTACTTAAGTGTACACATGAACTCGAATCTACTTGGGTATACCTATTCAATTTGTGCTGTTACGTACTTGCAATGAACATCTCTCATGACCACATAAAAAAAAACAGCTAGACATTTAAACAAGTTGAACATTTTTATATTATTAACATTATAATCCAACCTAGTATCTTTCCTTCATTTTTGTAACACAATCAACATTCTAGTTTGCAGTCTGCAGGAGCACTAAAATGCTAGACGCTGACGAAATAGGGCTACTCTTAACTTTGCTTTTGCAAAAAAAAAACTACCGTATCCAAAATTCTGGCGTCCCACCCTAGCCCCTCATATTTAAACCCTTAACAATGCGCGCACGTCATAACAGCCATCGATCAACCTCTGATCAACCACCCTCCGGCCCTAATAAAGACCTAGCCCATCTTCCACAAAGGGTGTCCAAAGTGCGCTTACACGGAGTTTATTGAGCAATATTGCCTGTCGACGTCTACTGCAACTGTTAAAAAATTGCTCGTGAAAGTGCTACTTAAGAGACGTTTTGGAGCTCCCACAGACTCCAATCCAAATCCAAGAAAGTTTATGAACACAAAAAACAATCAAAATTTTTGTCTGCATTCTACGCGGTCACAAAATGATAGAGGCTGATAGAAAAGATATTTTTTTCTTACAGAGCAAAAGGACAATTTAATACATTACGGACATTGTAGCCACTTTACACTTATAGAGTCATAACATAACATACTTGACTTCTAAGCCAGTTTCGCAGCTCGTACAATGTTTGCAATATGGAATATTCTATCGTCCATTTAGTGAGGGTATTTAACCTTCCCAAATACCTCTCTATCAACCTCGTCATGTGCACCTATTACTTCAAACACCACTGGTTTACATCCATTAGAAGAATGGTACTGGTTTGGTTACCACACAGCGCAAGTGTCAGAATATGGGTCATCAAAACCTGTCCCAGATTACGTGCCTTGTGCCATTGCGCACCACGCAAGCACACAGACTACTAGCAGTATGCTAACCATGATCGAGAGCAACTAATGTGTGCTCATGACAAAAATTGAAGGGAAAAAAAATATCACTGGAAGACACTAAGGTATTTTTATAGCACGAGGAAGATCGACACAAGAAAGTCTTTAAAAGAAAATCTTAGGGGTTTAATGTGCAACTTTGAGGCTTCTGTCATTTAGATAGATATGAAAGGGTGGTTATTTTAATTACAGCTATAAAACGTGAATTCTAATGAAGAGTATAAATCAAATCACAAGAATACTAAGGTAATATTGACGATTTTGCGGGTGGTAGGACCTTGTGCAGGGTCCGTTCGGATCGCTAACACCATCTTTTCCATTTACCTACCTCCGAACAGCAGTGTTCGCATTGTTGTGTTCCGGTTTGGGGATAAGACAGCCGGTGTAATGACTAGCATAGAGGCATCCCATCTTAGTTCTCAGGGTTGGCGACGCATTTGCAGTCTTAGGCTTGCAGTCTTGTGAATGCGAATGTCTAAGGTATGGGTCACAGTTTCCACTTACCATCAGGTGGCCTGTGTGCTCGATTGCCTTGACTATGCCATAAAAAAAAGATTGTGAATGTTCTGAATTGACTTAGAAATAAAAATGCACCAAGTAGCTAAAGCCAAAGATAAAGTAACAGATCTGCACCAAGCAACCAAAGATTGCAAAAGTAATCTACGGTTACTATCAACATTAAATAATAAAACGTAAATATCTGGCTGTCCACGGACAATAAGTCAGGTCCCGAGACAGGTCCGCGGACTTATCGCGCGATCTGTCGCGCCATCGTCGCAAGGTCGACTGGACTGGTTGGATAACGTAATGGTCCAGATAAGTTTGGTTTAGTGCGTTGAAACGTTGAAATAAGATCTTATTTTCTAATGTAGTGCCAACAAGAGGCTATTCCGGCCTACTAATAAAAAGCAACTGCATTGTTGGATTGCGAGATCTACGAGGAGTTCTATGTGAAAGGATGATAAGAGGAAGATATATGTGAGTCAACCCTGAGACCTGTTGTGACATTACAATTTAAATGTTCTAGGGTTTGAAATTGCAATTTATAGTACAGTAGTATTGTAATGTCATATTAATTGGGAACGGGAATGATGCTTCTTTAAAAATACTGCCCTGTGACTTAGGACCGGATGAATAAACCAATCTTGAGTAAGTAAAATGTCCGTTGTAAGTCACGTCAAAGTGTTTAATCACAAAATCCTGTAATTTTCAAGTGTTTTGAAACGTATACACAACCAAGAAACTCCTTTACCACTTTTCTACTCTGTATGAAGTTACGTTCAAAACTGGCAAAGGATATTTTGTTTGACTCTACGTCTTAGCCGAGATCAGTTTAAGAATACAGCCCTTATTAAACAGATCTTGATTAAAAGGTCTCTTTTAAGATACGTACAATGAGGAAAACCTAAAGACATACCAATATGTTTTATTGACATTTTTACAAAAGCGAAAATCATCCGCCTCTTTCAGTTTCCCATAATGACCGTCAAATTCATAGAAAAATGGCATTTTGGTTGCTCTCGACAAGGTGCATTCGGCGAAGTATCCAGACGGTTTTCGACAGTTGTTTACGTTAGCGTTATGGATATTGTCTATGTTCGATAACGCAACTGAACAGGCGACTCAAGATCTTTATTAATTATGATCAAAATAAAAACCTATTCATCTCGTTTTTGTAAATCGTGAGAATATTTCCCGAAGACTTGTTTAGTCTACGAGTTATCTCTCACGCTTGCAGGCCAGACATGAACATGGGGGAATTAAACGAATCATGAAGTACATTTATTAAAAGCAGGTTTGATAGAAAACGATTACAAAATAATGTTTATAATTTACTAAAACCAGTCGAGTGCGAGTCGGACTCGCGCACCGAGGGTGCGTATTTTACATGGAACATTAGAATTAGGTTTGATGTGGTGTTTGCATACAATTTTAACATGTTCAAATGAAGTAGAACGGTCGAAAAACTATTTAAATAAATGTTTTGGGATGTCGCCGTAGGCCTGAATAAATCCCCCTTTTCAAGCAAGATATGGCGGCAATGCCAAATTTCTTGTTGCTTTATAAACTACTGTGTCAGACAGTTAGACATCGAAGTCTCAGTAAGGAACCCCTAATTACCACTATTTTCAGCTAAGGAAAGTCTCGAAGAATATATTTATCTATGTAAAGAGTACTTTCAAGTCAGCGCAATATTTTTCTTAGCATTTTCCGCATTCATAGTTCAATTTATCACCCGGTTCTTGTATGTATATACAAAGTAACTGCTGACGCAAACCAGCACTATTTTATAGGACAATATTGTAGCGTTAAGGTGTCCACGGTATTTCCGACGACATAACGTAGTTCGTTATTATCTGAAGAACGCAGACGAAGCGTAATTGTTGGGTAGTTAGGAAAGAAGATTATGGAACTAAATGCAACTGCTACTAGCCTCCAGTTTTATTATAAGTGCAATCACTGTTATAGAGCTTGCAGGAATAATTTAATCATTTAACTATTAATTCAATTGTTAACTAAAGCTACTATATTAAATCATTTATTTTTTTCTAGGGCTTTGTTTCTGTTTAGTTTTAGTCCATGTGTATCTTATTTTCTTGACAGTAATACACTCAGGAGCAAAGATACCGGGTCAGAGTGCGTTTTTCATAGCGACGAGACTATTTCGAAGCCTTAGTTCCTCGCCAGGGGTTGTTTTGAGTGAGGTTTAATGGTGGATAATGCGAGGTTCAATAGAGGAGGTCAAAAGTTCTTAAGATAACTAACTGATCGCACAATCAGTTAACAAAACAGCGGGAGAGTTTGGGTCAGCACTTGGATTTCCTTACATTATATTGCCATTTTAGATGTTTTTCTGAACATGCTCAATTCCGGCGTGCACCGCAGATTTTGACTTTGACTTTGACTTAGATTTCACTAAAAGCATTACCCGGCGAGGAACCAAGGCTTCGAAATAGCCTCTTTAGTATGAAAAACGTAAATTGGATTGGTGCTGCAAGTATTTTTACTAGGCGCCACATTAATATACGATGAACGCATACTGTAAAAACGACCATTTCTTTGACTTCACCAAATATGGAAAGTTCCAGAAAATCTACTAGGTAGAATTATAGGTCTCGAACTGCGTTGCAACATAAAGTGACTATATATATTTACTAATATATTTGTCTGCGTATTAGTTATTGTTGATAAACAGTAATATTATTTCCAGTAAGGATTTCCAGCGACGAACGACAACACAAACAACCCTATAAATTACTGTTAAGTGGAACTTACACAGAATGGAACTTAGTTGCTTATCAATTAATAATAGCAATACTTAGGTGCTATCAAAATCACAAAGTTAACGTGGTTTTAAACCTACAGGAAGCGGTTGCGCCTTTTTCAGTATCGAAAAATAAAGCTACTTTAGTTAAAGTTAGTTTGGTATCTGTTAAATTCAGATTACTTATTATGCGTGTCTTTTTTTAATAATGACTTTAAGCCTTTATTTTAAGGGATCAAACTGACTCTCATTGGCTTTATAACTATTGAAATGATTGTATTTCTTGTTTTAAGATCTTTAAAATACCAGAAAAAAAACACTTTATCTTTACTGTATCTTATGTTAATAACATTATAAGAGAAAAATGCGTGTTTAGTCTTTGCCAATACCAAATAGTTTAATTAACATATTTATAAACCATGCTTTATTTTTTGTTTGCTATTAATTTTGTATTTATTCATCCTTTTTTTTAAAATGTAAACCGACTCTCAGGTCCGTATTAATAAACTCATCTTGATTTTGAGGCTTGTCACAAGATACGTCAAGTAAACGCCAAACCATGGAACACTGTCATTTCTGACGCATCTCGAGACGAGCGTTAGAGTTGAGATCAGTTTATTAATACGGGCCTCAGTTTCCCAGGATACAGACTCAGCCTTGTTTGTGGTGAACAGGATATTCTACCTTATTTTATTCTTAACCAGTCTCCTCTCATACGAAACATATCAAAATCAGTTATTTAATAGATGATAATCGCCCAGTGTGAGTTGTCCCCAAGCTAGATCAGGTACAGCCTGCGCGGGAGTGGGTCGCCTTGGCGCGCGGGCGCAGCCGCGGCGCGCGCTAGCGGAATGCGCCCGCTCACCTCGCTGACGTCACTTGTCGATCGATACCAAATGGCACTCAATCAATTAAATGTTTAATTGATATTTTGTATGTTTGGATATACCTTGGCAAAAAGATTAGAAGATTATTATCGATCAGTTTGCAACACTTCTTAACTAAGTTTGTTGGTATTTATCATATTTTGTTCTGAATTAATTAGCTTTTGTGCCGTTTTGAAATATAAAATTAATTTATCTTTATTTAGGTAAAGATTGTTTTCATAGTAAAATTTCGTATTAAAAACCAAACAGGATTTCTAATTCGTCTGAGAGTACAGACTTAAGAGTGGGGGGAGGGTGGTATTAAAGCAAATACTTCACACTCTGTTGGACTTGTACAACATAATTATGATGATATTACTTTTAATTAATATTATTAGGAACTTAGAAATTAAGAACTGGGCATCGCGTTGATGTCTATTTAAAGGCAATAATATGATTTATTTACTTACTGTTCTTAGGGTTCCGTAGTCAAACTAGAAACCCTTATAGTTTCGCCATGCACGTGTCCGTCCGTCCGTCCGCAGCCTAGCTCAGTGACTCTTAGTAGGTACTAGAAAGCTGTATTTTGGCAAGATTTTTTTTTTAAGTAAAACTTAAAACTTAGCATTATAAATAATACCTAAATACGTTAATACAATGACCATTACCAAATATATTAATTTGTATCACGTAACATCTCCATTATTTTCATCAGCTGTTTTCGCAAGTGCGCACACGCACGATTAGGCGCAGTATATCGCAATCAGCTGTTCACGCTGCGGATCCATTATCAATTACTCTAATAAACTTGTTTGTAGACAGTTGTTACATTATTTTACTGATGACGCAGTTAGCCTGGTGGCGGTTTCGGGTGCGAATCCCAGTGGCCCTAGACGAGATGCGATACGAGATCTTTATAGTTATCGAAAATTTATATATAAGGTGACAGATGCTTTTGTTAATTTACACTTTGAAAGTTTGCGAAAATCGTTCACGAGAATGTTAATAATTTTGTCCAGGACTGTTTGTGGGACTTGTATGATTTCTGTATTAAAGTATGTATTTTACACTTTAAGCTGAAGGCAGCCGCAATATCCACATAACTGTTAATTCAAAGATCATAAGGTTATAAATTGACTGTCGCAAAATAAATGAATAAGCCTTATCCTGTACCATAGGAATCAGTGTTTATTTTAGGTCCTGGTGCATTACTGGTTCCATCACCCTAACTTGCCTGTCTGCCCCAACTCCCGACTTATAGATAATGTTTTTTTAAGAAATTGAAATATTAATTAAAGCCATTTTTTAACAACTTTTTTTTGTTGTATGTATCGCAAAAATGGTAAAATATACAAAATGTGAGTTGGGGCACTGATTTGATTCGAAATTGAATTTAAATCAGAATTTAATAACACACGTGCGAAGGTAATAAACCCTCAGTGCGCGAACCCACCTCGCACTAAGCTGTTTAAAAAAAACGCACGTCTGTTTACGACATTCCTAAACCTTCTCTTTAAATAAGCATTCAAAGTTAAAGTTTTCATTATAGCACTTGCCTAGGCCCACTCCTTTACAAGCGACTGTCAAGTACGGGTGTCATTCGCCGTCTCGCTCGCACGTGTGCGCACGCGCCGTCCCCGATGTGTGCGGCCGTGACGCTACGCCTCTTGCGCACCTTCTGGTAGAGTTCCAAACGGCAAGCTATCAATAAAACATTGAAAGAAAAAAGTTAATATATGCAGTAATATTTTTTATTAAGCATAAAAACATAGGTACAACTTTTACTAAAAGAGTAAACTGAGAACATGGTCCAGTCTTACTGCGAAATGTATGGTTAAAAAGCGTTCCGAATTTACGAGTAAAACAACATTATGCATCTCATATTATTATCTCTTTGTATTTTGCTTGTATATTTGTAAAACAATCTTGAATTCAAGAATGATATAAAATATTTTTTGTTTATTGTTGTAAATGAAAGTCAACAAACATTACTGATTTAAACCATACCATAAGATAATATTAAATATATTATAAAATACCTAAAATCTTATTTTTTTATTATTTAAATATGACATAACTCTAAGCGCATTATTTGCGTTATAATT
Source organism: Acleris sparsana (assembly GCA_923062465.1). Classification (NCBI taxonomy): domain Eukaryota; kingdom Metazoa; phylum Arthropoda; class Insecta; order Lepidoptera; family Tortricidae; genus Acleris; species Acleris sparsana. The sequence goes on from OV281288.1 coordinate 779,670, forward strand.
GTAAACATTTCCGACTGCCACCAGCCATCTTACTTTTTTAATTACTATCATATTCATATAAACGCACTTTTTTCGGCGATAACGGTCCAAGTACAGTTTTAATTTGAGTTTAACGTCAAGAAGTAACATATAACTAGTTCGAAAGGTAAAATAGTTTTTTCGTAATGCCAATATAATTATGTAGTACTATGAAATAAAAATTTAAAAGCTACATATTACCACTTACAGCTGATATTGTATATTTTTTATGGCAAGACGGCACACGAAAACATTGACCGCCGATGATGGTACATGTGACTTAAGACCTATAGACATTTGAATTCTCAGCACTGCAACCCTAAACTTCAAATGCGTTGCCAACCCTGAGGACTAACATGGAATGCCTCTATGGTCGTAATTTTATCGGTTGTCATATCCCCACAACGCGAACACTGCTGCTTGGTGACAGGTTAAACTATAGGATGGTGGTAGCGATCCAGACGGAGCCTGCATAAACTCCTGCCACCACTTAATCTCTCTTCTATATCTCTGCTCAACAAAGAGGTTCTCCTTGGTCTTACATATCTATTTGCCATTTAGCAACATGTCTTACAATTCTAGAAAACCAAGTTATTTGAAAGTCAGGTTCGGTAACAATTTCTATTCGCTTATGATTATTTTAAACACCCCTTTATTTTAAACACCCCTTTTCAACGTATTCTTATTTATTAGCAATTTAGTGCGTGTATTTAATTTGGTCGCATGTTCCGTCGTCCAGGTAGCTCGACCAAGGCAGTAAATTCAAAATATTTATTCACTAAATTGGCCACATGAGTTCTCTTTTACACGTCGGTAATAGTGAGTGAATCTACTAGCGCTTCGGACAAGACCATCATTGAGGAGAGCGCCGCAAGAAACTCCAGCAGAAGATCATTTTTTCCCATAATAAAAAACAATAATACTTAAAAAAATATTTTAAAACTAACACCAATAAATAAATAATAAATATATATCTATTAGCGGACAATCTCACACCAATTGAGTCCCAAAATAAGCTCTAGGTATGGTCACTAGGTGACGATAAACAAATCTAACCCCCATACAAATATTTGCTCGTACGGAGAACCAATCCCAGGACGGCTAGCTTCATATAATATTCGTAGCTTTATATAATGCTAAGTAGTACCACTGTAATATGAAATATGTTTAAAAAATGACTTGACTGTCGAGTTTCTTGCGGCGTTTCTTTTCAGCAGTGGTCTCCTCTTGGGAACCGCTGGTAGATTCCTGACGTGTCAAAGTGCCCGTGCGGCCTACTTACTGAATAAAATTATTTTATCTTTTATCTTTTTTAGGCAGGCACACTACTAACTAGGCTAAATGCGTCGTCAAATAATCTGAATCTGAATCTGAAAAAATCATAGCTACCAAGAGGATAAGTTCGCCTACATTAATTATGTATGTATATTGATGCAAAAATATTTTGTAATTGTTTGAAAGAGTTTATTTTTATTTATGTTCACAGTACATACTAACAGAATGAGTTACCAGTTCATAAAAGACACCATCATACAGTGTGAGTCAGTTTTAGCAGAGTCCTTTGTCGCCCGTCGACCATAAACCGATATCCTATGACGTCACGGCATGAGGACTTGTAGAGAGGGTCGTTCACACTCGCTGATTGATGGCAGCTACGTGATGGTATAATAATAAGTGATGGTGCGTGTGTCGATGGCGATGGAGTTTACAGTTTCAAGTACACGGTTTTAAGGTATTGATGAAGTTGTGGATCTTCGGAACAAAATAATATCAATAATAATATCAGGGTACAATGACACACCAATTGCCCTAGTCCCAAACTAAGCTCTAGGCTTGTACTATGGGTACTAGACAACGTTATATTATAAATACTTATATAGAGAAATATATACTTAAATACATAGAAAACATCCATGACTCAGAAACAAATATTCGTGCTCATCACACAAATATCTGCTCTTACCGGGATTTGAACCCAGGACCACTTGCTTCGTAGGCAGGGTCACTACCAACTAGGCCAGCGCGTCGTCAATGGGAATGGATTTTTAGGACAAGGTGAAGGGAAACGGGCACCCAGACTACCTTAACAGCGTCGGTGGCCCAGTGGCCTAGGGGGTCGACTCGTGGTCGTAAGGTCATCATCATGTCAGCCGAAAGACGTCCACTGCTGGACATAGGCCTCCCCCAATACGTTGGGGGGAAAAATGCCGTAGTCGCCACGCTTGGCAGGCGGGTTGGTGACCGCAGTTATACCATGTAGTCCGCGGAGGACGCTGCTGCCCATCCTCCGGTTTATCCCTTAGTCGCCTCTTACGACACCCACGGGAAGAGATGGGGTGGTGCTATTCTCGGCCGGCACCAACACAGCCACACAGGTCGTAAGGTACCAAGCTCGAACCCCCGCGGTCACCATGTACCAATGAGTTTTTCCAACTTAAGTGCATTACCCGTTGCTTGTAAGGTGGAGGAAAAACATCGTGAGGAAACCTGCACATTCGAACAGCTAAGTGTGTAAGAGGGTAACTGCACAAGAGATTCTAAAGGGCTGATGTGTACCCGAAAGGGCCCGTCTGGAAGATGAGATAAGATAAGACCTAGACTACCTTATCGTACTCCTAAATAGGATCTGACATTTGCATACCCAAGACTACAATCACAAAACTGCATATGCGTTGCCAACTCAAGTAGTAAGATGGAATGCATCTACGCTAGTAATTTCATCCCGATGCCGGAACACAATTATGCAAACACTGCTACTTGGTTGTCATCATCATCATCTCAGCCGAAAGACGTCCACTGCTGGACATAGGCCTCCCCCAAGGCTTTCCACTCAGACCGGTCTTGTGCTTTTCGCATCCACCGCGGTCCCGCGATCCTGACGAGGTCGTCACTCCATCTTGTTGGAGGCCTACCTACAGCTCGTCTTCCGGTCCGCGTACTTGGTTGTAGGAAAGGATAAAGATGGTAGTAGCGATCAGGATGAACTAGTTCCTAAAACTTGACACATTCCCATGACGTAGTTAGTCTTGTAGGTCACTACCGACTCTGCATATGGAGATTATGGTCCCGGGTGCGATTCCCGGAACTGCCTAAGGTTTGTGTGACTAGCAAGATTACTTTTATAAGCCTTGGATATTGTCTATATACCATCAGCAAGTTAGTTAACTAACCATTTGAGAATCTGGTCACATTACAATCAGTTAACAGTGATGCTGTTTGTACTTGAATATTAATAGTAGATTGTACAACAAGTGCATAAAACGAGCCATTTTACCCAAGATGTGCATATAGCTACACGAGCCGGAACGGCGAGTGTGGATAGTCACGTCGAGGGTAAAATGGGTTTTATGCTCGAATTTTACACTCTGCTTTTCACTTCGATTGCAAGAAAATAAAACAAGAAGCACATACTTACAGGATAATTTATTAAATTTTTATATTTAATGTAAGTACTTAAAATGTTATGTTTGCGCATGGTTGTAAGGCCTGATTACCTTCTTAACTTTTTTTTTTAATTTTCGACTATGTGACGTTTGACAGGTTTGACTATGGTCTGATGCTTAATGCCAAGTTATTATAAATATTTGCGTTGTATTTTTTTACCGTAAATGCACGCCGTAGGTATTATTAAGATGTAACCAAAATCTCATAAAAATATATCAATTAAATGAAGGTGTATTGTGTGAAGGCTGTTAGGCCTGGTTGCCTTAGTCTTAAAAGAAGAAATTACTTTATGCACTAGTGCATAAAATGCGATTTTATGCAGCCTATACCCAGCATAAAGAAGGACTTTACGAGCATGAGAAGTGAAAATTATTTTTATATACGTGAATTGAATATTTTAAAAAGATAACACGCAGATGAATTCGAAAATGAGGTAAGAAAATAGACATATTAGAATAATTTCTGTTTTGATATTGACAAATTCAACCATACGTAATGATTAATAACACGTTTTGTGCAAAACTTTTGCCGTGCGATCGATTCGATTTCTGAGTAGGCTTCTCACTTAGGCCTAGCTGTAAAAGTAGGTCACAATTAAACTTTAACTTTACCTTAATGTTTTTTTTAAACGCGGGTCGTCCATCACTGGGGTCGAGGGTCAAACGGCCCTGGCCGCACCATTAATATCACTTTTATAGTTTTCGGTCTGTCTGTACGAGTGTCCGCAACTATCAATTAGCTGGTTAGTTCCTCTTGGGTCTATGTATCCACCAACAAAATGGTGGGCTCTTAGGTACCTTGTCATATTAGTTCAATTGATATTTATATTAACAAGCATGATTTAGTCAATTACGTAATTTACTGGCCAGCAATTAAATGGACGACACACATAAATTACATATGATAATAATAAAAAAATAATTGGTAAGTATTTCTATATAAACAAAATACATTGCAGTAAACGAAAAAATAATCTTTATTTATTTATTTATTGTTGGGTGTACATGGTGGTTTATTTACTCGGTTATCTATTTAAGTGCTCCGAATAATTAAGGACCTGTATCTTGTCTGTAATTTCGTCATAATACATCTGTCCGTCATCCTGCCCTAAAATGTCAATAATTTTATACAGATATTATTTGGACAATGCAGTGGTCGATTCCGGTACGGAAATTTTTCTCAGTGTGTGACTGTATTTTAAAATTTTACAGTGTTATTAAAAAAACTGCTGTTTCTACGGTAAACACCAGGCAGCAAGCGGAACGAACCTTTTTTTTACTCAATATTAATTTATCTATGTGAACCGATAGAGTAAGATAAACTTCGATTCATGCGCCGGAGTTGGCAGCGGCACATTTATTTGCTGGCGTCTCGGATTAGTAGAAATTGATGAATTTATAAAAATAAACGTTTGAACTGCCCTGGAGCCGGTGTAAGTTGTTACATTGGGTTTCTAGTAAATTATGGTGTTTTATTTGTGAAGCTTTGCTCGCATTGTGAAATCACTTAAGAGTTGCGTTCTTTGTGTGCGTGGTTACCTAATTCAACACAACCATTATATAAAACGTAACTATAAATACTACGATATATTTTTTGTGGAATCAATTGGTCCTCCCTTCTCCAATTCCACAGGTTTTGGTTGGGCTTGAAAAATATAGTATAATAACTATTATTATTGCCAAGGTAATTCCAAAACATGAGATAAATCATACTTATCTCTTTATCACTGCTATAGCAAATTCTTATTTTGCCAAGCGAATCCATTCTCAACTTAAAAATGTCAGACAGTTTCTTAATTACACCGAGCATTGACCTAAACTAAAACCGTGATTAATTTTAACTACACTCCACTCCATACCTTCTCTCTTTCAGCGGCAGATCTCTTCGCATTTTATGAACGCTTTTGTGTGAAGCACCACCTTTTCCTGAGCTACCTCGCCCCTCGTTGTACTACCAAGTATCGGGTTTGGAAGGGTAAAGGTGAGGGTGTGGGGGTTCCGGTTAGGCTGGTGGAGTTCAGGTGGGACAATGCTTCTGAGACAATGGCGGCGTTGAATATGCATGGTGGCATCCACGGTGCAATTTGGCCGGAGACTTGTAATGACAATGTGACAAAAATAACACGCTTGCCGCCGCACGCACTGGGCGTAAGGAATGGTGTTTAAAAAGTCCCCATTCACAAACCGACAGGTTTTTTTATACTGATATTGAACTGTATATAATTAGTTTAAAAAACAAAAGAGGACGTGTTAGGGGAGGAAGAAAAGGTATGCATTGTTTTGAAGATTTGATGTTGTCATCTTTTGCTACGGATGGATTAAATCTACCTTTCGGTGATGTCAGAAATAATTAAACGGATCTAGAGATGACATTATTTTTGAAAGACTGTCAGTTTTTTACTGTGTTCTATCATGTTTCAAATAATTGTGAATTTTCAAATTCTGCTTTATGAATTTTATGATATTCAAATTCTACTTTGTGATCGCTTGTTCTTAAACATTTCAACAACCTGTAGCTCAGCTAAATTAACGCCAACATTTACTTTGTTGTCGTTATATTTGAAAAAAAAACGCGGCGGCCATAACTACAGGACGTTGGTTTAGGCTGTAGAGTGACGTAACCACGCGTGCGCTATTCGAGACACCTCGCGCCACGCCGCGCGGCCAAACTAGGGCGATACTGACGCATGCCTGCTCGAAATATATTTAAATTGGCCGCACATCGCACAAGGCACACCAAGAATTTCTGAAACAGATACCATCTAGGTTTCACCATGCCAAAAAAAACCACCACCAGCCAAAAGAAACCTACCAAGTTTCTGTATTTCTATACAAAGAGAACCCAATATCGCAGTAACATCGTATATTTCTTAGACAACGCGTTTAGCCTAGTTTGAATTGGTATTGGAACCCTGGTTTCGATATAGCGGTCGTAGGTTCGAGGCGTTCGAGTCATGGCTGTTTTTTTTAATTTATTTGTACGTTAATAGCCTTATAAGTATTAAAAAAATACACTTTTTTTGTACTCGTCGATTAAAATCTGTGTATTAAGATTTCATAGAGAATACTGCAACGTCACTCTTTTCATCGTTGACACTTCCGAAACAACCGAAATAACCATTTCGATACGCTCAAGACAAAAGAAAAAAAAATGAAAATAGAACTTCGTATTTCAATAATATGTGTCCTTGTTTAAGGAGACTCGATCCGATACAAAATTGCCAATCTATGGCGTTTCGGAACGTAGCAGCGTCGCGTCATCTGTCAAAAATCTATTTAAACCTGCTTCTGTATCCAGGGCATAAAAAAATTAAAAAAACTACGGTTTGTGATTGGCTAGTTTTTAGCCAACAGAACAGCACAGTACTGCAACAATTACGGACGCCGTGGTTTGATACAAATGTCGATGTCGTGGTGATTGTATTAATGACTTAAATTATTAATTTTAATGAACTCGTACAAAAAGTATTGTTCACAATAGTGTCATAATCAAGCTTTTTAATCTCTTACCTTACTTAGGCCACTCAGCAACCTTCGTGGCCTAAACACGGTAGGCTAAAAAGCTCTCTATTATAACACGATTATAAAAATAACTATTATGAAATAAACTTGTGTGTCATACTTAAGTGACTAATGAAAAAGGTATGATTTTCTCTTTATAAGTATGTTTATCGTTGTCTAATACTCAAAGTACAAGACTACAGAGTGCAGATTCTAGGCGGTAAAAACCACATTATCTTTGACCTGTAACCGTATTGCCAACGTTTTGATAGGTCTTATTTACGTGGCAGTAATGGCGGCCGAGTAAGAAACAATACCATAACATGTCAAAGACGAAATGGTTTTTACAACGGATTTTGGGACTAGGTTAATTTGTATCAGATTGTCTTCTTATATGTATAATAATTAATATATCTTTTTATATCTTCCAAAAATATAGCCGGAGTACATTATGGAAGATTCTTACCATATGCTTGTATTTGCCAGTGTATTAAAACATAGGTACACATCTTGTATTAAAGGCTATATATGCATACAGTGATCGCTTTTCTCAATCTGCATCCTTCGCAAATATATATATATTTATGACATAGAGAAGGCAAACGAGCACACAGGCCACCTGATGGTAAGCGGAAACTGTGACCCATAGACATTCGCATTCACAAGACTACTAGACTTAGACTGCAAATGCGTTGCCAACCCTGAGGACTAAGATGGAATGCCTCTATGCTAGTCATTAATTACACCGGCTGTCTTATCCCCAAACCGGAACACAACAGTGCGAACACTGCTGTTTGGCGGTAGGTTAATGGATAAGATGGTGGTAGCGATCCGGACGGACTCTGCACAGAGTCCTACCACCCGCAAAATAACTAAACAAATATGACTTATATATGAACGCGCAGCCGAAACTACTATACCTAGAAACTTGATATTTGGTACAGGGATTCCTTTCATGATGTAAGTGAGCACTAAGAAAGGATTTTTGGAAATTCACCCCTTAAGGGTTAAAATAGGGGAACTAGCGGGAAACTAATTCTACGCGTACAAAGTCGCGGGCGTCCTCTAATATATCTAATTTTTTTTCCTGTGTAGTGAAATTATTAAAATTCATGAGTAAATTGTAGAAACCTATGACTGCATCGGTCTTTATGGCCTACCAATGGGCAGCCACAATTGTTTATTAAAAGTCCATATTCAAAGCATAAAAATGCTACCATGGTACAAAAAACATGTCACAAACATTCCACGTACACTTAGTTACAACGTAATTTTTACAGAAATCATTCAGACGGGAAGGTGAGTCAAAACTGAGGTCGTATTATGACTGGAATAGCAGGTCGATTTGGATTTTGTCCTAAAAAATTGGTCGTTGGGACGCACCGATAGATATAAGAAGCTTAGAGTTTTCTAAAATATTGAACTCCATTGCATAATCCAATTTCATCCTCTATGCAGTTATATGGACAGCTTTACTGGACTAATTTAACTTGTATGAGATGAAACCCTGATTAATTTTCCCTTAAGCTGCAAGAATAATTAAAATAACAAATTGAGAATCACAAAAAATAAGCCACCGATCAATTTGTATTAAGTGAAACTACTAACGCCATCTATCGCAGACCCACCCAGACCATCCTTTCAATCGATAAAAACGTGCAATACTGCCCTTTCAACTTTGCCATCTGCCCTCACGGAAAAAAAACGTCAGCAAGTCAACGGAAGCGGTGTAATTTGCAATGCAAATCATTTGGATTCCTTCAATGCCACAATAAATGGTGGCATAACCCGGGAGCCAAATTAGCATACAAATAACAAGTGATTTTCGACTATTGACGGGCCCAATAGGCTTATTTATTGGAAGGTATTTGCATGGGTTACGGGTAAATTGTGCGCATGAGCAGATGGGCTGACTAGCATTTATTTTTTATTTATAATATATTGCCTATACGCATTGTAATTTTTGCACCCACAGAGCGGCGCTAATGCAGAAACTTGGTGGCTCCTCCAGAATGGCAACTGACGGCGTGGTACATCCATGCGGAGATGGCGGAAAGACTTGGACGCTTTCTTAAAAGATTGGCAAGAAGTTTCAATGGACACCGAGTTTTGGAAGTCCATAGAGAGGTGGGCTTTGCCCAGCAGTGGGACACAATAAGAGGCTAACCTCATAGTAAGTATGGTTGTAATGTTTGTTATGCATGGTCAAGATTATGTCGTCGTAAGTGTGATTATGACACGTGATTGCAAAAAGGTAAGTAGGTTTTTATTACTTGCATTAAACAAAATATTTAGCGCAGCAAAAAAATTTTGAGCATACTTAGAACCTTGTCATTGTGTCAGCCATTGTTTTTATCATACTTGTCATTTGAAGTTCAGTTTGAAGTTTATTACGACAGTGCGCTACAGTGCTTAACATTTTCGCTGAGGTACTGTTTCTACATTACAATTAATTAAAAATATATGTTTAAACTTACCTTAACGACACTTTGCCAGCGGCAAGGTTAAATTTAAAATTGGTGTAATATCAATCTTAACTATTTAATCTCAATGTAAACAGTGTTACACAGTACATAATGTGAGGCAGGCAGACACCAGTTCCAAACAGGTGCAACTACGAACATTAAATTAAATAGGAAGGAAGTTTAACTTAATAATTTACACAAAATAAAGGATGACTCAACGACATAAAAATCAAATGACATTGCTAATCAAGCAGCAGCTGCTAAAAATGATAAAGAATACACAGAATGCATGCACCTTTACCATTCTGATGCAAATTACCAACAAAAATCATCGATCGGTATCGATGCACGCATAATTGTTCCATAAATCATAGGTATCATGCTAATTTTGCTATCAAATATTTGCTGATAAATTATATTTACCATCACTGTTAACTTTATGAATGTTCATCATGTTTCATCTCTCACTTCGGTTCCACTTTCTAACTCCCCGCGTATGCTCCGCTATGTCTACCGGACCAGAGTCATTTAATTACCCAACAGAATATTAAATAAAATAAAAACCAAACTGTCAACTTGCGACTTTATGCTTCGCCGGCATCCGCGTACAAATTGATACTTACAAAGATATTAATCAATATGCCTTTTTAATCGTATATTAGAAACAATGGAAGCGACCGATCAATAAATTTGCTAAATAATAGTTATCGAAAATAAGTCCAAAACATGGCTGTGCCCGGAAAGCATAAAAATATTTCAAATTGTCAAGACAATAGAGCGGAGACAATGGCCGGGCGCAAAAAGGGGCCAAGTATTTTTTCTTAAAAAAAGTGTGGTTTTTTGCGAAGCCCTCCGACAACAATCGGTGTACCGCCCTTTTTGGTGGGTATTGATTTTTTTTGTATAACGGATCTGAGGTTTGTTTATTTTGTCCGTCGCATTATTGGTAATGGGCACTTAAACTGCAGAATGCAACTGCATGAAAGGGTTGCCGAAAGGCCGGCAGTTGCTCTAATTACCTTTAGAGGCGTTATAAAACACGGAAGACGTAAGGTTTAAGACCATTAAAAACTTTTTTTTTGTCCAGTAGTCTTAGGACGTAGGATTAATAACTAAGCTGAAAACTATGATTCCTTTGCATCCTGAGTATTAACTACCTTTACCTATATTTTTTGTATGTTATGGACTATTGTAAAAATTAACATATTATTGTTATTACATTGATCTTCCCCCAAATTAAAATCTTCGACCTTCAGCACCGTCGGCTTCCAACAATACCTTAAACTTTGTAATCATAAAATGTGTCACCCTCAAAGTAACGTAATGTTGTAGTAGTTTGCATGACAAAGATGTGCAGGCGCTACCTGACCCCTCCGCCCCCCGTCCCGCGGCGCCGAGGTCCCAAGGTGCCAACCGCTAACGGACCTACAACCGTTTCCGAAAACCGTAAAGGAAGTAATTACATATTCTAATCCAAATCCCGACCCGGTTCATGTGTCACAGTTACACAATAAAAACGTAACAAAATGCATACCTCTAACGGTAAGACGGGCCTGAGAAAAAAATGCATCAAGAACCGCATTTCTAAACAGTCAACTCTACGAAAAAAATCGCATACTTACTTATTAATACATAAAAAATAATCACAACGACTAATCAAATATAACTCGTATGCACGTTTCCGAGAGCACACATTCGATCAAAAGACCCTCGTGCAAGGAAACAAAATTTATGCACGCATTTGCATAATGTGCATAGCCCCTAAATTTTATTGTGTAAAAAAATAGGATGGGTAGAACGTTTTTGCATAAATTCTTACAAAGGAAACGGGTTAAACTATTGAGGAAGTGAACGTCGCGGATCCGCTCCCATCGAAGTCTCGAAATCAAAGTTCAAAAAGTGCGACGGATCAAAAACGAACCCTAACTTTAAGGAACACAAAATAAAATCGCAATACTTTAAAATTGGCATTACACCCTTTCGCTAGCCGACCCGCCGCGATGCATAATAGAGCAAAATGTACCTGCCTATAATTTATACGGGAATATTAAGAGAAATGTACCTGCCCTTTTTTGAATATTAAGTGCAACCTAACCCCTGACATTACTGAATGGGGTTAAGATACTATTTGAAAAGGAATAATACAAAAAATGCAAATAAACTGTCCCAACTTTGGCGAGGGGTACAGGTATAGAAAAAAATCGCACCGGGCGCCGTTCAGCAAGTACGGGGTTTATCGCTGGCGCTGCGCAAGCGGAGAATTGCGATTCTCTATGAGCCACTTGTTATCGCGGCGTATAATTTGGGTGTACCCTTTCTTATGCATATGCCGTGAGGGGTGGCGCATAGATAATTCTTTTTTTAATAGAGTTTTTTTATTACGCGTCGTATGCAAAGATTTATTGTCAGAGATCGGGATGTGCGTGAGAATCTTCGGAGCGTTTGGAGATAATCGAATTTGCCTATAGCATCCCCAACCCTTTGATATCGATTGAAAAGAGTCCTGGGAAAGATGTATATTCAAACAAGGTGTCATCTCGGTGACTATCGATTGCCGTTGGATCCTTTATAAGGGCCTGGGAATGATACAGTGAATGGGAAGAGCAGACGGTTTTTGCATAATCTATTAGTTTGTGACCGTGACGTATTGTGCTCCTAACGGAACTTCTCAAAGGGTGATCTTAAAAAAGATCGTTAAAAAATGGGACCGTTATAGTTTTTAATGGCTACTGTCCATCTTGAAGGTCTGTTTTTACGCGTTTTAACTGTTTTATGTGTATCGCGCTTTGTTGCCGGGACATGAATAAATATGAATAAGTTATTGCCGTGGCGTTGGTTTATGTTAAATGGTCATGATGAATTATGTGGTATGGATGTTTTATTTGATTGTTTTACGCAGAATTTTTATAATAAAACTTTTAAAAATTGATAAGTTTTCTCATTACTTGTATTCAAACTTGGTAAAACAAGAAAAAATTAAACTAATGCTTTACGTAGGAGTGAAAATTCCGTGTGAAATCTAAACACCAATAATCCAAAAATAATTAATTATTTCAAGTTTATAAACATACTCTGTAATGCCGGTTTTGTGTACAAAAGTAAGATTGAACATTGATTTTACTATCTTTGTATTATTACATTTTGCGTAACAAAAAACATTTAAAAAAAGGTAAGTCAAGTTACCCCTTTTTATCAGCTCGGTCATAATAGTCGGCATGTTGTTAGGTCGCTCCAGTTTTTGCGCTCGGACCAATGCAAACAGTGGTTTCTAATATTGTGACGTCGACGGACGGACGGACACGCAGACAAAGGGCATTGGTTAGCAAAAACACGTCGTAAACATAATTATGTGAAAATGGTCACACTTAGTACAGGATGTTCAAAGTATAACGTTAAAAAAGTTTAGAGGTGTAATTAAAGAAAAGTGTGTATAAGGCCATGTTTTAAAACACATCTTTATTTACTTTTATGTTTTACTTTATTTGTATTCGTATTAATCACCTAGTTGCAAAACGTTGTACATTTACTAAAGTACCTATGTTACTGCTTTTTGATTTAATCTTTGTGTAAATAAAAAGTAATGTATGTTTTCACAACGTTACGCAGACAGTTCGGTATTATAACTGGCATGTAGTTGACACCAAACGATTAATTTAAACAGAACAAACATATATGATAGAACGTGACAAAAACAAGCCATTTTTAAATGACTAATTAACTCTCTTACTTAAGAAGTATTAGTAGCTTAATATAAATATTTGATTAATAAGATATAATTAGCGATGCTCTACTTTACTTAATAACCAGAAATAAAGATTTCCCGCTTAAAAGTCCCAAAAAAGAAATTTGTGATTTATGCCTCACCACGCTTTGCTAAGCGATTAAATACATTCAAACAGTGGCTCTAAATACTCGCAAATTAGTCGTTGACAGTCACTTATACAATTTTAGAACGGGTAACGACATAATAAACCATACTCTTGCTGCTCCTAACATAAGGTTTAAAATCGTTAAAGTGATGCGTCAATGAATTTGTTCGCCATCCAATCAATAGCTGAATATTTAATTGAATTTTTCTTAATATATTCAAATAGAGATCACGCTGTGTTTATGGTTTTGGTCTAATTTTGTATAAGTTCCAGCTTTCTCTGCCCAGTGACCACAAGTTACGAAGCGAGAGGTGATTATTAGTAACTATTTAACGGTATTAACTTAAGCAGTATAAGTTTGATTTGACTAATAATATAACCGCGCAGACGCCAACCCAAATCTTAGCTTAGTATTAGGAGTTATAGTAAATAAAATAAAAAATCCTTTCACGTCAATCAAATTAAGACATCCTGTATGTATAAATTACAGCAAATAACGCATTTAAAATGTACCTGCCTCTTCATAATTTTTTTTTTTTTTTCCTATATTGTTTTTTCTTTTAAAAATATGTTTCAATTAATAATTCTTAAGTTTCAAGGCGAAGAACTTTATTGAACACATATAAATACAATAGGTATCCACATAATATGTTTGTAAAGGGGGAAGCTTATAAATCTTTTGTCATTCTTTGTATTCAAATAACTGAAATCTTTTCTTCGTTATTTGTTGCATTTTCGTGATGATCACATTGCGGATTATTACCACGATTATTATTTTATTTAGTACTCAATCTCTTAATTAAATTTTTAAGGTCAACTTTTATTTATTTTTTTACTCGGTTCATATACACAATCGTATAAATTTTCGCGGTTTATATTCTATTAGAAAAACCCTCACAATCCTATCAGCTCGAGTGTAAAGGCGTAAGTATAAAAAATATTTAGGAAAACATAATATTTCTGTCCACCCATATCTAATAACGGCTTCGCTCCTCCTTTCCCCGTAAAGAAATCGCCACCAAACGGTGACCGGTTAATTTTTTGCTACAATAAAAGTGACATAAAGAAATAAAAGTGACATATTGTGCAAGACAAGAAGGGTTAAAATATGCAAATTGCGCAAACAAAGTGTTCTATGACAACCTGTGTTTGGACTTTCCGAAGAAAGAGTTTTTGGAAAAAACCTTTAAGACTGTTAAGATTCATTCGTTTTGCTTGAAATTATACAAGTTATTGTATCATTTCAAGTAGACACAACATTGGAGGTCTTAAACAGAAACAATTGAAAAATGCAACCAGCAAGACGAATGTGGAACCAAAACGTAGATATGACTTACTGGATCTAAGGTAAGTTACCAATTAATAATTGCATGCATTAATAAAACTCTCGAAAATATTAGAGGGTACAATATTGAAAGGAATATATACCTTTTCGGTTTATTCGCATTTAATATACACTTTCGCAGATTTTGTACTAATGAAAAATTTCAATTCCCGACCTTAGGCACCCCTTAGTATCATAAATATGAGGTAGGTTTAGATTATGTTAGTTCTTCAGCTAGCCCGGAGGGCCTAGCCACCCAGAAATAGGAGCTCCGTCAACTTTTTGCGAAAGTGTGAAATGCGAATAAATCAACTTTTAATTGTTAACAAAGGATGTCGCGTGCAGAGACGAACTAGCTTCTGCCTGCGATTTCCTCTGCGTGACTATCACAGATTTTTTTCATTATAATATAATAGGTGACTTAACACGTCACCTATGGTGTAAAAGCTATATTCACTCTAAATTACACCCTAATTCATTCAGCCGTTTCAAAGTAAAGGAGTAACAAACATACTAACTTATGCAGACAAACTCACGTAAGTTTTCATTGATAATAATAGTGTTATGATACTCGTAGGGTTACGGTTATAAAAAAGTATCACTATGCGTAGAAGATCCTTCGAATTTGCAAGTTAGGTCAGAAAGATACGAATTGAAGATGAAAAAGAAACCTAAGTTTTTTTACATACCAGTAAATGTCTTTACGCGTTACCTTCGCCATGACAAATTTAAAAACAACTATACATAAATAAATGAAGCAAGCTTAAATCGTGTAAGTAGTTGTCAAACACTGATCACACAAATTTAGCTTCTTGGATAACGTTTCTCACCCCTGTAAGGAAATATGACATCCACAATTTTGTAATACGTCGTAGTTATTATGAAACACTAGGTTTGTATGTTACTTTAACGATTTTGTTTCTTTAACGAAGAAGACTAGTTTTTACAATATCTACAACATAAAAATAAGGGGGGGAAACGTTATCGAATTTTATAACGAAATTTACAGGTTCCCAATTCTGGGATCCTAGTGAAAGGGGTTCAAGTCTTCTGAAGATCAAGTTAAAAAGGGTCTAAGTCTAGTACACTCCGTTCATGTTTGCACCTTGTTTCACGACGTCCCCAGAATTATGAGATTTTTTCAAAAGATATCCACTTAAGTATGATATCCGCAGTAGAAGTAAGGTTACCGACATAGCCCTAAGAATAGCTAAACTGAAGTGGCAGTGGGCGGGGCACATCGCTCGCAGGACTGATGGCCAATGGGGTCAGAAGGTTCTGGAGTGGCGTCCGCGGACCGGAAGACGAGCTGTAGGTAGGCCTCCAACAAGATGGAGTGACGACCTCGTCAGGATCGCGGGACCGCGGTGGATGCAAAAATCACAAGACCAGTCTGAGTGGGCAGCCTTGGGGGAGTCCTATGTCGAGCAGTGGACGTCTTTCGGCTGACATGATGATCATGATGAATGAATTTTACTATTCCCATTATGTATCTACAAATAACCTATAATCGTACTCTCCTGACTATATTGCCTGCCGTGGATGCACGTGTTAATTGTACAAACAAAGCAATAAGGGCTATAACGGCGTGATCTCGTCAGCGACGTACGGCGATAAAGACCAGACCCTATTGGGACCTGTTCCGTATTGGATGGTAAGTGGCATATTTAATACGTATGGAAGTATATTACCGTGCATACTGCGTGTTTCTTCGCTGGAAGTTTTCGTTAGTTGTCAAATGCATGAGTTGTTTGAAGGACTTTGGAGAATATTACTTTTGAACGCACACTGTGGAACCTATTGTACTTATTTTTACATTTATACAGACTATAGACCAACTTAAAGTAAAAATATTGGTCATGAGAAGCAATATTAAATATTTATTGTATTTTTTATTATAGGTATTTGGTTTGTTTTTCTCTGTTCTGTTTCTATTTCTATTTCTATTTATTAGTTTTTATCACCATCATCATGTCAGCCGAAAGACGTCCACTGCTGGACATAGGCCTCCCCCAAGGCTTTCCACTTAGACCGGTCTTGTGCTTTTCGCATCCACCGCGGTCCCGCGATCCTGACGAGGTCGTCACTCCATCTTGTTGGAGGCCTACCTACAGCTCATCTTCCGGTCTAAATATGTCATCATCATATTAGGATAAATGTGTCATCATCATCATCATCATGTCAGCCGGAAGACGTCCACTGCTGGACATAGGCCTCCCCCAAGGCTTTCCACTCAGACCGGTCTTGTGCTTTTCGCATCCACCGCGGTCCCGCGATCGTGACGAGGTCGGCACTCCATCTTGTTGGAGGCCTACCTATACAGCTCGTCTCTTTATTCTTTTTGCAACAACCGAATATAGACGCTGGTTTTTTTTTTAAATTAGAATTAAGTCTTCATGGAACATTGCATTACACTTTAAAGATATTTGCAATAATGAAAGATCTAAGTGATTCAGAGAAACGTAAGTTATTATACAAGAAAAGTATTTTTTTGTGCGCAATTTCCAGAACATCATAATTATATTACTGTTTCTTTCTGCGGCGTCTCGTGACTAGACGCAGTAAACAAGTCAAACATTCATCTAATCATCGTGTTTTTCAATGATCATCGATGCTCTTGCAGAATGTTTCTATCGCAACATTTGCCCTACCCATAATTTTCGTTTTCTCTAGTTAGGCACTCCTTTTTTTCCTTTACTGTATTTACAGCGACACCTAGCGGGCAATTACGTTCCTACTTAATAAATAGCAAACGCGGTTAAATATAAAAAGTTGAGCAATGTTTAAATAGTAGATTGTGTCACAAGGGAGCAAAATGACATATTTAAGGCGAGGGCGTACATTGAATCCTGAACGAAGCGACGGATTCTACAATTGAATAGCGAGGGATTCTAAAATAGAATCCTGAGCGTAGTGAGGGATTCAAGTGTTAACGCCCAAGGTGGAAATAATTTTGCTACCGTGTGACACATACTGCTTTTCACATCACCTATGAGGAAAATAAAAGATCTTAGTGATGAAACAAATTTAATTATTCACACATTCTAGAAATGCTGAAATTATCAAATTTAACAGCAGGAAATTATCGCACTTAACAACAATTATCAAATTTGGCAACAAAATGTCCTTGAACAGAAAAGTGCCACTTTGATCCCTCCTAGCAGGGAAGAAAAGTCCCCTTTCCGAGTAGGTGATATGAAAATGTAAATAATTATTGTGCATGGTTTTTATTACAATAGAATAGAATATAAAATGTTTATTTCGCTCAATTGTTTACATCGTTATTATAAACGGAATATCCTGCCTATACATTGTAAGCCTCTAAAAAGTTTTTCATACCTACCACAAAGTTTACGCTGGAAAAGGCCAATGAAACTTGTCTAACACTGAGTAAACGCTTACCCACAAAAGTTTACGTGTCAACATGAATAATGTATTTTTTTATTGATTTAAATTCAGTATTTTTTTCCAAAACTAGCTTTTTCTTTTTAAATTTATGTCAAATTAAATTTAGATATATTTTTGTACTTTTTTTGCGCATGCCAAATCAATCAAGAATGGCAAATGTCTAAAGTAGCAGGAAAAGTGACTGAACAGGTTGACGTGGATTGCGTCGCTAACCTTTTTACATAATATGTACTACTGAACAAGTCAAGTACGGAGGTAAGATCTTTGACAGAAAATGTATACATTTTAAACTGATAGGTATAAACGTTTCTCGATTCGAGTGTCACCTCTGATATTGCCTATTTGTCATCTATCAGTACTGTCAAATAGTTTTTGCCATTTTGTGAAAAACATTCTTAAACGTATTGATAACCAGTAGGTATACTTCATAAAAAAAACCCTGCCGCCGTACTCAGACACATTTTAAAGCCCATTAACTAGTTTCTTTTTACACAACCACCTAAAAAAAGGAGTGTAATGATTTTGTACGATTCTTTATTCCACCATAACTTCTAAACGCCTGAGCCGATTTAGATGTGCGTGGTAACGTGAGAATCCTTTCACCATCCCATAGGATGCATAGAGACTGAGGAACTGTTAAAACTGAAATAACTACAATCAAAAAATGTAAATTTATTAAAGATAAAGATAAAAATCGTTTTTTTTTTTATGTCATAGAGAAGGCAAACGAGCACGCAGGCCACTGATGGTAAGTGGAAACTGTGACCCATACACATTCACATTCACAAGACTGCAAGCCTAAGACTGCAAATGCGTTGCCAACCCTGAGGACTAAGATGGAATGCCTCTATGCTAGTCATTACACCGGCTGTCTTATCCCCAAACCGGAACACAACAATGCAAACATTGCTGTTTGGCGGTAGGTTAATGGACAAGATGGTGGTAGCGATCCGGACGGACCCTGCACAAGGTCCTACCACCCGCAAATGACATCATGAATGGCAATGAATGATATTTGTATGACATGACATGTGTACGTACAATTTAGATAGTTATATCGACGACAATTTAAAAAACGCAGCGTGGTATTTAAATCTTGTTTTTCATTTCAGGGATTCAGGACTTACTCGTTATCAACTTTTTGTTATGAACTTTTTAATAGGTACAATTAGTCTTTTTATTTTTAGTGGTGGTAGGACCTTGCGCAGGGTCCGTCCGGATCGCTACCACCATCTTTTCCAATAACCCACCTCCAAGCAGCAGTGTTCGCATTGCTGTGTTCCGGTGTGGGGATAAGACAACCGGTGAAATTACTAGCATAGAGACATTCCATCTCGGTCCTCGGGGTTGGCAATCCCACTTAACATCAGCTGGCCTTGCGTGCGTTCTCATTCCCAAAAAAAATGAAATTCCATCAATATTAGAATCCTAATAACACTCTTATCGTATTTGCAAGTTAAATGTTCGACAATGCTCGTCGTACCTACTTATTTCTGGTTCAAATGGAACAAGTATGAAGGGCACGCGTATTGGTTTGCGCGCGCGCATGATCCCGGATCTAGTCGGAAAGGGCAATGAGTATTGCTTCAAAACATCTTAGCAGAAACCTGCCTGTACGGTGGGCAACATTACTTTACTATTACTTCAATAAGTATTTTCTGCAAGTTATTTTTTTCATATTATTGGTACATTTTACATATTTCTATGGTTTGGCGTTTACTTTGACGTATCTTGTGACGGGCCTCACAGTCAAGGGTTTGTTAGTACGGCTCTTAGAACTGCAGTCTTGAGAATTCAAATGTATATGGGTCTTAGATCCCCTTATCTGGTGGCCTGTCTGTGTGTTCATTTGCGATAGAGAAAATAAAAAAAATGAAATATAAATATGGTCTTATACAATTAGTGTTAGCTTCGTCTTATTAGTATTGTGTGATACGTGTGGAAACACTTTCGGTAATGATACAAGATTGTACCATAGTTACCTTGATCTAAACTTGTAATGGTTTGATTAAACTCTCATTCATTATGAATAATAATGTCGAAATTTATTAATTTTATATATATATTTTCTATTACTACTACTTATTACTCCCTATGAAAATTCTTAGTTTTGACACATTTTCCTGCTCAAGCTACGCTTGAATGTTTTTTATTTTTATTTTTATTTTATGTTAAATTCATTGTTTTATATCATGCTAGGTGCAGTGTGCCTCCGCCTCGGTCTTAAAGTCTGCGAGCCACATCCTTGTTGCCGATGTGGAAATGCAGTCGACGAGCTAGGACGCCACGGTCTATGCTGTCAATCCAGTGCTGGTCGAGTTTATAGACATGCGTCGATAAATGATTTGATCCGTCGGGCTCTTAGTACAATTTCATTTCCAGCTTCGCTTGAGCCCACTGGCCTCTCTACCTCAGATGGAAAGAGACCCGACGGATGCACTTTAATACCGTGGCATCTTGGTCGTTCCTTGGCGTGGGACGTCACTTGTGTTGATACGCTAGCACCGTCTCACGTCCAAGGTTCTTCTCGCAAGCCAGGGACCGCCGCAGACCTCGCCCAAACCATCAAGTGCCGCAAATATGCTTTTTTAAAGCCAAATTACGATTTTGCTGCACTTGCTATGGAAACGTTTGGTCCGTGGTCATCTGACACAAAAAAATTTATTAAAGAAGTGTCAGACAAATTAATAGGTGTCTCTGGCGACCACAGGCAAGGCTCCTTTTTTGCCCAAAGACTGAGCATCGCAGTGCAACGGGGTAACGCTGCGAGTGTCCTCGGCACGATGCCGCAAGTGGGGGTAATGAAGGGATTTATATTATACAGGGTGTTCGGCACATGGACCGTCAATTTTTTTTGGGATATTGTTGGGGTTATTTGCTGTCTTTTCGCCCTTGGACCTTGGGTCATAAAGGTCACGGTGTTGAAGATATGAATTTTTAAATGTTTTTTCTCAAATTTTCCGAAATTCCACCTTTAAACGTTTGTAACTTTTTTATTAATGACTGTAAAAAAATAATATTTTGTATTTAATACTTGCTAATACATGCTTGTTCAAATAATAATAGTCTTTTTTCTAATTGATAGTCTCAAAGGGACGTACGAGGATTTTTATGTCACAAAATTACTGTTTATGTGATTAAAATCCAACTTCGAAATTCAATTATTAAAAAACTAAATACAATTTTGAGGTTCTTTTTTTTTTAAAACTTCTCTAACTAATGACCTTTCTAACGATGTGCTACACATTGTTAAAAAATAAATCTGAGTCTAATTACGGGGATATTCCGCCAATAGGGTAGAAATTGTTATGAATTAAGAAGCACTACAACTTTATTTGTAAGTTTTGTAACGCATCGGAACCTTTTTGGGAACACCTGGCTGGTTGAATAATAGGCTCCTACAATAATACCTCCTTAATAACACGTCCTTGAATAATACCTCCTTACCTTCGCCAAAGTTTTTTTTTCTAATGGCGAATTACTGTTTTACGGTGCAATTGTGAAGGGAAATTTCATTTATGATTTATTGTAATTATTTTTCCTAAACTATGGCTAACTACACTAACGAAGAATACGTTGATATGATAATGGCGTATGGTATAGCAGGGGGTGTTTCTCGTGAAGCCCGAAGGATTTATCAAGAGATGCATCCAAATCGAAGATTGCCCCACCACGACACATTTTCGACGACGTTTCGACGTATGCGGGAGACTGGAAACGTAAACTTTCAAGAGCCACGTATTAATGTGAGGCAGTATAATGTTGCAATCGAAGACCGAATATTACAAGCCTTTGAAACAGATCCCAATACGTCGAAACGTCGTCGAAAATGTGTCGTGGTGGGGCAATCTTTGATTTGGATGTATCTCTTGATAAATCCTTCGGGCTTCATGAGTAACACCCCCTGCTATACCATACGCCATTATCATATCAACGTATTCTTCGTTAGTGTAGTTAGCCATAGTTTAGGAAAAATAATTACAATAAATCATAAATGAAATTTCCCTTCACAATTGCACCGTAAAACAGTAATTCGCCATTAGAAAAAAAAACTTTGGCGAAGGTAAGGAGGTATTATTCAAGGACGTGTTATTAAGGAGGTATTATTGTAGGAGCCTATTATTCAACCAGCCAGGTGTTCCCAAAAAGGTTCCGATGCGTTACAAAACTTACAAATAAAGTTGTAGTGCTTCTTAATTCATAACAATTTCTACCCTATTGGCGGAATATCCCCGTAATTAGACTCAGATTTATTTTTTAACAATGTGTAGCACATCGTTAGAAAGGTCATTAGTTAGAGAAGTTTTAAAAAAAAAAGAACCTCAAAATTGTATTTAGTTTTTTAATAATTGAATTTCGAAGTTGGATTTTAATCACATAAACAGTAATTTTGTGACATAAAAATCCTCGTACGTCCCTTTGAGACTATCAATTAGAAAAAAGACTATTATTATTTGAACAAGCATGTATTAGCAAGTATTAAATACAAAATATTATTTTTTTACAGTCATTAATAAAAAAGTTACAAACGTTTAAAGGTGGAATTTCGGAAAATTTGAGAAAAAACATTTAAAAATTCATATCTTCAACACCGTGACCTTTATGACCCAAGGTCCAAGGGCGAAAAGACAGCAAATAACCCCAACAATATCCCAAAAAAAATTGACGGTCCATGTGCCGAACACCCTGTAGGTTAGTTGTGTTATATTTTATTATTATTGAACTTGTTTTTTTATTTAAAAGTATTTATTGAATAAAGAATTACTTGAAAATTCATGCTAGGTTAAGCTTTATAATTGTATAATATCATAAGTATTATTTAAAAAAAACGACTGACTGTTGAGTTTCTTGCGGCGTTTCTTCTCAGCAGTGGTCTCTTGCGAAGCGCTGGTAGATTTTGACGTGTAAAAGAGCCCGTGCGGCCTACTTACTGAATAAACATCTTTTATCTTTTTATCAAAATCAAAATATGTTAACTGGTCGGGAAACTAAAGTAGTCCTAACCTAGTGCTACAGCAGAACAAAGCTGTGGAGATGGATAGAGGGCTTATTTAAAATTAAGTTTAATGAAGCGTTAACTAAATACTAACCTTTTACAAAAATATAGAGACCGGGATTGCTTATTCGTTACAAGTCTAACAAAGTTTTCACAAGGGTCTCTGCTTGACAACCATCTGGGGCTTTATTCTACTCTGTAAAACAATATTGCTTTTGTTATCGCCACCATCGTTTTGTTATCGTTGTTGTTTAACTCGGTCGTCATACTGTCTAGTAAATAAGCTACCATAAAGATAACATAACGATGATATGTCAAAAACAATATGGTTTTACCAAGTAGGTGGAGCCTCTGTTAAAATGCACGGAGTGTTCCTATTTTGAATATTAAACCGTAGAAGAAAGGTAAAGATATTTCAACCTTCACAGTAATTTCGACTTAAAAGACATGTATCCACTTTTAGACCTAATTACAATGCAATTAAGGTAACAAAGTAGGTACATCTCTTTGTAGTTGAAATTTACAGATACCGCTTTGGCCGAGCTGCGCCTGCGTCGATGGTACCTGCGACCAAACCAAAACTGATGTTTGTCTTGTTCTTAATTCCAATAAGACCTAACGCAACATGATTTCGTAATTACATTATCATTAAAAATTACAAGGATATCGCAACAATCAATTGTTACTTAGAAAACACGTCCGTAAAAAAGTCGGTATGACCGCGAGCGGGAGTCGATACGTATAATCGATACTTATAAATCGAGTCTGTTATGAGACGATAAAATCGCTCGCCGCCGGCTACCGGGCGTCTCGGGCTAAGCGACGATTACTCTGAGACTTTTTGTTCCAACTAAATATTAGGGCTGTGTCGGGAAAGAAATTAATAACAGATTTTATTGTATAAGAAGCGCAGCAGCTAACCGTTGTCAAACAGTCACCGTCAAATGTATTAGAATAAACACGAAGCTCAAGAATCTTAACATGTTCTAACGCGTTTAACAATAGAGTCGCGTCTAGATTATTCTTGAGCAAATTATTGGGCTTATGTGTGTGTTTTCTTCGACACCCGTACATGAATTAGAATGTATTGTCCCGACATAAAACGTGTGTAAATATCTGACTGATTGTGGAAACCACATCAAAATCCGTCGCATAGTTGGAAAGATCGAACTGTACCTACTGAGGGACAGATGGCGGGAAGCTATTTTTTTTAATACTATGTAAAGATTATATAGGTACATTAGAACGCGACTGAACTAAGCTCTATTGAATAGTGACTGCCATGAGTGTAATCTTGTTTGACAATAAACTTCAATCGTCATACACAAAATGTAAGTAAAATGATCATACAAGGACAAAGTTCGATGTGTATGTTTGACAGGGCTGCCTATTATGAGATTTCGCATGAGTACAAAGAATGGTACACTTTACCGTATGGAATTCTATTTAGACTTCCATGTACTCTGGTATTGAAAACAAAGGAGCAGAAGTCTTTTCTACCTTAAATTTAATGTCTGTACTAAAATGTATGGTTATTATACTTTTAACTTAAATCAAATAATTTTGAACCTGCGTCGAACTGCCATGAAACATGCAAAATTATATTTGTGTGGAGTTTAAATCTAACTCAAAATGAGAACACGTATTGGCTAAACTGTGATACATTCAATGTTCGTATAAGAATAACCATGATAGAGGTAAAGTTACATGAGTTCGAACAAACCAATCAATTTAAAGTAAATTATTTTGACCTCGAAATTGAATGCAGGCACTGGCAGCCCTACTCGCCATGCAAGATTATCGATAAAATAATTAAATGGTAACTCTCCAAATCGATTCTCGAGTGTTGTTATCGAGCGTGTTTGTTCCTTTTTCGTGCGAATAGCGGCCGCTCGGTTTTTGTCTGACGTTTACTAAATCACGACGGAATTGCTCGGTATTAATAACAGTTTGAAATCTAATAAGAAAGTAATGCTCTGGATGTTTCGATTAAAAAACAATGTTTGAAGCAACTGTTATGAAGCATAACGGCGAAGACGTTAGTGAAGCGGAAGGAAGTAAGAAACGTAATTTAAAAAAAAAGTCGAACGAAGAACCTCCTCCTCTTTTGAACTCGGTTACGTTAAGTTTGACTGAAATATAGTGTGTCGATACTCATGCAACCTAGTTAAGATATCAACGTGATGATATGTTATTTGAATAAATTATTCAGTTCAGTTTATTCAGTTTATTCATTGCAATTAAACTTGGCTTCGATTCAATTATACATCAAAGTAAGTAATTATTGACATGTCTAAAGATGGGCACTTAGGCAAAATTTGTTTATAAAAACGACACTTTAAATTACTTTATATTACAAAGATTAAATTTCTTATAAGAACCTTGCAATCGATTTATTTAAAAATCTGATGCACAATATTTTATCTATCTCTAGCCCTATCTTTAACCCTTGACTGCAATTGTGCAGGGTTGAATAACTTTAAATACGGCGTCTGAAGGCATGTTATTTAATTAAAATTGCTTCATTTTGCTATTCATTTTTTGATACTTAAGGTCAAAATGTTACAAAATTACGGAATAGAATGGGATAGAGCTATAGGAATCTTACAGCTTTGTCCCATTCGCTGCCTGTAACTTGACAGCCCCAAAATAATACCAACAGTGTACAGTGGTAAACTTACTACTTACAATCGCTCTCTAAACCAAAATGCCATCGACTAGAAATTATAATCGTACCAAAGATAAATGTGCCCTTAATTGTAGGACGACTCAATCGGTCCCCAAAAAAACATATATTTTAAGTACTCGATACATTAATCGGCTGGAAACGTCTTCATTTGCCGCCGTATCGCCTGATTTATAATGCCCTAATGTATTAAACCTTTGTCGGCGACTTATCGCCTTAGACGGCTTCCGCTTTTTATTCCTTTCGGCCGCGGGATGATTCAGATATGAAATGGCTACTGTGCTTTAGAGTTCTTCTATAACGAGTAGTCTTGCAGGTACTCAATGGAAACCCATGAAAAATTACGAGGCGTTTATCAAGAGACATATTCATCATCATAATTTCAGCTGAAACAGGTGCCATGTACATAGGCGTCTTCTAAAGTTTGCCACAAGGAACGTTCTTGGGCCCCTGACATTAGTTCGTTTTTTGCAACCTTAGCCATGTGCTGTTGGTCCATTTTTTTAAAGATGACCTGTAAACTAAAAATAATACTTATGTGTTCACGAAAAAGGGTTACATGACGTTGTACGGGTAACGAGATTTGGAAACGTCTTGCTACGTTTTCATTTAACGACCAAATTGTATCCACATTTATAATGTGATAACGTTATGTTTTTTTGTGTGATAAACAAGATGAAGGACGGCCGTTTTATTGTGGTCGCGTTTTGATCTTGTTTAGTGTGTTTTGATTTAAAAAAAAAAAACTGAGATACGCGTTACTGTCTCGTTTATAGCGATTTTAACCTATTGAATCTAAGTATAACCTGACTGACAAAATATTTCGAAACCTGAAATAGAGTGCTTACCTTGGCCTCTATTCCACTCGGTAAAACAATATTAAGTTTTTTCATGTTATGGTATTGTTTTTAACTCGGCCACCATTAGTAACGTTACATATCAAATGCAATATGGTTTTACCGAATGGAAGAGAGCCCCATGTAGTTAGAAAGTTTGGAATGGATAATTACACAAAAGATCCCAAAGGGTCGAGGTGTATCCGTAAGGACCCCACCAAAAAGATAAGATAGTAAGTTTGGTAGCAAGAAGGTAGGTTTTCGTCTGTAGCAATTTAGATTTAAGGCTATTTATGTAGGCATAGGCGTTCTCCATGTCTTTAAAAGAACTATTTTCCACGCTCCTTAATATTGGCCAATTTTAATAAAAAAACATTATGATTTGCTTAAAACGTGTTAGTGTTAAAAACTGTAAAAAAATGCTCTTCTAACTATTAATTTAAAAAAACAAAGATATTAACAGAAGCTCTCCTCATAAACTCCGTACTTTGTTCTGACACCTTTTTCCACTAGTATATTAAACAAGTTTTTGCCTTTAAATCTCTTTAACGACGCGGTCATAAACACGGTTTTATTATTTAGCACACAATTTGTATCCCAAATGATTTGGTTACTGCGTGCTACATTACGCCGCGCTGTAAAAGTCGACTAATCGATGCAGTTTATGTAACTAAGTTATAAACGATGTGGTTAAAATGGTCGTAAACGCTGGAATAAGACATAATGCATGTATAATTTAATAAATTATTGTAAGAATACAATGTATAGAAAACTTGTTTTTTTCCGCGGTATCACCTTCAATAAAATTGATCTAGGAATGTCCTTTCCTAAGGTTCTATCTCTCTCTTTTTCAATCAATGGTCATACACTCACTGCTAAGTGTAGATCTCGTCATTTGCACGCCACTCTCCCCAATCTTAGGCTATCTTCATCCAGTTTTTCCCCAATAATTGTGAAACGATTTTCGAAAACTTTCGTATGACAATCGACGCTTACTTTTCGAAAACTTTCACGTTCTCAGAATGCATCTTGTCTGAGCTACTGGTCCCGATCCTTGGACTTTTCAACACCTTCTTGCTGCAGTGGTCGTCGGTCGGTATAATGTAATGTTATTATCTAATGAGTATAACTTATTTTAAAGTTAGACATGTCCAAATTGTTATTAATTTACAGCTTAACTAAAAATTCAAGTAATTGTGTACTACGCATTATAAAATATAAAAACAATAATAAAAACCCAATTAAACGATATAATGATATAATTCTAAATAACACAGCTCGGCGACATCGCTACCGTACATTAAAACATTTTCTGTGACCAAAACGGGAAAAAAGGATTAGTTAGAAATGGGCGAGAGACGTGCGAGTGATGAATTGACATGTTCCCGGGCCATTAGTGGGAGATAAGGAGGCATTTAACTCAATCTGCGTGCGCGCAGCCTGCCGCGCCGCCGCTACAGGGTGCGGGTTTTCATATCAGGCTTGCCGTCTTTTGTAAAACGGTGGTGTCATTTTGTAAATGATTTTCTAATAAACTAAGACTATAATATTGCTATGATATGTAGGAGCACCATATATTTTTTACTTATTAAATTTAAACTACAATTTATAATTGACGATAAATACGACAGTTTAACGATAGACATGTCAAACACCAAAATGGAGAAGATACCTGAAATGGTGTTCAAACAAACGATCTGTAATCAGAATCTCATCATATAAAAGAAGTCAAACTAACCAACTAATACCAAACAAATTGTACCTTCTTACTTATCCCAAAATATAAAAGGCTAGTTATTTATATTAAATAAATCTTAAGGTGCTTTCTAAATAACCAATATTCGTAAAATTTCTAAAACATATAGTCCTTTAGATGTAAGATCACCCCGTAGAGCCTTCGGGTGTAAAGCCCGATAGTCTGCAGCTCGTTAATGAGAGCGCTTCCGTCAATAAACCCGAGTGCGTGACTCGGGACGTCCGCGCCGTGGGACTCGGGATGCCGATCGACTTTCGGCATATCACCAGCTACCGTCACCGAGATAGGTCGAATGTCTTCTTTGACATCAATACTGTTTGTACTGTCTTTGACATGAAAACAAATCCCTTCAAAAATTACCTGAATATCTATAGCTACGAGTAATTATTTATTTTTAAAGAATATTGCACATGTTACTGACGTATACACTACAAGAGTAATATTTTTAAGTGACATTGAAGCAAAATGCGATGATGAAACCAATTCAAAACTCTCAAATTTGACTTCAAAGGTCTTTCTTAGTTAATAGATAGTCTGCAGCTCTTCCTTCCGTCAATAAACCCGAGTGCGTGACTCGGGACGTCCGCGCCGTGGGACTCGGGATGCCTATCAACTTTCGGAATTTCACCAGTTACCATCTTGTTATAATAGTTTAGATATCTTTGATATTTACCACTTTGCAGGTTATTTCATCCTTTAAAATCCCAATTGGAATTTTTAACAACTTTTACTGCCTTATCCAGCATTCCTATAGCTAAATTTCCTATAAATACATTATGTAATATGACAAAAAAGTCAATTAAACAGTTATCTACGATGACAAATTAATTACAGGACACTTTTAGTTCAATTACCAACTTATTCTCATCATCATACGCCACCAATAGTCACCTGCATGACGTAAAACTATAAAAAACTGTGACGATTTGCTCAAACTTCCGTCTTCCCAGTTTAGATTATGTATTCTACTTCCTCAATGCTATCAATTAACTTATTAACCTCGAAAAATTATACACTTTGTTGATTGATGATGATTTCTTATTTAAATATTTCTCTGACCACCCACTTCAGTCGTCAAGTCACTAATATATAAAAGTCTAGCCACTTTTGAAGTGAACCGCACCCGAAATATTTCCTATCGGCATTGGGACCGTATTAGCTTACCGTGAAATCTAGAGAGCCGATAATTGGTTGTAATTAAAAGGAAGCGATATATTTCCGATAGATGCATATCTAATTGGAACTATCGATAAAGAAGCGTCACGGAATTTATTAACATCTGAAGGTGTTTGATCTTTTACATAAATTTGGTGAAGCAGGTAAGGAGAGATATTGTTGTTGACCAATTGATGTAAGGTAAAAAAGTATGTCTAATTACGGATAATTATATTAAACCGTAGCTGAGCTGAAAATTGCTTGTATTTAACATGAATACTTCAATATATTTTATACTACGTGATGCGTGTAATTAGCGACTACTTGATTTCGAATTAGATAAAACAAATATTTTCAAACTTTTACATGAAAATGACCTTTAAACCGCGAGGATATTTTTTTAAACCATTCTCAATTCATATCTTAAGTGGGTTTGCCAATTTTTTTTTATTCTCTTCATACCTGTACAATCCTCATCAACGACAGGTTATGTCACATTCTGCATGCGATACTCCTGCGCCATATTACTCTAAAAAGTTAAGATTTATTAGTTAGTTTAGTTAGTTTATTTATTTGTCAATGTAATATTACAATATTAGTTGCATTGCATGTCAAAAAATACGAAATTACATTGAGATCGTCAAAACATAAATATTAATAATCTAATAATGC
This sequence comes from Acleris sparsana, assembly GCA_923062465.1. Taxonomy (NCBI): domain Eukaryota; kingdom Metazoa; phylum Arthropoda; class Insecta; order Lepidoptera; family Tortricidae; genus Acleris; species Acleris sparsana. The sequence continues at coordinate 809,799 of OV281288.1, forward strand.
TCATTCGTCCGATGTCAAAATATGTACAATGAGTAATAAATGTCAGCAAAATAATAAATTTACATTTCCATTTTCATATATTCATCCACGGAGTATAACAGATTATTCAATAAAAGGTTACTCAGCTGATGTTTAAATGCTTCGTCAGGTTGTAAATTTTAATTTGTAAAATTTTAATTCTTCCATAATTCACCAAAAGTGTAACAAAACACTACCACTCTTCCTTTTCCACACCCACCCCGCAGCTCCTTAACCCAGGACTAATTAAGCGCTATCGGCCGATAGCAGCGCCACGACCATCTAATTAACTTGTTCATTAGCGCCAACCTGCGCCAGCGCTGAGCGTGCCTAAGTGCCCGTAATGTCGGAGATACATCCAAGATCCAGGAGCCAGGAGAGCACTGATAGCAGGGGGAAGATTATCTTGATGGACAAAAAAACTCAATATCATTGGAAATACATGTCTTGATAAAGTAAAACCAACAAACACAAGGTTTACAAAACAGTGCCTTAACCATGAACTACAAGTTCATTCCAGCCTAATTCCTTTATTATTAATAAACACACAATAAACCTATTGTATTCAAAGTATTCGTTGTCCCATTCTGTTCAATTTAATTATGTCATAATGACATAAAAACGGATCGTACTTTAAACACACTTAAGCTATTGCACCTTTATTAATGAAAAAGTTAGTTTATAATCATTCCTAGAACACCAAGAAATTAATATACTTAGTTTATTTTATAGTAGTTTCTTTTTCTTCAAAACATTCCTATCAGCCCTCATCTCAGTATTCACTCTCTCGTTTTTCATATTGCTTTTTACACATCTCATCCATCTCTGAAGCTGTTAGCATGATATCGTCTATACCAACATCGTCTATTATTCTTCTTCTTCTTCTTTGCCCCGCGGCGACTTCAACAGCTACTACCGCGGGAATATGGCGGTTCCACGAAGTGATTTCGCCAGTGTCAAGTATATATAAGTATAAATCAATATAACAATAAAATACAATTTAATCTTCTTTAGGGAGAATGGGGGCAACGTTGTAAGGTGATAGGTCGGACAGAGATCAAGAAAGTTTTAACTTCTGTACCACTGCGAGTCCACTTGAAGAAAGATAGCAGATACACGAAATAGGTCCAAGTCTTCTATCACTGTGCAACACAAAGGCATAAAAAGCACAAATCACTATCAGAAAAATACTTTGAACTCCTAAATACACAAAAATACAAAAGTAAAACCAATAACACATCCGCCATCTTTTAACGTTGCAAATGGCCTCATCGTTCATCGTCTACTCAACAATCCATTATTTCATATTTTTAACTCAAAATATGACTCCTTGTATGCTTATAAGAAACCTGAAAAGTAATTCCTCGCGAATGCAAACCCATTGAAACCAATAAGGTTTTTTTATAACGCAATCGGTCCGAAATAAAATCAACTAAAAGTCTCAATAACAATGTGCCGTGTACCGCTAAAAGGTCCCGATAAAGAACCCCGAACAGTAGCCTAATTTATGCCGCGTCAGTTGTAACCGACAAAAAACAACCACTTTTATGAATATATTTATTTCACTTATCGTGCAGCGATGCTATAAGACTTATAAGTATCGGTATCGGAATGGATGTCGTGAGGACCGGAGATACTGTGTTTGGTATTTCGAGGAAAGTATTTTTAAATTGTGAAGCGTGATTTGGCTTACTCAAATGCAACAAGCATTTTTCAATGTTTTTTTTTCGGAATTACACATGTAACGGCCAATAAATTAACGCGACATAATTTACTCTATTTAAAAACAATCGATTTTTTCAAATAAGGAACTGATAATTTAACGTTTGTATTCAAAAAATCCCAGAAATCGTTCCATTTGCAAACCCAGTCACTAAATTATAAAGTAACAATAGAACTTTGGCAATTTCCAGTCGATGAATTGAAATGTTATTGTCATTGTTATGTCTCCTTGTGGTTTGACTTTACTTCTATAGGGTTGAAGGTTCAACAGAAAGATAGTCTATCATGGCACAATAGTGCCTACTTAAAGACCGTACCCAGCGTGTACTACTCGGCCCATTAGCGGGGCAGTAGTGGCGGTCCATCACGTGGCCACGTCAGATGCCACGTCTGCCCCGGCGCGCCAGCATTCGGGAGTAATTGGAGCCATAAATCTTCCATCCCGATCATCCGTGTGTGCTCTTATACAATCGATGGATTAGAAAGTGATGCTGTTGGGTGTTGGTGTTTTGCTGGACGCTTCGGGCATATAGTTGAGTTTGTTGAGATGGTTTTGTGAATGGTTTAATACTGTGTTGTGTGGTTTGCCAAAGCAGAATTAAACCAAAACATAGTGATGTTTTTTTAATAAGAAACACTTTTATAATTCTGTGTCGTGGTTTATTGAACCTGGACTATATTAAAGTATGTTTTTTACAGGCCATCTGATTTGTTCTGAAATAAGGAAATCAAACTTTAAATTACGTTAAAAAGTAAAGCAAAGGGCATCTGCATGTCCTAAGCTAATTCAGTCGAAACTAAAACAAAACATTAAAGAAAAATAAAAAAACAATAACTCAGCCTGTACCGTGACTCACGGCATGACGTACTATCGAACCAACGGAACCCTGACCCACCATGGAACCTTGTCACAATGATTGACGTACGATTGTCGTATAGCTTCGTATGACAGTCCTAACGTCAATCACTGTGACAAGGTTCTATGGTGGGTCAGGGTTCCGTTGGTTCGATAGTACATACAAAGAAAGAAAGAAAGTAAAACTAACATAATATTTAGTGAATATGAAACTGCATTTTGTACATAGAAATAAATGATCCTGATACTGAATGTGTTACTCGTAAAATTGTCCCCATAGTTTAAACAGGCCCCTCTCCGTTATCCCGCGGATCGGCGGCGCAGGCGCACCTCCCGCTAATTACGCGGTGCGTCTCACTCGTGACTGCGCTATCGCGCCGATAGCGGCCTTAAGGCGCTGTTTTATGGGACCTTCCTTTCTTATAAAAAATCGTTGTAAAGCAAACGGGGTCCGTTCATTTGACCACAAGTATGTTTGACAAACGTATCATTTTACAAACTTTCGTTTCGCAAAACCATTACTTATTACAAAGGTTACATAGGTGTATTAAATAAGTTAGGCTAGGTAAGATATTTGACCACATACAATTGTAGAATAATGCGGCGGGAAGTATTGTTTTGCCACAGTGGCCGTATGGTTTTGTTTTTTGAAAGGAGTACACATGCGGTGCCTGAATGGTAAGAAGGATTTCATTCCCATAGACGTTTACCTTCTCAAGAAGACTCTAACTGCGTTGCTGGCCCTAAAACCACGTGATAAAGACTATGGATAGAAGTGGATATAAAGGATTCGTCACTTTTAGACATGTAATATGTATTGTAAGTGCAAAACCATCTCACACAGAATAACTTAGCTAGTCCCAAACTAAGCTCTAGACTTGAATTATGGGTACTAGACCACGAAAAAAATACTCATGTAGAGAAACATGTACATTTAAATACATAAAAGGCATCCAAGAACTAATACTGGCGCTCATCATACAATAATAACTATTGCCCATAATGGGATTCAAACCCAGAAACGCTAGCTCCCTAAAAGATAAAGATAAAAGATAAAATAATTGTATTCAGTAAGTAGGCCGCACGGGCTCTTTTACACGTCAAGAATCTACCAGCGCTTCCCAAGAGGAGACCACTGCTGAGACGAAACGCCGCAAGAAACTCAGCAGTCAGTATTTTTTTTTTACATATTTCATATTACTATTACTACTTAGTCTAGCATTATATAAAGCTACAAATATTAAATTAAATATAATCTCAAATAACATACGTAGTCGGCAGGAAAACAGGCCAAAAATCTTACGATAGAGATAGAGAGAGGAAATAAAAAATAAAAATAGAAACTACTTATGTGTATATAAGATGGGTAGGTAGGTTACTACCAATTAGCTAAATGCGTCGTAAAATTGTCGGATAGTTTCGGATGCTTTAGTTACATTTATCCACAGCGGTAATGGCGGCCAGACGTCATTTTCACCAACTCGTTGGTCAACCACAGCTTAACTGCATTTTCTTTGCAGTTGTCATTCGACCACTTCAGCCTCATCGACCGACTATTCCACAGGCATCTCAAAGCCGGCTACTGACTGGCGAGCTGTAACGGTACCCGTAGCAGTTACAGTAACGAGCTCGAGAACGGGCTCGCACATCACGATGTTACGTGCAACACTAACGCTCTAACGTCCGTGATAAAGGGCCCCACTGAAAATCAGTGTCCAGGCTTGCCTCGGCATAGTAGTTAGTGTAAACCTTATCGTTTGTGTGTCAATTAATTTGTTTTCTCTCTTTCTTTCTTTCACCAGTTACAGCTACAGCTCGCTAGTACTAGTAAACCCGGCTCGAAACAATTCAGATGATTTAAGAGTTCGTGTCTCTCGTCATTAGCAGCGACTTATTATAAGCAGGTGATAATGACTTCCCATCACGATGCCTATGTACTACATAACATAATGATTCATCAAATAAACGGTGGCGCGTGAGCATGATACTGTATAATTGTATTGATTTTCCTTTAAAATTGTAAACAGTGATTTAATCATAATTATTACGATCTTATCTACGCAGTTATCTTTTGGCCTAAAAAGGTTTTTTAAAGTGTAATTATTATCATTACCAGCGTCGGATTGAAGTTTCGACTCGTGATAGCAAGCTCCGAGTTCGATTTCTAGTTGCTGGCGTGTACCGATTACCGGGATTCTCTAAGTTCACTACCAAAGACCTTTTTAAGGCAATTAATGCGAACTTACGATGAAGGAAAAACTTTGTGCTTTTCCTATTATCGTAGTCTTTTTTTGAGTATGCGGTTTATGGATAGTAGAGTATTTTAAAATCGCTATTGAATGTAATTACGTATTTCGAAGATTTAGCCGATCAAGACTTCATCATAAAAATAGAGTCAAAAAGTGGTCAAGGAGTTTTTTGATTGAAAAAAAGGGTCACACATCAAAACTCTACCGTATTGAGAAACAGATTTCCAATATGTTCAGTATCTAGTTTCCCAAAAAAAACTAACATACGGAAGTAAAAACCCGTGTTCCATAGTTCATTCACACATATGTATATCGTGGCGATCTAAAGTAATCCACCTGCTTATCGGGTGTATCTACGTAGGCGACGGCGGCTTCGAACCCACTATCGCGACACGGGCTACCGGCGACGCAAATGGGTTTCCCTTGTTACTCTTAATAAGAGGAATCCGAGCTGAGGATGTGGCCACGTTCGGTGCTGAAGACTCAGATGAGGGTCATTTTGTATTATGTTGGGGGTGGGAGGGGTTGAATTTAGTTAAATCATTAAAGAAAAAAATAATCTAGATATTAGTAGCGTTGTTTTAATCTGGCAAATTTATACCTAAATGTAAGGTCATTTCCGTTGAATATATAAAGGAATTTTTGAAGGCGAAATTGCATTAATGTATCTATGTTTTGCTTAATATGGAATAGGTTCTAAAGATAGAGAATGAATTTCATCTATTACTGTAAATTTAAAATTTGCTGCCATCTGCTGATTCTCTTTGACAAATTATACTATGTCGTTTTCTTCCACGCTTGTGCGTACAAAATACAAGTCGTTTGACGACCTAGTTATATTAATTATTTATCAAATAATAACCAAGTGCCACTAACTTAAAATGCAATTATTCAGAATTTATCATACCCAAAAGCAATAAATTTAGTACAAAAGTATAAAATGAAAATTCTCCGCAATACAGTATGAATACAATGTAAGTAAATGTACTCGAATAATTCCACCGAATGCAGATGCACCTTGTTTAAAACTGCAACACCTGTAATAACATACGTTTACATTCACCATTACTAGTTTACAAATAAACTGTATAATTAATAATTGGCGTATTAAAATCAGTCGCCATTCGCGCCATTAACTCTACATTCCTTAAATAGACACTTTATAGAGCAAAAAGCCAGCTTATCTACGATCGTAGTTAGCTCCTAGACACGCTGAGGTACCAGGGTCTCATGAGTCGCGAGGAGGCTCGATTGTCTTTGTAAGCTGTCAAGTGTCGATGGAAAAACGTAGTGGTAACTGCGCGATCTTAATGAGAGTGGACAAACAGGACTGCGAAGGGCCGTGGGAGCGATGTGGATATGCCTCGATTTAATTAAAACGATTTTTCTTGGGTATAAGTTAGTGGTTTGTTCGATTTATGGGGAAATTTTTCATGTTGGAGGGAGACGTGTTGGAATCTTATTGGAAGCACTTTGTTCATATTAAATATGCAATGTGTGAAAGTGAATCGATTTTTTACTTTACATTTGGTAGCCTTAAATAATTTGAAGTCTTTATAAATTTCAGGAAAGGGGTGTATCAACAGTCCGTTCTTATCAAGATCCTTGTTTTCAAGATAAATTCATTCTATGCCGTCTAAACTTCCAAATAATGTAACTTGAAGGCACCTACATACTCGCTTCCTTCCTTGTCTTTTCGGGAAAAGCAAGATACTTACCATTTACGACGATCATCACAATACTGTGGCAAAGCCCAGCACTAGACGCAATGTGGTCTAACATTCAGCGGAGGGCTTTATTGCGTTATTCTCTTAAATAAAAGCGCATTCTTGTCGATCAGTCGAACGAGCTCATATAAGCAAAAAACGAGGTTCAGGAACTGTACGCCATTGTTTGTGCGCTCTGATAAGACGTAAACGCTGGTTAGGAATTCATACTTCGAGTTGTATATCATGGCAAGGATTAACGTCAGCTAAAGTCCTGTCCTCACTATTCCTCCCGCCATCATAACACGCGCCCTAAAAGGCAGTGGTATCATTACCTCGACCGGTCGCTGGCTCGCTACCGGCGGCCGCCTGCGCGCTCTGCTCCCCTGGTCCGCTGCTCCGGCTCGAGTGTTGTTTTTATGCACCTCTGTGTTTGTGTTGCTATCGAGATCCCTAGAACATCCAACAACCATGTCCACAATCCATTCTCAACTTTAAATTCAACGTTTAACGTTCTCTTTAAGCTATTCGTAGAGAAGAATGTGGATGAATGGTATAGAGAACCATTTCATTCACGTCGCTCAGTTTATAGGTATTTGGAATATGACGTAAATGGACGTATGATGTTTATTGAGAAAAACTAGTGAAATAAAATGATTGTTTACGACCATGTATTCTGACAGGAGGTATTTTTTCGTAATGGATAAAAACCGGTCGGATGCCCGCACATACTATAGATTCCGAAGAACGAGTATGCGATGCTGTTATAAATGTGAGTTTTTTTTCTGCCTTTGCTATCGATTAAGCTAGAAATAGTTAAAGTAATAAAAAAAAAAAACCTACTGGCCTCTGCTATTTAACCATTGATACGCGTCTCTACAATCGCTTTTTTAATCGATGACAAATCTGTCAAATAATGCCAAACAGGAATAACCCTCAATTTTTCAATTTAACTATGATCAAAAATTAGGCTTCAACTGCCTTCTCTATTACAAAATACATGTATTTTCAATAGCCAATAAAATTTCCAACATTATTTCTAAAATTAATAGTCCCAGTCCTATCGCCTGTCACTACCTGGTAACCACAGCTTACGCCATTCCATTACCATCCTCGCAAACCCAGTAGCGCAGCCGGTGGCAGCAATTTCACATTACACAGTAGCCTGTTCATCTCTGCTCGCCTAGTACCGCCCCTGGCCTGAAGCCAGTAATAAACCTTCCCGAGTACAGCTGAATCGCCGTGGCTTAGCGTTTGTTTACGTATGTGTAAGCATATACAAATTAATAAATCGCTACTGACATTCAATATATTGACGTGTGTGAGTCAAATTTTGTTCTGGATCATTGTCGTGTTGGCTTTACCACTACGCTCTTGGACCGCATGCCTCAAGTGATTTTACCTTTACTTGCATTCTTCAATGAGCATGTACGTTGGTTGTTATTAAAAATTGCTCTTCGCTTTCATGGCAGCTTGGTAGTTCACGTGTGTATATTCTGTATATGTAGTATAAATGTTATTAATATTGCTTCGTTTTATTTACTTTCAAGGTTAGCTTGATTACGACGTAATCTGCATAATATCGCTTTTGTAATCATTTGATTTGATTTTGTATTTGAATAGAGTGACTTTTTTGGATGTATTTGACAAGCCACAATAAATTTTACATATTTTATTCAGATATTGTTAAGTTAATTTGAGTAACAAGGTTTTGTTAAATTTAAAATTGTCTTCAATAGATAACAATTTAATCTCGGTTTCTGTAAAAACAATACATAATTAATACTTAATTTGCATTAAATGTATAAAAAGAAAGTTTGTTAAATAACAGTACGTCAACAAATGTATTATTCGAAAACCAATATTGCTCACATCAAATAAATGATTAACATACTAGCAAATTTTAAAATAATATTCACATTTTAACGTAATGCTATATTCTATTTGGCCTATCAAATTACTACCAACCTTTAAACCTGTCAGACGAAACTATATTTTTTACAATCTAATAGGCCATAAAAATCTACTTTAGGTGTCGCTATAAAATTCTTAAGAGAAATATAATATCATTTTGGAACAGATTCGGCGACGAATGGCTTGCGCGGGCGATCAATGTATGCCCAGAATATCCTGGACCTTTCGTCTTCGAAGTTGTGGGGTGAGCAAGGGTCGGTATAAGTTGGTAAGTCCCACAATAACGCGTATGCGCACAATGGTCGGCATTCCGACATGAATGGAGTTCGCAGTTTATTCGTTAATGTGAGTTATCACTTTGTTGTAATACTGTTTAATGTGAATAGCGATACGACAAACAATGCGGGTGACACTTTTATGTTCATACATATTTATATTTGTAGCATTGATTTTGAGAATTTATGATATTTACATCTCAAGCTCTGGTTCAAGGTTTAGGCATTTTTAATTTGAGATTGAAAGAAGCTGAGCACAAATCTCAGTCACCAAGTACAGACTGGGAGGAGTTGGTGGTTATAAGGAAATGGATTTTGAATAAAAGCTACAAAAATACAAGTAATTCGAAAACGTCAATAACAGTAATTTAATGAAAAAAAATGTCTTTAGAAAGCTGAATTTTTACAAATTAAGTAAAGTCGTAAATAAAGTTAAAAAAGTGGATCATCCCAAACAAAGTCGATACAAAAGCAATTAAATTCGCCAATGAAGGTTAATAGGCCTACCGCGCGCATAAAGTGTGCGCTTGCGCCGCTCCATCGCACTGTACAGTGGAAAAACAGTAAGCATTAATATTTTTAGTGCCAGTGATACGTCTGGTAAGTTTAAAAATTTAGGTAATGCTTATTTTATGAATTAGTACCTAGGCTAAAATATAACATTGACATCGAATAGAAAGTACTGCAAAACATGACCGGTACTTACCTATTTAAACAGTCTGAATGTGTTTCTTTTTGTTTAATCCTTATTGAACAAAAATAAGTACAATTGGTGGACCTAATGTCTAATGGCATTCTCTACCAGTCAACCAAATAACTAATCAGAGATTATAGGTTAGGGTAGCCCATGTCATTGTTCTAATAAAATGAAGTTTCAATTGAACAGTTGCAGTTTCCATTCAATCCAACAACAAATTGTAATTGCTAAAAATGTCATCATTATCTATTCCAAAATCCCCTTGTTCTAACAAGCACATTCATCAAGATGATATAATTATAGTACTTAAATAATTATCTACATACAAAACAATATAACTAAGCCTAAAATTAAATTACGACACGTTGTAAGGTGCTGCCCTACTGTTGTAAGCAGTGGGGTATGAATGCGCCAGAGTCGACTTCACGCAAATTTAATGCTATTAAATGTCGATCAACAGCAATATGAGAGATATGGCCGGTGGACCGGGAGAGGAATTTAATTCAAGTGCAAAAAAGTATCGTTATGGAGTCTTCCCCGACATCTTTGTGGAAGTTATTCAGATCTTACGTAATATGGCTTCATCTTCACTTCAAGAAATATTTTTCCAAAAAATATCATTGCGAGGTTGGTAAAAGTTTGAATCTGAAAACCTTACTTGCTTCAATCAAAATTTCTTTAAAATCTGTTTAAATATTCAGTGACAAGAACTGGTGACGTATCTGATATTTTTTGAGTGTACAAATTAGTTGTGATGATTTGGTGCACCTATTTGAATAACTGTGCGCAAGAGATTAACTTTATGTTTTTGCCATGACTCCCGCTCTACCGTAATAAAACCGCGATTCCCGTAAAGAAAGTGCGTAACAGTTTTGGTGATTGATTCGCGATAAACGTGCAATTTGCGATTAATAATCCGCCGATTACACTATTAATTCCCAATTACACTGTAATTGTAACCTTTGAGATAACCATTGTGATTGATGGTATTGAAAATCGTAATTGAAAATAATAAATTACCTTTAAAATGTCACTCTTGCAGGTCGCATGCTGAGTTTATAATATATTTTGTCGAAAGTAGAATTGACGTGAACTTCTGCTTACAAGAATAATTAAGTCGTTTATTGGAATAAATAAACCACAAAGGCCAAAAAAAAATATTTACAAATTGGTACCCACATTGATAAAATATTTTTTTCTGTTGGTATGACCTCAAACCCCGTTTAACTTTTGGTCAATATGTCAATCAATTTTAATGCCAAACAAATATCGACATTTACTTTCAATCAACTTCGGCGTCGGTTAATCAAACCATCGCCGACTTTTAATTAAAAATGCTCAATAATTAAACTCGCATTACTGCGCGCGAGCTCGGCGATACATCATTTTTATGGCCACGATATCTGCAGAGCGATTATTCGAACTTTTGAGATACTGACAGATTGACACACTGTTTTGAATAATGCTACTGTGGCTGGTATTCAGTAGCTTTTGAAAATTTGGCCTGCATAAAACTGGGTAATTAATTTGCAAATTGAAGTAGCCTGCCTTCTCTAAGTATTTTGATGTGTAATATAAGGACAAACAAATTATCAAATGAAACTTATTGAGGGTTAGGTAACAGTAAAGAACATAGAGTATGTGACATTTCAGCACCAATACGTTCAGAGTCATGTGTTGTTTTAAAGGTAAGGGGTGTCTTAACGTTCGATATTTTGTACCCGTAATTTGGGTTTATGAGTCTAATAAAAAAAAGTGGCTTGAATTCACTGACCTATGCAAATTTCCATATTTTGATCCTGAACTCCGCCAATCGAATGTCCAAACTTAGTAAACGGGCTGACTCCTATGCTTTCTAAATCAACGGAAATTATTAGAAATCGTCAAAGGTCTGGAAATCAGTATCATTAAGTATTTAATTATCTTTTTTTCAAGTTTTAATGTTGCACTGCTCGTAGGTTTGTAAGCTAGGTGTCCGTCAAAACTTGCAAGTAATTTTTGAACCAGTTTCCGTCAATGGAATGGCCTGAAGTTTGAATAACATATGTAAACCCGATCACAATGCAATATTATGGTATCTAAGAGCTGATCTGAGGATCTCGACTATTATTAACGTAGACCTACCATGTTGAGAATTTGGTCTTGATAAGCAGATAATGAATTTCCGAAAAAAGTACAGTCGGGAACAAAAGCTTGTTCCTTTTAAATAAAACTTTAAATTTTGATTGTGACTTTTTTTTATTAAATGTAAGTGGTTCAAATATTGCTCGAATAACATTCTTTAGTTTACTAGCTGTTCAATGAGATATACAATCATAATATGGTAAGGATATTGTAAAAGATAAAGTAGGGATTGAGTCTTTTTAGCTAATTTTGATTATTACTAAATAAAATAAATAACTAATTGGTTTAAAAATTCAGTATTTTTTTATTTCAAGGATTTAATTATACCAATGAAATGTACTTACAATCCCTCCCTATAAAATGTTTCCAATATTATAACTAATGAAATGACCCTAATGAATGAACGAATGAATAAATAAAATAAATGTATAAGTATTAAGCATCTAACCATAGTGTTGTGCCAATAACCTCAAGCCAACACAAACAATATTAACTCTAAATAAATATTTAATTAATCAAGTTCCACTAAAACGCGTGGTCGTCTACTAATGTGGTCGCATGGGCGTGCATTTGCAAACGCTAATTAGTTAATATTTGAATTATTAACGGGTTATTAATTATTAATTAAACGAATGAATTAATTAAGTAGTTGTTTATGTTTTTTGTTTAGCTGATTAAGGCTTTATTGGCTGGATATTTAACTAGTTTGAGTGATTTTATATATAAAAAAAAGTCATACAATATAATTGGCAATGGCTCCATTCAAAATAAAAATATGACAATTTAAAGTCACCCTATTCTTTAAATTTTATTTATTGGATATAATAATTTAATCCAATTAAGCAATCTGTGGCTAGTTTGGTAGATGTGTCGTTTCTTTATTGAATTAACTTATCCTGATTTTACTGGAATGTATCACAAAAATGCATTTTAATTACAAACTGCTTGTACCTACTATCACACAAAAAGATACCATGTCAGCCCGCAGAACCCAATGCTAATCTCTATCTATCTATAGTGTTTCCACTAAAAAAGTCATGCTTTACAACTCATATTGACGTTGCAGAATTGCGTCAAACAACGTAAATGTAAGTAGGGGGCACAATATCGTGGATAGAAAGCACACTATGCGGATAACTGGAAGAGATCCTCTCAAAGTATAACTTCGCCATTATAAATCGAGCTCAAATTTTCCTTTGTACCTGGAGACGAAGCGTCGCGTCGGTCAATTTGATAAGCGATTCCATCAAAATCGTAGAGCCGTTTTCAAAAACACGATTACAAAAAACAAACAAATGTAATTATAAATATTTCTCATTCCTATATAACACTACAGCGGGGCTGGACAGTTGCCATCGTATGCAAACGCTGGCGTTTGGTGATCACTGTCGCTTTGCGTTGTCATAGAAAAAAATATGGAATTGACGCTTACGTCAATTCCATATTGATTTTTTCTCGTTTCACGTGATATATCACTTGCTACCACGGACATTTTTCATTTTTGACAACGCATGCCGCTGGGTATCTACACTCAGGAGCAAAAATACCGGGTCAGAGGGCGTTTTTCATACAAAGACTATTTCGAGGCCTTGGTTCCTCGCCAGGGGTTGTTTTGAGTGAGGTTACTCCAGGCGGATACTCCAAGGTCCAATAGAGGGGGTCAAAATTTGTTAAGATACCTAACCGATCGCACAATCAGTTAACAAAACAGCGGGAGAGTTTGGGTCAGCACTTGGATTTCCTTACATTTTATTGCCATTTGATATGTTTTTCTGAACATGCACAATTCCGGCGTTAACCGCAGATTCATTCAGTCGGGTATCCTAGGCACTCTGGAAGTCCTGTATCGATGCTCGGGATATTCATCATCAGATTTCACTAAAAGAATTCCCTGGCGAGGAACCAAGGCTTCGAAATAGCCTCTTTAGTATGAAAAACGCACTCTGACCCGGTATTTTTGCTCCTGAGTGTATATTAGGTCTGTCCAGGTAAACGATGGAAGATTCATGCGCCTACCCGTTCGTAATATTCCACCTAGTGACTGGGTAAGTTTCTTGTTTTTCCCCGCGACTGCGTAACCGCAATTATCTCTAAGCATTCAATATAAGCTTAGTAGTTATGGCTTTATTATATTGATTTAATTCAACTTGCCTTCTAATAGGTTGCTGTTTTAATTGGCAGTTTACGTTCTGTTTACAATTAATGTATTTCATTTAATAATAACTGCGGTATTAATTATATGTTTACAAATCTAAATATTGCAAAATTCTTACTCTGGTAAAACATCACCTAGCAAGCCGCTCAAGCAACTAACGAAAGGATGTCATAATTACAGCAGATAAAGTATATTAATAATATTAATAATATATTATTAAAATATCAGGGAGCTTCATCCTAAACTAAGCCCTAGACTTGTACTATGAGAACTATGACAACGATAAACGTAGATAGTTATGTATTAAAATAAATACTTTATATGCAAAAACCGTAAAAACAAATATTCGTGATCATCACACTTTGTCGGCAGGGTCAGAAACCAACTACAAGCTAACTAAGTACCTACAAACCGTGAACTCAGACCCATTTTGTCAACTGGTCAGTTATCTTGATTAGTTGTAATTTTGCGGGGTCCGTCCGGATCGCTACCACCATCTTATCCATTAACCTACCGCCAAACAGCAGTGTTCGCATTGTTGTGTTCCGGTTTGGGGATAAGACAGCCGGTGTAATGACTAGCATAGAGGCATTCCATCTTAGTCCTCAGGGTTGGCAACGCATTTGCAGTCTTATGCTAATGTCTATGGGTCACAGTTTCCACTTACCATCAGGTGGCCTGTGTGCTCGGTTGCCTTCTCTATGCCATAAAAAAAAAAAATATCTTTGCAACAACAATGACCTCTCAATGTACCACATAATGTAATGTAGGTACGTCACTTGTTCATTTTGCAATTTAAACCAAATTTTCACCATTGGCCCTAATATGGCTGCGTTTATGGATAAGGCATTCGTCACCTTCTGACACGTAGATAAGTACGAGAGGGATGGATGCTTTATTCACATTTGAGACGTGATATAGACGCAGCTATACTAGGCCCGCTAGCTATTTTCAAATATAATAATTATTAATGTTTGACAACAAAGAGGTTTATCTTTAAGCCTTGAGTTGTTTATTTTAAACAGGTATAACTTTAACTTCGTGTACACAATTCCAGAAGCCAACAGTTTAACTTTTTAAAATAAAACAAAATATCATCAATACAAATCAAGCGTCCGTTAACTCGAACATAAGCCGTGCACATAAAAAGCTCACGAGAATCGAACCCAATCCCAGTAGCCGCTGTCTCCGTACTTATCCCTCAGCGAAAAAGAACACGACAAGAAGATTTATCGACTATCGATCTCGGGAGGAAATCAAACCTCGCTTACAGTTCACGACACGGGAGCGAGACGATCAATGGAATTACCAGTATAGTTGGTTCTGATGATGAAAAGTCATATTGTGAAAAAGTTATACACAAAATATTACGAGTACATATAGCCGTAGACATTTATTTTGGTCTAAGTACAATAAAATCATCATACACTGTCTTGCCTTTTAACACTTTGGCAAGTCAAAAATTTAGTTTACCAAACTTTTAATTTTTCCTAAATATATTAGCTTTTTTTAATCATTAATTTTTCAAAATGTTCAAAGAGAACCTACTTAACCCTTAGATTAGGTTTGGTTTGTTTAATAACAATTCTAGACAGTTAAACGGTTTTAGAAAAAATGATTTTCCGACTTATGAAAATGCGTACTACCAAAACGGTAACTCAATTTCGACCTTGTCGCAGGTCACCGATGTAAGGTGATATAATTATTATACGTTTAAACCAAGAATAAACGGGTTACAGAGTGACTATAAGGTCCAATCCAAATACGTTTGTCACAACGATATTTATTTTGATTTGGAGTTCGACCGCGCAAAAAACTGATCACAGATAGTTTATTGTTGATTTTACTTAGCCCTGAGCAAAGTTTTAAAAATTTCTTAGTCGTAACGTAGTCGTGAGCTCTAAAAACATATTTGCATGGCAAACAAACACCCCATCCCGCTCTGACGTAAGGATAAACCCTCCGTCTCGTTCTGTTTCATTCAATAATCTCACTGGTTTTGATCTTATATCTGATTATAGTATGATGAATGAGAGATTTACAATGTTCTCGGTCAGACAGTGAAATTACTCCGGCGAACGCTGTTTAAGAAGGTTTATCGATCGAGGATCGATTGTGTTTTTAATTTGTTTTATCTGATTGATGAAATATTGTTTGGTTTGAGCTCATCTGCATACAGGTGATGGACTGGTTATTGGCATTAATGATTCAGCCGTGAACATTGATCGTATCCCTGAATTCAATATTTTACCTATTTTAGATTTCATGAGGAATAAAATCGCATACTTGCAAAGGTGTTCACAAACCCCACAAGAACTGACGAACAGACCGACGGTGCTTGGTGAATTCACTTTTCAATTGGTTGACGAGTAGTTATGTAGTGTATTAGTACAAGCCTAAGTTGTCCCGGTAGAGCGTTATGTAACACTAGCGACCCGCCCTCGCTTCACTCCCCGGTTTAAAACTCTTTAAAAATAGCCGGTTTGAAAAATAATGTTCCGATCAAATGGTGAAAGATTTTTTTACATTCGAAATAGTTCTGGAGATTATAGTATTGTCTCGACTAATTAACTGAATTTTAATCCAGAATTTATGGCCGAATGTGTAGCTAACTAGTTCCGTCCTATATGTACACAAAAGTTATCATTTTTGCCCTCAATTCCATTTGAGCTGTCAGCTGTTCCTAATGAACAAAATCAATTGAACAACAACTTCAATAAAACTGTTACAACACAGATCAACGCATACTAATGTCACCGTTTAGTGTAAAACCTACTAACTTCTGCTAATAAGAACCTTATTGCACAAAGGTAGTGTAAAGAATTGCGTGGTGTGCTGTGTTAATATAGGTGTTAGAAGCCAGGAGAGTTTTTACGCTGGAATGTGAGTAAAATGGCCGACGATTAGAGGAAAATGTAAACTTGGCGATCATTTAAGTAGTTAATGGTTTTAATTGGTGTAATAGCCGGGGAGCAAGGAGCACGTGGAGGTGCAACAGGGTCTATTAATTAAAAACAAAAGAGGTCGACATCGATGGTCACGATAAATGAACAGCCGTAGCATTAGAGAAATCCCAAGGCCGCTGTCAGCTTGTGTTGTGCTTCAAAATGTTGACAAGGTTCAAAAGGTTTTAATTAAAATCTAAAAAATAATAAAATCGCTGTTTAAACACAAAATAAGCTATATGTTGTCGTGCCCCTTCGTCTGTGGGGTCCTAGCGTTCTAAGCCTTTTTAAGGAATTGACAAAGAGACTCATTGACGTCACTGGGGACTGAAGATCTGGCAGTTTCCTCGCTCAACTACTTAATTACTCGTAGTTCAGCCATTCAACGAGGAAATACTGCTAGCATCTTACGTACAATGCCGCCGGCGCCATTCTTAGATTCAATGTTTTACTTTATGTTTACATCTTTAGTCTTAGATTTCGTCTTATTTATTTTTAATTTTCAGTTATTGTTTTATGCTTCATGTATGAATACTCAATAATGACGTCAAAATCATAATAATTCCATCGTCAACTACTAGACCAATATATAATTTTCCAGAGGCCCTAACATGGTTGCATTTATTGCGTGACTAAGTTTGGATAAGGCATCCGTCACCTTCTTACACGTAAATAAGTACAAGTGTGATAGATTCTTCATCCACATTTGACACGTGATATAATATAGACGCAGCCAAACTAGGCCCACAGATATTCATTTTCTTCTCCGCTATGTTCCCTGCCCCGCGCGACTGCGCCGTCGTATCGGCGGTCAACGGTATTCGCTATTATATATCTGTAATTATTACTCGGCTTAATTGCTTATAAACTGATCAAGTAAGATTTTTGCCAGACGAAGGACTAACTTATCGGGTCACTATATCACTACGATAGATAAAATAAATTGGCTAGTTGTATTTTATTAAAATTGCTTTTTATATATTTATTTTGGCCTATCATAAAGTCATAAGTCATAAGTCAATACATTGGTTGGTGTTTGAAAAGTTAAAGATATTAATGAAGAGAGATTTAATATTATAACGGTTATCAATTTTGAACAAAATTGAAAGTCTTTGGCCGTTATTATCGGATGATGTCAGATGAGAGTAAAAACTCAGCGGACGACGATCTTTGTTAGATAGGTATCTACACCGTGTTTTTTTTGATTTACGATAACTTTAAGGGAACGTTCTTTAGGTCAAACAAAGTTAATTTCCCGAAGACAGACAAATGATAAGTCTAACGGTTTTAAAGATATTTAATTTTTAAATTTAATCAGTTAATCACGTTAAACTAGTGTAAAAGGCTTTTGAAATTGATAACAACAATTTTCTTTTAATACGTATGAGTAAAGAGTTTCCAATTGTTAGGTTTGTATACGCGTCAATCTAAAGTGACTTGTACCTGTCAAGTGTTATCTTTACTTGTGTGTGTATGTCACGCCAACATAGACGTATTTGACACTGATTATTAGCTAGGTAACTCTAAAGGCCCTTTTAGAATGACCAAAGATAAAAGATTTCATTATTTTGTTCTAAACTAAAAAAAATTTTTTTTTTGCAATATTTAAAAATCTAATCTAACAATTAGTTTCTATAGATATACCTAGTAATATGCCGAAGTTATCGTAAATCAAAAAAAACACGGTGTAGATTGTACATTTGTTTGTTGATCAAATCCTTTACTAAACTGCTCTAGTCTACAATGGAATCCAAGCCTTAAACCTGCCCAAGCCTTTTCCTGCTCAAGCTACGCTTGAATGTTTTTTATTTTATGTTAAATTCATTGTTTTATATCATACTAGGTTAAGCTTTATAATTGTATAATATCATAAGTAGTATTTAAAAAAACGACTGACTGTTGAGTTTCTTGCGGCGTTTCTTCTCAGCAGTGGCCTCTTGCGAAGCGCTGGTAGATTTTGACGTGTAAAAGTGCCCGTGCGGCCTACTTACTGAATAAACATCTTTTATCATATTTTTTTTAAACAGGCTTGGTAGGCACAACAAAGTGAAACTGGTGTTGATTCCTGGACGCGTAAGCTTTCCCGGAAATGAAACCGCGGACGAGCTGGCAAGGGAAGGGCCCAAGGGCGCATACGTCGGACCTGAACCATTTGTGGCACCCTCACCGGGCTCTATAAAAGCAGCTCTGAACAACAACGCCCTAGAAAACCACCAAAAAGAGTGGAAAACTACGGTGGGCTTGGGGCATACAAAGCTCTTCATAGAAAGAGTTGACCAGAGCTGGACCAAGAAACTTTCGAAACTCAGCAAAAGTCCCCTTCGATACATTATTGGAGTGTTTACCGGGCACTTTGGGGTTAAACATCTCCTAGCAAAGATGGGCCTTTATGACAACACAGATTGTAGAATGTGCGGCGAACAGGCTGAGACAATGAAACACTTATTGTGTGAATGTGATGCCCTCGTCGGAGTAAGAATGAAAATCCTCGGTTGTGGCTACCCAGAACCGAACGATTTCAAGGCACTGCCATTGCACTCCACTATCCGCTTTTTGGAAGGGGTGGAGGCTGCATTGGATTAAGCGCTAAAAGAGGTGTAATTACACAAAAGATCCCATAGGCTCGAAGTGTATCCGTAAGCACCCCACCAAAAAGATAAGATAAGATAAGACACTCTCTCCTTGTAATTGACGACACATTTACTAAGTGATAGTAACCTTGCCAACAAAGCTAGTGATTCTGGCTTTAAGTCCTGGTAAGCGCAGACGCTAGTATGATGAGCGCAAGTATTTGTTCGTGAGTCTTTAATGTTTTCTTTGTACTTGAGTATGTATTTCTCTAAGTAAGTATATTCATGTCTAGTATCCATAGTACAAGCCTAGAGCTTAGTTTGGGACCCTGATATTATTTGATATTGAATCCTTATAGTTTATACAGGCTGTTAAAATACATACAATTCATCTACTACTCAGAAGCAATAGAAACGGGTCACTCTCTATGATAGTTCAGTACAAAGTGACCCTTTTTCACTGCTCGTGACTATAGTATTGGTTCATAGGATGTTGCTTAATCCATGCAGATCACTGCCAATAAACCCAGAAACCAATACGTACAACTACAAACCAATACCAAAAGTCGCACTTATCACAAGGCGGGGAACGCTAGCTTCGTAGGCAGAGTCACTACCAACCCAATAACTCTTTATTACGTAGAGACCTTTGGTCAATACATTCATTTTTATAATAAATTACCTGACGTAGTTTTAAAGTTACCCTTTCCAGCACTTAAAAAATACTTGAAAAGGTCGTTAATGTCTAAAGCGTATTATAGGGTCGAGGACTATCTAACAGACAAAAATGCACGGCCTAAACCCGAAACTTAGTCAATAATAATTTGTTCAATTGCAAAAGCTTTATCCTACTTTTTCTTGTCTAGGGGATACCGTTGATGCAGGAAAACGTATCGAAACTTTTATGTGGTCATCTTGCACCATCTTACATACACATAAATAGTTGATTCTATTTTTTTCTTTTTTTCTTTTTCTCTATCTCTCCCGTAACTTTTTTGGCATGTTTTACTACTGAACTATGCATGTTATTTGATATTATATTTAATTTAATATTTGTAGCTTTATATAATGCTAGACTAAGTAGTACCATTGTAATATGAAATATGTTTAAAAAATGACTGACTGCTGAGTTTCTTGCGGCGTTTCTTCTCAGCAGTGGTGTCTTTTTATCTTTTATCTTTTTATATAGTTTTGAAATCAGCTTCCTTCGTTAATATTAAGCTTGTTTCCATAACCAGGTTAACCCCGACAGTTTTTTCCCTCCAGCTGCAGGCTAGTAGAGTTTCTCATCTGCCAATGAAACTAACTGGTTCCGAAGCCTATTCTGCTAAATTGGTCCTCAGCGCAGCCAGTGACCCCGGCTTTCTACGTTTATGGCTGCAAATTGCCGCAGTGCCATATGTACGGAAATTATTTTAAATCGACACCGCCGGATAAGCGAATAGGCGCTTGATGGCATAGAGTATGCAGGTGTAGATAGATACGTTTTTATTGAGGAAGCATGTGCCTGCTTTAGTGTTTTTTTATTAACTTTGTCATGTTAACAGAACAAAACTAATGATGTACCTGGTTAATTAATGGTCATCACCGCCAAACAGACATTTTGTAGAATAAAATGCAAGTAGGCAGGTATTTGAAAACCATTTTTTTTACTGTTGACCTCTTCTCGGAAATATATTTTTAATCCTCGGTCCTTGAATACCAGATTTGCATAGGTTTACCTAGTTTGATCCCCACTATAGCCATCACGATATGCCTCTCTTAAATACTTGTATTTTTGCCTCTTTAGATTCCATGTTAACAAGTCATTTTTACAAGGTTGTAGTTATCTTCACTTATTGTGTGCTTGGGTCAAATCTTGCTAATCTATTTTGAACAAGTTTCCTTTGAGTAATGGGCTGAAATTTGGTATTTGTTACGTACCCGTAAACACGATGGTGATGTAATATTATTGTATTGTGTATTATTATGGTCTAATAATGAGGTTGGAAGCTGGCGAGACAGGATCTCCGCTGCACTTAACATAGATCAACCGTGTTGGGAATTGTTAGTTTGATCTTAATAAGTAGATGATGAATGTGCAAAAAAAAACATAAGGCAATAAAATATTGTCCCAAAAACGAAAATTTTGACAGAAAGTTATTTAATTCTGTCACATCTGCGCTGTTTATCGTACTCTCAGGCGAGGTCGCGCCAAATACCCGCGCCGGGCGATATTTTAGCCGCTAACAGTAATGTTTCCAGTTTGTAGGCATTCGCTGTTGAAACCGGCGAGATTGTTTACGCCTCGCTCTGAGATAGCTAAGCGTATCTAGCGATGTGACGCGATATCAAGGCATGGATACGGCCATGCGGAGTTTTAAGATATAAATAGGATATGACGTTTTTTTCACTTTACTCAAACTTAATACGCACGTTAAATCCAAAACTGTCACTAAACTACAAATAAAGTATTTCAATAGAGACATTATTTATTTACGCACACACACACACACACACACACACACACACACACGTTTTTTTTTGTGTGAATTCTTCTTTTGCCTAATGTCCCTGTTGGCCTAGTTTATTTCTAGGCGACAGAAATTCTTCTCCTATGGCCTCCCCTGGTTGGACAGTACAGTTGTGTATGTTTTCTCAAAGGCCGGCTACGCATCTGTGACTCCTCTTTTGTTATTGTTGTCCATGCGCGGCGGTGATCACATCAGGTGACCCGATACATGGTTTGTCTCTTCCTACCAGGACAACGCTCATTATAGGACTGTTTCTACACTCACACTTAGGTTACGTTACAGGTGATATTCTGGGCCCCTATTCATGGCAGTAAAAAACATATCGTCTTTGACCTGTTATGGTTTTGTTTTGACGTCATCCGCCATTACTGTCAGGATAGAGCTATCAAAACAGTGACAATACGATAACAGATCTAACACGATATGGTGTTTACCGTGTTGAATGGAGGCGCTGTTATTGCATTGTTTTTTATCTCGGCAGCCATTACTGTCAAGTAAATAAGAGCTATCAAAACGTTGACAATACCATAAGAGGCCAAAGACGTTATGATTTTTACCGCCTGAAATCTCAGCCTTGATAGTATGAGTAGAAAATCTTAAAACCTTACATTACGGTCGAATTTTAAATTTTTTTCTTTAATTTTCGTTTGCAAAACCGCAGTTAAAACGCAACATAAAAAAAAAATGGCTATCTATTAAGCTTCAAAAGATACAGTTTATCCTTAAAGCGTATCCGCGCGTTGTTTACCCCAGCGCTCATTGGCCGTCAGCACCGGGCGACCTCCGCGGACAGGTCGCTAATGGAGCCGGTTGCGCAGCACTGGGTCTCCGAGATGGGGTAGTCGCAGGTCACTGGTCAAATAAATATCAGGTGGCCATCTTGCACAAAATGACCTACTTACTTTTAAAGATAGGCAAACGGTGTACATACCTCCGAGGACAAGCCAATAATGGAGCTGGTTGTACCTTTAGAAAGGCACTCGTTGCTCGGCCTTATGCCCACCACTGAGGAGCCAAAGTGAAAAAAATCAGAGCTGCCACCGTTACCAATTTTACTAGAAACCACCTACATCCTGAAAACTGTAACCGAACTCAGCACATCCAGACAAAGTTCTTAAATAAATAATAACGTAGTATGACGTCGAATAAATCCGGGCTATTAGAAAAACAAATGTTTTCCTCTTAATAACATTAAAGTTCACAACCAGGACCTAGGCTAACCGCCTCGTTGAACCGGGGCCTTTATTCCATACGTTAAAACAATAATGCCTTTTACATGTTGTGGTATTGTTTTTATCTCGGCTGCCGTTACTGTCAAGTAAATAACAGTATCGTAACGTTGACAATACGATAATACGTCAAAGGCAATATGGTTTTGCCCAGTTGAATCTTGACTCCCTGATTGGGCCTTTGCCCCGATTGAATAAATAACTATTGGCTTATAAGCCACAAATTGCAGCAAGCACTGAACGTGTGGGTTTGACGCTTGAGTATCAATTACATTCCTACACTGTTTACTCATTTCTACAGTCGTTAGTTTTTGAATACAATGCCTTGGTGACAACAAGTGGCCAAGGAAGGTGTTACAGTAACTGAAGATAGCAAACACGAGTATGTTAAGCTGAGGACAATTGTTAAATGCATCTATGTACACCGATACATAAAAGTGCAAATATTGAAATTGATAATTTTGTATAAATAAAAGCTACGCTTGAATATATATATTTTTTTTATTTTATGTTAGATTGTTTGTTTTATATAATGCTAGGTTAAGCTTTATAATTTTATAATATGTTAAGTAGTATTTTAAAAAACGACTGATTGTTAAGTTTCTTGCGGCGTTTCATCTCAGCAGTGATCTCTTGCGAAGCGCTGGTAGATTTTTGACATGTAAACGTGCCCGTGCTTCCTACTTACTGAATAAACATCTGTTATCTTTTTTTTCCTTATCTTTTATCTTATCTTTAATCACTAGCAATAAGTTCATAATATTAGTAGAACCTAAGTAGTCCCCCGCCGCTGTCTCTCTGTCCGTATGTTCGTCGTGATCTCAAATACTACTGAATGGATCTTTAGATTATATTTTTATGTATAAGTAATTCTGGTTTGTATACGGTTGTTACAGAAAAGTCGGGTCACTCGTAAATACATTAATGAACAACGATATATACAAGTAAGGGTTCGCTTTTCAATGAAACCCAGTTGGTTCTGATAATACGAAGACATTCAGCTCCCCAACTGGAAACTCCACAAGACATGTCCTTTTCGACGTAAATCAATATAATTAGCCGGTTAAATTCCTGTTAGCACCTCGCCGATTACGTTGTCGGCCGAAAGGCGCCCACTTTGTACATTTCTGCATAAATAAATACAAATGAAGACTTAGATTCATGCGTCCTGCCGATTCTGGGCATGGCGCGGCTGCGGGGAATATTGAAGGCGGTCGATTCAGTTTGCTTTGGTTGATAATGGCAATGATTTGGACTTTGATGTATGACTAGTGTTATCATTAGGTTGTAGGTAGCAGATAGTGTATGAGTAAGTATCTACCTAGCTATAGGTGTATCGTTTCTTAGACAGGAGGTCTCGAATAATATTTCTTAAGATACGATTTTGTGTAAGAATACCAAAGAGTGTTTTGTTAAAAAAAAAAAATGTGTTTAAAAAACTTAAAATACGAATATCATCATCATTATGAAAAAAATCTTTAATTTTTGAAAAGCCTGTTATTTTACAACAAAATATAAACCTATGTGTAGAATTATTTTGTGTATCTCCTATTTCGTTAAACTTGCTGATTTGGATCTTTAAGATATTCCACAATATTAAATGTGAGTCAACGTAGGCGGATCGTAATATTATGTTGACACCTTAGTTTTATGGTTTAAAGTATTTATTTTGCTATAAATTACTTTTACCAAACTCCAGTTACTTCTCACTAAAGACAGATTCTCAAATTCGTTGCATATTTGTTATACATAAAAAAGTTTATATATGTTTTGGATGAAATTACCTTATTATCATCTATATAGTTATGATTATTATACTAAGCAAAACCTTAGGGTGACGCCGCGAGGCAGGGCACATCCCAGCGGTCATTACGGAGGAACTAAAAACTTCCTGAGGAGGAACTAAATACATGCCGTGCTTTGTCGGCAAGAACTGCCTTCCGTATTTGACATCTAGCGAGAGTCATTTGAAGTGTTCTACTGCTCACTGTACCAACAATGATCATCGAATCGAACACGACGATAATACAGGTTATTTCATAAGTCAAATTATTTATTTCTCCATTTATTTACCTATTAATCAGGCACAGTGTTCATCGCAGTAGCATCATGTAAACAATCTAAACGCTATCTTGAAATCTCAACATCTTCATATTAGCATACCACTGTTGTGGACTTTTATGGCAACCACTTCATTATTGATTGTTCGAGATTAGTCTTCTATTTAACAACCGTTAGTTTTTTTATTATTAGCGTGTCTAGGTTTTTTATAAGTCTTGACAGGTGATAAAGAATGTGCCGTTATATGGCACCTCAGCAGGATGCCTAGAGTTATACCTAACACGTCTATAGACCATTGTTACTTACAGAGGTTTTTTTTTTATTTTTATGGCATAGAGAAGGCAACCGAGCACACAGGCTACCTGATGGTAAGTGGAAACTGTGACCCATAGACATTAGCATAAGACTGCAAATGCGTTGCCAACCCTGAGGACTAAGATGGAATGCCTCTATGCTAGTCATTACACCAGCTGTCTTATCCCCAAACCGGAACACAACAATGCGAGCACTGCTGTTTGGCGGTAGGTTAATGGATAAGATGGTGGTAGCGATCCGGACGGACCCTGCACAGGGTCCTACCACCCGCAAAAACCCATTGCCATCCATTTGCTGCATAATTCTACTTGAATTACTGTGGTAAATCAAAGGCTTACAGATAATTTTTTTTAGGATATTTCATGGCATTGAAAACGCAAACGATCTCATAAAGATTTATGTAAGTGATTAGTATTCGAAGAACCTAATCTAAAGTCAGAATTGGATGGCTGTGCTTCTACTGCTTCCACTAACACTCTAACCATTCAAACATGACATTGTCAACTTTGTGAACTCTGGCATCTTAAAGGTCGTTTAACAGCCGGAGTAGACCCAGGGGAGGTACCGTTCAGGCAGCCCAACTTTTTCTCAGTTTTTTTTTGTCTTTTTGCCATTGTTACTGTTTGGCTGGTAATCAGGTAGGGTTACTGACTGTGCGCTTACTGTCTACATATATCATTAACTTGTCATTTGTTGGTTGTCTTATCCCCGAATCAAAACAATACGAATCTGTTCCATGGCAGTACTAACACTAAATGTATTTCGAAATCAGGAAAATGTTTCAAATTAAGTAGCAGAGCGCGTCGTACAGGATCAAAAACACTTCACTTATGGCGTACTTATGTATGTGAATAAAATGTTTCAATTATTTTCTATTTTATACTCTTGTAGCCGTAGCCAAACGCAAACACTGCAAACGTTAGTGTTATAAGTATCGACTTGAAATGTATGCAGTTGACACAAGCGGTCGACGCTATCTATCATCAGCTCATATAGGGTAAAGGCACCAATGTTGGACACTTAAATCTTAATTCAAAGAATATAATGCTATAAATTGATTGTCGCAAAATAAATTAATAACCTTTATCTTCTGTACCATAAGTATCAATTGTCAATTATTGGCCCTTGTTCATTACTGGTTACCATCACCTTTCTGTCAGTAGGTCTAACACCTAGACATTAGCTTTATCTATTCGTTTTCATTCATATTATGTCATATTACATTCTGAGAATACGAATTTCCGCAAACGACCGTCTACCTCGCGATTATAAGTAACTCGTCCGTAACGAGATGTGTGAAACGCCGAGTTATTGTAGAATGAGTTACGGCCGTGATAGCGTTTTATCACCCACAAATGTTGTACAATCTCACCGTAATAACGAACTAACCTTGAATTTATAGTCCTCTTTACGAAATACGAAGTACCGTGGGCAGAGAAAGTTTAAAAATTATTCAAAGGTGAAGAAACTCGGAGCACAAAATTATAAATTTTGTCGTTTTTACCATGTTTTACAAGTAAGAAATAAAATCTTACAAAACTCCTGTTCCAAGCTAAGCTTTCTCACGAAGCTGCTGCGTCGGTTGCCTAGTTGTTTGAGGTGTCGACTAGTAATCGCAAGGTACCCAATTCGATTCGATTGCACCGTGACTGCAGTGTATCAATCAACTTTTCGAACTTAAGTATACCGAGTGCTTACTGCGATACTTTGACTCTCTTACGGTAACAATAAAGATCTAAGGAAACCTGCTCCTTCCGCTAAATGAATGTGTGAAGGGTAGTTTTACGAAATATCCTAAAAGGTTGAAGTGTACTCTTCAAAATATGATGAGAAAAGTATATTGAAAAAAATACGTTTACAACATCAGCAAAATCCTTTTGGTAGTTAAGTCGCTATAAGTTTACATTTACATTTTAAAACAAAATTTTCACACATAATAAAACTATAAAACAGGACTTAGTCGCGTAATAAAATAAACATTTACCTCGAGGCTTAGATTGTGCTACAACAGCCGTGGTCACGAGAAGTCTTCGCGTACGCTGAGGTATCTCCATTGTTTTCGCATTTTCGGTGAAAAAATTAAAAACATTATTCTCTTTATGCTTTGCTAAAATACATCTATGTGGATCAAGTCTAACGCACGGCATGATTTATCTTGAAACATGTTTTCCTGCTTAGAATACGCGTGATAGGTACAGTAAAAATACATGATACAGCTATTAAAAACTCAATATCATTTGGCTAAAGCACAGCGCTTCTTCGTTTTTATTAGAAAATTACAAATTGCTAACGACGCGTACTTACATTTTTATAAAAAAATACTTTAGGAAAAATTTAATTCATGTCAGGAAGCGTAAATATATATTTTTTAATAATTAAATTGATGAACATGCTGTCTGTACGTTTGTCTAGCGGCCGCGATGTTCGCCACGGGGACACAGGCTCGGTTTTATTGGTCCATAAACTTGGCCCGCGACCGGTATCCGGTATCTGGTACCGGTACCCGTTATTTTAGATACCGAAATTGTTTTATCAAACGCCCCTCTTAGCCCCGCTGTAAAGTTGCCCAATGCATACCAGCGTTTAAGGCGATATAAGTTTAACGATTACGTAGATCCTTATCAGGTGGGAGACTGTGGTGTCTTCCGTGTGAACTGCTCTCGGAGGCTTTTGCTTAAGACTTCTTAAGCAATGTGGAGGTTCATTGATAAAAGGGCCTTGTGCAGGGTCTGTCTGGATTGTTACCACCATCTTACCCTTTAACCTGTCGCCGAACAGCATTGTTCGCATTCTGGTGTTCCGATGCGGAGGAGAGAAAAGCGGTCATATAACTAGTATAGAGGCAACAACCTAACATAACATGTTAGTTTTTTGCACCAAAAAGCGTTTAGTTTCGACCTCTGGCGCTAATCGGCATGCGAATCGATTCGATTATCGTGGATAATCGATAAACACTGGCACGAGAACTCAGTCGCACTTTACTGCGTACCTGGATATGCTTGCAACTGCCTTTATAGCTTGGATAAGAAGCACACAGCCGCCTGGGCTGGTATTATAATCGCCTTTATCACACTGGATACAGCATCTGTCATCCTTGCACTTAAATACAGGTGAGAAAGTGCACGATGTTTTGTCCACGTTTATCCACATCGATAAACACGACCATAATATACCCGCTGGTGGTAAATTTGATCTGAGATCCTCAGACATATGCAATCTCATTGCAATTGCAACACTGAGGACTAAGATGGATTGCCTCTAGAGTCGTTTTTCCAGTTTGAGTTTATGAATCATCGGGACCGTGCTATAAAATAATCGGATCTTGGGATTACAATTCGGGACAGAACACTACTGATTAACCTTAACAATGTTCACCACAGTAAACATGCCATAATGTTCCTTTTATGATTTTTTGGTTGCTGATTTTTTAATGCTGATTTGAAGTGAAGATCGGTTTGAATGCACGACTTTTTTATACTTTTCAAGTTAAGGGTTAAAAATAAATAGGGACGTGTCCATAGACCCCTGAAATCAGCACTTATAGCAACAGTAGAGACACGCGAGCGGAGGAAGAGGAGCTCCTCTTTGTTTCAGAGCTAAGTTCTTCTTGTTGGTGTACCAATCGTCAACCACTCCGGTCTTCTGTCAACTGCTTGACTTTCTGCTACGACATGTCATGACCTTGAACTTTTTATTTTATTTGCTCATTGTAAATTCTCTATCTGCGAGACAAAAATTTAAAACTTAAATTATACTAAGACTTGATAGAGAAATCCTAGGCTCAAAATTTTAACTCGGCAACAACGGTGACATGTTAGTATATTGGAACGAACGGCTCAGTTCCTATTTTCACTTTAAAATTAAAGATTATATTTCGAACTGTATGTCTGATTTGCCACAGACATACAAACGTTTGACTTTACATAGTTGATGTAACAATTATTAATTTGGGAGGAAGCCGAAGGTCGTATACTTTCCGCTTTTTGCCTTAATCTATGCGTGTGCGCTGATAGACTATTTCCTGCGCTAATATTGTTGTTTTATCATGACTTTGATCTTACTTAATTGTTGTGGAGGCTTGGCAAAGGTTACTGAGCACTTTGCAGTGTTTTGAAAGAGAGCGGCTTTAGGCATACCTACATAAATTGATCTAGTCTCCAATAAGTTCATATGTAATAAGTCTTGGTTTTTAATAAGCTGACTGAATAAGCAACATAAAAACAAACTTTCCCGACCATAAACTAAGTCGTCGGTTTATTCGATCCATCTCGGACTCTATTCTACTTGGTAAAACCATATTGCTTGTGCCATGTTATCCTGCCATATATATCAACATTATAATAGCTCTTATTTACTTGACAGTAAAGGCCGTCGCGTTAGAAATATCATACCATGTCAAAAGCAAAATAGTTTTGCTAAGTAGAATAATGCACATGTATCTGTATTGTAAACGTCTGGTAATGCTAATGTTTTTTTTTTCGGTTTGGTGTGAGGGTTTTGAATTTAGAGCCGTCACTGCTCGTAAACTGATGATAAAAGTGGTTGATCGAGGAGTTTGCAGGACATGCTCTGTGTGATATTCTTATTGTCTATATCCAAAATTTCAATACGCTTTTGTACTTCACACTGGAGAATATCAACAAAACAGTTTCAGTTTTCTTATTTCAATGTCGGTCAGTTGGCACGCTTGAAACACACTTAGCCAACCAATGAACGGCGAGTAGCAATTAAAAAGCTTTAATTAATTAATTACCAGCAATAATCTTTCTTAATAAGCACTTTTACTTTAAATCAATCATGCGCATCATTTTTTAATGGCAGCTTCAAGCAAAATCCGATGACGACACGACCTTCGGCATTTTAGATCTGAGGCTCACCAATAAACCATTTCGTAAAAGTATCATTATTAGTAACACAAAAAACACGCTGCATGCGGTCCGTTGATTTACAACTCTTGCGCAGCCTTGGTCCATAGAGCATGATCTATAACATCGTAGACAACTCGTTAGCCTGTTTGGTAGTGACGCATACGGAGCTAGATAAGGGCAGATATTTGTGTGATGAGATGAGGGCAAGTTATTATCCTAGTCAAGGATGTTTTCTATGTATTTAAGTATTCATTCATCTATACAGGGTGGCTCATTCAAATCGGTCAGTATGGGAAAGTCTGAAACTATAAGACATACGAAGATTTGTTCTTAGGAACCATGTCACCGATTTTGATAAAAAGAAAAACTGCATTCATACATTTGAAAAAAAAAACTGTACCCAGCTGGGGAATGGATCCGACCGTTACAATATTCAACAAGTTCAGGCATTCGTTACAATATTCAACAAGGTCACTTCGAAAATCTATTAAAATAAATAAAAATTATGTGAAAACAATGCATTTTCTGGATTTTAGACTTAAGACCTACACAATCGATATCTGAATAGAAACAGTGCAAGTTTATTTTTTCAAAACAACCGGGTTCGATTCCCCAGCTGGGTACAGTTTTTTTTTCAAATGTATGAATGCAGTTTTTCTTTTTATCAAAATCGGTGACATGGTTCCTAAGAACAAATCTTCGTATGTCTTATAGTTTCAGACTTTCCCATACTGACCGATTTGAATGAGCCACCCTGTATAAGTATTTATATCGTGGAAGCCTAATAGAGCTTAGTTTAGGACTAAATCAATGAGTTTAATATTGTCCCCAGATATTTATTAATTAATTATTTGAACCTTCAAGGCCCAGAGCTCTATATTGAGTTTACTTTATGGACTCCAAGGGACATGGCGGTATTAGCACCTGGATTTAGAACATCATGGGTCTGGTGGCTAGAGATGTAGACTCTGGATCGCAAGGTACCAAGTTTGATTATCAGGTGGCCGCACCATGCATTGCACACACATAGGATATGCTTGCCCTTATAAAATATACCCTTATTTGATTTGCGTACGAATCCCGGTTAGCAACAAGGCTAAATTCGTCGTCAAAACGTTATAAAAGAGAGTATGATATATGTATCCAATGATAAGAACTATTTATTTGGAACAGATGCCGTATAATAACATTAATGCAACTAATTCGTGGAGACAGAAAGGGATAGTTTGGAACGATAGATTTTTCACTGTCGGGTTTGTATTTCTCTCTCACTCGCGCTTAATAAGAGCTTATGAGAGCGATTGTGAGTTAAAAAAAAATGCTTGAGGTCGTCAATGTTATTAGAGATGCGAAGTAATTTGTAACTGATAGGAACCTCAACCTTGTTGACGTAGAATGCCAGAATGACATTGGACCAAAGGTTGTACAAACCCGAAGCACCTCCTAAGAGCTATACCGGGTGTACAATCCAAATGGGTCAGTATGGAGAAGTCGGAAACTATGAGAGATAGCGAGATCTGTTCTTAGGAACCATGACGTCGATTTTAGATTTAATAATAATTACATTCAAACTTTTTTTTAACTCTCATACTTTAAACAAGATTCCATTAGTGTTGTGCTTCTTGCGAGTTGCAGAATTTATACACATTGATTTTGACCAGATTCGATTCCCGGTTATGTATGAGAGTTAATAAAAAAGTTTGAATGTAATTATTATTAAATCTAAAATCGACGTCATGGTTCCTAAGAACAGATCTCGCTATCTCTCATAGTTTCCGACTTCACCATACTGACCCATTTGGATTGTACACCCGGTATATCGTTCTGCTGTAGAAGAATAAATGTCAGCTCAGATCGTCATCTATTTGTACATGTTCACCCACACTGGTGTCAGTGAATCCCCAACTTGATTTATCTGTATCTAACGTACAAATTTACATAAACTCTTGATTTCTTAATTCTGAATCCTGTTAAAACATGTATTGAAATGTGAAAATATCTATCAAACTGGCTGCTAGACGGCTTAGGTCATGGCCATACAAAAAACTAAACTTTAAAATTACCACATTTAAAGTCTGTGTATTAAGTAGGATTTCTGTTATTTATAGCCTAGTTTCACAAACACTAGATTTCCTTGGTCGTTAGTTTTAAAGGTCTGAAAGCTAAGCTGCAAAGTTAATTTGACTGTTGATGGAGTCGCGGTCGTCTCACGATAGTGACTTTTTAGTATGTGATTTATGTTGTTCAGAATTGGTCCATCCGCATTATTAAGTTTGTAGCTCTGTGATTGTTTAAATACGATAGTAAACATGACTCTATATAATTACTACATTATGCTTATTTTAAACGATCTGTGGAAGTTTACGCTTTTAGTTCTGTTAGTCACATATTTCTATATGCATATATGTTACAACACTGTTACCCTCGTTTATGCAAACATACCTACTAACAAGGAGTTAACTGAATCTTTTCTGTTTTTCTTAACCCTGTAAATTTTAGGGTTCCGTACTCAAAGATTGTCAACGGAACCCTATTACTAATAAACCTCCCCTATCCGTCTGTCCGTCAGCGGGCTGTATAACATCTCATGATCCGTATTAGTTAGGCACTTGAAATTTTATCAGTGTATTTCGATGGCCGCTATAACATCAAATTATATAAATTTAATATAAGATTAGTACGGGACCCTCCGTGTGTGAGTCCGACTCGCACTTGGCTGGCTTTCAGATTTAGATCGGGAGATCCACCTGGAGCAAACCTACAAGTTTAACAACGTTGCGTTCTTTTCGGGTCAGTGTGTTTGACATGTACTTATTTGCAAAAATAATAATTAAATTTAATGTCGCACGTTATTATTTTTCCACTGTTATAGGTTATACACAACGTTAAACAACTCTTCATTCGTCGATGAATAAGTATCTGGTATTTTAGAATTCAGGGAATTCGGGAATGAGCGATGGGATGCAGGGTTAGAAAGAGAGAAACGAAAGAAAGAAAAACGTTTATTCAAACGTTAAAAAAAGGAAAAGAGACGAGAAATAATGGTAATTGTTGCAAAAAGTGTTGGCTATGACCATAACGCTGGTCTTCTGTTGGCACCGCTCGGTGAAAATACGAAAGGTGATCCACATGAATAGATAACAACAAAGTTAGGTTCCACTTTTACTTTGGTATAGATGTTTCGATGACGAAACCCGCGACCAAAGTGAAAATGTAAATCGTAGAATCGTAAAAGGCTACTGATAAAGTTACATGCTAGGAGCTATATTGATATAAATATTTAAATATCAATGTGTCTGGCACAGTTTGAGATGATTTACAAGCGTTCTAATGTAATTAATTGCTCAAACACATTGTATCTTAAACCGCAAATGTTCCACATAATTAATGGGGCTATTAGTTTTTTTCTTGTAATAAATTATCAAGATTCAAGATGTTGCAATACGCAATGCTAATATTATTTAAAATAATATTGGCAGTAGTGTTTTGATTTGAATAAATTGTTGCAAGGCAATTTCAATGTCACTGCCACGACGGTATAGTTCGGCCATCTTTGTTACTTGGGTCGGTTCACACGACGTCCGATCCGTTTCCAAAGACAGCTAATTATTTGCCAACCCTTACTAAAGGGCTACACAGATTAACAGGCCATCAGGCAGTGTGAAGCTAAAAAAGTCCATTACGTTTCTCTTCGCTTAAACTTTTGAATTTTTGAATATGTTGTAGATATTATGAGAAACTACACTCAGGAGCAAAAATAACGGGTCAGAGTGCGTTTTTCATACTAAAGAGGCTATTTCGAAGCCTTGGTTCCTCGCCAGGGAGTGCTTTCAGTGAAATCTGATGATAAATACCTCGAGCATCGATACAGGACTTCCAGAGTGCCTAGGATACCCAACTGAATACATCTGCGGTCAACGCCGGAATTGAGCATGTTCAGAAAAACATCTAAAATGGCAATAAAATGTGAGGAAATCCAAGTACTGACCCAAACTCTCCCGCTGTGGTGTTAACTCATTGTGCGATCAGTTAGGTATCTTAAAAACTTTTAACCTCCTCTATTGAACCTTGCAGTATCCACCATTAAACCTCACTCAAAACAACCCCAGGCGAGGAACGAAGGCTTCGAAATAGTCTCGTTTGTATGAAAAACGCACTCTGACTCGGTATTTTTGCTCCTGAGTGTATGTCTGTGAGTTGAAATAAAAAAAAAAACGTACGCACCTAGTTTTGCATATCACCTATAACGTAATCAGAAAACGTTGAAATCGGACTTGACAAATAGGGGGTGAGAAACGTTATCATCAGGAGCTAAAGCATGGAAACTTTTTGACAGCTACGCGATTTAAGCGTGTATTCACAATCCTCTTAAGGTTTTTTACATTTCTGTAAGCTGACCTGGCAGATTCAGGACTGCAAGTAAACTGGTAGTCAATGGTGCCCTTAAGATTGTATCTATGCTAAATGATTACATTTTTTTTATAACCTGAATTCCTTGCCAAACGCTATGGGTATCACATGGCCGAAGCACGGAGCTGAGCGCGTCGCCGGCGGGTGCGTCGCGTGCCGCGCGCGCATAAACCGCTGCCCCGCACGCATGCGCGATAACCCATTAACACTGCCAAAACGACCAGCCTTAACACTTGGAACACAATTTTAATTATTAAAAAGACGGTATAACAAGTAAATTAAAACGGTTGTATTTATTTATCGGTTTTCCACAACTTTAGCTATATTTTAAGTCATCGGTCCATTTTTTTTTTTTATGGCATAGGGAAGGCTGACGAGCACACAGGCCACCTGATGGTAATCGGAAACTGTGACCCATAGACATTCGCATTCACAAGACTGCAAGCCTAAGACTGCAAATGCGCTGCCAACCCTGAGGACTAAGATGGAATGCCTCTATGCTAGTCATTACACCGGCTGTCTTATCCCCAAACCGGAACACAACAATGCAAACACTGCTGTTTGGCGGTCAAATGGATAAGATGGTGGTAGCGATCCGGACGGACCCCGCACAAGGTCCTACCACCCGCAAAACTTTGTTGGAGCTCTACCCACTATAACAAGCGGGGCGCAGGACCGGACCTTGTGACAAACCTAAAACTAAGTCCAGCAGTGAACAGTCAAGGACATTAATATTATATACGTTCCCAAGAAGTCCAAAATATCTATACACATTTAAGCCACTGGCAATAGGGTCCATGTATACATATATTTGAAGATCGCATATTAATACCCTTGACTGAACATCTTTCGACTGAACATGTCGATGATGATGCAAATAAAACGGAAAAAAGTGTATTATGCAGGGACGGTGTGACAATTGTGGCATACGAATAGGAGACTTGTTTTGGTGTTTGTCGTTTTGTTACCAAATTATTTGTAACTAGAGGACGTCCGTGACGTCGTACGCGTAGAATTAGTTTCCCGCTACTCCCGCTAGGTACTTCTTCCCGTTGTCTTCTTCTTCAATCTTTAGAATTGCACCAAGCTTTTATGTCCGTTCAACCTGTTTTGAATAAAATCTGCTTGAGATTTTAAACATGTGTCAAAATAAAATGTAATATAAATCAAAAGCACTATAAAGTCTTGATATCAACTTCGAAGAACTTCTTAAATCACCCTCAAAGTAACATTCTACCCCTTTTTCACCCCCTTAGGGGATACGAAACACGTCTTTTTTTTTTATGGCATAGGGAAGGCTGGCGAGCACACAGGCCACCTGATGGTAAGTGGAAACTGTGACCCATAGACATTCGCATTCACAAGACTGCAAGCCTAAGACTGCAAATGCGCTGCCAACCCTTAGGACTAAGATGGAATGCCTCTATGCTAGTCATTACACCGGCTGTCTTATCCCCAAACCGGAACACAACAATGCGAACACTGCTGTTTGGCGGTAGGTTAATGGATAAGGTGGTGGTAGCGATCCGGACGGACCCCGCACAAGGTCCTACCACCCGCAAAAAAAAACCATCAATTCCATCAATTCTGTTAAAAAATGTTTATGTGAAATTTGAAGTAGATTGGACCAAGGAATCACGTTGTCCCATACAAACTTTGCGCCCCTTAGGGGTGCAATTTCGGAAAATCCTTTCTTATCGGATCCCTACGTCATAAAAAGAACACACCCTCCAAGTTTCAGGTCTCTACGTAAGTCAGTCATTCAGTCAGTCGTTCAGGACAAAGCATTTTATAAGTATACTAGATGGTACACGAGTTTTTTTAGAATCTCACCATACTATTTATGTTGTCCTTATTATTAACGTCTTAATAAAAAAGGGGTTGAATTATTAAAACAACATTGAACTAAATGATTTACACAAACCTTTACCTATTAGGGTTTTTGTTCTAACTGGGAACAATGCTACACAAATTGACCAGGCTTTTACTACGACTACTAAACAGACAAAGATATAAATACTTAAATATATAAACAAATACTTACATACTTGGAAAACATTCAAGACTTAGAAACATAAATTATAGCTCATCACCAGAATCGACAGCTAACTTCGTAGGCAGGATCTGTACCAACTACGGGTAGGCTAACGCGACGACAGTTAATGATAATTTGTGAGCTAATACTTCATTAGAACTGAACAGTGAAGGGTCCATCCTCCCTGGCCCCGATGCCTATTAACGTGCACTACAAGACCATTACTCGGGCCGACGGCACCGACTCGTGCCAAATCGTCGAAAGACGGTTCGACGGCGATATGTTGTCGATTTATGTCGGCGCGGTATGTCTACTCTTTTAAATCGTGACGATATTATTAAAGACCGCAAAATAATTGAAACTTTTTAACAGGACCGTTATCAACATGAAGAGCTGGTCTGTGGTCTTAGAAGATGCTTAACGATTGTCGAAATTCTATGGCGTTGACATTAGCCCTCGACGCGACCTTATCTTGTTTGTCCTTGTGTTGTCGCGTCTAAAGTCGTCGTCAATAGAACTTGTGAACGATGGAATAGTAGATTGATCACCAAGAGTTGAAAGTGACCCATTTCACCTGAGATATTTCTGGCGCTCGAACTGGAATGGGTAATTTCACCCGAGTTAGACAATCTACTTTTCATTTCGACTGTGAGGAAAGTGAAATACTACACGCACATTTTATAAAAGATGTTCGGCGTTCAACCTCCAGGGTTGTATAAGTACAAGCTCCTTGGTCGTGACCAACTCGATTCAACTTTTCTAATGTTGGCAGTATGTGTATGTAAGTGTCATGCTATGCTATCATGGCATTATGGCGGACAGCAGAATAGAGGAATAATTTTAAATGTGGATTTTCTGTAATTGAACCTATGGATCGTAATAACTAAGCAGACTTTAGATACATGAAAAGCTTTTATTTTAATTATATGACGTCATATGGAAACAAAGTCAGCAACATCATTTTTTTATATTCTAGCAACTTTCCTCGTCTGCATCGCAGGACCGCGGTGGATGCGAAAAGCACAAGACCGGTCTGAGTGGAAAGCCTTGGGGGAGGCCTATGTCCAGCAGTGGACGTCTTTCGGCTGACATGATGATGATGATGATGATGATGACTAGCAACTTTAAATGTAATGGTATAGTTAAAATAATCGCTAAATAAAAACTATCATCTATACCATTTTCAACCATATTGGATGTTACTGATTTTGGTTCTATATGACTCAATTATCTTAGACTCCGTGGCCAATTTTAACTATAAAAAAAATACTTTCGACCCTAGGGGTGAAAATGCAATTTTCCACCCGGCTATCTACCCATTCAAATTAAACTTTCCGAACAGGAGAGATGAAAACAATTTAGTACTGTTTGACACATAACCTCAAATATTCACCAAGCGCGTTTTTATTACAAATAACGTATAAAGAATAGTTATTTTATCTTAAACTTAATATGAAAATAATGATCTTCTAGTGTATAAATTATTGCAACCTCACTTGATCTTTCTAAGTACGTGATTATCGAGTAATCATGGTGAATTTGTTCGTTTGGTTTTGTTTACGTCTTTTGCAAGTTCTATTGACGGCGACTTTAGTAACGTTCTCGCAATCCTTCTTATATTCGTATTATAAAGTGTCAAAACCTATATTTTTTTTAACTTTACTTAGTTTTAATTCTTAGTTTTGTTTGTTTTTCAGGGTTCCGTACCCAAAGGGTAAAAACGGGACCCTTTTACTAAGACTGTCATCTGTCACCAGGCTGTATTTCATGAACCGTGATAGCTAGACAGTTGTCAGCTAGTATTTGTTGTAACAACAAATACTAAAAACAGAAAAAATGAATATTTAAAGCGGGCTTCGTGTTTTTTTGCCGTTTTTTGCTCGATATTAATAACGGCAACAGATAGACAGTTGAAATATTCACAAAATATTATTAGTTGTATATTCACTTAAGAAATAAATAATATAAATTAAAATAAAATAAATATTTGAGGGGGTTCCCATACATAACGTGAATTTTCCGTTTTCTTGCTAAAGTTGTATAGATAAAATCGTACGGAACCCTTTGTGCGCGAGTCCGACTCGCACTTGGCCAGTTTTTATTATTTACTGTGGCAATAAATGTTATCTTTTTTTCTTTCAAATTCTAGGCAGCAAAAGTAGTCATCTGGGGTTTGCCAGTATCGTTTCGTATCTTGTACAGATGGGCTCTTCTATGTTTCTACTAATACATAGTACCAACATGTTACGGTTTGAATTCTTTATGGTTTGTTTAAAATGTTGTTTATGGTCAGACTGAACTGCACTCTGTTATTAAGTGCTAACTTGAGTCGTTGCGTGTGGACTTAGATTAGACTTGGGTAACTTATGACAGAATAAATATACTCGCTTCTCTTTCTATTATAATAATTTACGAAGAATTATTGTGACATTTCAATCCATAATTTAAAAAATAACGCTTTTTACTATACGCCCGCCTTCACTGTCAAGTGAATAAGAGACACCAGAACAAGTGGAAATAAATGGGTTAGGTTCTGTGTTAGATATATTTAACCAACTGAAGATGAGGAAGTAAGTTGGTATCAAGTTAAAATAATCAAAACTTGGTCGGAGATGATCGATTTTGATCACTTATTGCTGTTAATAGCTATAACATCCTTGAAGCCAGATCTGAGGCTATTAGAAATCTGAGATGATCAATTATACCCAAGCGTATTTAATTGAAGATAATCCTTCCGTGTGTATTGATCGAGGCAACCAGAACAACATCGTTTGGTCACGCTTTGGTGTACGTATTATAACTGCCTTGCTAAGACAAATGGTGGTATCTCAGACAAAACTCTTGTAGCAAGTACAAGCTCATTACTATAACTCGGCATTCACGGACGCGCCGTTTGTCTCGGCGACAGATGGAGTGTATACAACTGGATGGGCGTAATATTTTGACCACATTCACGGGCGCGCCACGCCATGCCGGCGTGCGACGGTGAGATGGTGTGACTGCACGAAGTAGAAAGCTTAGAAAATGGCAGCCAGGGAATGCATTCACGATTGGGCTGGCTCTCCGTCCATTTGGAAAGCCAACGG
Source organism: Acleris sparsana (assembly GCA_923062465.1). Lineage (NCBI taxonomy): Eukaryota > Metazoa > Arthropoda > Insecta > Lepidoptera > Tortricidae > Acleris > Acleris sparsana. The sequence goes on from OV281288.1 coordinate 849,547, forward strand.
GCCGCGCCAAGTGCTTTTAAGCGCTACAGTTTTGACATTGACGGACCGATTTTGGCGCGGCGCTGCTCGATTCGGCTTGTTGGGGCGGTCGTGAATGCCCAGCTTCACAGGAGAGGGTCGAATCTGCTTTGGCTATTGAATTTGAGATACGGCCTATTGGCTTATAAGGGAAATGTAGCAGTCCCAATATACTATGTTAAGAGCAATATTACAGGTCGATGCGATTTCTTTAGGGGCTTCTAAACCGGCCATGTTTTGCTGCAATTTGTGGCCGGCAACTAGTGCTATCTTACTCTTACTTCGTATGTTAGAGCAAGATGCGTATAGTTGCCGGCCACACATTGCCGTGACAATGTTGCTCGTTTAGAAGCCCTAAGGGGGCTTAAAATAATCCTCCGAGGTTCAAATGAAAAATGGTATAAGTCTACTCATGTGAAGTATTAGTATAAGTATCAAGAGAGAGTTAATCTCCCACAAATTGACCTAGTTCCAGACAGCTCCAGGCTTGTACTGTGGGTACTAGACAACGATAAACATACATATACAGTGAAATACATACTCAAATACATAGAAAACATACAACAAATACTCACACTCACCTGACTCACCACACGAATACTTTGTTAAGCTACCTCTTATAGCGACTGAGCATCGTATATAAAATTAAACCTTCACACAAGGTGCAGTACACACATACATACTCGTACTAAGATCAATATTCACCACAGGCAAAAATTCAAGACAGTGGTATTACAAGGACGATTTAATGACATAAATTCACGCCTTTTGGAACCATGTGAGCTTATTAATGCAGACGTCCATTGCGTGTAACCAAAGCTGCGGATAGCCTGGGGTAGGTATTCGATCCAGGATTATCCAGGACAGCCGGTGGGTGTCCAGATATTCCACAAATTGGTGGAAATAACGGGTAAAGATCAAGTAAAAAACAGAGCTGCCATGCCATTTTAGCAATTTAAGCCGAGTAAATATGGGAACGCGCCGCCTCCGTTCTTGGTAAGATGCGGGCTTACTTTTGTTTTGTGTTATAGAACGAGGAGCCCATAGGATTTTTGCTAAACATTGCTAAGAAAACTGGCATGCATTTATTACACTGACATAGGATTAAAAGTCAATCTTGTTAGTTAAATACTATGTATGGGAGCGTCGGTGTGTGAGTAGATTATATGTTTGTGTATCACCTGAAAGGTTGAAGTGTATCCGAAAAGGCCCATCAGCACAAGATTATAAGATAAATACTATTATATTATAAGACTTCACTTTTTAAACCACTTACTTTAGGGATTAGTAATTTTCGTAAGACAACAGTACTCAGTCATATTGTTGCAAAGTTCATACTATCCATATTGTCCAAAAGAACACTCTACACCAATAATCTTCATTTGTTTACATCGCGTGCGCACGCGACGGCTCTAATCGCCCGCGAATATGATCGGCATTCGAGAAATTTCGATTCACCTCGACTGCCCTCATTAACGCATTCAGAACCGCACTCCTTAATTCCCATGTAAACAGGACTCATAAAGGAGTTCATGGTTCAAAGGTCTCGGTTGCATGTTCGATGGGAGAACATTGCTATTATCCTAAGTTATAGCCGGCGGTTCGCAAATAAATAAACATCGAATTATTGTTTCGAATGTTCCCGAAATATTTAGGGTTTGTAAAAAATGTTGTCTAGACTGCATAGTGAATTAAACACTGCGGATTATAACGTTGCAATAAGCATGTTTACTAAAACCTTTGGTAAAGGGGTCTCCATCCAGTTCCTATAGTATGAGAAGGTAGACTGTATAACAAGGGAAATAAGATAAGTAAAAGATAAGTCATTTAATCAGTAAGTAGGCCGCTCGGGCACTTTTACACGTCAAGAATTTACCAGCGCTTCCCAAGAGGAGACCCCTGCTGAGAAGAAACGCCGCAAGAAGCTCAGCAGTCAGCCTTTTTGTAAACATATTTCATATTACAATGGAACTACTTAGTCCAAGCATTATATAAAGCGATAAATGTTAAAATAAATATAATAACAAATAACATGCGTAGTTCAACAGGAAAACATGCCAAAAATCTTGGAAGAGAGATAGAGGGAGAAAAACAAAAAAAACGCCTACTTGTGTACATAAGACGGTGCAAGATGACCGAATAAAAGTTTCGATATGTTTTCCTACATCAACGGTGTCCCATAGAGAAGATAAAGTATTTTTGCATTTGTACAAATTATTATTGACTAAGGAGCAAAATGATACTGTGTTGGCGCAGACGGCCGTAGGTATATTGAGTTTAGAATGTAGCAAATATTTATTTGCTGTTGAAAACAATATTGAAAAAAATAGTTTTCGACATATTTTTCGTGCCATAGCGGTTGTAAAATTAATCATTATCGAACAAAAAACTTTCTAAGTTTAGACATGTCAAGTTAGACAGAAACCAAATTAGCTTGTTTGATTTCTGGACAGATGTGGTCGCAGGTCAATCCAAATCATGTTACCTGCCAGTATCATAAACACACAGTAGTAGTGAACTCTTTGAACACCGGCCGATTGTAATCTCTTCCGTGGTCTCAGCACGAACATTTTTTTTAATCTATGGCATTGAAATAGCTGGCCAATTAGAAAAATTACATACGAAATTCAACTTTAAATGACCATGTGAAGGTTAGGTTTCGTTTGGTCTTCGAATTGGCAGGTTTTCATAGACCAATTTACCTTGATAGAACTGTTTTTAATAGTGGAATTGTGTTAAAAGCTTTTAATGACGAATTATAAATGAGTGATTCAATACGAATTTTATTAAATTTGTTATGTATTAAGTTGAGAAGATTAAAAACTGGAAAAATAACAGTAAATGGTTAAATATAAATTTCCACCGTAAGGTGAAAGCAAACACGCTGACTTTTACATCAAAAATGTTAAGAATGTAATGATTATGCTGTAAGAAAGCAAAAACAATGCTAATTAACTGATAAAAATATAATATTTTTACATCTTAAGCACGTAATTATTACCTTACGACATGTTTAATATTTATTTAATCTGGGCGGTAACAATATATTATTTTAATTAATTAATTAACATCTCGATCCGTCTGGCGTGTTATTTACGGGGACACATCCAAATGGGGCCATCTGCATAATGTTACAGTGTTCCATTAATATTGACCAAAGCGTTTATAAAACACTTGTCACTTTATTCAAACAACTTGGTCAACTCTGCATAATGTAAAAATATGCAGACATTATAATACTCGTAAAACAGTATTGCTTTTGACATTGCTATCGTATTGTCGTCGTTATGATAACTCTTATTTACTTGACAGTAAAGACGGTAAATTTAAATACTATATGATAACATTATATGCACGATGAGAGATGGGCCAAAAACACCACCCATTGGCTTCCACGCGATGGATATCGTAGCAGAGGTAGACCCAGAAGGAGATGGCGGGATGACCTTGAGTCGTTTGCGCGGGATTGGCAGGAGTGCGCTCTGGATAGAGACGAATGGCGAAAACGAGGGGAGGCCTTTGCCCAGCAGTGGGACACAAAAACAGGCTAGGAAAAAAAAAAAAATGGTAACATTTCAAAAGCAATGTTGTTCTACCAAGTGGAATAGAGACCCTGATATTTTAACATTATTAATTACATTATACCTAAAGTTTCTTAACCGATTGTTTTAATGTGCAAGTTGAGCTTGGATGTTTGATCTTACTTCACATAAGTCAAGCTTTTTACTGTCTTTGCATCCAAATAGCAAAAGCCGCACGGGCACTTTAAAGTCAGAGTCCAACAGAGCTTTCCAACAGGAGACCGTTGTTGAGAAAAAGCATCCCAAGAAACTAAATTCTGTAGATGTTTTTAGAAGTCTCAATGTAAACAATTTCCCGGCGAAATGTCTGATACCAGTAGTTGCGGGCGGAGAACCTTAATTTTTGGAAGGATGGCAGATAGGTACAAAGAGTTCCTACCTGAATGGCAAACTGTACCAATGAAATAGACGCTCTTGGATTAAGATTTAAACGGCAGGATAGGTCCTTGCGAAGGGAAGAACTTCTCGTCCTTTAAGATCCATGGGGAGGATCTGTAAGTAGTCGAGTGGTCTTTCCGTACATGTTATCAATGGAGTCAAGTGGGCTTTTGTTGACTGGGATTCAAAAATGAGGTGTATACAGTTTTTGACTCGCTTGAATCTATATTTTCACCTGATCCATTAATTATTGAATGTCAAGCTCACATAATAAAGTATAACGAAGCCTTTCTTTTAAACTAGAAATGTGTTTGTAGCCTTACAAACTAACCGCTAAATTAGTAATTTATCTACTCATGTAGGTACACATACTTTGTCGAACGCAGTCACTTCGTGTTTTCCAAGGACTATCCAGGAAAAAACTAAGCACGTTTAAAACGAGTCTAATGGACCAAGGATTTATGATTTCCCGGATATCGATAAATTCTTTCTACTGACAGCGCCGAGTGGGTTATCGGCGCCGACGCACGATGCGCCAAGGCCGCCGACACGCGCCATGTTATTCCATAACGCATGCGCATTTGTAGAAACATATTAAGGTCCTTATATACGCAGTCAATAAACATGTGACATCATAATTTGGTTGGATAAGCTCGTATTTATTTTGCTTTCTCTGCTGGCCTCAGTATCTATCGATAAGCTAATTGAGAGAGCAAGATCAATAGGTACAATTCATCAGAATACGATATCGTATGACTGGTGACACCGAACAGTGTTACCGCACGACTTTGTTATTAGTGGCAACGTTTAAAAGTATTTAGAATCAAATTGTGCTAGCATTTGTTTCCTCCAGAAATTTAAACAATTCCTATGAGTTTCCTGCTTCTAATTCATTTCCTCGCTAGTAACGAGCAAGGCTGTTGTATTTCCAATGTTCTTTTACTAGTTATTGTTTGTTATTTGTAGAGCGTTGCTGAATGTCAGTTCAAGCAGTTGTGCGAATTGGTCTCCGTACAAGTTAAGGAGTATCCTTCTTAGTAGAAGCAAGCTGAGTTTTCTTACGATACAAACAATACCATTTTCCTCAAATAACTTATTGTTTTGCAATAAATTTGCATTTGTGTTCTAGGTATAAATGATAAAGCCACAAAAGTGTATCAGTTGTTTATAACGACATGTTGGTTAGTTAGTTGTTGGTCGGTGGTTGGCATGCGTGTGCGATAAAGAATACAACCGAACTCCTGCGCAGCTAACTCCTTGTTTGTTCTATTGCTATTTATCTAGGTGTGACGCGTGGCCTACTGCCACGAGCCAATTATTGTGGCTCGTTGGTGTTTTTATGTTCGATAGGAATAACAGATAAATGGGTCACACGATGGTAAGTTACACTGCTGCCCATAAATGGGTGTGTGATTATGTCTGGTTCAACAGAAACCTGGGTATTTCGTGCTGTTTTGGAATTAGATGTCATATCGAGTCCAAGAATATTTACAAGCTTATTGTAAAACAATGTTAAATACCCTAACACGAACTAAAAAAAAAACTATATAGCAACTTAAGAATTAAATGAAGCTTTTGAAAACCAATCTCTTTTTTATTTTATTGCTTGTTGTGTTATGTGTATTGTATACCTGTCACTAATACGCTGATAAACATCTTAGCCTAATCATTGTGTAAAATGTGGTTACAGAATGATCAACAAGTTTTTAGAGTTCTTGGTAATTCTGTAGCTCTGCCTATCCCACTCTGGGAATGCAGGCGTAAGTTTTTGTGTATGTGTATTGTATAAGGTTTAGTTAATTTATTCATTTCTATTCTATTTTATTTTTAAAATTTAAAAAATACACCACTTAACCAAGAAACATTGTCCAAACATCTTCATCACTCAAAGAAGATACACGACCAAATAAACGCTCACAACTCACAAATTAACTTCCTCGGTATCAAGTATTATCATAAATTAGCCGTACTAGCGCTCTGAAAAATGCCTACGATTCATTGTGGCTGAAACGGCCGCGTGCTTGGGCCTTATGCCGAGGTAATAAGAGCGGTGGTGGCGTGGAGAGTTGGAATGAAAGTCGGTTGATTGCTTGCTTCGATCTGACATCGATCCGAGTAATGTGTACCAGGAAGACATGAGGGAGGAGAGATAGCGGCTCATTTGTAAGTGTGCATTTGTTGAAGCGTCGATTTTCAATAGTGAACATAATATATGGTCAATTTTAAAATAAATAATACAAGTTTAAACCAAATTAAACGAATTATTAAAAAGTCCTTAAATTAAAGTTTTAGTTTATTAATTGAATACAATGTATAAAACAGACATTTAAAAAATAATTGGGGGAATTTCGCGACTTGAGCTTCTTATATGACCCCTTTGTGCTCCAAGGTTTTTTTCTTTTTTTTTTCTTTGCCCCGCGGCGTCTTGAACAGCTACTACCGCGGGGATATTGCGAATCCACAATGAAGTAATTTCGGCAGGTTCAATTATATATAAGCATAAATCAATATAACAATAAAACACAATCAAATCTTCTCTAGGAAGATTGGGGGCAACGTTGTACGGTGATATGTAGGACAGAGGCCAAAATAGTTTTAACCTCTGTACAACTGCGAGTCCACTTGAAACGAGAAGTAAGATGCCAGATACATGAAATAAGCGAAAGTCTTCTATCTCTGCAACACAAAGGCATTAAAAGTTCAAAACACTAACAAAAAAGAACTTTGAACACATAAATACACAAAAATAAAAAATAAAACAAATTACACATCCGCCATCTTTTGACGTTGCAAATGCTCCCCCTGCTCGACGGTTTAAAACTAACTTAAGATACTTAAGGTTGTGTTGCTGTCATTATCAGAGCGTTTTAGTCGACCATTTGCATTTATAATAATCTAATTCATTTTCCAATAATGCATAATATTCTCTACGGTTCACCATTTGCTAATCAAAACTGTTTTCTCGAGTTTGGACGTATTAATGTTTTGTTCCTATTGGCTGACGAATGTCATACAGTTCGTTCGTTCATGGCAATAGTGTGCATGGTTCTCTACCTTTTAGCACTTTTGGCCGTTTCATTTTCCACCCCGCTTTTTTTTCTGTAACTTTTAATATTGGTGTTACAAGATGGTACTGAAATAAATAAGAGCATGCAAACTATTTCAACGAACGAATATTTGAAGTTTACGAATGGAGTATGGAATTGCGACGACAAAAAATGTCTGGTTTCAATGCAGACCATCCAAAAGCCAGCCAGCTGCAGCTTGTGCGTTGCGCCGCGCGCGCCGGCCTGTAATGGGGTGAGCGATTGCGCGCGATTACGCATGCGGAGCGCGTCGCGGAGGAATTACGCTCGCAGGAGACGGGATTCGGTCAATCGATGCGTCTTCGCCGGCCCTGGCTCCAGCCGGCTTGGGGCTTGCAACATGCCGTACTTTGTCCCTGCCGTTTGGGTAATAGTTAACCAAAGAAAAAAAAATCAAATTACTACAAACAGCTTTTTGAAAAATTATATTTTAAACCAATTAGTGGAAGTAAGCCCTTGTGCAGGGTCCGTCTGGATCGCTACTATATTATCTCTTATCCTACCGCCAAGCAGCAATGTTCGCATCGTTATGTTTCAGTGTGTGGTTTAGACAACTTGTGAAATTACTAGTATGAAGGCATTTCATTTTGGTCCTCAGGGTTGGCAACACAGCGGTAGTCTTACGGTTGTAGTTGCTAGAATAAAAATGTTTATGGGTCTCAGATTCCACTAACCATCATGTGGCCTGCTTGTTCGTTGGTTTTCTCTTTGCCTTAGTCTTGAGGATAGTACCTACGGTTGTGTATTTTTTGATAATTTACATTCGACATTTACTATCTCAAGAGTGTTTTTTTTTCTTATTTTCTTCAATCACTCCAAAGTTAGCTGGAACAATTCCATTAATGGAATAAGTTCGCCTTTGTACATCCATACTTTGTAAATATTGCATTTGGATGAAAAGATTTTAATTTATCAATTTATAACAATTTAGTGTTCCACTTACAATCGTAGCGGAAATCAATGCCAATTTTAAAACCCGAATCATGTCCCGTCACAAGCGGAACTGTCGTAACCCAAAAAAATATATTTTTGAGCCCCCCGTCTAATGCCGGCGTACGTGCGTGACTATCCCGCTTTATTGCGCCCGACGCGGGACCCGATGGATCTCGCTGCGTTTTTGATCTGATTAAAGTTACGCAGTTTTATTTCGGGTGTTAGTTTTTTGGCGTATTGATTTTCAACCGACCACAAGACTTAAAAGGGTGGTTATGGTTTGGAAAAACTATGATTATTTATTGGAATAGAAAATATAATTTTGTATTATTGTTTAATAGGTGCTAGGTTCGTCCGGATCAGTACCCCATCCTTTAATCTGCCGCTAAGCAACATTTTTCGTTTTATTGTGTTCCAGTGTGAGGATAAGGCAACCAGTAAAATAAAAAAAAATCAAGCAAACAATGTCATTCCCCACAAATTATTCTTGCCAGAAAGAAAAATAATATTTTTTTAAATTAATCAACAGTTTCAAGACAACGGAAATTTTACAGCATAATAATATAGATGTTGAAGAAAACAAGCGAATCGTAAAACAGACGGTTCAGTATCGCGTGAAACCAAAGCTAATAAATCCTAGATCTCAAATTTCACATTTCACGTAAATTATATAAATTGTATACACTTAAGTCCAAGGTTCGTGCCTGCGGAACCCCAACGGCCCCCACACGTACCGGCTCTAACTATATTTCCTTTTAAATGTGAACCGTTATTTTTTTGACAGCCCAACGGTTCTGGATACAGGCCCCTAATAACATCTTATTTCTTGTTACGGACATGGATTCATATTGTGGAAAATATTATTAAAAAGTGGTGGCTAGTAAAATGTTGTTTTTTTGGGATGACACGTTCTTTATGGAGAACGAGTCACAACTCCCTGTGATTAAAAATAGCATATTAACATAAAAGGAAGGAAGTGTTTTTTAATAAGTATGTATGTACAGTGTAAAAAACCTAAAAAAAAGGAAAAAAAGCGTAGTGCTTGGAGTGAATTGGAAAATGATCCAATTTTTGATATAAACTTCGGTTTATGTGAATTTTGATAACACCCTTACATAGACCAGATAGACCAGAGTTAAAAATCATCTAGCTGATGGTGAAACCGCATGAAAATCCGTTCAGTAGTTTTTGAGATTACTTTGTTTCATAATAATGTACTTCCTTACACCACGACAGCAAAATTTTCGCCACGGTACTTTTGCAAACTCAACATCAACTGACACGCAATTTAATCAAAAACAATTTATTGATTGTCGCATACATTCAGATTTCATCCCCGAAATCAATCTCTGCCTAACCTAAAATACACCCTAACTCATCCTATAACGCTACACATTCGCAAACACCCGTGAACACTAGATTGGAGTCCTGCGGCCCAGACGCCGTAATCTTGACGTATTGATGCGGAGCGTGCGTTACACTGCTTTCTACATCTACCGCCATTTTTACGATCCAGCAGAGCCGCTTTTTATGACTCGAGTATATTTCATGCACTCACTTACAGAAAAATCCCGAATCTATACGAATTGAGTAAGTATTGGTGGCCTAAATAGTGGTATTAGGAAGGCGCCATGCATATATTTGCAGAGTGTTTTGCGGTTATTGGGTTTGGGGCTTATTTGTGATGTACTTGGGCTATGTGGCTGCTTATTTATTTACAGAAGCAATAAGCGATATTGGGTTTGCGTAACAAGGTTATTGGTGCTCTACTCTTAAAATATTGTTACAGTGTAGCGTTTTGAGGAAAAACATGGAAAGGTTTCGGTTTTAACGCAAAATAAACATTTTTATCTATGAATTTTCAAGTCTTTGGTTTAAAATACACTTTTCACTTCTTATGCTTGTAAAGTCCTTCTTTATGCTGGGTATAGGCTGCATAAAATTTTATGCACTAGTGCATAAAGTAATTTCTTCTTTTAAGACTAAGGCCTTACAGCCTTCACACAATACACCTTCATTTAATTGATATATTTTTATGAGATTTTGGTTACATCTTAATTTAATTACGACATTTGTATAACTATCTAAATACAAATTTACGAATAATACCTACCTACGGCGTGCATTTACGGTAAAAAAATACAACGCAAATATTTATAATAACTTGGCATTAAGCATCAGACCATAGTCAAACCTGTCAAACGTCGCATAGCCGAAAATTTAAAAAAAAAGTTAAGAAGGTAATCAGGCCTTACAGCCATGCGCAAACATAACATTTTAATTACTTACATTAAATATAAAAAAAAAAAATATCCTGTAAGTATGTGCTTCTTGTTTTATTTCCTTGCAATCGAAGTGAAAAGCAGAGTGTAAAATTCGAGCATAAAACCCATTTTACCCTCGAGACGTGACTATCCACACTCGCCGTTCCGGCTCGTGTGGCTATATGCACATCTTGGGTAAAATGGCTCGTTTTATGCACTTGTTGTACTACTATTGTTTAACTTTTATTTTTTAGATAAGTTCAAAAAGTCTCTTAAGATATTTTTCAACACACTTGCTCAAAACGACCTTTTTATTCCACCGATTTTTGGCTCATAAACCTAGATATTAAACACGCGTGCTTTTTCAGTATATTACGCACAAGTGCCTTTAGTTTATTAACCCAAACAATTTACATTTGTAGCCTAGTACCAAGTTGTAAGTACGAAGAAGAAGCGATATAATTTAGTCGGGTTATACCTTTTTTTTTCTTAGCAACAAACAGTTTTTATGCGGCAAATAACATTATCTACATATTTATTTCAGTAAATTGGTGAAATCAGCTTTATTACTAAAAAATAACTCAATTTCATTAAAATCATTTAAATTTTTCTGTATTTTGTATTTTAAACATGAATTATTACATTTTAAATTTGGCTGTTGGCCGATCTCGTTCGCGCCTTAGCCTTGAGCGCGCATCGGTATCGCGGCAAGAAAAAAAAACAACGCGCCAGCCGCCATTTTTCGTAAATACTTGACGGCTGTGACGAAGATAGTTTGGATTAATTATTGTGAAGTTTAATATTAACGAAAATGTCTTCTTTAAGTAAAGAAAATGAAGAAATTGTAATTTTACCAACTGTTTTAATAATTAATTAAAATTTGACTAAATGAAGTCTTGTTTTTTTTTCGCAAGTGTGTTGAAAAACGTCGTATGTAACACGTGTGCCTGTGACCATAATATACGCGGCTTTCTTGTGGCGCACTCGCTACCGCTCGTGCGCACACAATAGCGCCTTGTATACAATGGTCAACTTAGCACACTTGTATCATAATGTACTATTGATATTTGTGCTACAGGTAAATGCATGTGAGATAAATATTATACATATAATTATCGCTTGTGGCTAAGCATTTGTAAGTGGTAGATTAATAGTTGTAATTATTAGCAACCGCAAAAGATGTTTTAGAGAACAACACTTTATAATATCTTTTTTTTTTCACACGTCAAAAATACTATTCTGATCTTATCCTTCTGATTAGTAAAACGGTAATAAATGGTCTTTAGATAATGTAGAGGAAATATCACCGCAGTTACCTAGATGACGCAGCCTAGTGCAATAAATTTGAACCCTAGATTAGTTCATAACTGGTGCAGCAAGGTTAACCGGGTTATTCCGCGACTCGGCCTGACCTTTGGAAGTAAACGTTAAACCTTAGTTGGTAGGTAGAATCGATATGATGCAAGAAATATTATTTGTTTTGATAATAGTAATACTCGTTCTTAAAGAATTACAATACAACAATACAATACAAATACTCCTTGCTGAACACCAAAAACAAAGACAAGGATCAGTACAATTTAATAGCGCTAAATACCTCTTTTTAACTGACTATGAGCACCATCGTACCTTTTAACAGTGAGGGGCATAACCGCAATTTTTAAAATTATTACTGCGGGTAATATCCCATCCATGTAACACAAGCATGTACATTTTTATTACCTAGTACATACATACGAGTACTCTCTCTCTCTCTCTATCTCTTAGTTTAAGAGCTTTGCTCTTGTCGGTGGAGTAATGGCCAATCTTCTCTCCTCTCTGCCAGCTCCTTGACCTCTTTATTCGACACGACATGCACCTTCCCCTTGATTTGATCCATGTAGGTTCTTCTTGATCTTCCTCTGCTTCTCCTGCCTACGCGTACGAAATGATGGCAATGCACTGTAGTGTGACGAGTACGAATTAGTCAAAGACTTTAAGGATGACCGGATTGTAAACATATTCAACATTTTCATTGCGTTTTATGTACATTCTTGCTAAAGTATCACTACAAGGTCATTTCAAAAATTAAATTCAATGATATTCTGATACAGAATTGCAGAATATCTTATTAATTTGTTGAATTTTTGGTATCGATGATCTAAAGAAAACGCTCAGCATAGTACAAAATTTAAAATCAAATCTACTACGTCTTATATATCACTTTTATTTAAATTAATTAGCCGACGTAAAAAAGGAGGAGTTACTTAATTCATTTATATTTTACCCACTATGCTATCTTTATTTAACATTACGTTACTGTACCTTAAAACAGATAACTAAAGTACGGCTCAGAAGCTGCTACTTACCCCCGCTCGAATACACTCATTCAATATTAACTCCACTAATACCATATAACCGTAAAACACAATCAATCCCTCAGAGCGGGCAGTAAGAACAACAGATTGCACAAACAAATAATATCATATATTACGGGAATACCGGCCCGGGCGATAATCCCGCGGTTAGTACCCCGGTCGCCGGGGGCGTAAATTACAATCACCGTAACCTCGCTGTGGGTTTGGGGAAGCATTACCCTTCTTTTGGGAAGTTGGGTTAAACTTTGGGTTAATGTTTTAGGATCTTATAATGGTGTGGGTACAGCGGCACGCACTCGCTAGGGGATACATGAAATGATGGCCGCTGTTTTTGATGATAGGTACATCCTGGTTTTCAATATTCTGTTTGTTTGGTTTGATTGTTATGGCTTACCGTTGAAATATCATTTATTTCATACGTTTCACATCGCTGAATTTTCATTTCATCGATAGGCATTTCCACGTGCAGGAGCGTTATAAAGTATTCTTTGTCTTTTCCTGTCAAATTCAAATGTCACAATAGGGATAAAGAATATTTTAAGCACTCTGAGTACAATCAGTATCTTGTGTAGCCTAGAGATTGCAGTTTTGATGTGCTCGCTGGCCTTCTCTATACTATCAAAAGTATCGTGTTTTAGATAGACACAGCTGACCAGCATTAGATTCAAATTCATATTAATTTATTATTTGCATAACCATGGTATTACATTACAGGTGGTCTTTATGGTTGCCACGCCACTGCTTTTCTTCCCGTGGATGTCGTAGGAGTCGGCTAAGGGAATGAAGGCTTGCCTTGTAGTACTCTTTTAGGCGATGCGCTTGCAACCTGTCACTAATACGCTGGAAAACATTTTAGCCTAATTGTGTAAAGTGTGGTTACAGAATTACAAACAAGTTTTTAGAATTGTAGGTAATTATGTAGCTCTTCTTACCCCACCCTGGGATTACAGGCGTGGCAGGTGTGGTCTTGAAATTAAATGTACATCAGGGACCCTAAATACTAGGCTTGCAAATGGCTTATCATAAATTCACAACATTCATAACTTCATTACTGAGGTATATGAACTATATAAGTAAAAAGTAACAAATACTCCGTAATATTCTTTATTTCATATCTGGTATTGAGGTGTTAGTCAAATTTATTCCTGAACGCTCTTGTCAAATACGTTCGTTCACAAAGCCTCACGGCTTATTTTTTTTACTTTTGATTCAAAGTACTTTACTCAAGTACTTTCCACTACTCCTACTGGTACCTCTAAAACTCAGCGCCGCAGCGCACTCTGGCACAATGCTAAAAGGGATCCTATTCAAGATCGTCTTCTTTTTCTTCTTTTTTTCTACTGTTTTTACTCTGTGTGCGTTGAAAAATGTCATGTATGGACTAAAAAGTGTTTTTTTTTTTATGACATAGGGAAGGCAAACGAGCACACAGGCCACCTGATGGTAAGCGGAAACTGTGACCCATAGACATTCGCATTCACAAGACTACAAGACTAAGACTGCTAATGCGTTGCCAACCCTGAGGACTAAGATGGAATGCCTCTATGCTAGTCATTACACCGGCTGTCTTATCCCCAAACCGGAACACAGCAGTGCGAACACTGCTGTTTGGCGGTAGGTTAATGGATAAGATGGTGGTAGCGATCCGGACGGACTCTGCACAGAGTGCTACCACCCGCACACAGAGTAAAAAGGTTTGACTAAATTATTGTTATAAACAGTATAATTTCAAACAATTCCACAAACAAGTTGTGACTATAACCTGCACATAAACAACAACTTGAAACAATTAAACAGTAAATTGTGCAGGATATCTGCGCTTTAACTCCACGACGTAAGATCCAAACTGGTACAGATTAATCACAAACGAATGCAATTAGCCGGTTGCAAACTGTGTTGTTATCACTTCTGATAACAGCTATCAATCAATGCCTCGGACCTGCTCGACTGGTGGGATGCCTGTCGAGCCTGGTCTCTTTAAGATTCAAGTTGCCTTGACAAGCCGTATGGAAACATCTCGTTTACAGAACAGAGCAAACTGGCGAGCTTGTTTTTTTAATTTTAATCAGTACCTAATTGTAAGCGAAGTTGAATTTTTTCACGAAACTTTATTAAATGCTAAATTTTCGGAATTTTAAAAAATATTACTCTATGTGATCATTCGTCGGTCACAAAATATTGACCAGCAGAAATACAGCTTGGAACGTTAACTCCACCCAAGTATCAATTTCATTATTTATTCCGCCTGGGCGGTCCTCTCATGTCATCTCCGTGAGTATTGTGAAAAATTGCAGCATCATGAACATGAAAAATGCAATGAGCACTGGTAGTAATGCATAGGTCATATCTTCGTTTTCTGAAGAGACCGTGTATCAGCAGCAGTGCAGGACAGCCTCAACAACACAAGGAGGAGCGAAGGTCTTCGCAAGGTGACAGTCAAGAGCTGCATTAGAAGGGCCGCGGATCTTGCTCTATGATTTTCAATGGGAGAAGCCTATGTCCAGCAGTGGACAAGTAAGTATGGCTTCTTCGTGCAGTTTATTTGCCATAGATCCACGACCCTCTTATGAACTAAATGTGTATCAAATAGAAGCCCAGATTGCAGTCAATAAAGTGTATAGAATCATAATAGTCACATATCTCTGATTCCTTCTCTACCTGGGGCTCGACTTCGACTCGCCATTGCTGCCAAGTAGAGGTAAATAAGAGTTATCGTAACGTTGACAAGAAAATAACATGTCAAAAGCAATATAGTTCTGGAACTTATCAAGTTTTGACTAGTCATAGTACGGCCTCTAAAATGACTAAACCATGCATTTTAATTTTGGTTGTGTACGACTATTAAAGCAAAGACTCATTAAAATCCGACCTTAAAATAATCGGAACACTTTCATCACGTCTGTACTTATAAATCTTAAAATTCCCAGCGGCCAAATAAAATGTAGTGTAATGAGTTTAAAGCATGTGCAGTTGTCAATGAACTTGCACCTGCGCGCGCGCCGCGGTGCGGGATCTAATTAAATTATTTCGGCCCGCGTCGGCGTGCTCGCCGGCAGCGATGTTTCTGTTCCGGGCAAAGAGTAATGTGGAGTAGAAAGCTCATATTCTACGATTTGTTACCTACAGAGAAAAACAATGAAAAAGAAAGAGAGTAACAAGGTGGAAACGGGTGGGTTTTTTTAATTATCAAAACGATTATGTTACTCTTAGAATAAATTAAATAATATAAATAAAAATAAACATCAGGTGACAATGTCACACCAATCAACCTAGTCCCAAATTAAGCTCTAGTCATGTGCTATAGGTACCTACTAGACAACGAAAAACATACTTATGTACAAAAATAATATACTTAAATACACTCAGGAGCAAAAATAACGGGTCAGAGTGCGTTTTTCATACTAAAGAGGCTATTTCGAAGCCTTGGTTCCTCGCCAGAGAATGCTTTTAGTGAAATCTGATAATGAATACCCCGAGCATCGATACAGGACTTCCACAGTGCCTAGGATACCCAACTGAATGAATCTGCGGTTAACGCCGGAATTGTGCATGTTCAGAAAAACATCTAAAATAGCAATAAAATGTAAGGAAATCCAAGTGCTGACCCAAACTCTCCCGCTGTGGTGTTAACTGGTTGTACGATCAGTTAGGTATCTTAAGAACTTTTGACCTCCTCTATTGAACCTCGCAGTATCCACCATTAAACCTCACTCAAAACAACCCCTGGCGAGGAAGTAAGGCTTCGAAATAGTCTCGTTTGTATGAAAAACGCACTCTGACCCGGTGTTTTTGCTCCTGAGTGTACATAGAAAACATCCATGACCCAGGAACAAATATTCGCACCCATCACAAAAAATATTGGTCACAACTTTAGTTAATGACCAGATTACTTATACATTATCATAGTCACTAGGTTTAATCTTATACGAAATGCAAAAACTTCTAAATATTGTAAACTAGTTCTAAATGGCATGGTCTGCCAGCGGAATAATGTAAATAAAAATGTTGCCTTTCAATAAATGGTAATTTAATTAATGTTATATGGTCAAGATTAGCTCCCTTAATAGGAAGTGCAACTAGTTTAAGAATAAAGCTGTACTTTACTGTTTAGTGTTACAGCTTGATTAATGATGTCTTAAAAAGTATCAACATGGGTTTCATTGGGTATAGTAACTTTATTATCGTTATAATAATCTCACACTGTTTGGCAAACACTTTTCTCAATTTCAAGTAAAGTGTTTTGTTCTCTGTTGTAAGTGTTCTGGTATAAGTTTTTTATCAAATCAAACTAGGGAAAAGGATAAGAGTATAAATTTGAACATGACAGATGCAGTTCAGTAAAACTACATTTGTGTCATTTTAAAAGTGAGCATTGTGCTTGTCCTTTCGAATCTTCTCCTTAAATTTCGAGGTCACATTCATAATATCTACCAATTTAATTCATAGACCATTATGCAACTAGTGACACAATTACGGTTTTTTTTTCTTTGCCCCGCTGCGACTTGAACAGTTACTACCGCGGGAATATGGCGTTTCCACTATGAAGTGATTTCGCCAGTGTCAAGTATATATAAGTATAAATCAATATAGCAATAAAACACAATCCAATCTTCTCTAGGAAGATTCGGGGCCACGTTGTACGGTGATATGTAGTACAGAGGCCAAGATAGTTTTAACCTCTGTACCACTGCGAGTCCACTTAAAACAAGAAGAAAGATGCCAGGATACACGAAATAAGTCCAAGTCTTCTATCACTGTGCAACTCAAAGGCATTAAAAGTACAAATCACTAACAGAAAATAACTTTGAACACCTAAATACACAAAAATAAAAAATGAAACAAATTACACATCCGCCATCTTTTGACGTTGCAAATGGCCCCATATTGATGGTTGGAAACTTCTTAGGAATTGAATTAAAATGTCACTTTGACTAAGGTGCCAAAATAGATGAAGTGTACATTATTGTGCTACCAATTTTCTTCATACGAGATAGTCAAATGCTTTTAATTTTTTATATAACTTGACATCGACTGGCATGAAGATCCCAGTTCTAGAAATCTAACATGTCTATTGAAACTCTGTGTACACAAACATTGTCCACTCTGCAAAACCCTGCTACTACTGATCTACCAATAGAAGTATGAAATGCAGCTGAATGGGTTTGGAAGGCCGCGGGTTTTTATTGCCGTGTAGGCATTCGGGTGAGCTTTTATTGCTTGGCTGGCTGTTCACAGCTCATTATCGGCTGCAGGCCTTGCTCGGATTACTCGTAATTTATGTGTAACAGTATCCGAGATAACAGCAGGCTTTGGCACTCCGTCGTTGTGATTAGGCGGTACTTTTAAGGTTGTTACGACATGTTATGCTTGGATACGTTGACAAA
The DNA here is from genome assembly GCA_923062465.1 of Acleris sparsana. NCBI lineage: Eukaryota > Metazoa > Arthropoda > Insecta > Lepidoptera > Tortricidae > Acleris > Acleris sparsana. Next base: position 867,548 of record OV281288.1, read on the forward strand.
TAGCGGTGTTAAAAGTAAGGTCAAGTCTAAGGACCGTTGCCGCAATACGACACAGCCTAGTTGTTAGTGACCCCTCCTACGAAGCTAGGTCCTGGGTTCAATTTCCTGGTATAGGCAAATATTTTGTTCCTGAGTCTAGGATGTTTTGTATGAATTAAACTGTGTATTTCTCTATACATATAATTATAACGTTTGTTATTATCTAGTACCAATAATACAAACAAAGAGTTCGGTTTAGGACTCAGTCATTGATGTTTTGTGTAGAATTTATAATCTTTAGTTTTCAGAGGTTCCATGTTTGATATGATATAATATTTTCTCCTAAAAATCATCTTGCCTTTTTACTTCAAATATAAATAACAATATTAAATTTAAAAACTGGCGTTTGCCCGGGTTAAAAATATCGTTAAAGTTTGTGTTTTTTTTTACTGCGTATTTTGTTATGTCATTTGTGTCAATCTCTTGGGTTACGTTAGATTAAGTCGTTATCTCGCTTAATTCTTAACAAAGTCAAAGTTCTTTATTCTTCAATTTAAGCATAATATAATGCACCTATGAATGTCAAAAAGCATTACCACCGGTTCGAAAAATAAAACCTTTGCCCCGAGAAGAACCGAAGTAAGAAACTCGGCAAGGTATATTTTTTTCAGGAAAAAGGAATTTTTTACATCATTACATAATAATTATAAATAGTTTACAATATCACAGTATTTTTGCACAGTAGGTGCACCTTTTTTAAGCGTAGGTAAATTTATGCGTAGATTACTCATGCAGGACGGACGACTCACTGCCAAACATCCCTATCCATGATATAATCGTTTACTTTATAATATGCTCGGGAAATTAGTTTTTGTTTTACGACAGATTTAAATTTACAGTCAGTAAGTTCAGTAATACTTTTTGGAATTTTATTGTAGAATTTTATACAATTTCCTAAGAATAATTTTGAAGTTTTGGCCAATCTATAAAATGTGGTTTTGAGCTTTCCTGTGCTCCTAACGTCACTGTAATACCAACACTTTCTCAGAAAATTAACACTAAAATTTTCATCCTTACCATCTCGATAGCAACCCTTTCACTGCATCAGTAAAGCCATCCCTTAATGAGTAAAGGGTTGGTATCGCCAGCTTACGGGATTTCGCTTGAACCTAATATCGCGGACTTTAATGTTTTTTGATGTGGTTTCCTAATGCAGGAGGATTTCTTCAAGAAATTTATGGGCTGTTAGAGTTTTGGGTAGAAGGTTTGTTTAGAATAGAGAATTTTAAAGTAATATGTACATATACTACGATGTATTTTTACTTACTCAAGAAAGATCACATTCTTATGAGTTGACATGATATAAGTTTTAATATTTTATGGTATGGTGAAAGGCAAATTACCACACAGGTTACCTATTGAATTTATTTAATTAACTTCTGAGTTATTTTTGATCGCGTTAAACTTGAGGAATAACCCCATATCTTGAAACATGCTCGATGTAAACGCAGTGTACATACACAGATCTAGTTAATACATATACGACATCATTTCAACCCGACTGCATCAAGAGGGGTTATGTTTTTGTTATGTTTTTCGAGTGTAGGTCGGTCTATTTCTTTGGCACGCTCTGCAGCCTAAACGGTTTGATGGATCTTATCATATCAGGTGTCCTTCGATTTGTCTTGGTTTTGTTGGTGACATAAGCAATATTTAAATCGAAAACAAAGGGAAAGTATCAAAAATGCATCCGGGTTTTTTTATTTTATTTATTCATCGGATCAATGTAGAAGGCAAACGAGCTCACAGATCACTTGGTGGTAAGTGGGACCTGTAACTAATAGTCATTTGCATTCTCAAGACTACAATCTGAAGACTGCAATCCTAAGAGCACCGTTACCTAGTTTACTTACTCATCTTTTAACCCATTATTAAGCTTATTAAGAAAGCAAAACGAGTACGATCTTATGTGATAAAGTACCATGTCGTATGATTATGCACTACATGTGTAGTGAGTTTTAACGCGGGAGCCGGGACTGAAAACCTGCGGTGAAGTTGAAGATTAGAAACATGTTGAAGTGTTTATTAGCAAGATTGAACCACACCGACAGACTACCGCCCGACTAATCACAGACAAAGCAAACTGCGACCGCGAGACCGAGTAAGTACATGCGCGGTGTAAACACTTGTAATGAGGGTGTGGCGCGGGAGCTGGGACTGAAAAACTGCGGTTAAATTTAAGATAGGATTAAAGATGTGTATTTCGTGAGGGATCTCTTTAGTAAATAAAACCAGTTATGAGTGGTAACGTGTTATCCATAATCTTAGCATATAAAAAGGTTAAGATAAAAAGTGTCAATATCTTAGAATGGGTGAAAAGATTAAACATACAAAGTCCAGTCCAGAACATACTTCCAGGCCAGAGTCGCAGTCAAAACCTTGTTTCTATTATCAAACAAAAAATTACATGTATTAAAAAACAGAACGAGAACGGTATGGATCAGTACGGTCGCGTTTCGCATGATTGCGACACGATTTTTTTGATTTATTTTTCTGGAATATGGAAGGCAAACGAGCACACAGGCCACCTGATGGTAAGTGGAAACTGTGACCCATAGACATTCGCATTCACAAGACTGCAAGCCTAAGACTTCAAATGCGTTGCCAACCCTGAGGACCAAGATGGAATGCCTCTATGCTAGTCATTACACCGGCTGTCATATCCCCAAACCGGAACACAACAATGCAAACACTGCTGTTTGGCGGTAGGTTAATGGATTAGATGGTGGTAGTGATCCGGACGGACCCTGCATAAGGTTCTACCACCCGCTTAAATTGTCATCGTATCAAATTGGTATTTCTTAATAATTACCATGCATGATGAGTTGATGATCATCAGATACTGCTAAAAGATAGAAGAAGGATTCGATAAATAAAAATGTATTTGAGTACTTTCGAATCCATCTCCCGTGTAGACACGGCGTTATAAATCTTTCCCGTGGGTGCGGCCGTAAATAAGGCCGTGCGCACACCTGGCGACGCACTCCTACGTGCGCCGGCGAGTCGTGGGACCGGTGTGCCGACGCCCTTACACAGTATTTGAATAATATTTTGTATATTATATATTTTTCTCAGTAAAGTCATTGTTCTTCATTAGTCAAAATTTGAAGCATCAGAAAAAAAATCGCGTCACCGTGGAACCCTATCGCAATGAGGTGGCCGCTATAAACCATGCAATACAAATTTAAGTGGTGTGGTCAATGTGAAACAATACTATGTCGTACAACATTGGTAGGTGAGGTTTGTGACTCCTTTACCGTCCTTCAGTCACTTACCAACCAACGTAACAATTAGAACGTGAATTAGTACGAGTATAACATCAAAATAAAATTATTTTATAAATAAAAAAACTTTTAAGTGTGTAAAACGACTTTAAAACAACATTTATCCACTAAAAACATATTTGTAGCACGTTTTTGTTGCTCTACGTTAAGAACTGCAGAGATCCTGTAGCCATCTTACAACTCCTTTTCGGATCTCCTTTTAGGCACCATATTGCATTGCATAATCTGTGCATATGTACTTAAAATTGAAGGCCATTCCAAGAACAGGAACTTGTTCGAAATTGACTTGTAAGATTTGAACTGAACATACATATGTAATTGTTTGTGTGTTTGTTCCATTGTTACAGTTTTTCACTTCATACATTTGTCTTGAAAGATACAATCATACATTAAAATCTAGCCTGAAGACGAACTTTGTAAACGGATACAGTCACGATGAAATCGCAGGCAAAAGCAAGTACAAAATAAATTCTTGTAAAATAGAAAATCTTGCATAGGCTTCATACAACTTATAATTCAGCGTATCTTATTAAAGGGTGGCAGCCCTACGTAACAATAAAGCATAGATAACGAGACGCGTCATAATCTACAGCCGGCAGGGCTGTCACACAAACAACATTACGTTATTTGCGCGCGCTCAAATTGGACCCGTCGAACTGACTTATTGCGCGGGGAGTTATGGAGCCCAAATCCTTGGTGTGTGGTCGTTTAAAGCAGAAACAAGTATTGTTGTTTTTTGAACAGGTGCACTTGTAAGTGTATTTTTCTGTTAAATTAAAGAAACGTCTCTAAAACCACTTTTGTGGTAGCAACAGAAGCTGGAATTCTATTCCACTTTGCTTTAACCCTAGTGCAAAATCCGTAGATATTGCTGTTTTCGTTCTACTTTTACTTCTTCTTCTGCATTCAAACCTCTCCAAGTTTTGAGTTAGTCTGGTCCATGGCGGCCAGCATTTTCTTTAATATCGTCGAATTATCGCGCCGGTGGTATGCCAACACTTCTCTTCCCTAAATGTTCTACCTTTACAGTCAATAATTAAATAAGAGACACTGTAACGTAATGAAACAGAGGCCCTGAATTTAGTTATGTGATGATCACACTTTTACATTTATTTTGTAGCTAACCATCATGCGGAAGTAGAGTGTGATACAGTAGGCTCGATTAAAAAAAATTCTTTAAATGGTCCAGAAGAGCAAATATGGTGCTTTGTAGAGAGCATTTGCTGTATTAGGGGTGTGCACTCGTATGGTTATAAAACAGGCACAAAAAGAGCAATACTGTATATATGCCAGTTGGGGCTAGATTTTACTAATACCAAAAGTTTATTATCAAATGGTAAAGTTCTCTATTTACTTAATAATGGCCAGCGAAGTTTTTTGAAGAACATGACGTCGAATTTTCACATCTTGTTAAACACCAATTTTAAAATTATTTAAACTATGATTAAATAACAAACGCACATTGTAATCGAAAATGAAGGCCTTAACCCACTTCCGGCAGACAGTGGCCTGTAATTTGTCGTCGAATTTACATATAAATAGTGTATCGTGCGCGCGCGCAGGAGATTTATTGTCAATCAAAATTGAGACAAACGGTAGGGGGCAATATTTGTAATCATCGGGAGGGGAAATGTTTGTACTGTTGCACATAGTTTTATACATTTTACACTGTTTTTGTTGCAAAATAATTTGTAAAAAAGCCCAAAATGTGACAAGTATAAGAGGGGTATGGTGGTTTAAAAGATAGATATTTAAATTTAGGACGGACAGACGGACAGCGTCGGCATATTAATATGGTCCCGTTTAATGACAAACACATGTACATGCCTAGTCGTTTTTAGAGCTATCCAATAATGTCTCACTCGATCGAAAAATACTTTTGCCATGCATGTTTAACTATGTATAACTATGGAGTGATTGGCATCATGATCCGATTTCTAGAAACTTGCCCTTTGAATTGTATTTACATTATCACTTAGTTAAATTCTTCTTCAAGCTATAAATGGGAACCGTAAAAGACGATTTTGGATAGAAATGAGGTCATGGCCTTTTCTATCATTAGGCTGGTATTACAGTAGTCAAACGGATAATAAATATAAATAACACGGAAAAATCTCACTAAATTCAGCTAGACCCAAACAGCTCAAGACTTGTTCTATTGGTACTAGATGATGATTAAATATACTTCTATAGAAAAAACATATCTAAATACGTAGAAAATTTCCAGGATATTTGCCCATACCGGGATGCAACCAGCGACCGTAGCTCCATAGGCAAGATAACTCCTTACTATGCTTTATAGATTAGCTTAGTTACCTATGAACAAACATACATATAGCCTTACATTCTATGCGATGGAACTGATCGCAACTGTCACCGGCGACGGTAGGTAGGTCGCATTCCGGGCGGCAGCATTCCGCGCGACACGTGGGGCATGCTGGTGCCTCCATCACTCCGGTACAGTGCCAGGCAGTTGAACTAGTTCAAAGATACACATTTGTTTTTATTTATTAGCTTCATCAGTGTGTACTTTGCACTTTGGCTTTTAAATTACTTTTAAAAGTGGAATGCTTATTTACTGTAGTTTCCAATTTGTTGGTAATATGGTTTAAAACGATGTGGAATTCAGGGCCAGGGCTCTTGAAGATAGCATGACTCTAATATACCTATCTAAAAGTATGTATGTACACTAAATTGTTCAAAAAATAGAAAATCAAATACAACATTTACAAAATTGGAATGTATGAAGGCGAACTTATCCCTTCAAATGATCTCTTCCAGCTAAACTTTGGGTGATTAAGGAAAACGGGAAAGAGGAATGTCAGTGGTACTTAGACATCAGTACAAAACAAAGTATGCGTGTTCTAAAATTTTAGACCTTGTGAATAGGTTATTAGTAAGAAAAGCATATATATATATATATATGTATATAAATATATAATAAAAGTAACAAGAATAATTATTACATTGGCCAAGGTGTAGTCAACCATTTTCATTTCTAGGCATCATCATTTCATCAATGTAATGTTTTGATTGATTACGTCACTTTGTCATAAAACATAGTACCTGTAAGAATCGACTGAATAACCTGTACATACGTTAGGTAAGGATAAAGTAATTTAGCAATACTCTTGGAAAACTAATAAAAAATTTGTAAGCAAAGCTGTAAGTTGGCCACATTTTGCGCACGTTGTCGAGATAATCTGAATAATTCCAAGTTCTAGCCTGTAGAGGTTCACTCACATTGCTCTTTCCTTTTATTTAAGTAAACATTTACTTTAATTACACTATGTGTGTATTCCAGTAACTGTTTTTTTTTTATTATATTGAATTTGTAATCTAACCTATTTTCAATCTAACTAGCGATGTGAGATTAAACGTCAAAACAGTTATATTTCGTCTGACTGTAGCTCACTTCAGTTACGTAGCACACAGCATGTCAGCGATAACACTAATGCCTTGTCTCCAACGTATCGCTAACTTCCAAGGATATTTTCTATGTGATCTAGTTTTTCGAACTAGGTATTTGATTCGCAACCTAGCAATAGGCGTGCAGTGTTGCAATACCTTGCACGAAATTAGGGAACATTCGAAAAAAAAACAGCGAAATTTAGAATATTTATTCAGTAAATTGGTCACATGAGGGCTTTTTAACACGTCGGTGAATAAGTATGGAATTAATGTCTTTCAGATAGGTACATAATTGTAGAAAATATTTGTACATACCTATAGTTTCGATGCAGCGCATGCAGCCACAGGCAGTGTTACACTGTCGTGTTCCGGTGTGAGGATAAGACTACCGGTGAAATGACTAGCAAGGAGGCATTCCATCTAAGTCCTCAGAGTTGGCAACGTATTTGTAGACTCTGAGATTGTCTTCGTAAGACTGCAATGAAATGGCCAATGTCTATCGGCTTCAGAGTTTACTTACTACTAGGAAGCCTGTGTTTTTGCCTGCTCCATACGATAAATAAAGACAAATAATGAAATGAAAGAGTATATTGTCTATGGATCTGAGATCCCACTTGCCATCAGGCACTTGGCCGGCGTACTCGTTTGCCATAAAAAAATGGAAGGTCAGAACTCTTTTTAGGTGACGTGAGTACCGTTCCCTAATCCGAAGAAATAATTCGCCGTCATCGTATTTGTCGCACCCAATGCCAGTTGTATTTGGCACTAGCTCATTAGCAGTCAGATCTTTTGTATCGATATCCTAGTAAGCTGCCGTTCCTATCTTAAGATCTAGAAATCAGAACGGTAAATTGGTGTTCGCTCGCTTATACAGCGTTAAAATAAAATTCTTATGCGCGATTTTACTCCTGGATTTTGCAATATCACTGCTTGATAGTCCTGAGATATTTGTGGTAAAATGATTTTCACACTAACGAGTAGTTACTAAACTACGACTTAAGTAACACTATTGACTGTATTTCAATCTCTTTTGGTGTGTGGGCTTCCTATTACACAAAAAAATAAATATGTCCATTCTTCTAAAAGTGCGACCAGTGACTGAACCGAAAATCGTCTTCAGATGCACACTTCCAACCGTTAGATTTCTACAGCATTTAATTTTTAAACTTTATGGTTTTAATTTGCATTATCCTCAATACGTTTTCGGGATATGCAAAACTGAGCATTTTATGTCCAGATTAGAAAGATCCTCAAAAAAAATCATATTCTAATGATCCTACATCTCTCTCTGCAACTGTAAAACCTGTCTGCTAGTTTTAATCGTAACTGCCAAAAGCAGCGTTCACATGTTGCATAACATTTAGAAAGTATAATTTGGAAGAATTTCAATAACCATAAAGATGCCATGTTTTGAAGGTCGGGCGATAACGCACTGCGACACCCTTCATACGGCATCTATATTTTATCCGTCGGAGATAAAATATTCTGTATTTTGCATTAGCATAATTAATATAGAAATGTACCGCTTTCCCGCTAATGAGGAAGAAGCTGGTGTCGTAAATAAGTTCGGATCCGGATTGGTTTAGTGCTTTACTGCTGTCTCGACATGTTTTAGAGATAGTTTTATTACTATCTTCTAGTGATAGAATAAAAGGCGTTGACATAGATAGCTTTATCTGAATTGCCAAAAATGATTATAAAAGCAATAATGTTGATGAGTTTTGATAATCCTGGAGCAGTGCCTATTCTGCAGAACATTATTGTTTCAAGCAATGATAATAGCAATAATTAACTTGAGTGTCTAATTTAAAATACCGGAACAGAGTAAGTTAACTAATAAGATACGAGTCTACCCTACTGTTAAATCCAACGGCGCGCATAAAAGGAAAAAATTACAAACAATCAATAGAGCGCTTCTAAAATTGGCTCTAAATCTAGCCACCCTCGCGTAGCAGGGAACTTTAAAAAATAACCATTTCAAGGACGACTTACCTTCGGGGAGATTAACTACAGCCTGTTTAAACTGGAGAGATTGGGCAATTATAAGAAAAAATTGAGTTAAAGTTTCCAATGCCCTCTGAGGAGTAGTGACGGACGGACGGCGATCCATTTGGTGTTTTATTGTTTTATTACATGTTGTTTTATTGAAATATTAACCATGACGTCAATTGATGCTTTAAAAGCATATGTTGTGGCCATGAGATGATAAGTCTAATATACATATGCTACAGTAAGCAAGTGTATTTCAAGAGTATTCATATACTTGATGGTAAAATTAACTTATAAAATTTTCCTTTTGCATAATATTTAAAAAATTAATTTAAAAAAATACTGAAGTAAATTTATTAATTAATTGCTTTTTTTTGTACAATAAAGTGTTTACATACCTACAAAATACTTGTAAAACAATACTTGCGGAACTAATACCTGATAGCTTAAGAGCTAATCGAATGATGAAATAAAAACCAGCCGCTTCAGAGCACTAAAACACTAATACGATAACCCTAATAAACTCATCGCGAAATCAATAACGATGTCCAAAATAGTTAACGATTTACCAAATCGAAATCTTAATTACTCTATGCACCGGCTGCAGCAAAGGTCAAGGCGTTCCAATCTAGAAGCCCAAATCATCCATCATAACTCTTAAATAAATAAATCAGTAACGTTAATCTTACGTTTAGTTATTTACAGCCCGGCTCGAACATAAAAATGTAATGTACTCATCCACTATAAATCAAGAGAGTGGCATTAACAGCGAATTTCTCGATTTCGACATAGATTTCCCACAGCTCGGGAACTTATGGCTTGTCATAATTATGAGACAAATTGGAAATTATCGCTGCAAGACTTACGTTGAGCGCGTGTTATCAATGCACCGTTAGTTTCGGAGACACGGGAATTGAATTCCGTGTTGATGAGATAGTCGAAAGTTTCGATTTAAATAATGAGTTTGCTAATATACTTAGTTAGAAAATGAAAGTAACAGTGTCGCTTGTGGCTTGTATTATGTTTTAGTGGTAATGTTTCGCAACTTGCTGACTCCACCAATTAATTTAGTCGAATTCTACACTTCAGTAACTTTTCGTGTCTTCAAACCCCCTCTTCATTATTTTTATTCCCAAGAACATGTAGCAAACTTCAAATTATTTTACAAACCAATTCACCTCGCCAAAATTAAATTACAAGAATTGCAGCTTGCATCCAATTTCGTATCCGACAAATTAATTTGCGGATAAATTTTCCTTTATAGCCTTCGACTTCACCCCACGGGTTTTTTGCATGGGGGTGTTTAGTTTTATCGGTTGTATCGAGGCAGTGCCACAGGGCGCGCTTTTGGGGCTTTAATACTTCCTTATGCACGTACGGAACATTTTTTAAGAATAGCGAGGGGTAATAAGAAGCTTTCAAACGTTTTTTTTGCTGGTACATATAACTGAGTAGCGTCGGGAATATTTTTACGAAGCTGAGTAGAAACTAATATTTGTGATGGATACATACTATTATTTTAATGTTTATTAGTCTTAATTCATTTACAATCAATTCTTTTGAATCATATCAATAGTATTAACCCATCAATTTCAAAATTAGTTAAGATGTTTTAAAATTATTATTAGTCAATCAGGCATCAACGACCATCTGACAAACCATTGTTTTTTACATAAAAGTGGTTTTATGATGAAAATTTTACATATGCCACTACCACAGTCACGAACCCACCTTCCTTTTTTTGAAAAATTAAAATATGAACACCACAATTAATTACATGAAATAAACCGAACAAAACTAGCTAGTTTATTAAGCTAAAGTAATCTTTAATGCATCACTTTCTACGTTATTATCTCGTCAGCGTATCCATCTTACACGTGAAGCAACAGTAGCTATCTATCGCAACTCAATCAAGTTTTTATCCAAGGGCCGCTACTGTCGGTTAAATCTTTTAATTGAAGCGGCTGCGGCGTGTGGTAAGTCTTAATTAAAAATGTTTGGACTGATTTTACTGTTTTAGAGCAATTATGGGATGATACACATGTTTTGGGGATATCGGGTTGAATTTGAACGCTAAAATATCTCTTTAATGATACTATAACTAAGTTGCTAAGGGCTGTATTAAAATACCGACTGATCTGAGCTGAGACGTCTGTCTCAAGGCACGTAAAATTAAATTACAAGTCTGAAGTAAGGTTTCAAAACATTTAAATTGTAACAGATTATTCATTTCCTTACTATATTATGGAGATATGTGGTTCAGATATTGATGGAAGCAATAAAAAAGATTCAAATAAAGATAACCCTAAATTTAAAACGAGAGAAATTCAAACGCGAAATGCTACAAAACAAAGCGGCGGTTAGTCAGGAGGGAACTGCAAAAACCCCAACCCCACAATAACCTGACTCACGTAAAATGTAATGGGAAATTACTCTAAAATAAAAAAGAGTCTCCCTAGAGCGGAACCCTACCGTCACGGCGATTTGGATAAGACTCCCCAGGCACGGAACACTAAAAATTCCACTTAGAACAAGTCCCAATATGCACGACGATGCTTCCTCGGGCCCTATTACGCCGCGCTCATAAAACTTCGAAAGCCCGATGCTACCGTAAATGATTTCTTTAATTTAGTTACCTATTATTTTTAATGAATGTAAACTTTTTATTGCCAAATTAAAACTTTGTTTACTAGTGCGCTCTAAATACGAGATTGTAAATTTTAGCTGCGATTAAAAAGTTTCTCGTTTCGTTTGAATCGATATCAAGGCAATAAAGAGGATTCAAGATAATTAATGTTATTTAGCACCATCGGGGTGCAAAAAATTGATGAAGCAAATAAATTAACACCTACAAAGCCATCGCATATTATCGAGTGGAATAAAACAAACCAGGCTTAGCGTGTTGCCGTGACGCTCTAACAGAAGCTTTTTATGGCCAACTCTAATCCCTTACCAAAACACACAATAAGCCCTGCAACGTCATAAGAAGAATGCGCACTGAATTATGATCCGAGTCATTCCAACCCCACCGGGCGATCTCTGCAAAGCGTTTGATAAAGTGGATCACAAAACGCGACGCGATACTGTAGTATAAATAAAAGCGGGCCCATAAGTGGCCCTTGCGGTAAGCCTCATGAGCTAACCGTGCGAAACGCCTTCTCAGTTGTGAAATATGAATTATAAAAATAATAAAAAATGTACCGGCGGGGGTCTAACCCGAGGCACGCGGCGTCACGTGCCAGGCACTCGCGCCACCCAAAATATTGAAAACTTTAACCGCAGCCTATTGTGACGGCTCCAGGCTATCAGTGGAGTCGGCTTTTAATGCGACACGTGACTATCTTAATTTTTCCTATTAAAGCGGGAAATACAATTAAATTAGGTTATTATGTCAGTTGGATGAATGCTCTTTGGGGCTGCTAAAATGAACTGTAAAAATGTGACAAATAATTTGTAATGTGACATCTATCAACTCCTAAATAAATCATCTTTACAAACGCTACAAGTTTTTTACTAACGTTCATCTATGACTACGAATAATGCAACAACTAACTATTCACGAATTTATGTGTTTGTAATACTTATGTAGATTTTAGTACTGCAAGTTTTTTTAAAGTATTGTACGAATTGTAAGAATTCGGTAATAAAACTTCCTCACATGTCGTATCAAAGGCCCATTTCGGCATTAGTTTACCTAAGTTATCTTAATTAAGTTTCGTCAGTCATTAATTCTAGCGCCCCGCTACATTCACGATCGCTTAAGACGGCTTACCGCCCGCCGGTCCCTCTCATCCAATATTTATTTGCCACGGCGCCATTGTATTAATACTACAAAAATTTAATACTGTTAGTGTGAGCCTGGCGCAAGGATTATTGAGGGTACTTTTTTAAATAGGGTTAGCCGTTTTTTCCCTCCTAAAGGGGACTCCGTGATAAATGACACATGCACATTTTTCGAAATACCCAATTTCGGATTTAAGTCACCCCAAAGTGGCCTGGTGGCCGGACAATGGGCCCTCGCGCGTAATTTACACGCTGAAAGGGTGTTTGTGCACCTACATTATACCGATATTGGAAACGGTTATGGGCTCTTAATAATTCATTTTTCTATAGTTGCGGGGTTTGTAGACAAACTGTGCGTAAAATTGGTCGTGGAAAAAAGTTAACGAGTTGTAGATGGATAATTACGTGGATGTGGTCTCTAACGTCTGCGGTTTTTGCAAGAAACGTTGTGATTACTTTCTCAAACTTCAACGGCATTCTTCCTTCAGCAGAAGCATACCTAACAAGATTCAACAGAAGCATACCTATATGGGATCGGTACCCATAAACGGCATCTCGTAACACGATTACGCTAATCAATGCTTAATCCACAGCTTTATCAGCAATAAAAAAAATATCATTCACAGAATCTAAACGCATGTAGAAAAAGTTTTTGTATGTCTTAATTATTTAGCTAATAACGTTTCAATTTTATTAGTTATCGTTGTTTTTGTTCATCAACGAATGGTGTTTGCAGGGAGTAATGGCGCGTGGAGGCGCCAAGTCGGGCAAGAAGATGTTCCACTGCGTTACTCATAACTGGACCACCGTAATTACATGTTTACAACGGTGGGTCAGGCCGTAATTATATTTAAAGAAACAACTGGGTGAAGCAACAAGAAAACAAGAAAACACTACTTTTGCAACGTATCAAGGGGAGTCTTTAGCATGTCTCAATGAAGAAGCACTCAGTCTTATCTCAGTCATTATTAGTAATTGTAAAATTATGACATCAATCAGGTGCTTCAACAAAAACCACACTTGAATTATCTTTCTGACTTGCTGTAATAGTTTCATAAGGATATGCATGATGATTATCATTACTAAACTCCACAATATTTAGTGACAAGATCTTCAGATTATAATCTTTATTGCTACCGCAACAAGGTTCAAGTACGACAGTTAACAACTATTCAACAAGTAAGATAGCCGTATCTCGCATCAGCGGACGGCAGTTTGAGGACTGTTTTATGACGTTTTGATTTGTCGATTCAAAGTTTAAACTACTTTTAAAGTACATTAAAGGTCCCGTATTTTGGTGCAGAAAGCGTGGCTTTAGAAGGAAAATTAAGAAATGTTTGCCAGTGTCATAGAGTACATATGAGGGCAGTTATCAAAATTATTCCATTAATTTATTATTAACGGCCATGCCGTAATATTTCAGACACACGATAATTTTCATTTTGTCCCCAAACCTAAATCTTTGAATGGATTAATCATTAAAAAGCTAAATAATTAAAAATAATTAAAATACTGTCAATCACAGATCAATTTATTGATAAATGAATAACTAGACACCAATTTAAGAGTTATTGCTTAAGCAACAAAAACTAACAAAGGAATACGTGTAATCACATCAACTCCAAAAAGACTTTGCCAAAACATTCTTTAATGTTCATAAAAAAATTAAGTACAGAGTTACGCACCTATAAAATCATATCTACCTGCAATTAAAATTCCTCAAAAGGCCTTCACAAAAACATATGAACGAAGATTCTGTAAACGAGTTCCTGATATAAGGCTACGTGACACTCTCTGTGGTGGGAACGTTTTTGACAGAAATTATTTTTGTTAGTCTTCCTTATTGGTAAGGAATCTGTTCCGAGTGGATGCAATAAATCTTTAAGTGTAAGAGTATTTTATAAACAGCCATACATGCAGACAGCATAAACAAGCGAACCGACGACATATATTGCGAGTAAAATTTTACATGATACTGAATATTGATATAATACAGAGGTAAAAACCAAATCACATTCCAAAAACCACATAAATCTTGAAATAAATACACTATTCCATAAGGTTATTGATCCCGTCAACGCAAACCGAGTAAAACATGGCAAAGCAGCAATACCCAAAGCAACTTACAGAGCAATGGATCGTGACACCCCTTTGATGGGAAAAAGTCCATTTTCTTTAAGAATTTCTCCTTAAGCGTCCCTCGTCGGTTAATAAATGTCACTGCTCTGACATTTGCGCGACACGGGTGGCTGCTGGCGATTATGGTCACACTTCACCCCTTCGGAGTTGGCTGCATATTGCTAGTAGAGGTCATTTGTTTCGGCTTGCCATTAGGACAGAGGTTAGGGCTACAAAGTGGTGTTAATGATGGTAGCGTTCACGTAATAAAATTCAAAAACTTTAAAAAGTACATTTGCATTTTCGGACTTCTTTACAATATTTCAAAAACATACATATAAATTATGCATATTATTACGCTATGTTCTCAAAATACTAGGATATAATTGGCAAAAGTGTTTTTTATCAAGACATTATTATAAGCAGGGGTCGTACTTTTCATGCCGATGACGTCAAAATGAGAAATGTTCTGCTTTCGATTTGGCAGGTGTTAACTGGTAGTAACAAAAAAATAAAAAATAACAAGGTGTAGAATGATTATAGTTAAATACAGTTTAATCGCAATCAAAATACGGATCGCGGCAGCATTATACTTAATTTTCACCACTAAAAATGCCAAATTGAGACAACTTTCTTTTATGAATGTCAATGCCGTATTTATATTTATGTCTATTTAATTTTATTAATATTTATTACAACTTGTAAACAGTTTTTTTTAATGATTATGTGTTTTGCCACCGTCATTCATAATCAAATAGTTTTATTTACGTTTTAGGTATGAAGTAGGTATTTATTTCTACGCTCAAAAGATTACTTTACTCATTTGAACATGATTAAATTATTGACGACTAATGGTTAATAATTACAATAAATACTCTATGTAGCGTGAAGTAATTTTTGCGTCAACGGCATGAAAAGTACGGGCCCTGATTATAAAAAAAGGTATCTAAGCTTACTTACTTATTTATGTTGGCATGTTATTTCGGTTCGAAAAATGTGGTTTTTTTAAGATTCTTAATCCCAAAAAAAAACAATTCAGTAGACGAACTAGCCCAACACGATTGGAATAAAGAAAAAATTTTTTTTTATTAAAATTCATGAAGCTCAAAAACTTGTTCTTAAAAAAGATAATGCTTTTATTTTTATTTCCTAGCGAAAACGTTATAAAGTTAAATAAGGGTGTCTGTTACACTAAAAAAATAACAGCTCTCCACTTACGAGCGAAGCCTTGAAGTTGGTTCCACCTGAGCCCGGCCCGTGTCCCCCGCGGACATTTTAATTTGTATGGCCCGTAATTGCGTCTTTTTACGCACCTTTGCCGTAACGTGGACTCGTTAATTGCGTGTATGTATGTATGTACGTAATTGCGTGTATGGCGCAACGACCGTTGCTGATTTATGTGACGATAGCGGACGGCTGCACTTGAAAAAATTACGCTATGACCGCTTAAAAGGTTATTAACTGTTTTTTTTAAGAGAAATTGAAGGTCTTATGTTGTCAGCTCTACAATAAAAAACATTAAAACGTGTTTGTAGAAATCATAACAAAAAAATGACAATTAAAAATATAAAGGTTGTTATTTTCCTTCAAACATATTTTTACCTAGGTGCTTCTTTATAAACCCATAATGAGTAAGAAACATGAAGCAAAAACTACGAAAATAATACTAATATTATGTCTTTTAACCATACAAGGCAAGTCATCAGTCAGAACTGCATAATTATTAATTATTTATCAATTTTCATCTCAACAACCATAACTTAAATTTTTTGCTCAATTACAATGGACGAATACGGAATTTAACGTTCCATTCCGTGAGTATTGTAACATTACAATATGTAATAACAGTATCGATTCTCGTCGATTGCCGTCGAATTACAATACATTAGCATGTGTTAGAATGGCGATTATAATGGCTACCACGTGAGGAATCCCTAACGAGTCTTGCTTGCCGACGCATGTTCGACTGGGTTAGGAGCTGTAATGCAACACATAAGACATGATTTGATTTGATTTCACACACACAAAACTTAATTTTTGATTGAAAATGTAATAAAATATTACCACTAAGACTCAATATAATTTCAATAAACGCAAAGTGAACGCAAAAATATATAAATAAAAATACACTTCACTAATAAAGACAAAGCGAATATAGTCTATTGTGTTGACATAAATGTAATGCAAACGATGATTGCAAGATGAGCGTTTTAATTCGTTAATCATTAGGTTAGTGTGTAATTTTCATTGGTAATGAATCAATCGTTAGCGTTTTTATGTTTTGCATTCAATTTATCATTGTAATGGGATCCACGTGCGCAATTGCTTATCATCACGAATCATTAATAAATATTAGTAAATTCTTTGCCATTACTTAAAAGTATTTCTCTAGTAACTCATCTTGACTGTGAGGCCTGTCATAAGATACGTCAAAGTAAACGCCAAACCATAGAGCACTGTCATTTTTGACGCTTCTCGAGACGAGCATTAGAGTTAAGATCAGTTTATTAATACGGGCCTTAAAGCCTAAGCAAATTGGTGTAAGATTACATGTTGATAAAGTCGGTTTGTTTGTTAAATTTTTGACGTAGACTAAAATATTCTTATATTGGACTCTACATTTTATCCAGTTATGATGTTGTTTTAATCTCGTCAGGTGTGGTCTTATCAGACGTTTCGGACAGTTTATAGATTTCGTTACATAAACTCTTAGCTTTTTGGATTATAGTCGTTATTGTCTAAAGCGTATTATAGGGTCGAGGACTATCTAACAGACAAAAATGCATGGCCTACACCCGAAACTTAGTCAATAATAATTTGTTCAAATGAAAAAATACTTTATCTTGTCTAGGGGACACCGTTGATGTAGGAAAACATATCGAAACTTTTATTTGGTCATCTTGCACCGTCTTATATACACAAGTATGTTTTTTTTTCCTTTTCTCCCTCTATCTCTCTCCCAAGATTTTTGGCATGTTTTCCCGCTGAACAACGCATGTTATTTGATATTATATTTAATTATTTTTTATAGTTTTATATAAAGCTTTAAATATTTAAGCTTTAAATATAAATGCTTAGACTAAGTAGTACCATTGTAATATGAAATATGTTTAAAAAATGTCTGACTGCTGAGTTTCTTGCGGCGTTTCTTCTCAGCAGGGGTCTCCTCTTGGGAAGCGCTGGTAAATTCTTGACGTTTAAAGGTGCCCGAGCGGCCTACTTACTGAATATATGACTTATCTTTTTATCTTCTTTATCTTTTATAACCATAAGCATAATTATTGATCCCACTACTCAGTAGAGCTACTGAAGTCAGAAAAAACTAGAAATAAATTTATTGAATATCGGGGGGAAAATCTCTAGGCTTATACTATGGATACTAGGCAACAAAACACCTACTCATTAGATAAACAAAGATAAGATAAAGACAGAAACAATTACTCCGCTCATCAAACCCAGCACCGCTAGTGTTGTAGGCAGCGTCTCTAACAACTTGGCTTACTGCGTCGTCAAGTGGCCACTCTGATTTAAACTCTATATCTTTCCATCACGAGTCTGTACACCCGCCACTAGGCCATTGACGCTCTTATCCAGTTATGATAATAAACTAATAATTACATCCAAACAAAATGCATGTCAATTACTATGCGTAGCCACCGATTACCAGTTTCACAAGTATGCACCGCAATAATTCACGAATGAAATGCGTAAACCAATTCTTTGAACAATTAATAACATGCTCAATTAGATGGGTACTTGGTACTTTTGCTAAATAAGTAATATACATTCTTGCATGCCGTTAATGTAAATACGGTAATCGTAACATTTTTTTTATACCATTGAACTTGTTTTACATAATCCAAGTGTTTAACGATCGCGGTTGACGTGTTTATGTTTTATATTCTGGTTTTTGGTGGTTATGCGCGTCATTTTAATAAATTATAGTGGATTTAAAATGTGATATATTATGTTGAGTTTATTTTAACGCAATGGTTAGCCTGTTTTTTTTTTACGGCATAGACAAGGCAAACGAGCACACAGGCCACCTGATGGTAAGTGGAAACTGTGACCCATAGACATTCGCATTCACAAGACTGCAAGCCTAAGACCCTAATTTGCCAACCCTGTGGACTAAGATGGAATGCCTCTATGCTAGTCATTATACCGGCTGTGTTATTCCCAAACCGGAACACAACAATGCGAACACTGCTGTTTGGCGGTAGGTTAATGGATAAGATGGTGGTAGCGATCCGGACGGTCCTACCACCCGCAAACAAACCAACAAAGGCTTGATTTTGCGCGGGTTTTGGATGTTTTAGATGTTTTCTGGATAGATACGAATGGCGAAAACGAGGGGAGGCCTTTGCCCAGCAGTGGGACACAAAAACAGGCTAATAAAAAAAAAAAAAAAAGATGTTTTCTAAATATTTAAGTACGTATAAGAAATGATAAGTATTATTGCTTCAACTTGTTCGAGATTCTCCCGTCCTTTAGTTAGTTATTAAGGTCATATAAATTAATCATTACGTTACTGTCTTGGCATTAAACGTAAACATTGCTATTATTGTATCATTTATTGTCACGGTATACAAAGTGATACTTTGATCATTCTAATAAATAGTTTTGTAAACAAGCGCGTTACCTCGACTCAATTATTGAATTGCTTTGGTAATGCGTGTGGGTTTTTTCCCTAATAGCTACTGAAAACCATGTAGTATGTACCTAACTTACTAAATACGTTCTAAGTTCTACCTTAATAATGTAAAGCATGTGCACCTTTATACAGCCTCTATAGAACCCTTTTGTAGGCAGCCAACGACTATCGTAACGTGAGTTATCATTATAACATGGTTCTATAAAGGCTAAGAAAACCTTAGTTTTTGCATTGTTGTGTTCCGGTGCGGCAGTTAGACAACCGGTGGAATGGCTAGCATAGAGGCATTTTATTAGATCCACAGGGTTAGCATAACATTTGCAAACTTGCAAACTTAAGATGGTGGCTTGTGTCTTTGTTTGCCTTATCCATACCTTAAAAAAAACAATTAAGGCTCGTAAGCTAGCTCTAAATATAACCCTTGACCGCAAGCGGTGTTTTGTAATCAACGTCTTCGCTTGACCCTTCCACACGGATGACGGAAGCGATTCGGTAATTAATATGGTTTATCGCGATGCGCCCGCGCCTGTCGTCCGTTGCTAATCGCTCCTTACACGCCGCTGTTACGGCTTTTGTTGCCCGGGGCTGCGGGTTCGTTCCTGACGAGAACATTCAATGCTTACGGTTTTTTTTATTGATTTTGTTGTATTTTTTATTGTGTAATACATGTTTAAGATGTGTTTAATAAGGAGTAAGAGCTTATTATTACTTATTTTGACTACATTGGAAGATTTTGTCTTTTGACGATGTTTACTAACTATTGTTTATAACCTGTTGAATGTCATATTAAATACATGTGTTTAGGACTACGTCTGTTTCCATAAGATTATCCCCTAACCCCTTTGTCTTCCCTTGAATAAAAGAAAAATCAAACAGAACTTTTCCTATATAATAAATAATAATAATAAATAAATAAATATCAGGGGACAATGTCACACCAATTGACCTAGTCCCAAACTAAGCTCTAGGCTTGTGCTATGGGTACTAGACAACGATATAAATACTTATATAGAGAAATATATACTTAAATACATATATATCTTTTAACCTAGGTTAATGCTAACAAGCTGTACCTACATCACTACATTATTACTAGTGATCGGAGTTTGCGTTGCCATTTGGGGCGAATGAACTTAATCGTTATGCTAATATGGATTAACAAATAATAAATTGTCCCCTGATATTTATTTATTTATTTATTTATTTAAATATTTGGATGCATATTTATAAAGTCACCACTCATACCTTTTTTAACGGTACCACGCGGCGAGGGGGTTACTGTCATATCCATATTAAGCTGTCCACTCAATATTCCTTGACGTGGCACCGCTTCATCCGATCACTGACTTGTTTTCGCAACCTTATTGTTTAATTTAAAAAATAATTATAATGTTATGTTATTTATTAGTCAAGCGGTCAAAAAAGGAAAGCTCAAAACCACTTTTTATAGACTGGCCAAAACTTCAAAATCATTCTTGGGAAATTGTGTAAAATTCTACAATAAAATCCCAAAAAGTATTACTGAACTTACTGACTCTAAATTTAAATCTGTCGTAAAACAAAAACTAATTTCCCGAGCATATTATAAAGTAAACGATTATATCATGGATAGGGATGTTTGGCAGTGAGTCGTCCGTCCTGCATGAGTAATCTACGCTTAAAAAAGGTGCACCTACTGTACAAAAATACCGTGATATTGTAAACTATTTATAATTATAATGTAATGATGTAAACCTTTTTCTTGAAAAAAATATACCTTGCCGAGTTTCTTACGCCGGTTCTTCTCGGGGCAAAGGTTTTATTTTTCGAACCGGTGGTAATGCTTTTTGACATTCATAGGTGCATTATATTATGCCTAAATTGAAGAATAAAGAACTTTGACTTTGACTTTGACTTTGAATCGCATTTTTCTTTTTGGCTTAAGCAGCCTTGTTTATGTTTTGTGAAGAATAAAGATGTTTATCTATCTATATATCTATTGTCCTATTGCTGAGCAAAGGATTTTCCTCTTTCCGCCATTCGTCTGTATTAAGTGCATCAACTATTAAATTAAATAATTAGGTAATTTCCACTTAAAATCTTCTCAACCTTCAGATACTGCAAGTGCTCGACATAACTTCGTTTTTATTAACTCCTTGTTCTTTTAAACAGAAATTATTGAGTACAAAACGACATAACTTCACACTTGATATTCAAACGATAGATCTTAAAAAGAGTAAAAAAGATCTAACAACGAACTTAGGTCCTTACACGGAGCAGCCCTCGCGGAAGGTGCTCCGACGCCAACGGTCGGCGTGCACCTTGCACGGGCCTGCACCTTGCGTCTCGAATAACGTACTGTGTCCAGATACGACGAGATACCGTCCCTCACCGGAACAACCCAACTCTCACCCAAACTATCAAAGGACTTCAAACTTAACTCATTTTAGGTAAGGTTCACTTTCTGATAAGACTACTGGCGTGTTATCTGATACCGAAGGTTATTTAGCCTACTTTTATTATCGTTTTATATTAGTGGATACGGTTGTCTTACAGAATTAGAGGTTTCGCCTAATTTCAGTTCGTTGAGATCTCACTCGATAGCGATGCGATGTCGAAGCGATAGCGACTGTCACGGTGTTGGTTTCTTAGCAGCTGGTTGTTAGTAGATTGGCGTTACGCTGTCAGCTGATTGGTTGTTAAGGGTATTGGCGTGACTTGAATAACTGAGGGTGAGCTCAATATAATAACACTTTTGTCATAATTAACTTACTACAGCCATTATTTTTTGTCACAGTAGTAAACCAACTCTGTTCCACTATTTTTAAGGGACATTTTATCACATATTTACTTAGCCACAAACTATGCTCTAGTCTTTTGCTATGTATAGATTAGGAACTAAACAACTATGTAAATACTTATATGTATGTTTACTTAAATATTTAGAAAAAATCCAAGACCCAGAAGCACATAATTGTATCACACAAATATTTGCGAGCTAGCTTTGTCGGCAGGGTCACTACCAACTAGGCCAGCTCGTCGTCCAACATTGGTCACGTTAAGTTGGTTTAAATGGTTTTCTGGTCAAAATATTAAATAATCGCAATCATTATTTTGCTAGGTGGTGATCTTTCACTCATTCACTGCCGTTAACCAGAAATCACATGCAATCTTGACCCACTAGAGGGTCACTGGCTATGAATGTGCAGTGAGAAGTCCAAGTAATTCTCATATACAAAGACAATCTGTACAAAAACCAGTACATTTGCGTGCACCGCTACGACGGCATAACGCAGGCACTGACAGGCTCATGCTGTTTTACTCCAACACTTAGATAATAAGATTGTACACTTCTGTTTAATTGCTTTTTTTGTTAGAAAAATACTTGCAAAAAAAAAAGTTGACATTTTAATACAAATATTAGCTTATTCAAAAATGGCAGTCATGAACGAAATTTAATGTAAAAATAACATTAATTAATATCAAAACGAAACTAATGTTCTTGGGCTTTTGAATATAAATTATCAAAATATTAGCAAATATTTGTATGACGAGTGAGAGTACTGAGTATTTATGTATTTATTTTGTATTATATTGAAAAAGGGCCGTATTTTAAGTACCCGAAACCGACGTGCAATCCTGACTCGATGTATGAATGAAGAAGCGTAGTAAATTCGTTCATTAACGACGTGTAAAAGAGCCCGTATGTAGCCAATTTACTGAATAAAGATTTTAATTTTGATTTTAATTATTTGGAAGAAGCGAAAGAGTTTTGTCAGGATCATAGCAGCTGGAAAGAAGTGGTTCCTGCGTAGCCCTCTGGAAAACATGTATGATGTATGTATGAATGTAATTATTTATATCTTTGTCTAGTATCCATAGTGTAAAGCCTAGAGCTTAGTTCGGGGCTAGGTCAATTTGTATTAGATTGCCTGTTATTTATATATTCATTATATTCCCTATTTAGTGCCTCCGCTGTAATACTCGTATTCTATGCACTTTGAACAGTGACGCTGCTCACTGACGCAGTACATTCGAATGTTGCACAGTACCAGCCGCCACGTAACCAGATGTAACACCCCTGTAACCTGGTTGCGTGCGTTTCAATGCTTTTGTCAAACGACTGGCTGAATTGCCTAACAGTGGTCTTGGGAGAAGTCAAGAATAGAGGCCATATAATGAACTGACAAATTCTTTAGAACGACAGAGTTATAACATTCATAATCGATAGAGCTATCTCCGTCTGGAAGAAAGCATGATAAGATAGTTAATACGGCCTTGGTTGTGAAGACATGCTGATGTTTAATATGAACTATGTTTACATCAAATTTTAGAAGACAGATAAATAAAAGAGGTGATACTGAGTATGGAGTCAGATTTTATCTTGATTCTCAATTTCTGCTTGATCTCTAGTCGTTCGTTCAAGAAAGAAGCGGAGAGCCCTGACACATTTTATAACAGGTAAGGAAAAAATGCAATAACTTCCTTATTCTGTAAATAAACCTAACTAGTAGTCAAAATACAGCCTTCTGGCTGAGTGTACACCGTACAGCTTATTCCAAATCAATTGTATTTTCCAAAATTGTAACTTACTTTTTTACCAAATTTCATGAGGATCGAAATAACAGTACTCCAGCTATCGTCGGACAAACAAACAAAAATAAATAATAAAATAATAACTGTCGATTTTTAAACATGTAACAAAAACAAAACACTGCTAAAAGCAACCCCCAAAGAACTTTAACTTTTTATGTCTTTGTAAACACTGCAGACTGCGTGTGTCACCCTTCATCCTGATAGGAGTAGCCTTTGCCCGCTCCGGCCATCTGATAATGTGGAGGGTGACTTCACACTCACTCTATCGGCTGTTTTATTGCAAAGTGGTATATCTTGGGAGATGCTTCACTGTAACGGACGTTTAAAAGTTAAATATACGGAGACCCATCACAGCAGTATAATTTAATGACGGCAGTGAAAGTTTTGGTTGTAACTGCTTATATTATTATGGTCAAAATACAAAATTGCTGCAAGTTAATTGTTGTCCAATACATAAAGACTATTCAAAACTTCAAAGACATTGCAAAGAATTTAGGGATTACGTCTTCCAGTATAATAATACTTAATTGGAATTGGGATAAAAACAAAAGATAACTCACGGTTGTAAAATTTAAATTCCTAAGAATAGGTAATTATGTTTTTGACCCAATATTTTCATTTTACTTTATTTTTTATTTTATGGATGACTTGATTATTTTAAATTTGGGAAGGCTTTTTCTAATAAATTACAATAATTAAATGATATCTATTGATAACATGTGATTGTATGAATTTTGTAAAACATACTATTTCAAACGGTTTTCACGTAACCCGTAAGACACTCCTAGGTGGGCTTCAAGCCGAAAAAGGTTAAATAAAGTTTTATTTGTCGAAATATCGAAATAGATATATAATTAAAAACTTAATAATGCAGAACGGCTAAACACTATTTCTCACAATGGTTTTCAAAGTTAATTGTATAAATAATTATGATCAATCCCAAATGCTAATAATGTAAGATTACATTACTAAACTTATACACAGTAAAATAACTTGTTTTTGGTATTACAATTTAAAGAAAATAGCTTGTTGTATTTGCGGCGCTTATAATTTGGTAGCAATGCATGAAATATATTTTTTGTACTCGTCGATTAAAATCTGTGTATTAAGATTTCATAGAGAATACTGCAACGTCACTCTTTTCATCGTTGACACTTCCGAAACAACCGAAATAACATTTTCGATACGCTCAAGACAACTGAATTTTTTTTTAAAATAGAACTCCGTATTTCAATAATATGTGTCCTTGTTTAAGGAGACTCGATCCAATACATAATTGCCAATCTATGGCGTTTCGGAACGTAGCAGCGTCGCGTCATCTGTCAAAAATGTATTTAAACCGGCTTCTGTATCCAGGGCATAAAAAAAATAAAAAAAATACGGTTTGTGATTGGCTAGTTTTTAGCCAACAGAACAGCACAGTACCTACTGCAACAATTACGGACGCCGTGGTTTGATACAAATGTCGATGTGGTGGTGATTGTATTAATGACTTAAATTATTAATTTTAATGAACTCGTACAAAAAGTATTGTTCACAATAGTGTCATAATCAAGCTTTATAATCTCGTACCTTACTTAGGCCACTCAGCAAGCTTCGTGGCCTAAACACGGTACTCGACTAAAAAGCTCTCTATTATAACACGATTATGAAAATAACTATTATAAAGCTAGTGGATATGTTCGTAAACGTACAATTGTAACTTGAGAACGCGTAACCAATATAGAGCAGTAACATTATAAGCGAGACCAAGAAAGATATTTTTTTTGTTTAAGTACCTAATGTAGACATTCAATATAACTTTTTTTCTTCTAATTTTGTACCGTTTTAGCAATAACTCTTGTGTGTTGAGGCATTTCCCTGCGTCCCTGCAGTCCGTCATTACGCCGGGCGACCCTGGAGGCCATTCCCTATAAACGGCTCAAATATTTGCTGTTCACCATCTTTTGAATTTTTGGGCAACGGAAAAGTTGCGTGGAAGAATTTCTTTCGAAATATATGGGTTTAGTGGTGAGAGAGGTGTTCTTGGAAGTATAGTTGTTCGTTACAATATCAACAGTAACAAATAAAACTTATGTGACTTGGTTGATTAATTGGAGATTCCTTTATGTATAAAGATGTTTATTCAGTAAGTATCTACCAGCGCTTCGCAAGAGAGCACTGCTGACAAGAAACGCCGCAAGAAACTCAACAGCCAGTCGTTTTTTTTTAAATACTACTAGCATTATATAAAACAATGAATCTAACATAAAATAAAAGTAAAAAATATATTCAAGCGTAGCTTGAGCAGGAAAATGTGTCAAAACTCAGAACTTTCGTAGGGAGTAATAAGTAGTAGTAATAAAAAACTATATAAATATATAAAATTATACTTACCTATGACAGTGCAAGACAACCACATACAAAGTTTCGACACATTCTCCTACAGAAACCGTGTCCCCTAGACAATATACAATATCTACTTTTTCTTTTTATGACGCCAACCCTATAGTAAGCTTTAGACATCAAAGACTTGTTCAAGTAAGTTTTAAGTACTGGAAATGGTAACTTTAAAACTGCATTAGGTTATTATAGAAATGAATGCATTGACCTACAAATGATTTATAAACGTTACTATGTAATTTAGGTATTTTCAAAACAGAAGTATACATGCTAATACAGAACTTCACTCTCGACTCCATTTTCACTTATAATCAGATAAAATAGAGGTCAATCTCCAGTCAGTTTTAGATTTAGATAGAAATAGTGTTGGTAAGATATCGGTTTTCAAGTTATTTAATGCCACTTAATGCAAAAAGACAAAGCATGAGCGTAATATAGACTTCATAATTTTGCGGGCAGAACTTTTTCTTGAAGGCAGGTTAATTTAATTTAACCATCACTAATATATTCTCTCGTCAATGAACTCCAAGCACCATTGGGCTTGGTAGCAATAACAATATATTTTTAAGTCAATACATCTAGTCTCCGATAATACGGAAACAAAATACCAAAGGCTTAGTGGATTGACGCAGGGGACTAAACCGTTCCGTTGCTTGCTGGCCGCCGGACGTCTTAGGCAGACGGACCAAGCTACGAACTAAAGCGGGAAATTGAAGTTAATGGATTAGTTGATAAATAATTTAGTAATATAATCCTACGTATGCGTAAACTGTCAATTTTCTTTGCTCCAAAGTAAATAGACAATTTACGCATAGGTACGTTCTTTACTCTTAGGCTGCAACTACACGGGCAGCTCTCGCCGCGGGAATCCTCTCCACAACACAAACAAAACCGCGCAGTGGAGTATACCGCATACAACTTCCATATTTAATTGTGTCTAATGCGGTTTACAAGCGGAATCCCGCGGCAGGAGAACCGCCCGTGTATTTGGGGCCTTATGATGTCGTATACTTTGGGATGCGGCAGTGGGAATCTTCATTAAATTTGACCATAATCTACATAGCTACTTTTAAAGTCATGTTATTATAAAACCAGGGAAACGACCAATATCTTGCCTTGCCTTTCCTTATTGCAACTGTATCTTGGCATATCGCTTGTACAAAACAAATTTTCAGTGAAAGGCAAATCCGCATGTTCGTTTTCTAGTAGTAGCATAATGAATCTTACTTTTTGTTTTAAAAAGTTTTTGATCATCGGTTTTGTTAGGTGTTAAGTACTAACCTCTATATAAATAAAAACATGGCAAGTTTGATTATTACTAACAGGAAAACATGACAGAAAGTAAAAGCATTTATATGTGAAAAAGGGGGCTACGAGGCGGTCATTTTGAGCCAATCAATTAATTTTTACTAGTACAGTGAGGCTAAATAAGATGCTTACGCTGTCGAAAACGATTTTCAAAAACTGTCGAAGTGTATCGATTTGACATAAGGGCTAGACACGACCATCCGGCAGCTTACGTCAGTATACACTTTCGATGACGAAAAGAATCTTACAATGGATCTTGTCTAGGGCCAAAGTTCGGCTTTATCTCTCTAAAACTTTGCATATTACAATTTTAGTTGTACCACACACGAATCTTAATAGCTACCTGGCCGGCGTCCGGCGGATCAGGCGCCGGCTTACGCAAATACGAGCCGCCGCGACCGGACCGCCGTGACGGAGGTCGGGGCTCAGCCACTGTAATTGGACGGCTCATTTAAAAAGAACCAGGCTTCAACTACGGGGGAAACTTTGAGCATTAGGAAAAGAGAAAAAAAAGGAAGTTGCTAGTAATAAAACTAATCAATATTTTACTGTGCCGATAGTTAAGAAGTAATGTGCAATACAGTAAAAAAACAATGGAAGCCGTTACAGAAACTCAACAGTTTCAGTGATCATTACGGGACTCTATTCTACTAATAGCTGTTATTTACTTGACAGTAAGGGCAGTAAAGTTAAAAATAAGTGCCCGTGCGGCCTACTTACTGATTAAACATCTTGTATCTTTCATTCATCTAATAAGGCCAATAAGGTTAAATGTAACCTATATTTGCCCACAAAGTTTCAAATAAACCATTTGAATAAGGTGATGTTTGTTATAAGTATATAGATCAAAGACAGTATTATTATTAGACCACTAACAACTTTTTGAAACGTTCAGTAATCCCGTAGAAATACTAGCATCTACATAATAAAACAAAAACTAAATTAAAGCACTGTAAAGCAGCTAATAAAAGTGTACTTGTGCCGTACGGCGCTAAGAGGCGGTCGTTTGCGGGCTATTACGCGCCGCGCCGTCTGCGGCCGGCCTAATGTGGTCGCCGCGGTTGCCGACTTGCTTAGCGTGTTCGGAGCTAAGAACTACATAAGGTGTACGTTTTGTATGGAAATTTGGGGCTTGGCACTGAATAAACGGGGTATGTTTATCTGTAGTCATTTGTGTGGCATGTAGAACAAATAATACCAGCGTATGAATACAATTTATTATATAAATGCATATTTCAGGTGTATCATAAAGGCAGCTTATTGTGTTAGTTGTGATGTGACCATCTCCGCGAAGCTAGCGATCCTGGGTTTGATTGCCGGTATGGTATATACGTATTTGTGTTATAAGGCAGAGTATTTATTTTAAAACATAGCTATTTTGGCAATTCAGTATACAATGCGTAGCTTATATAAAGCCAAATTGCGTTTATCTCATTGACTTTACGATGTATACAATCGTCGGGCGACTGTCACTGTCCAGTTGGTAAAATAAGGAGCGGTTGCTTTATTTAAAAAACTCGAGATTAATCGTAAACATCACAAGTAATGACCAGCTCCATATAAGAACCCCTATTAGTAATAACTAATTGATTTGGCATATAAACCGTTTCTTAAGTTGTAAAACATAATTGGTCATAACTTAGTAAGTTGTATATCCAATTATTCCTCGCTATACCAGACTTGAAGATTATCTGAAAGCCTATCACAGTTCAGTTGCAAGTAACCTCGTTAGCTGAATACTGTTACTTTGCTTCCATATCTAAGGCCATCATAATTTGGCCCTTATTTTACAAACACAACAACCATTATCCTCACTAATATTATGAAAACGAAAGTGGGTTTGTTTGTAACGTTTTTATAGTTTAACACCTCTATTTGATTCCCTTGAAACTTGTTACAGAGGAGACGGACACACCTAAGGTAGGTAAGTGCGATCACGGACTTTAATTTTTGATACACAGTAGAACCTTTTCATGATGACAGCGTCAAGTGACTAGATGTAAATTACATAGTAATTTAACTTAGCTTTTATGCGACAAGGTTCTATGGTGGTTCATGAATTAAAGTCCGTGACCGTACATTTTATCCCGGAGATCGGACAGTTCCCGAGGGATTAGCAGCGAGCTAAAGCTAGTACAAAATCACTACATACATAGTATAAAACAAATTCGCTTCCTCTCTGTCTGTCCCTATGTACGCTTAGATCTTTATAACACATAAACCGAAACGAAGCGAGGGCGGGTCACTAGTAAATGTATGTATGTAATGTATTGACTTCAGCGAATGCATGACAGCTTACATAAATCTTGTATGAACTTTCTTTTTTCAGTTCGTTAACATCCGTAGAATGTTTTTTATCTAGCTCCACAGTAGACTCAAAAATAAATGTTGACCACAAAAACACAGACAACTCAACGTAACAAACCCTACTTTCAATTAAAAGCCCATTTAACGTCATTACTGAGTGAAAGGTCAACAAAAAAGTTACGACAAAAACGGCCAAAGTTAACAGCATAAAAAACCACGAATGCGGTTTTCACAGCACTTACGGTCAGCAAAAAAACGAGGGAATCAATTACCTTCCCCTCGGGTAATGGGGCTAATGCGCTCATTTGCCGACTGTACCCTTGTGGTCGAAGACAAATACTGCGTTTGCTTGCGGTTTAAGGTGGCAGGAATGACGCAGGGCAATCGAGTTACGATAAATATGTGGTTTTGTGGTTTTAAAGTTACAGATGGTGTGTCAGTCTAATACAAAAAGGAATAATGATATGTAAACCGTTTTATGTTCAGTTTTTAACGTCAAAGAGATTTGTTGAAAGTATACAGGAGTAGAAAATTCTTTGTTTGTTTGTGGTTGATTTATCTTACAAAATAGCTTTTGAGTAAGTATAACTAAATACGTAGTAAGATCTTTATAGAAGAATTATAAAGATAAGGCTACCTAGTAATGACCTAGAACATGTTTGCGTGCTAAGTAAAGCACCATGTATTAAACTACATAGTTCAAATTTAGCATCATCTTATGTTGTAATAATGAAAACTACAGTTAAAGAAACAAAATATTTATTATTGTGTTTTTTTTTATGGCGTAGAGAAGGCAACTGTGCACACAGGCCACCTGATAGTATTTAAGTGGGAACTGTGACCCATAGACATTCGCATTCACAAGACTGCAACTACTGCAAGCCTAAGACTGCAAATGCGTTGCCAACCCAGAGGACTAAGATGGAATGCCTCTATGCTAGTACATCGGCTGTCTTATCCCCAAACCGGAACACAACAATGCGAAAACTGCTGTTTGGCGGTAGGTTAATAGATAAGATGGTGGTAGCGATCCGGACGGACCCTGCACAAGGTCCTACCACTACCATTATGTGAAGAAGTAAAATGGTTTACGCAATTTCCTTTGACGAAAACTTATCGTATACAGTTAACGCCAAAAAGTGATCAGTATTTACCACTTGTAAATCTAGTTTTTAGTACTTTTTCGTTTCTTAAATGTACTTTATTTTCCTATATTCGTTTTTTTTCGTTGTTTAGTACCTATAGTACAAGCCTAGGGTTAGTTTGGGATTAGATCAATTTGTGGAGATCGTCCCCCTTTTTTCAGGATTCAGAACCCTATAACTTCCGTGGCTGCACTTTAACAAAACCGTCTGTATTGATATTTGCTCTAGGCGCAATCAGAGGGGCAGAATCTTTCAGCCGATGTTTGCAGCCAATCATGTGTTTGCTTTGGGAGGTTCGAAGTTTGGACATGGCACGTAGCTACATGTGTTTCATATTTTTGTGGTCAGATTCTAAGGACGGTCAAAGGTTAGTTTATTAGGTATATATTTTTTATGTGAAAACGGAGGCAGACGAGCCAACGCGCCACATGATATTAAGTGATCATCGCGACCCATAACAACACCAGAGTTATAGAAAAGTATATAGGATTAACGTTAAGCTGGGTACTGACTAACGTTACGATGTGTAATGTGACATGTTACACAGCGAGCATTCATGCAGTCAGTACGCAGTGTTTCGGAGAAACCAGCGAGCAATTAAGTACTGACTGCGTAAATGCTCGCTGTGTAACATGTTACATTACACATCGTAACGTTAGTCAGTACCCAGCTTAAGCTGTAAGACAGCCGCGTTGACCGCCTGCGTCAATTCCATACAATTTTTCGAATTCGAAAATCGCTTACGTTATCGTTAAGCATCTTCTCTAGCCTCACTGACGTAATCAAGTCAGCTGCGATAGTCGTCTGAATATACATACATATTTATGAAGGCGCAAAAACCATCCAAATTAGTTGCACTCCCGTTTCCTACCTGCCACGTTGCCATGACAAATCGGTTAAAAGTTGACAGCTCCAAGTTTTCAACATATGTAAAGTTCTCCGTAAAATTTTCCTCTGAATACCCCTCCGGATTCACACGTCCAACTTATAAACTTTTTTAATTCGACATCCCCTACATTCCCGCCCGTCCCTGAATTCCGCAGACAAATAGCAGAGGCTTGACCGAGTGACATATGGTCATGCAGTGTCCGGAATTTCGGAATGATTTATACGCCGTTGGAGACATAGGTTTTATGGACTGTCTGGATGTTCCGGATTCTTTTTGTTTTGGTATGGTTTATACTTTTATAGTTCTGAAGTATAGGGGTTACGTTGTAGTTATTGGGCTTTCAGAGATTTAAAAAAGTAACTTGCTAGTTCATATATGATTGTGAAAAAAAAGCAAGATGAATTTTCATCCCTACCATCTTAGTTAATGTATTTTTGAACCGTAATTTGCAATATTATTTCAATTTAAAGTTTATTTCCGTGAATCACTTAAAGTAAGAATTAAACTTTAATGATGTGATTTTACTTTTCTGTGATTTTTGCATTATTTTTCTACTTAGTAGTAATTTAGAAACCAGACGGTAAAGCTGCGACTTCCCACCGTAACACGCTTCTTCACAAGATATGTACGAACTTGCTAGTCTTGTATCTAAAGCCACCAAAAGTATCTTTAACTTACCACAGATATCGCACCTATTTAGTCATTTCCTATGGACATGTTTCAATATTTTCATCTAAAAGCTAAGGATGCAACAAGTCATCGAATACTTAAGTGATCAAAAACACCTGTTTTATCTGTCTCGTCCCAGAGGGCTTCATTGCCTCGGACCGTCCGCCTACTAGATCTCGCGATTGATTCCCGGAGATAAAAAATGTGAAGATTTGGGAGGGGACGACGGATTTAAAAAGACGTTTGTCTTATACGCTCAGTCTGTAAGGCTGGTTGGGAACTTCAGAGATAAGAATATCTGGTAATATTTATTTTACAACGTTTTTATAGTTGCTCTCAAACTTACCAATTGAAGACGCATGGACTAACGTCATTTGTATGAATATTTAATATTGTTGAAAATTCATACTACAAAAATAAAAATGTCTGTAATGAAATAGATGTCGATGAGAATGATGATGATGATGTGATGATGTATGTTTTGCATTATAGTCAAACCTTACTAACTATGGTACTCGTATATCTTGAGATTGCAAAGGTACGGTCGGCCTTATAAGAAGCTGCACACTTTAGTACTCTGTCACTTTAACGTCATGTTTGAAATGATGGACTAATCTGTCAAAGGCGTTTCAGCGACAAGGTACAAAAGTGTGCACCTACTTATAAGGTTGACTGTACTTATATGGGTTTCAGATTCAACTTAGCATCAGGGCTTGTGCGTTTCATCTCCATGCCATAAAAAACCACTGACATTCTGTTTTGTCAAAAGAATTACAACAAGACCGGGTTCTGACCTCCTTTATGTTCCCCTTTATTTCGTCAGCTTCTTTCTACGTAACGTAAATTAGATCTCACTTTAATAAATTACTCTTATCAGCAACTAAAATATAGCTCAAAATACAAATCATCCTGGAATACGCAATCTCCTCGGTTACATGCAGTACATAATATATGTCCGCCCGCCCTGCGGCCATTGTCCGGTGGCCGCCCAGCGTTTAGGCGGGGGCTATGAAACTAGCGGGAAATGTTACTTTTTTACACGAGCAGCGTTCGTGTTGTTTGTTTGCCGTGGTTCTCTGACAATATGTTATTTTTAGGATACTATAATTGATTAGTAGCTTGTATAATATATGTCTGTAAAATAATTTCTGTGTTACGTTCATTTATTGTTTAAATTAAATGAAAAGATACAACATAATTATTATGCATTATGCTATAACGTACCACCATACCATACCATACCATACCTTAGGGGCTAAGTTCTATGCTAGTTTGTAACTCGAACTTGTGAGAACGACTATAATAGTTTGCTTTTAGAGCTTCAAGTGATGCAAGACGGTCAGTGGACATGTGTCCTGGTAAGGGGAGAGGTCTATTGGTAGGCCCGATTGTTCGAGAAAAGTCTTGATTAGATAAGCCGTCTGTTCCTTGCAGTCATTTCATATTATATGCCAATTAGATGAATGGATGCCAAAGCAAGATATAGAAAATGGCAATATTAAACCTGGGGCCTTATTCTACATTGACTTTGCAACTATTGTTATGGTATAGTCAAGGATATGACAACTCTTATCTACTTAACAATAAAGGAACAAAATGATACATTACTTGTAGAGACAAAGTAATACCCCATGGGTCCTGGATCCCTGATAATAGTTCCAATATCGCAGTCTTCGTGGCCCGGCGCGGGCAGCGGCGCGGGCGTCGTTTTGTCGCTTATCTGATCCCTCCCCGCCAGGAAACAATTACTGCCACCAGTGTTTTATTGGCCGAGAACAACCTTAGTCTTATAAAAACTAAGCAAATTGAGTTTTTGTAGAAGGAAACGGTGCCATGTGTACACAGAATCTTACATACATAACCGCCATTGAACGTGGCTTAAATAGAGTATTCACTGAAGTGACTAAGCTGTGCCACTAGCATTGCTGTCTTTCAATCAGGTCACCTGCCAGCTCCTTGTTCCTCCTTGGTAGGTACATTGTGATACAACATAAGAGGAATGACTTAACACTCGTGACAAATAAAGTTTGAAATGGAACTTAAATGTAGAGAAGATCACAGGTGGTTCAGGAACTTGCTGGAAGCAGGCGTTGTGACAGCACTTACATTTGACGGCCGTCCCAGGGGAAATATGTATGACTGTAGTCGTAGTACTAGGCCAAGGAGACAATGTTTAGTGTATGTGTAGTACTTAGTTCGACTATAAATTAAAATCATCTTCAATAACTAAGTCATGTTAAATGTAAACAAAATTGTAGAAGTTCTAACAATAATTCTAGTGCCGAGGGTAGGTCCTGTTCCTCACCTCACGCTTACCTTCACCGGCTGGCTGCGGTGTGCAATGACGAGGAACAGACCCTCACCTCTGGCTTGCCTTTATTGGCTGGTCAGAGTGGAGTCGCAAGAGCTATATGCTCGAAGGGCGGATGTGTTGCATAAGTGGTGAGTGGACACCTTATGGTCGTTTAAAGTCCAGAAGCACCTCTCCACCCTTAGCTCCTCTGGAACTGTTGCCCCCCTGCTGCTATAATTATATATGTGACTATTTCGGGAGGTCCATTCCATTGAGTTGGCAACTCACTGCCTGCCATTTAAACCAAAGTCCAGGCAGGCGCCGTAGTTTCATCAACAGCCTAGTTCACCAATCCATATCAGTTCATTCATAGAACCTATTATTAGTATTCCCATCCTTCTTAAATAGTCTTACACTAACCGGTGGTTGTCCGTGGGAGCATACTTCTTTAGTTTGAACTCAGGGACAATCGCCGGTTGGTGTCCCATAACTCTACTAAATTAAACTTGTCTAAAGGGCCTCAGCGTGTTGGTTTTGGCTCCATGAACGCCTTCCAAAGGTCCGGGACTCCCATAGTCCCGTGATTGGTAAAGACATACAAATTCTAATAAAAATCGATTGACCCCTTCAGTATCATAATTGAGGAATTGGATGTAAAATTTACTGAAAAAGCTTATGAATAAAATTTTAATTAAAGTATTTATTTTGTTATTAAGGTACATAAAGGTTTTATATAAACGCAACGTAACAACAATCCCTTAAATCCTTTTTGTCAAACACAACTTCTACAACATACAAAATTTCACATGGACTTCTTAACGCTGTACATTTTACGACTGAAGGGATACAAAGTAATCCAATAACGATTTAGAAACTCAAAGTCAGACAAGTTTACTCTACTGGAGTTCACAAAGTAACGGAAATAATCATAAATAAAATACATCTGAAAAAAACATTGCCTCCTTAAAGGGCGTTGGGTAAAAAAATAGCAGCAAACAAAATTAAAAACATATTCAAGCACAACAATCAAGCCACATTCATTTCCATATTGGAATGACCGTTTAAACTAATTGCGGGTTAGATCTCAATCGTGCGCGGTAGCTGCGCGCGCGCTGACTGACAGCGCCGATGAGTTTAATGGGCCCAGTGGTGGCCGATAGTCCAGTAATAATCCACTGTGTAGTAGCGGTTATTGTTATTATTATATTTCGTTTATGAAGTGTTACGTCGTTGTTGTGTAATCAAATGTGTATGTGTTTCAGAACCCACTTACCATCAGCCCCTATTTCACCATCCTGACAATGACAGTTGACAGGTGACATTTGAGTATACATCGCGCAGCTAATATGAATCCCTCTGATGTGATTTTTTTTTAACGACAAGCTTGAACCATAATATAGTTGGCAAGTTACAATGAGTAAATATTAATATTGACAGGTACCTATATGATGTACACGTCATATTGTGACGTTTTTCTATAAAAACACCTCGTTAATTTGCAAGACCATTTTTATTTTTTGGATGTAAATGAAACATTGTGCGTATGCTCTTCAATGTTTTCGAGAGTTTGCTTAATAGTTAATATGAAAAAAAAAACAATGCTAATTAAAACCAGGCGCAATTACCCCTAGCAAAAGGTTACACAACATTAAAAAAGCCATGGAATATAACTAGTCTTAACTATGAATAAGTCCCGGGCGATATGAAACCATTCCACAAGCCGGATTGTTATAATGATACGTTTTTTTGTGGTTATTGTTCAAACATGTTCGATACGATCCGTTATTAATTACTCCAGTACTGACAGTTCGGACAAGCAAGACTTCAATGAGTCTGGTGCAGAGCTTTTAATGATTTAACAACTGTAATATACACTGTGTTGTTTTGGTCTAACTGTATGTGATAATCTGGTTTCTGTAAGCTCTTTTAGTGTTGTATTTTTAAGTTAACGCTGATTTATTTACTAATCGCCGAGCCAAGCTTGGGTTATAAGTCTCGTGAGGAGCGGAAAAGATCGCAAAATTTAGCGACGTATTCAGCTGCGATAGGGGGCTTTCGGCAAGCTCTCCGACGTGCTCAAGGACATTAGAGTACTTGTAAACCTCAAAGCCATACGTTCAAACAGTGCGTTCTCCCCGTGATGGTCTATAGAGCCGAAACCTGGACGCTGACTAGGCAGCTCATCCACCGACTACAAGTCACCCAAAGGGCCATAGACAGAGCTATGTTGGGGATTTCTCTTCGCGATCAGGCCCGTAATACGGAAATCTGCAGGAGAACAAGCTTGATCAACATAGCTAAAACCATACCCACTAGGAAGTGGAAATGGGCGAGCCATATTTGCCGTAGGTCTGATGAAACATGGGGTAACAGGTTGCTGGAGTGGAGAACGCGAACGGGAGGAGCGTGGGGTGACAGCCCGCGAGATGGACTGACGACATAGTATGTGTAGCTGGGAAGGATTGGATGCAGAAAACAAAAGACTGCTCTAAATGGGCTAAAATGGAAGATAGCTTTACTTAGCATTGGGTAGATCAAGGTTGAAGAAGAAGAAGAAGAAGCCTGGGATCCACACGAAGATTTAAATAATAGGCTTATAGCAGGACAATTAAGGAGTAGGTAACTGTGTTCCAAATTTTATACATTTTATTTTTTTATGTTTTTCCTAAATAAATAGCTTCAAAAAATGCTCAAAGCCTTAATATTTATAATTTATAACAAATAATGGTCGTACTTACCTAATGAGATATAAGCAGGTAGAAATGAGGTAAGTTTATTGCTGGCAGCACCATCTCAGTTTATCTTATTTATTCTAAAAATATTTAATTAAAAGATTTTTGAGAAACTTAGTTAAGTTAGGTAAGCTTTTAACTTGGTTGTGAAAGTGATGTCACATAACCAACGCCATTTTTTTGACCGCCTTATGGCGAAACCTTACAGTATGGAAAGCAAAAAAAAGGAAAAAAATAGGTACCGCATTTAGGAGGCCATCACTCATACATAATGTAACTGACATGAGGCATGTGTCACACCACAGTGGCAGTGTGTCACTCGTGTCACAGCCGACGGCAGATGTAGCACTCCTGCGTACAGGCGAGCGACGCGTGCGCTTCTGCGTCATTGCTATTGGATATTACGCTGTGGTATGTTTAGGAGGTTCGCTGAATGGAGGTGGTAATTCGAGCATACTAGTTATGTTCATTTTATGTTAATAAATCTATATATATACCTATTTAATTATATTTACGTGAATTATTTATTTTATTTCATAATAAATAAATAAAAATTAAACACTGCCCTACAAAACTGGAGTAACAGTTTGACTGTGGGAACGGCAGTCTCTAGATAAGGCATTCATTCTAATAAATAACAAGTTAGATGGTCTAAGTGTATTTAAAAAATATTGTTCAAACCATGTTCACCTAACCAAACCAAGTTAGCCCTAAAAAGAATTTAGTTCATCATTACAGTTTCTAGAGAAATTCTCTCGAGATCTGCTAATACTTATCTGAAAATAAAAATCCTTTATCTACTAATTTCTTTCCCTTTCTGAAGGGTTAGATAAAACATTGCAATTAAGTCATGCATAGCACACACTAAAACAATCGCTCCCTTTTAGGTTTCTTACAAATTATTTTAAAATCAGTCTTTGAACGTGTGTACAAATTACCGCATCAGCGTTTCTCGCTCCCTCCCACGCGCAGGAGTCGTTTTGACAGCGGCTGTCGCAAGCTAAAGGTTAATAGAAAGTGTAAGACAATGCGTCCGTCCGTCCGTACAATGCCCATTGTGCGCCTACGCTCGCGTTGCGTACGCGCATCCTTGGAGACAGTTATTAGCGGTTCAGTTCTAGATAATAAAAGAAAAAGTATTACATATAAGGTGTAATTAATGGAAAAAGGCGGAACGTTGCTTTCTGATAGAGGTTTGGCTCAAAAACATACTATATCACTCCTCCTCTTCACTCCTCTTCAATGTCCTTTTCCTTCCTTCTTCCCCTCCATATCTATCCGAACGCTTTTGCTATTTGGCCTGTGGAAGCGGTCATCGTCTGCGTTCCAGCGCCAATCTCTCCCTTGCTGTTCCTTCTAATAAAACACGCTTCTATGCCAAATCTTTCACAGTCCATGCTGTCCAACTGTGGAATGAACTTCCGTTGTCCTTAATCCCCTTCAGTGGTCTCTCTTAAAAGAATTTTAAAAACGTTGTGGTTGGATGAGTCATGAAGCTAAGCTCCTTTAAGAATTATGGCTATTATTTATATATGCATATGAATATATATATAAG
This sequence comes from Acleris sparsana, assembly GCA_923062465.1. NCBI lineage: Eukaryota > Metazoa > Arthropoda > Insecta > Lepidoptera > Tortricidae > Acleris > Acleris sparsana. The sequence goes on from OV281288.1 coordinate 906,681, forward strand.
TTTATATATGAGTTTATTTATGTGTATTATATATCGTCGGCTTAGTGCAAGAAGTCATTAACTAACAAAAAGTCAAGTCGGAGAAAAACGGGCTCAAAGTTTTGACACAATCAAATGACCATAATTGTAATAGGTTCGGTTCTAGATTTAAAAATTAAACATCAATGGTTAGCTAAATGTATTTACTATTAAATCCAATTAAAAACTTTGTACAATAAAGTCAAATAACTTTTTTAAAAGCCTAAATATGTAGTTAGTGACTTTTGGTCTTTCTCGCTCTTAAGGGAACTTACAATTAGCTATTTTTTATTTTCATTACAAATAAATCGGGAAACATAGTTTTCTATAACAAAATTGGTTTAATCAGTCGTAATTGTTAACTTAGAAGCATTATAAATATTACTTATTAATCAACAATGAATAAACAGATTTATTTAATTCTACTTCATAGATTATAAAGTCTGCAAGACCACAAAAATAACACAAAATTCTCGTAATGACGTTATTTTTAACTTCAAACTAAAATAATAATGAAATATTCATTGTTGATAGACGAACTTAATATTGTTACGTACGTGGGGGTAGGTAACTGATAGAAATGCACTAAAACACCGATAATCAAAAGTAGACTTTACTAACGCACTCACTTAAACCGTTACAAAACAATTATCGCACAAATACTTCGAAGACTTAGACTCAGATCGCTCGGGTCGCTCTTGATCGCACTGTTCGCTTTCCAAGTAAAGACTGACTGCCCACAACCGCGGTCCGCCTCTTATAGTTCCCACGTTATTCCAGAACGTCTTCCATCCACCAAATCTTCCGGAAAGATCGACGTTGTTTGCTCCGCCGAGGACGACCGAGACTATTCGTTTCTGTATTGTTCTACGCCTTGTTACCTGCTCGCTCCGTTAACAATGGCGACGTCCTTGGCACAAGGGTTTGGAATGACCTGCGCATCGCTGTCTCATTCCCAATAGTGTTATCTCCTTCGCTCTTAGTGGGTAATGAAACGCCTTACCACGCCGGCGTAACAATATTATAATAATTCCAGACAACAGCAAGCACTATTAGTATAGGTAAAACGTGAAAAGTTCTAAAAATTTAAATAAAGACATCAGCTTTTGATTGCTAATACAGTAGGTACGAAAAAGAGTAAAAAAAACCCTTGACGTCCATCTTTTTTACTCTACGTCTTCTGAGTTAGAAGACATTTTCTTCAGGGACATAAGATCACGACACTCTTTGGCTGGCAAGTTCCGGTACCAGTGGTGAAGTTCCGCGGGTATTATTTTTTCATTGCACATTTTTAGCAAACCGTAAACTGTTCTACTTCCTAAATATTCGTAAGAAGGACTGGCGGCGTATCTTTCTGTGCTTGAATGTGTCTAGGTGACTCTAAGCCATTTTTAATATCCGACAAAGACTGTAGTTTCAAATCAGCATTCTGATTGTCACCCATTAAGATCAAAAGTAAAATACATTTTATACAGGGTGGCCGGTGGCAGATTTTGTATATTTTCAAAAAGTCATTTTTATAATTAAAAAAAATGGGTTTTTACATTTGGCGGGATTACACGGTTCAATATTGCGAATTTTATTTTCATCTTGTTTCAATGGTCAGAACGCCGTCATTCTTATGCTGTTGAAGCGTTTGCACGCTATATAATTTCGTTAAGAGACGGGCCGAGTGTAAAATTTATTCGGTCATGGGTGCTAAGGTTCCGAGAAACTTCTTCGGCACATAATATACCGAGATCAGGCCCCAGCACACACGGACGCTGGAACACATATTGAGTGTACAATGGAGTTTACAGGAAAATCCACGACTTTCAGTGCGGAAGAGAGCATCTCTCTTTAAGACTCCTAAAGTTCTCAGTGCATGAAATATTGAAAAAATAATTGAAATTTCATCTCTATAGGATTCAACTGGTTCAAGAAATTAATGACCAAACAACCAAACACACAAAGTTTTTTGTGACACAATGTTGCACAGATTTCGTACCATAAATTGCATTTTTTGTAGTGACAAGGCCCATTTTCACATGAGTACTCATGTCAACAAGCATGTAGTAAAGCAAAATTGTCGCTACTGGGGCCCGTGATCGTCTAATCCACGGTTAAAACACCAAAGACCTTTGCATTGTCTAACAGTTGCTGTTTGGTCTACCTCATCCTTGAATAGAATTATTGGGGGTTATTTTTTTGAAAATGCCTAGCAGTAAAATGTAAATAGGTAGTGAAAACTATAGGAAAATGATAGCTGATTAATTTTTGCCTAAATTGCTTGTACATCCGTCCTATTCATCACACGCCTGGCTTCAGCAGGATGGTGCTACACCACACATGGCCACAGTGTCGATGAACGTGCTTCGCGAACATTTCCCTCGAAAATTGATAAACCGCTTTGGAGAAATCCGTGGCCGCTGAGATTGCCCGATTTGATCCCTATGGATTTGTTTCCATGGGGGTATCTCAAAACCAGAGCTTTTAATAACAACCCACGGTCTAAATATAGGTGATTTCCAAAAAAATATTGCTATCGAAATCAACAACATTACGCAGAATAAATATGCTGCGAGTGGTACAAAACGCGAGGCTCCGTTTTGATGAATGTGCACGTGTAGGGGGACGACATTTAGAGGACATATTTTTTAAGTAATTAAATCCGCATTTGTGATCTTTATTATGAGATATAAATAAACACTATTCGCCTCAGGTGATGGTCAAAACAAAACCTAGGTACCTATACAAAATCTCGCCCATCGTGTAAAATCAGTCTTATGCAAATGAAATACTTAACTAAGTACTTACTTACCTACACTATAACTTAACAGCATAAGCAATTTGAACGTATCTTATTATAATTTAATGACAATAGGTACAAACGCTCTTCATTCGCTTTATTTAGAATCTTTTCTAGCATCAAAGATCCTCGTCCTGCCTTAATGTTAATATTATTTCACTTCATTTTGTAAGAAGTCACTACCATCTCGCATAACGTCCATCCCTGGTCGCAGCTGCAACGGTATGACTTCGATCGCGATGACCGAACGAGTGGCGGGTTACCGCGAGAGCAAGACGTACTCGTAGGTAGGCATAACAGAGTTGAAATATGAACTTATCAGAGCAAGAATAATTTCACTAAAGGTGTTCAAATTGAAACAACTTATTTATCAAAAGTCATTAACCATAATTTAATCACTTGAATTACGTATCTTTGGACACAACTAAAATCGATAACTATCATTGATTACTTTAAAAAATCATTCTGGCTGCCATTAATGCTGTTTCCTATTTTTTTAAACTTTATAATGTACTTTAGTTATGTTATACTTAAATAAAAGTAGTAATATGCATCCAATGCTTATTTTGTTAAAAATCATTAAAGCGTTATAATAACATTTTTTTTCGTTTTACTGTTTGCTAAAAGTAACTATATGCATATAATGAATTCTAGCTCACATACTTTCAGAGCGATATTCATATTATTTTATTTTTTAAAGTTAATAAGTAACATTAGTGAATATTCAAATGTAATAAAATGTGTAAAAATAAAAAAAGATGTTTTGATTAAAGTAACTAATGGTCATAAACCATTTCCGTCAAATCAATAAAGCAAAAATTGAAATTAATGACTTAATGTCATTGCTGTAACATCGAAATTACTTAACGTAAAAAGAAATGGGTCAGTGCGTTAGAAAGAGTAAGTCGTGGCGAATCCGCCTGTGTTTGTACCTGTACTTAGTAACTTTATGCCTTTAATGACTTCTTGCACTAAGCCGACGATATGTAAGTTTATATATTAGTTTATTTGTTTTATATTTATTTATTTATAGTATCATCATCTCTTTTTGCTACTTTGGTGCAAAACTTGTATATATGTGTCCAACCCTATGCATTGTCCTTACTCATCTACTTCAGGGTTAGCTGGAAGAGATCCCATTTAGGGATAAGTTCGCCTTTTTACATTAGTTTAGTAACAATATTGTAATATTTATATTTTTGTACAATAAAGAGTTTACATACATACATACATATATTTTCTAAACCATTTTGCTTATTATTTACTTGGAAAAGAAATAAACTTTCTGTTAATGGCTAAATAAATAGCTTAAACGCAACATACGTCACAGCACTAGACTTACAAAAACAAAACGCGGTTACAAACAAAATTTCGATTAGAATCCGAATTCCGATCATAGTCCAAAGCGGGCGTAGCAAACATTGATATTTTTATTATTTTCTTGATATAATAATATAATAAGATTTAAAAAGAAAACGCTTTTAAGACAAGCCTTTATAAGCATAATTTTTATCAAAACACATTTTGCAAAAATATCTGTTCTTAATTATTAAATTTCTCTATCATTCAAATGTTTACTTGAAGAGATCCCTTCAAGCTATAATTTCACCTTTATACATTCCTAGATTATTTTTGTCTATTTCATAATTGTTATCTCTTTTGTTTGTACAATGAAGTTTTTACATACACTGATGATTTTATTCAGAACTTATTGTTACATTTAAATACTCGCATACTTAAAATAAAAACATGCATACAATGCCATGTACGACTCATGATAGCTACTTAATCTTATTGTTATAGGATTACCGGCACCAGCTTATTACTTATAACGTATAATATATGTGTTATATAAGCGCTATATACGCGTATCTAGGAACCGGCGAAGGTCGCCGCGTCACGAGCCGCACGCCGCAATTAGCGCTATCTCTGCTATCTGTACCACTGATATACGATATGGTTACTGTACACGACTTATATTATATCACGAAGATATATTTGCCTAGTTGATTTGGTGGTTGAAGCTTGTGGTCTTGAGTTTCCCGAGTTTTAATTAAGTTTATCTAAATCGTAACAAACTAAATAGGTCTAATTAAACGCAACGAGAGTCGAAATGAATATAATATGGGGCTTAATAAGACCCATTTTAATTTGGTTTTTGGGTCGCATTACGTATCGTTCCGACGCTTTATCAAAATGGATAGACAGACAAAAGGTTTTAATAACTAACGGATAACAATTTTTGTTAGGGGTTGAAAACGAATCTCATAACATTAGGTATATTGACGAAATTCGTCTTTGCAAATAGAAGCGCTACGTGCTTATTATATTTCGTCAGCTTTAGAAGTTTCGTTTTTATGCAACTGTCATCTTAGGCTCATTGCGATACGAGTGTCCTTATAACAGGAACAAAGTTTACGGGAAATTATAATACAGTTTGTACAAAACATTCTACAAGCTTTCAAAAGAAAACAAGACCTTAAAAAATCTCGTATGCTCACTATAACTTCAGTGCTCTACAAAATCATTTATTTTTTCATTATTTCAAACAAAGTTATAGGCATCAAAATAACTATAGTCGCACCCTTATAGAGGTCTAGATTTGGTAGCTGGCGGTACATAATATGTGTTTGAGGCATGTTTTAATTTAGACTGCGTTGACAGTTGTCAACTTTTGCCTCCTAAAAACATCGCGACTATAGTTTATTAGTACCTAAAAGTCATATTGTTATTATTTAATAATATAATTAATGCATCTCGCATCACTCATAAAACGAAGTTACATAAAATATTCTAAGAACATAAAAATATGATTTCCTTATTGCTAGAAATAAACACTAGACCATTACGCCGATGTTATCAGCAGTACTTTATCGTGAATGTACTACACGGCACTCCATTTTACTTTGACCCTTAATAACATAAAAACAATCCAAAATCGGAGATTAACCTTTCTGGTCTACGGGCAGTATGAACTATTTTATTTTGGTCCTTACTAGCAATCGTTAGGTACGTGTTTAGGTATCAAAATAAAACGGACAATTTCCGTCCAAGCGTCGCACTAAGAATGCGTTGCTTTTAATAACTAACAACGCTAGATGATTATTGTTTATGTCTTCACTTATCTTATAGCAATTAAAAACCAATAAAATAATTACGCGTACCTATGCTTTATTTTCCAAGTTTTACAGACTTTAAAAGCCAAGAGGATTACAGTACAATTTTTTTTTTGTTAAATCAAAAAAAAAACCAGGGGCAATGTCACACCAATTGACCTAGTTCCAAGCTCTAGGCGTGTACTAGACGATATAACTACTTATATAGAGAAATACATAGAAACATCCAAGACTCAGGAACAAATATTCGTGCTCATCATACCATCTGGCATTACCGGGATTTTAACCCAGGACCGCTAGCTTCGTAGGCAGGGTCACTACCAACTAGGCCAGCGTCATCAAAACGATCGTATGTACGTTTATATCAATATGTGTCATGTTAACCTACAACAACTTCATACACTCATATATATCATATATTTATAACTTTACTACTTATTAATATTATTATACTGTAACTTTAAATTAAACATTTTTGTAAATATGTGACATTTATATTCGGTAAGTACATGAATAAATGAGTATTTGAGTATATGAGTCAGAGTTTCCACTTACCATCAGGTGGCATGTGTGCTCGTTTGCCTACTCAATGCCAAAAAAAAAAACTGTGCAAGTCATATTTTAGATCAAATTCTAGGCATGAAAAACCAACAAAATCGTGTTGTGCGTGCAGGGTCGGTCGGGACCGCTGCCCTTAAATCTATCACCGAGCAGCAGTATTTGCATTTTTAAAACAACTGGTGAAATTACTAGCAAAGATGCATCTTAGTCCTTAGGGTTGGCAGCGTATTTGGGTGGCAGTTAGCAAAGAGTTCATCGTATCCACACAAACACCGAGTTATGGCCATTAGTTATCCACCCTTTTGCAGTCTTCGGATTGCAGTCTTGAGAGTGTAGTGTTGATAATAATTGGGTCTCAGATCATACCTATCATCAGGTGATATGTGGGCTCTCTTCCCTTCATCTTTATATAAAAACTTGTGACCCACCCTCGCTTCGCTTCCGTTTCTACGAGTTTTTGTAATATCCATCAATAATCCAGAACTTATTGTATATAAAAACGTTTCTCTTGTATCACTTTATTTATTACTGAAAACTACATTAAAATCCATTGATTACTTTATAAATAAGATCTAACCGAACAGACAGCGGAAGCGACTTCATTTTATACTACGAGTAATATGTATAGAAGTTAGTAAGAAAGTCAATACCTTTAAATTTCGTTTTGCTGTTCAAACATGACGTTAAAGTGATATTATATCCAAAAATGATCACTCACTTATGACTATAGACAGAAACACACAATCGATCATTGACAGACTCATTCCAAAAGACAACTCGAGTGCAACAATCACATATGCAATTCTAAATGCAATCAAGCTCTATGTTATGAATAAAGCAGTATTTGTCACAGCTGACAGCCACCTGAACATATGCGCGGTTTAAAAGCCATAAATCGTCATATGTTAATCCGAAGGCATGCATAGTCATAGCGTTATATTTCACTCTATTAATGGCACACTGATTGGTTTAAATTAATCATACTAAGTGATTTTAGATAAAAATAACAAAGACATAATAAACATATAAAATTTAAAAAAATAAATAAATACAGAGGGTCAGGGGTCTTAATCTATTGTGAAAGCGCAATGCTGTCAAGGTAATAAGACCTATCATAACGTTGACAATACGGCAGCAAAAGTGTAAATTAAATTTAGAATAACGACCCAGTATGCGTACAAATTTCGTAGTGTGGAAATGGCTTGTAAAAAGTGTAGGTATAGACCAAGTGAAGAAGAACAAACCCAAAGGATATTTTTAAGAGCTATACATTGTGTTTGCAATTTCCTAGAAAGTTTTCTTAAACTTGAATTTTAAACACCATTTTGGCCATTGCGTATTAGAAGAAGAAAATACATTATATTTTAAACTAGAGTACACTTAGAATTAGTTTGTTGATACTCCCCATATTTATTCCCGATAGTGGTCGATTTTGGACGAGTACTTTTTCTCTTTAGTGCACCTTTTCGGTATCAAAAAAAATATATTTCTTCCTAATTTTAAGTCTCTAGGTTTAGCAGTTTAGGCTGTGTTGTCTAAACACACACACACACGCACGCGGGCGCGCACACACACACACACACACACACACGAACCTTCGCATTTAAAATACTAGTAGGATTATCAACAACGATTCCTTTTCAATGGCCCTAGACATGAATAAGGTACCTATAAAAAAAGCTCGTCTTTGTTGACTAAATTAAACTTAGATACCGACAGCATGATAATAACTAAACGAATTTCGCAAAGTTTCGTAGTTATGGTCTTTACTTAGTTTCAAGTTTGCATAGTAGAGTAATTTTATCTAGGTTTAGAATTGGATACAAGATTCCTTATTTGGGAGAACTTAAACTTGCCAAGTGTTAACTAGATTTGAAAGTACACCCGTTTTGGAACCCCGTTTCAAGTTTTGTTTTGGTTGTTTCTGATTATTTCTAAATGGCCAAAGCTTGTAACTAGTCAGGTCTACAAGCTTAAGTAAATTTAATTCCTTGTATAATTTGTACGTAAGGTTAGATAGAGAAGGTAATAATACCTTATGAACAGTTTCCTTTGTCAAAAATGATAGCTAGCTAATTAGTATTATTTTAACCTGTAAATACTGTACCGTATGTAACCTGTAAATTATATATGGGGCATGCCTGTTAATATAAGTTTGTTAATAAATAAATAAATAAATAAATATTACTAAACAAAAAAGTCCTAAGCAAAAGATCCCGTTTGTGCTCAGTCACTGTAGTGTAGAGTATAGACATTAATACATGATTTGAGATTATATATTTTATTTAATATATAATGCTTCCATGTGAATTTAACCGAGTTGGACTATTACGATTTTAGAACATATTTTAGACGTTATAAAAAATATAAAAAATCGGAAGTGCCAAGGCTGGCGACACTGCATTTTTCTCCTTACTCAAGACAGCAACGGTATTACTCGTAAATTAAACAGATAAATAAATGTCATGAGAAAATCTTACTCAAATTGATAGGTACCTAACCTCAAACATATATGGAATTATGATTATTTAGTATAATGAAAAAATACTCTGAGATATATCAATACTTAGAAACATAAACACGCAAATACAGTATAAAATTTCGTACCAGCGGCAATTTTAGCTTCGTAAGCTGTTAACCATTTCAACTTAATACCATCATAGGTAGCCGTGTTGTTAATTGATATGTACCACTGCAAAGATCAAAAATCAGTAGCACGGTAGTGCCCTCGACAAGTCGGGCGATTATGTCAATTCGAATAATACTTCGTCAAAGCTTCTCGAGGCACTTAACTTTTTAATTCGACATAGCCAAAGTACAGCCCGGCGTTGTCAAAATTAAACAGTACAAATAAGGACATTTAATTACAATATTTATCAATTACTTATACGAAACAGAAATAACAGTGCGCTTACATCCGTAATGTCATGCGCAATTTAAACAGCCAATCAAAAAACAATATCCATTATCGAGTCGCGGCTTGTCAATTATTGATGCAGTTTTAACGGATGACCCGGGATTCCCGGGATTTTGAAAACAGCAGTAATACGGGAACCGTGTCCACATTAACAATTCAATGAGCACGCATAGTTTATCTTATTTTAGATATTTCTCACTTAATTAATGTATGCGATTGAGTGGGAATCATTTAATTTTTGAGGTATTTCTAGAGATTCCAACCGAATTAACGGTAATTTATTCAGGTTCAGAATTTGAATAATGTTTTATTTTTGGCTTTAATCTTTATCGAACCCTCGAGCGTGCGTAGTATCAGTGTTTAGTCATCTTCTGTTTTTTTTTAATGAACGCCCACTAGTTCGTACGCGTATACAGGGTGTCCCATAAACCACCGTCAACCCACCTAAGGATGATAGAGCATCTTAAAAGCTATCGATTTAACCCCTTTTATTGTTCAGTGATTATTACTAGTTTCGGAGTTTTTTAGTAATCACATATAGTTATTTTTTCCATACACAAAGTGAAAAGCAAACACTGGGACACCTAGTATGGACTAACAAATTTTACTTTACTTGACATCGGTTTGTGGGATACCCTACATAATTAGTTTCCTGCTACTCCTGCTGTTTTCCGTTGGGAGTTGAATTTCCAAAAATAATTCCTTGGTGCACCTGTAGGGTACCTGAGTAATTTTTCCTCCCAATTATTACGGTCAGTGGTTTAGTCAGTCAGTCAGTCAGTCACGGAAGAGTTTTATGTTGTATGGCTAAAACATTTTTTACAAATGATATGGTAACCCTGAGGACTCAGATGGAACTCCTCTATTCTAGTTATTTCATCAGCTTATACTGGCTCTTTTGAATTGGAAAGGTTACGTTACGATTTTCTAACCACTAAGGATTTTATGTAAAAGTTTTTACTGACCACTAAAAACAACAGAATTTTCATTACTAATTTTTTGTCTACATATTCAATTGATCAAAATATTTCTATCACAACTTTCAGAAGGTTTTATTTGAATTTCAGAACAGTTCTACCAAAAACAAAGAACTAGCATCTAGAGACGACTTCACTAAATGTAATTATGCGTCGTCAACTTGCATTAAGTTGTCTATTTAAAAATAACTTAATAGTCCCTATATCTTTATTAAGCAGTGGAGGGTTAAGGGAATTGCGCAATAAACGAAATGGAATAGTTAACCCTGCGGCGGTTCACACTCAGTTTAATTTAGTTAACCGTTCCGCTGCGCCCGGAGCGCGACGAGGGAAAGGGTTGTATAGTGATGAGCATACATCGATACTTTTGATGAATTTACGTTCACACGTAATTATAATATTATATAGAAAGCGAATAGCATTTATCTAAATAGTAAGATAAAATGTAGTCACATAGCATATAATTATCGGAGCCTTTAAACTCGGCATTCCAGTCGTCGTAGTAAGTAAATGGAACAAGAAAGTAATAAATAACTGACAATAATATAATTAAAACAGATTAGGCATGTAAGATTTTGAAATAGGAAATCTCTCGTCTGGATTTAAGTTTTGTAAGTTCAAGTTAAGAGCATGACATATTTTATTATATCCTTTAAACCTAATTGCAAATAGGCGCTCAGGAATTGTTTATTAGATTCACTTCATATTAACTCATCTAGAAGAGAGCTCTCATGTGGCCAATTAAATAACACATTTGACTTTTTAATTTGCGATGCGGTCTCTGAGTCCGTCTTACTTACTTTTTCTACATGCACAAATATTGATATCACTATTGAATTAACGCGTTTGGTGATCGAAATTTAATCACACATCGATAACTATAACCCTTTCGCATCACTACACTCACCAGTCGTTTTCATCGCGAGCTAATTTATATCGACCCGCGCCCCCCGATATTTAAAAGCTTATAATCGCGATGAAGTGTTGCCCGTTGATTAATCGCACTGAAATTCCGCGGGAATGCCGCGATCCCGGGATGCGCGGGATCGCCGGGATTCCCGGGAAATTGTTGCGGCTCAAAATATTGCGCGGCTTCTCGCTCAAATTAGGAAGTAAGCTGCCTATTTACAATAAGGCTGTGTTGATTTTTGGAAATTTGGGTAATGTCGAATTATTTGGTGAAGAGTTTTAATGCTAAGCTTTAATGGCGCTTATTGTGCAAAGTCAGACGTTAATACTTCCAAAATGTACGTATATTGGGGTGTGTAATGTTTAGTATAAAAACAAATGGTCTAATTTTCATTTTACATAACACGAATTGTATAATTTCGATCTCTCTAATAAACCAACGATATAATAATCACGATGCATAAAACGAAATGCATAATTTCACAAAACTATAATGTTCATAAATTTAAAAATAATTATTTCTAACGGCTTTCATTATAATTAATGTGGGCACAGTTCTAACCTAACCTAACCTAGTTAGAAGAAATAGACTAGAAATTTATATCACGAACATGAAAATGATAGTTATACCAAATGAGTGTTATTCGATCGTATGCCAGATGAAATTATACCATTGGTTTTTATGCTAAACGTTCATTATGCTAAATGCAGCTGCTAAATCGTGGTTAGTTAAATGAAACTATATAAAATGTTCTACAATAGATTAATCGTATAAAAACCTTTCAGAAGTCGGGCACCTTCAAGTCGTGTCTACTGGCGCTTCTGAATTATCCGCCACCTCCTCTGAGACCAATCACCAATTTTTAAATATTTCTGAGAATTCTGGTTGACTCAGACTTGTAAAAAAGCTCGTGCGGCTTAGCCACACAATTAAAATATTTAATATTTAACTTGATAGCAAAAATAATAACATTAATAAGATAACGTTTCTTTTTTCAAGGCAGAACAAGGGACGGATTGTTTACTGGAAACGGGAGGAGATAATGTCGAGCATGTACTCTGTGATGGATAAAAGGCAGCAGCAAGGCAGTTTAAGGTCAAGAAACATTATCTGCTGGCAGGCTGCCATCGTGCGCCGACTGTAAGCTCTAGAGCAGAATTAAAATCAATTTGGCGATGCATTTGTAAACTACTGTGTGAGAAAATCAGGCATTACTTTTGGTAACAAATTGGAACGAATATAATATACCTAGTTACCTTATTCTACTTTTATGGCATAGAGAAGGCAAACGAGCACACAGGCCACCTGATGGTAAGTGAAAACTGTGACCGATAGACATTCGCATTCACAAGACTGCAAATGCGTTGCCAACCCTAAGGACTTAGATGGAATGCCTCTATGCTAGTCATTACACCGCCTGTCTTATCCCCAAACCGGAACACAACAATGCGAACACTGCTGACAAGGTAAAAGTTGACAACAGAGTCTTCACTAGACCCACCAAGGTTGAACTCACTAGTTGGACCTTGAACAGCTGATAATGACCGTTCGTTGGGTTCAGTTGGTGATGATGCTGTGTGTGAGATGGATTTAATATTAATATTTTCATTTATTTATTTTCAAAAAAGCTTGTCTCAAAATTTTCATTTCTACTTATCTTGACCTCTTAGAAACCATAATATTCCAAATTTTAGCGCATTCAAAGAACTAAAAATGGTTCAAAATTTAAACATTTAATTATGATAAATGAAATAATTATAACCTTTCTTGAAGCAACTTCAGTGTTGCACATCATTACCGTACTTCTTGGGTAATTGGGTAAAAAATGGAGCATTAAAGTTACTAATTAGATGTTTGAATATTCATTAGTCATTGCGTATTATTATAATAATATACTCATCAAAAATGTAAAAAGATCAAAAAATCAAAAATACAAATCATCATCATCATCATTTCAGCCCACATCCACCCACTGCAGGGTAAAGGCCTCTTCATTTCCACGCCATTTTTCCCGGTCTCGTGCTAACGCCATCCATCCTTTCCCAACTGTCTGCCAAATGTCATCAGACCAACGAGCTGGTGGCCTGCCCACTGATCTGTGACCTAATCTCGGCCACCACTCTGTTAGCGCCCTCGACCATCTACCATCGTTTCGCCTAGCCAAGTGTCCCGCCCACCTCCACTTCAGTTGCGTTATTCTTTGGCCGACATCTGCCACTTTAGTCCTGCGCCTAATCTCAAAGTTCGGTACGTGATCCAGAAGTGAAATCCCCAACATGGAACGCTCCATAGCTCTTAAAATACAAATGAAGTACATTAATATCTTTAATTTTAATGTGTATAAACATATATCCCAATCTTATAGTGTTAATAAACTCATTTTGACTGTGAGGCCCGTCACGAGATACGTCAAAGTAAACGCCAAACCATCGAGCACTGTCATTTTTGACGCATCTCGAGACGAGCGGTAGAGTTGAGATCAGTTTATTAATACAGGCATCAGACCTCTAGAAAGATGTTACAATCAGCCCGCACAGTTGCCAACGTGCACGTTTCACCCAGCTCCGTCATATTAGGCAAGTTTCGAACGACTGGTGCTAATTATCTAACTGTGGCCCAACGCGTCCCATTTCCTCTAAATTATAGGATTTAGCGCGTATTGGCGTTTGCGTCGGCGCAGTCGCGCACACGGGCGGTTGGCACGCGCGTTTTTTAAGGTTATTCGTCTTGAACTTGAAATGACATAGTCTATATATATTATAAGTAATGTTGAACGCCGTCTATGAGTGCAGTACTACGTCAAATGGAAAATAAATTATTTTGACTATTTATCTTTTATATATTTATATTTATTTATTTATTAGTCACAAAAAATACGTACGTAACTAAAAATAATGTCCCGCAAAACCGCTTGCACAGTAAGTTGAGTCTCTACAGCTTAGCTATAAAAATGCACGAGTAACATTTCTACGAGTATATAGACTTAAATAAGATGCACATAGCATTATCAAATCGAGATTAGTATAGGATGTTAACAATGGTAAAGTGTGCAAATAATAAAAACACGATGATGATTGGATTAATATTGTGTATGCTTATTTTTAAGAAATCATTTGTGTATTTCCGTGTCCGACAATTTCGCAACAAATTGTTAGGCAGAGACGTTCTTTGAATAAATAAATAAACTGTAAAATAACAACCTGAAGTGTTTTATTTAAACAAACCTCAACAAGCTTTGTGTAATTTTAAAATTAATTTACCATTGATTTCGTTTCCACAACAGTCCGCCCTATTTTCGGATTATTATCAGCCATGGTGGTTCTCTTAAATAACTCACTTAAACGACTCGACGGATGAATTATTAACCAGCGAGTTTCAGTCGTCCCGTTAGAGCGTACAAATCACATTTGAGGTTATGTATTCTCAATTAGATAGCTTAACCGTCCAGTGAGCTCGCTCGTAAGAGCTCAATCGCTTGATCGACTGATAGACAGGAAACCGTGCAGTCAGTAGATACTCAAAAATCTATGTAAAATCGTCAAACACGTAACTACCCTTTTACGAGAAACAAAACAATAAACACGGCATCAAACATTCAGAAATAATCGGAATCAGGCGCATATATCAACGCCCGCCGGTAAATCTCCTGCCGCCTAACTGAAACATATAGCCGCGGCGCTAGCACGGCGGCTACTCGGACCGACAGGGTTCCGCAGGATTTAACTTGATTGGTATAGGATGATACAAGTAGCGAGAGGCATTTGGAGGCTGCCTCGACCTCTATTCGACACGGTAAAAACAATATCGTGTTTGATCTGTTATCGTAATGTCACCGTTTTGATAGCTCTTATGTCCTTGACAGTAATGGCGGATGACGTCAAAGCAATACCATAACAGGTCAAAGACGATATGTTTTATACCATCCGGAATAGAGGCCTCTATTCTAGGCGGTAAAATTCAAATCGTATTTCACTTGTTACGGTATTGTTTTTGATAGATCTAAATCATTGACAATACGTTAACAGATCAGAAACTATATTGTTTTTACCGTGTTGAATAAAGACCCTGGTTTGGTCGAAATTGGTAATTTTGGTTTTATAAAGCTTATCCAAAAGATGTGCATATTTTCATTCCAGGCTTGGCTGACAAGCAGTAATATTTTAAGTTTTGTGTAAAATGTAACAAAATAGAGTCTAGTTTTGGTAAAGAACAATAGTTAACAGGTCTTTGTACAACATTAACTTTACAACATTTGCCAATTGCGAACTTCGCAAATTGTTTCAAAAATATTAAAATATAATTATTGATATTTTTACATGCATGTCTCATTGTGAGAGTGAACCGGCTCATGCTAGCCCCCCACATACATGTGCCGTCCCGCGTGTGTTGTAAATCTATCGTTCCGCGTCTGACGAGCTATCTGCGTAAGTGGTTTCTTAAGGTATCTGAGATAGTTGGAAAACAAGAGGGTAGCCACGCGGATTGAAGTGTACCTTTGTACCTTTAGGCTAAAAGCATAAAAAGCTAAAGAGTTATTCATGTTATAGACCTAGAAGACACTGTAAGTAAGCCATTAGAAAACCTCTCAGAATCCCATTAGGACTATAAACTCCTCACATGGGTGGTAAAAATACCAAGTTCCAGTCTCTTCAGGCCATCATAAAAGCCAAAAAAAAAGCGTTATATAATACAAAAAGATATCCAAAAACGGGGCACGGATCCATCTCTAAACATACGTGGGTTTAAGCTCGCTAAAACACTGATACTTAAGGTAATGCTATGGCGATAATAATTTTCATCAATTTGCACACAGCAACATAGTGTGCTACTGGCTCCTGTAACACGGGACTTTCTTGCTCAGGATCCAGTACTAAGGACGTTTTTGTTTTTTTGTTTAAAAGGTAAAAAGGAACTGCGGGTGGTAGGACCTTGTGCAGGGTCCGTCCAGATTGCTACCACCATCTTATCCATTAACCTACTGCCAAACAGCAGTGTTCGCATTGTTGTGTTCCGGTTTGGGGATAAGGCAGCTGGTGTAATGACTAGCATAGAGGCATTCCATCTTAGTCCTCAGGGTTGGCAACGCATTTGCAGTCTCAGGCTTGCAGTCTTGTGAATGCGAATGTCTATGGGTCACAGTTTCCACTTATCACCAGGTGGCCTGTGTGCTCGTTTGCCTACTCTATGACATAAAAAAAAAGTTATTAAAGATGTTCTGAAAAACAAACATGATTATAGAGGCTTGTCTCCAAAGTATACTTTTTTTGTTAATTATTTACTGAGACAATAAATGAACAAATTACTGCTAATTGCTAAAGAGCTTAAACGCAGCATGGGCTTTTCTACGTCACAGCTAGTGCTTAACGCGGTTAAAAACAAAATGAAGTCATTCCGACCACTAGTCCAAAGCGTGTAGCAAACACTATTTTTTTTTTTTGTTTAAATATAATAGAAATATGTATTCTTTTGAGACAAACAGACTATAAGCAGTTTTCCCGCTCGTATGACGCGCACGCAGTCCATAACCGCCGCCCGCGCCGGCGCAGCCTACGGCCGAGGATTTATCGACGCCTGCGCCGATGTTATAATTACGTGCTATACCTAATTGTAATCCCAAACAGAGTAATTGCATAGAACTGGCAACAATCATCAATAATACACCATCGGCAAAATGAAACCCTGACCTCCCGTTACACTGTGTCGCAGTGACATTAGAAATCAAATTTTAAGATAAGGTAAGATAAAAAAAGATAAAAGATGTTTATCCAGTAGTAGTAACAAGTAACAAGTAGGCCGCACGGGCACTTTTACACGTCAAAAATCTACCAGCGCTTCGCAAGAGACCACTGCTGAGAAGAAACGCCGCAAGAAACTCAACAGTCAGTCGTTTTTTAAATACTAGTTATGATATTATACAATTTTAAAGCTTAACCTAGCATTATATAAAACAATGAATCTAACATAAAATAAAAAATATACTCAAGCTTAGCTTGAGCAGGAAAATGTGTCAAAACTCAGAATTTTCATAGGAAGTATAATAAGTAATAGTAATAAGATATATATATCTATATATATATAAAATTATACTTACTTATGGCAGAGCAAGACAACCACATACAAAGTTACGATACATTCTCCCACAGAAACCGTGTCTAGGAATTTTACTGTCAACTAAATGTCACTGTGGCGCCCTAAAAACGGTTGTATTTTTAAAATAGAAAGCCTTGTATTATGTCCTTTTAGCCTTTCCTACCTAAGGCTTGCGAATGGGTGTATGCTTGTGCATTAATAGCTCCTCATACGCTAAATCTAGTAGATACTTAGAGACCAGGGCCTCTATCCATCTTATCCATTAACCTACCGCCAAACAGCAGTGTTCGCATTGTTGTGTTCCGGTTTGGGGATAAGGCAGCCGGTATAATGACTAGCATAGAGGCATTCCATCTTAGTCCTCAGGGTTGGCAACGCATTTGCAGTCATAGGATTGCAGTCTTGTGAATGCGAATGTCTATGAGTCACAGTTTCCACTTACCATCAGGTGGCCTGTGTGCTCGTTTGCTTTCTCTATGCCATAAAAAAAAAAAAAAAAATCAACTGTTATCGTTATCGGTTAACTGATCTGTTATCGTCTGGATAGTTCTTATTTTCTCGACAGTAATGGCGGCCGACTTAAAATAAATACCGTAATGGTTTTTTACCGTCGGGAATAGAGGCACAGTCATAACTACGTATAATCCTTACTTCCTTATTATTTATTAATATTATAAACGCAAATGCCTGGAGGAGCTACTGGTCCATGAAGGAACTGATGAAGGGCAGCCTTCCTATCACTTTAAAAAGAAAACTCGTCGACATGTGTATCCTGCCCATCCTAACATACGGTGCCCAAACGTGGTCATTAACTGAGGCTCAAAAGTCCAAACTCAAGGTTTGCCAAAGAGCAATGGAGCGTAGCATACTGGGTGTCCAAAGATCCGATAGGGTGAGGAACACAGAGCTGCGCTCCAGAACTGGTATTGCTGATGTTGGGGTAAAGACCGCAAAGTTGAAGTGGGACTGGGCTGGCCATATCTACCGCATGCACGATGAGAGATGGGCCAAAAACACCAGCCATTGGCTTCCACGCGATGGATATCGTAGCAGAGGTAGACCCAGAAGGAGATGGCGAGATGACCTTGAGTCGTTTGCGCGGGATTGGCAGGAGTGCGCTCTGGATAGAGACGAATGGCGAAGACGAGGGGAGGCCTTTGCCCAGCAGTGGGACACAAAAACAGGCTAGGAAAATAATAATAATAATATTTGTATGTATGGATGGATGTTTGTTACTCTTTCACGCTGCAACAGCTGAACGGAATTGGATGAAATTTGAAATGGAGATAGCTTATACCCTGGATTAACACATAGACTACAGTTCATACCGAAAAAATTGTTAAAACAAAAGTTCCCGAGGCAATAAAGATATTCGAAATTTACGCGGATGAAGCTTGTCGTTAATATTAAAAGGTTGTGTATAGTTTCTTGCTAACTTTCGCCTACGTCACGTAAAACCAATACGTCATGTTAAGTTGTAAAGGCACGATACAGGAGCTCTACTTTACATTGTATCGCAATTATGGGAAACAATAAGCTGCTTATATCTCAAATACTTATCTTTAACAATTCTTGATCATTAAACCATAAAACGATGTATTGGCAAATGATTAATCAAAATTTAAATTCGTCCCTTTCACTCTCTAGTTGCAACGGCATCGGGTGAAAGAGACAGGGGTGGCTTTTTAACGTAAATATTGCACAACACGACGGTATTGTTTAGCGGAGTCAACGGGCGCAGCACAAAGGCAGTTATTGTGCGCATTTCACGCTTACACGTGGGGCGACTGTACACCGACCGGGGTTCTTGATGCTTGGCTAAAAAACATTTTAATCATGTTTCTGTTGGACTTTTGCTGAGAGCAATTGGTAACTGGTTAAGCTCGTAATAGGTCTATTAAGTCTTTTACAGAAATACCGTTGCTAAGTTACAAACACACAGAGATGCAAACGTAGGCAGCTACGAATATGATTTAAGTTTATATCTGAATTGAATACCGGATAGCAGCCGTACCTACGGTCCACGTCGAAGCCATTTTTTACATTTTGTATACGTTAATTCATTTCAATAAGGTTCAAATATGTATACATATCTTTAACGGCGACTTTACTGGGTAACTTAATCTTAGGTA
The DNA here is from genome assembly GCA_923062465.1 of Acleris sparsana. Lineage (NCBI taxonomy): Eukaryota > Metazoa > Arthropoda > Insecta > Lepidoptera > Tortricidae > Acleris > Acleris sparsana. The sequence goes on from OV281288.1 coordinate 926,190, forward strand.
TTACGTCACTGTTTTTTCAATTTTACCTATTAAAGCGATCAAGACTTGTTGATCCGACTACAGCGCATCCCTAACCACAGATCGGGAAGGGTTGCACACAGCTTTCGCCACGCTTGTCGTCTCCTGCGCACCCAATACGACTACCCAGCTAAAACGATAAAAAACATTACACTGCGATTCTTACATACTGCAACTTTGTGAGGGAACTGGTAGGAATATTTTGTATACTGTGGTCGAAATAAAATTTAGTCTGTGTTGTGTGTACGCGTTAAAAATTCACCCTTTTCGTCACGCCGCGAATAAAAAATACTAATTTTAACCAACAATGCCGATGCGTAACTAGTTTCCTAGTGTAAACAAATTGCTCCATTCTTGCGATTCTGGAGGACGCTTGATTTGGACGCTGTGAAGAGTCAATATTTGGATACACTGACTTGCTGCGGCTTGCATATTTTGAATGACGTTTTGATACTTGAAGGGTTATTTGATTTGGAATACTTTGTTATACATGTACACATTGTTATTTAAAGTAAATAGACATCCAAATGGAAAAGACCATTACACAATTCTGTTTTATTTATTTCATGTCATTATGTTCATGATTTAAATAACACTTATATACAACGAAATTTAGTGTCTGAATTTTTATTTATTTTTATTAAAATTATCCAGAAATAATTATGCATAAGAAAAATGTATGAGCACGTGATCTCTACAATAGGGGAAAATTGCTCAAGCACTTAAGTAAATTGAGTGAACAAGAAATTGCTCAAAGCTTCAGCGAGTCGTCAGAATCAGGATGACACTTGATAATTGCTCACTTTGCTGAAAATGGCGAACCTACCTTCTAATATAATAAGAGAATAAAAACCTTACGACACCTCTTTAGTTCCTATTTATAATAAACTAACTGCAACGTCACGATTTTACAGGAGATATAACGAAATAATATGAGTTTTTTCTTAAAAAATATACATAAACAAAATTTAGAAAAAATCGGTAGATTTGAATTTATTGTACAGTTAACTACCACTCGAATCTATTGCACTAAATTAAAGTTGGCTGTATGGTTTCTATATTAATAATTTCGTACCGGTCTACGGTAGACTCGAACGAAATGCACATCAAATTGAAGAGCGTAAAAAAATAGCGATCCGAGTCGACAAGTTATAGGCGGAAAATTCGGATTATCGAGTATTTTCAATATAAAAATGAATAAATTGCTACATAATGTCGTTGCGAAGTAAACATCTCAATGTCATCCATCAATGTGGCGTTGGTGTCCCGTCATTACGTGTCACAGGTATCACAGGTTCGTATTCCGTTCTCCATTGTGACCTCTAAAGTCTAATTTCTTTGATTATGAGACATGGTAAATAAGATTTAGGAGAAATATCTACCTGTGAAATATCGATACATAGGTTGGCTGTGGATTTATTATGAGTCTACATTTTACCCGAGCGAAGCCGGATTTTCATCTAGTATTTTCTTAAAATATAACTCCCATACAACCTGTCCTCCTCTATACAACATTTAGAAAACTAATAGCCCCATTAACAACACATGCAGCGCATTGCCAACACGTTGACGAACAACTATAGGCAAGAATACGTCGTTTTAAAACCGCAAACCAACCTTACTACCACACTTAGAACCTTACCATGGTAACCTTATCACCAACCAAAAATAACCGACGTCTTAGTTTATAATTCGCTTACAGTGACAGGGTTCTACGTTTGCGTTGTACGAGGGGAGCGCCATATGTGGTCAATTTCTAACTAATCCTTGCCATGATGGAAACACATTTTATAAATGTTTAACGAGGTTATTTAATTCGGCGATATTGGATTTACGCGTGACGCGGTGGAAAGCTTTTCTGTCAATATGAGTTTATAGAATTTTGACGATCGATTTCGCTTAGGTTTTGTGAGCTGTGCTCTCTGTGGAAAATTATAAGGGTTCTCAACAATAGCAAAATGGGAATAAAAATAACCCGATTTATTGTTATAAACTTTAGAACGAGACGAACGCAAAATGTTTAATAACAATTTATTATAATCAACATGAAATTTCATGAAAAGTGTAAGAACAAACAGAAAACGCCGATCAAAAACACGTATGTTGTATATATTTTATGACGTAACCGTAGCTATTATAGATCAAAAGATACGTCCCTGTGGCAGACGGACGGACAGCACAGCCTTAACCTTAGGTACAAAACATTAAAAAATAAATGTTAAATATTCAAGCAGCAAATCATTTTTGGACAGGGCACTTACATCACGACCTTTGTTAAAAAAAGAAAAGTATAAAATAACTATCAAATTCTCGATTCTTTTTAAATGTTTTCCACTAAAAGCTTAAGCACTTTTAAATACTAACCTCACTTCAGCTTATCTAGTATTTCTTCCTGAGTTCTCTTGTAATTCCAAAATCAACAGAATTTCTGGACACGTGGCAATCAGCCGCCATAACGAAAAGCAGTAAGTCAATTATCCACGGATCCTGGAAACAATAACGGAGGGTGCAGCATTTGTGTCAACAACCCCGAGATTAGCGCAGTGTGGTGGCAGCATAGCAAGGGGCCGGAGGCTCAATAGAGCACCTGTTAGTTTAAATTAAAACGATGCCGAATTAAAAAATAAATAAAGATGTACCGGTGATAATGATTCTGAAATTGACTTAGGCAGAAACTAAGAGCATTAGATTTGGGAACAAATCATTAACGAACCCAGGACCGCTAAAGTTGTAGGCAAAGTCACCTATCATTGAAGCTTAACTGTGAGCTACAACCATCCGTTTTTTCATTGAGTGGTTCTAACCGAAGACCAGCGCTGGCTTCACAGTCAGCACATGCTTGTAACCGTTTCGCAACAACAGATACATTTTTCAATGTTATTTTATTGTATTTTTTCCTTAGTTTTGGTTTTTCTTCTTTTTATACCAAAACCGTAAACTTTAATATATTTGATACGTCACGCAGTTAAAATAACCGGTCAAGTGAGAGTCAGACTCGCGCACCGTATTTAAGATAATATACTTCGTTACCGGAAAAGAAACAACTAATTTTGTTATGACCTTTATTTTCTGTGCCATAAGGTCCATTTTGACTAGCCTAAGTTTTAATACAGATTTTCAAAGTTTTTTTGTTATTTCTCAAAAACTGTAAAATAAGGAACACTTCATTTAATTTTTCCCATAAAATATAAGTAATTATCTATGCGTCAGGATTTTTTCAGATATTTTTATTCATAAGCTCCGGAGATAAGGTAGGGGGAACGGTCATTTTTTGTATATTTTTGACTTTAAATCAAAAAGAACATCACAAAAAATAAAATAATATAAGTTTAGAAATCAGCAGATTAAGCCCTTTATAGATGACACCACATTTGCTATAATCAAATAACTGCCATTCTAGACCCCTTTTGAATTATTTATAAAATTAATTTCATATTTTTTATAAAAACAGATGCGGGCAAGCAAGATGTACAATAATGCCAAATATCAAGTTGATAGAATTTGTAGTTGCTGAGAAAACCTGCTGTGACATACAGAATTACAGACAGACAACGAAGTCTCACCATAAGGGTTCCTTTTTCACCATTTTCGTACGAAACCCTAAAAGCTAGGGGATCAAAGATATTTCCAAACATGAAGAAGGTAAACGAGAATCCACTCTAAAAAGACATGTAATGTCTCTAATTTAGAGTTTGGGTTTAAGGTTTTTTAAAACTGTATACTACCAAGAAGGACTAATATTCTACTACAATCAATAGTAATATAATCCATTGTCTTGTTTTTTTTTTCCGTCGTTACGTTAACCTATAGATTTATTGCTGGGTAGGCTAGTTAGTAGAGCAGGTTCTATTACAGCTTATGACACTTCTTAATAAACACCAATACCAGTTCAATCATTCCCTGCACTAAGTAACATTCTGCACTAAGTAAATATGGCTACATACACACACATTAACCTGCCTTCTGGGTAGTCGTATAAAGAGACAATTATATGAATATCTACACCTCGTTTTCTCCACAAATTCCCAAATCATATACCACACAAACCCATACAAACTTCGAATAATAAAGCCCTTCCAGCGGTGGGCGAACAGCGTGTAATGCGCCAACTTCCAGTACCCTTACCATGATTTACAATTACCGTAGTAGGTAGGGAGTCGGATGCTCTGTCCCTCGCACTCTATAAGAATACTGCGAGGGACAGAGCATTCGACTCGGTAGCGAGTACGGTAATTGTAGCACATGCCAAGGGCACTGTTTATGAGCTACAACCGTTTACCGTGCGAGCTACAACTTATTGCCACGCACGCTAATGTCAGTTGGGTCTTGTTTGTTTTTGGTTTTATGAATTTCGGCGGTTGCGTTTTGGTTTTAATGTTTAATTGTATTTTTTAAAGTTTGTTTCAACGCGTTTGTTCGTCCTGGTTGGACACTCTTACTAAAATCTAAATACAGCTAGTTCCAATCTAAGCTCTAAGCTTGTAGTCAAATGTAAAAATATGGGAGATCGCAACGTCTCAAAACATATGCTCCAATGTACCTTATACCAGTTTAATAAGAACTATGTAATATATTCAAGAGAGGTTCCTTTTGATACATATTTTGACTGTACTGTGGGTACTACACAACGATAAACTTACCTATATAGAGAAAATATCCTTAATCAATAAAACAAAACACGTCACGTTAAACAAAAGATGATCTCCAAAACCACCAATTTATGTTTGCAGTTCCAAAGACAAAAAACATTAAATTTAGGAAAGACGTACAGACAACTAAGGCTAAGAAATAGTGTTCTGGCATCCTTTGGGATGGAATCTAAAACAACCACATCTTAACTAGCTTTTCTAAAATGTGCTATCATGACATAACTCAAGATATAATTATAATAATCATACGTCGCACTCCAGCTGCCTTTTTAAGGGGACGTCATTTTATAAGGTTCACAAATATATTAATAAATCTGCGCGTTGTCAGAATAAGGTATTTGTAAGTACTTAGTATTTATTACCTAGTATTTTTAATATGCAATTCCAAGTAAAGTACCTTCGTAGCTAATGCAGTACGGTAGGTAGGTATCTATGGCTAGTCGAGTATGCTGACTGATTGAACAGCATATAATATTTGAATTTAACCACTTATTTAGGTACATTAAGTTCTAGGTTCTTCGTCTGCTTGCAATTAAGAAAAATCTGAAAATATCTTACAAATACTAAGTACGTGTACTCGTAAACTTAGATATTTTTGGTAAACCATACCACAAAAGCCCGCTGGAGTTCAACGTATGATAATAATTCAAAATGTGCACATTTAAACCGGACTAGCTGCTCTGCTTCTAGTTACGATACATACTAATAAACTAACCTATAATACTCTCACGTTCATGGCGAATCGTGTAACATCCCATATATTAATATCAGTCTTTAAGCTTATGAGCTAAAGTTGAAAATCCGATTTTAAAAACGCATCAATTCATCGATTGTAAAACTCTCTTTTTGGTTTGACGCAGTTTAAATCTAAACAATAAATAAATATTAAGAAACACGTTACACGAATTGTTCCAAATTAAAATATAGAATGTTTGCGTTATGTAGTAGGCACTGATAAACATACTTAGAAAGAGAAATAAATACTTAAGGCTACTTAACGAGCGGAGCTGTGCCAATATTAACCAATAGAAGGCGCGTGCGGTCACGTCGAGCGCGCCTTGCGCACGTTAGCTTAGATTGTATTGGTTAGTATTTGATTGCCTCAATGGAAAGCCGAAAGGCAGCATAAATACATAGAAAATATCCAAGACTCGGTTACAATATATCCGTGCACATCACACAAATATTTAACCCTGATCGGAAATCGAGCCCGTGACCGCTGCCTTTGTAGGCAGGCACTAGACCCACAACCCCGCGCGTAGTAGTAAGAATTAACTATGCTTCATTAACTTTAAGATCACTCCACTAAACTACACTCAGGAGCAAAAATAACGGTTCAGAGTTTCATACTAAAGAGGCTATTTCGAAGCCTTGGTTACTCGCCAGGGAATGCTTTTAGTGAATTCTGATGATGAATATCCCGAGCATCAATACAGGACTTCAAGAGTGCCTAGGATACCCAACTGAATTAATCTGCGGTTAACGCCGGAATTGTGCATGTACAGAAAAACATCTAAAATGGCAATAAAATGTAAGGAAATCCAAATGCTGACGCAAACTGTCCGGCTGTGGTGTTAACTGACTGTGCGATCAGTTAGGTATCTTAAGAACTTTTGATCTCCTCTATTGAACCTCAGAGTATCCACCATTAAACCTCACTCGAAACAACCCCTGGCAAGGAACCAAGGCTTCGAAATAGTCTCGTTTGTATGAAAAACGCACTCTGACCGGGTATCTTTGCTCCTGAGTGTATCTATGGGTCTCATATTCACTTACCAACACTTATCCTGTGCTAATTGTCTTCTCTATACAATACAAACACCTAGAGAGTGGGGACACTCGCCAAATCCTAACCAAAACCTGACGGTATGTTATAGACATTAATATATTTCGTCGCCGGCGCCCCCGCGGCTCCAAATCGCATTATAAATAAACCCGTGACGCCGCCATGATGGATGGAGACGCGACGTGATCCGACGCCATTCTTCACACATCCATACCGACATAATGATAGTATGTCCATAGGTTTAGGCATGTACGTACAGGGTGTTTATAAGTAAAATTTACAACCACACCAAATACAGAGTGTTTCTCTTATAAAACCACTTGTTTTTCCATGACTAGAGAGATCCTTATTGTTGTCAAGCTTTAAAAGAATAGGATTAGTCTCATTATAGACGTTTTTAATTGCAGGTCTTTCGTGAATATTTTGGTTATTATGTAGCAATATCACTCTACATACATTTTTGATTTTATGAAATCAGTTTAAACCGTTTGTTCGATTTTATACCAGACATTAGTCAGTGTGGCGGGCTGTACGTCTTATTTTAAGAAAGGTTACCTATCATACCTATGTTTTTCTAAAAAGTAAGGTTTTTCTCCTCATCCGCTACACTTAAGCTATCTATTCAACACTTACAAACGTTATGCATGTAACAGCAAATATAGTTAAAGTTAACAAAACAATAGTAAACTATGATGCACAATGTCCCCTTGCGGTTGCTAATAAAGACGGTGCCACTCACAACTGTTGCTGGCTGCCCCACAGCGCATTTATAATGCGAGGTGTGCCTATTGTTTGGGGGTTTTGTACAATATTGAAACTAAATGTTGGCTAGGAAATTAAACAATTACCTTCTTTGTTAATACCATAATACCTTATCTGTTAGCTGCATCTAATGTCAAAAACTTTTCCGCATTCTGATTTTGGAAATAGTCATACTGTATTTTATGGTTTTGACTCATGAAATTTATCCTGTTTTTGGGTCAACGACGTTTATTGTGTTTCCATTCCACGAAGGCACGCCCCGTTAGTCGAATTGACATTGCCTTGCTGTCACGATGTGCGTAAAGAGTCTATGCCAGATTTTCTTTTTTTATGACATAGCAAACGAACCCTCAGGCGACCTGATGGTAATTGGGATCTATGACCCATACACATTTGTATATTCAAGACTGCAATTCTAAGACCGCAAATGCGTTTTCAACCCTGAGGACTATACGTCTATGGTAGTAATATTAGTGTTTGTCTTACACCGGAACATATGTAAAAATGCGAATACTGCTTCTTTTTGGTAGGTTAACACGTTCCCTGTCCGGGTGCCCCCGATGTGGGGTCATGAACCTTTTTTCCAGGAGTCCGTGCTTCCACTATGGGGTCATATGCCCATACTGAATGCACAGTTGGACTTATGGGATTGTTTTGTACGGGGACAGTGAACGTGTTAAAGGATAAGATGGTGGTAGCAATCCGGACGGACCTTGCACAAGATCCTACCACCACTATAGACTAGAATGGCCTTTTTATAAACACCATCGCCAACAAACTCGCTCAGTCGCTCAGAAATCTGGCAGCATAGTAAAAGACAAAAAAAAAAGTCAGGGGATAATGTCACACAGATCTACCTAGTCCCATGTTAAGCTCTAGGCTTGTTCTATAGGTACTAGACACCGATATAAATACTTGTATTGATAAATACATAGAAAACACCCATGTCTCATGAACGAATTACCGGGATTTGAACCCAGGACTGCTAGCTTCGTAGGCAGAGTCACTACCAACTACGAGTGAGCCAACGAGTCGCTAATGGTATTTATCTTTCTTTAAATCGCGTAGAAAACCAAAACTTATGAAAAACTTAGACGAAGTAGTCTTATTTGCATCGGCTTATTGCCTAACGAATTCGCAATCGCAATCGTTTCATTTTGAAAATCGAAGGCTTGAAAACAACCATCCATCTATTTTGAAGCCGACTGCGATTGTGAATGGGTTCGGCCTTCCAGGTCAAGTTGGCAGTACTAAACTGTGTCTTCAGTGAACTAAACAGTGAAGTCGGCGTTAAGGCTAAACAGATAACTCGAGCCATTAACGCGGTTAATTGCGAACGAGTCTTCCGCACTTCCCGGCCAAATAAGGGTAGATACACACGGAGTAGGCAACACAAGTCTTGAAAAACGTCCAACATATTGAAGTCTTGTGTTGAAATAAACATGCATAGGTACCAGAGAACCACCAGGCACAAAAAGTCCTGAACTAAGCTAATTTCATTTACCCATATGATTATATTCCAAGACTCAAGGACAAATATTCGTGCTCATCACAAAAATACTAGTCATCAGCGAGAACTGAAGCTGGGACCAGGGGCATGGTAACCATCAGCAACTGAGTAAATCGAGCATCTTACCCATGTGATAAAAAACTGGGCCGCCATTGTTGTTAAGTAAATAAGAGTTTGTAACAATGGCAAAATCGTGGACAGAGAAGGTGCGAAATGACACCGTTTTGCAGAGGCTGAATAAGGATCTTGAGATTGTGAAGACCATAAAGAAGCGAAAACTACAATATCTTGGTCACATAATGAGAAATGACAAGTATCGACTACTGCAACTGATAATTCAGGGAAAAGTCCAAGGACGCCGACCACCAGGCAGACGAAAGATATCTTGGCTCAAAAACCTCAGACAGTGGTTCGGAATGAGCACGAGGTCTTTATTTGGAGCGGCAGTAGACAAGGTGAAGATAGCCATTATGATCGCCGACCTCCGGTAGGAGATGGCACTAGCAGAAGAAGAACAATGGCAAAACGATAACATGACAGCAACATAGTTTTACCAAATAGAATCAAATAGAGCCGCTAACTTAGTGAAAAGCGATGTAACATTATATTTATTACCTCTAACGAACCTCATGACTGCATAAACCACAAACCTAACCCTTTCGCGTTCGAACCGCTCCGTCCTCGCTCACCCTGAGCCCACGTAGCGCCTTACCGCAATCGGCACGCAGCGATTTTATCGCCCATGACCGCGGAGATTGCTGCTTTTAAAAAGCGCACTTTAATTTTGGGCGCCTCCAGCCAGCCTGGACGCAGCCGTGCGTGACAGACGCGTATTTACTTTATTAGCTATAAACGTTTTTGCTGCGTTTAGAACGGCCCGTGTGCGGTGTGCCTGTTTTAATTGTATGGCTGTGCTGATAGCGTAAACAGAAGCCACATAAGTTTAACGCTAATGTTTTAATTGCAGTCTTGAATTTAAAGAAATATAATTTATAATGGAGTGACGACCTCGTCAGAATCGCGGGACCGCGGTGGATGCGAAAAGCACAAGACCGGTCTGAGTGGAAAGCCTTGGGGGAGGCCTATGTCCAGCAGTGGACATCTTTCGGCTGACATGATGATGATGATGATGATGATGATAATTTATTGGCAAAAAATTGTGCGTTGTATGAGTTAAGGTCCACTACAGGATAATCTCACCACATTACAAGTACTTATTCTTCTATCATCATCCTCCTGCCCTGGTCCCTCACTAGATTTGACTGTCACAAGATGTTTTCATCACACAAATATCTGCCCATACCGGGATTTTAACCCAGGACCGCTAGCTTCGTAGGCCAACTAGGCCAGTGCGTCGTCTAAATACTACCTCTTCATAATTGATATTATTATTAATAATAAAATAATGTATGTATCAATACTTGTACATTTATTGCCCCGTCACGATCCTCCCAAGTTTCCCCGGACATTGATTTATCTCCGCCTTATTTGATTGCGAGGTATCATCAGTTCCTCATCCCCCATCGGAGATACTTCTGATGTCATTACGGGTAACTATTCTGTTACGTATCGAGGAGTTTTCCTGTTTGGGGGCGCCGCGATTTGGCGGGGAAGCCGAGACAATTTGGTATTTTGGTAATCGAGAATCGAGAGAATATGTTTCGTAGACCTGCCGAGTGTTATGGTGGCCTTCATCGCGGTGGATAAATTTGATTAAGCAATCCCTCTCGCACTTACATACTGGTCAGGAAAGTGACAGCTATTTTATCCACGTTTATCGACATCGATAAACATGACCATAAACCAAAAGATGGTTGAACATATACCGTTTATACTAAAGCTGTTGAGATGAACTTGGATCGTACAACATTAAAACAATAACCGTTTATGTTGTTTTTATGAGTGCTTTAAAGGAACTTGACATGATTGAGATGCGTAAAATTATATTTAAAAGCTAACAAAATCATAGAAAACATCCATCTCTATTTATTTACCATTGTTCAGTTTTAATATACGAGTATAAGAACTTACCCATATCAGATAAAGAATTGGTAGCTTGTTGGGTAAAGTGTCCTTATACAAATATATTTAATTCGTAGAGTATACATAGTTACCTCAATTTGCAATAAACATCTCTCTATGTATCAACGTTCCCCTAAACGGGTACTCCAAATTGTGGTTTATTTTTTATTTTGTTGTTACTGTATTTTTTTTAAATCAGGCTTACCTAACCTCTGTGTTAAAACAGGAAAAGCAGTCGCTAGTGTTTAGCTAAGCAACAATATGGTACATCCCAAATTATCACTAGGTATCCCTAGGTAGGTAGGTGTAGATATTATTTTGAAACAAAGTCTTCTACCGCGTCTGTCTGTCTGTATGGTCGTGATAATATTAAAAGACTGAATGAATTTTCATGCGTTGTTCAACATTAGTTCTATCATTTTTGACGTAAGGTTTCGATGTATAATTAATTCTGGTTTATGTAAAGTTATTACAAAAACCTCACATTTATAAACTGAAGCGAAGCGCTACTAACATCTTAAGAAAATCCGATTCTCTACCTTAGTAAGAGATGTTTTATAGAAGAAGGCATCATCTCATTCAGCAATGCAGCATCTACAGTAAGTAGTAACTGATAATGCAGCTTTAACAGGGGTGAAACCATGTCCACTTAACATCCAGTTACTGACACGTCAGTGAGTTAGTCTCGTGTTATCATCACATCGAACAGCTACCCAACTTGTTTCCTCGTCCCGGCGACTCCCCCTCATTTTTCCCGGCAAATAAATTAATACATGTCCGGGACTTGTCAAATTAATTTCTTCTTGAGACTATTTGTCCGCAAAAAAGTTCCTTCGCCAGCCATTACTCAGTCTAGTTCGGGGAACTGCCGATGTATTGTCAGGGGAGCCATTTGTAACTATCGCTTTTTTTAATAATGTTTTTTTGGCAGGATATCTGGGGAAAAACATTTGATTTGGTAGGTTATCGATGTTTTGGGAATTAGATTGGCAATTGTTTTTCCACACCGGAATCATTATGTTTTTCTATAGACTCTTACAAATTAAAAATATAAGTTAAATAATATTGTAACCCATCTATTCCCATAATTGCTATTGTTCATCATTAATCATGATTTCACAACTTGAACAGTTAACAATAATTTAATGTCAATTTTTCTATAAGGATCTGCTCGAACAAATTGACCTAGTACTTAACTAAGCTCTAGGTTTGTGCATCTTAGACAACAAAACAAATTTATTGAAGCTTAAGTTGAATCCACGTTAGGACGTAAGCTGTCCAGCATTGCAAGGTCAAGGTTCTTTAAGGTTTATTTTCCAAGGAAAGTGTAAAATTACTAAATTGAATGGAGGGTCCATTCAATTTAGTAATCACCACGAACCACGAACCATAACCACGAACCTATAGACTATAATAATAACTTTCCTAAATACTAAAGAAACGTAACTACATCCTTCTCTCCTTGTACATCTTTAGTAAAGTTCTCCAGCATCAACAAATTCCATTTAAAATTTTAAACCGTGACTAAATTTATTTCGCTAACATGTTCATCCTGGTTATCGTTTTGTCTTCACCCGCTGACCCGGGACAGCTCAATAAATAAGTTTGTTTTCAATTAACAATGCAGGTAATGACGGGGCTGGCCGTTTAATTGCGGGGTTGTTGCGACATCGGCGCGACCTCACAAAATGGCGACGAGGATGTGAGAAGCAAATTTAATTTCTTAAGAATGAATTGAGGTTCTTGGAAAGGTTGTATAAGAGCCTGGATGTAGCTATAAACTATTATTTACGGTGATATCTTGGAAAGCCTGTAGATATTTGACATTAACTTACTTAATATTTTGAAAGAAAGAAAAGAAAGAAAATAATTTGTTCGTGACAAATATATACTAGGACAGATAAAAACGTACAAGAAGAAAGTATCCACGAAATGATCACAGCTCTGCGTAATGCTGGCATTAAAGTCACATAGTTATTTGGACACAAAACATAACTAATAAAATGAGATTTGATGATTTGATGATTTTTGCCCAAATTTACTTAAAAAGATTAGTTACTATACAAGTTGCCGAACTCGAGACATAGGCACAAGAACTAGCAGCTCATGTCAATTTAGACAACCCACTTGCTTGAAAAATATCTAGAGAATGAAGGAAACAATTAAGAAGGCGAACTGATAGAGAAAAATTGGTTCTAAAGAAGATGAGGAGAAAACTGTGACGTGACCTTATATACTAATCCAAGGAATAGGCATTCGTATGTCTTATTACTTTATAAAATATCGCTATAAAACTAACCTACACGTTATATTTTTTTCATCACACTTGCTCGTAAATGGTGTTATTCCATGCCTGTATACAGAAGGACAATGGCCTAAATTGTTCCCGCGGGAATTATGGCGATTTTGTCATCCCTAGGGAGTAATGACTTTCTTTTTAAAATTTGCATCTCTTTCGTACATCATTTCTGACTAAGGAGGTTTAATTTCCAGCCAAAAATTAAATCGGTTTCTAATTTCATCTTTAAAAATTAGCTATAGACTAACTTACATTACGCAAAACCTATACGCTTCATTAAACTTCATTATTTTTATACCTATTTCAAGTTTATATCAACATTTATCATTAATTTTAGTAATTATACATTTTTATCAAATTGGCTAAATCTGGCTCGAATCCAGGTCGAAACTAAACGCAGTTATTATCTGTGGTAGAGGTCACAAAAAAAATATCGTTTCCATTTACGTTCCCGTTCGTCAAAAGTTATTTCTTTATATTTTGCAGAGTTAAAGTGTTTTTCCTCGCAAATGTGATGAAAACCATTGTGTGTATCACAGGCAGTAAGGGGATTACTAACTCGAGTCATTAAAAGCCCTCCGCCTTCGGCGTCGGGCTTCTAACACTCTCGTTAGTAATTCCCTTCATACTACCCTTGATGCACAATGTACTATTACAATTTTAATAAACTATTTTCCTTCATTTTAAATACTAAGAGCAAAATATGTGGGTTAGTATAAAAAAATCTTTAGGCTTTCCTCAAAACGATAAAGCTTTTTTAATCAGTATACTTATTTAAACATTTGGTTCTACAAAACACTCAATAAATCTAGCATGACAAAACATCAAACACCATCAAAAGTGACAAACAAAATCGAATGCGTTTCGTAGATCCGTGCGCGCGCGCCGGGCGGAAACAAAAAGTCGCCTCACACGACGGTATTGTTCCGTCCACGTGTCCCGTGACAGACGCCTGATTGCAGGGTACGGTTTGGGCTGAGGAGTCAATTGATCGATGCGCCGGCGCAATGGTTTGAAAATTATAGATTCATAACTATTTGTTGTGGGGAAATAATTCAATTGTTTAGTGGCTCGGTGGCCTGTTTATACTCAGGAAGTGTTCATTATGTCACTCGTCCGGATGCTTGCTCCCCAACATCTTCTAGTTGACCTCATACCTTCACGTCAGTCAACTTCGATTACGTATAGCTCGGTTGCGTCAATGTATGTAAAATGCAGTATTGGGGCGCGACTTTTTAGATTGAAAACAAACACTATATTTAAGTAGTTTAGAGATGTAAATCAAATCAAGACTTCAATCTCGATTTCAAAATCGCGTAAATTGGAAGTAAAATTCGAACACGAACTTTTGCACATTATCTATTAATGTTTCTGACAATATATATATATATATATGTTACGTAGAGGTGTTTATCATAACTGTAACTTAAAAATCGCGGCCGTGATTTGGGTATAACGCCGATAAGATCAGCGTTTGCTGATTGTTAAAGTGGAGGTGAATGGATGGATTTATCGATTGTAACTTACTGATTTTAAATCATCTTCGAAGAGCCTTATGGACTTACCAGATGAAGTTTGAGCAATTTAGTGTACTCGTCGCGGGATGAAAAAGGACCACACTTTTCAATCGTATTTCAATAATGTTAAGGTCCAGAAATGACGAAGGTTTTCATATCATGATTATAATTACTGTTTTTTATTTTTTGTTTATTATTTCAAAGCTTACATAACAATTTATCACTACAAATTAACTCGCCAAACTGACAAGACAGTTTGTTGGCGAGATCGCGCTCTAATTACATTTTTTTGCTATGCATGCACCTAAATTACAAATCAATTAAGTAAGTATACAAGTATACATTTTAATATTATTTGAAAAGAGGAAGAAAGGATACTTTTGGAAAGTTTCCCTACGGCAACCGTTCCAAAAGCATTCGTTTTAATATATTTATCGCAAGTTTTTGCTACTTTTTGTGTGTTCTTTGTGTTTAAATTAGGAGACATCCTTTCCAAAAAATATTTTTCTACAAAATTTTGTAATACCTACACTTAAGTTGCTACGTAAAAGATACATGACCATGACCATCACTTATTTCAATTCTTCTTTATTTGAACGTGACAAGTTTTAATTTAAAAAGAATAAAAAAATATGTCTGTCTTTTAACAAAGTGTTTATTTCAATTTAATACGACTTGTATCCCTTATCTAAGTATTAAGATTCAAAAGATATTGTTGAGCATCTCTTTCATATTAGGGTCCCAACAAAACTCTTTCGTTGGTTAAAAAACTATTGTGGCTCGTGTAGCTGTTTATCGGACACCATCTTCATCACTCGGTACTTGTGGCCATGACTAGTCATTTACAACTTCCAGCTCACCAATACAGATTATACCTTAATCTGAGATCTTCTGAGCTCAATTTATAAAAGCTCAACTGAAATCTATACACGTAAACGCCACGATAAAATTAACCTTCGCTAGATCTCTATAGCGCCGTAAGCTGCGAATAATAAGAGTCAGATTTAAAGGACGTTGGCTTTCACAATGGTTATTGTAATACGGTTTAGTGCATTGTAGCACATAATGTGAGCGTCAATAAACTTTCATACACACCATTCATGACTGAGACCATTCATGTATTCGGTACTGATTTGTGATTTGATTGAAAGATGGCTCATTCATGATTTGGTTTTTATAAACCTTAACAGCTTAGCGTGTTCTGTTGTGCGAGTACCAAAGTGCTTTTTGAGCAGTAATTTATGTATTTTTATCTAACTTTGTTTATTTTTTTCTACGATTACGTCCCGTCATTTATTCAGTAAAGTTAATTAATTGTAAATAAACCAAACACGAAGTTTGCGTAGGATTTTTAAACTGATAACGGACAGTCCTTGTGTAGAAGGTGAAGGTAAGGTTCCACTGCCTGGAAGATATTATATATTACCTACTGTAGATTTCAGAAATCTTACAACTACGGAGCCAGTATCAAAAGCTTATTCCGAATCATTTTAAACCAGCTTGCTAATGTGTCGTAATTATAATAATATTTGTCCTTATTTAAAGTAGTTGTTACTATCAAATCAAGTAAATAAAAGTGGCCATAACGTTAGCAATAAGATAATAAATAGAGAAATAGAATCTCAGACAGCAAAAACCCTGAATACAAAGCATTATGAGAAATATCCAACGCTTCACTAAAAATAACTGGTGAAGGTGACCGTAATATTTCACGTACAAATTTCACTGATTTCGTTTCTATTCTTAGTTCATGACGTCACTGCACATCATATTTGACGTCAAAGTTTAATATTATACAAATCTAAGCAAAGCCAGGTATCGACGTGGTGGCGTGTCGCCTGTCGCTTCAAGTTATCAAGCTCGTTAGATCTTATTAAAATTGATAATGGCGACGTCGACGCGCGTTAGAAAATGTCGCCGAATTATAATGTGCATAACTTTGTTATTGGAAAACTAAGGCTGGCGCTCCATTCGGTACTTAAAGCTTGTTTTCAGTTTCAGAAGATGGTCTAGTTAGCATACTCTAACTGAACCGAACCAGATTGAATCTAAAGGTTACAATTTCTATGGTGTCATTAGGACACCGTTAAGTTGATATAAAAACATGGGGTATTTTGTGTCTTTCACAAGAATAAAGATAACAAAGCAAGTGTTGAGCAAGCGCATTGATACGTTAAGCACTGTATCAATGTTATTTATGATTTCCGAATGTGACAGCAGACCATGCCTGTAATTGTCATGGAAATAATTCCTCATAGATCACCAAGGTTAGTAACAATACCTAAATTAAGACTTAACGGTAGATTCGGGTTTGCTCAACTAGCGTCATCTTTATCCGGCTAAATCTTGACAAATATCCAAAATAGCAACAGTAACAAATCGCTGCCAATCAATCTGATGGTTATCAGGCCATAGTTGATCTCGTTTTTGAAAAATAGCAGTTTCGGAGAACTAGAGATCGCAAGAAACGCCATTGTGAGGCCAATAAAATCTTGACTGATTGATGGATAGTTTTTTACGCGTTTAATTTTTATTGAAATGGTCAAGGTTGAGCGGATTTTTAAATAACGGATTTTTATTAAATTTTGAGGTAAGTTCTACTTTATTTGCGGTTATAAAACATTTTCTGTGTACATTATGATTTAAATTTTTGTAGCAAAAACAAGTTTTAATCATAGTTTTTTTTCGGAATTAATGTAAAAATTCTACTTAATGGGATACAAAAGCCAACAGATTTTTTACTAAGATCAAACCGCTAAAACTCAACAAAATACAACAACAGTAATCGAAGATTTATTGACATGGCCGAAATAACTTCGTAAATTAGGTCTTGAAATTTTCTTAGGATTTTTATTTCATATACATTCAACCGACACAATACTATCTGTAAACAAATTAAGTTCGTATCAACCATCGCTTTTATCAGGCCCACATTCATCCACGGAACTCTAAATCCCTCTAACCTCTACACAATAGCTTTTTTCATCACAAAGGCTGTTCATCGATTACTTTTTTACCTTCAAAAATATCAATAATCAGTTTACGCCCACCGTTAATTTCAATGCGCGACGTGACACGTGCACCTCATGACTCTGCGCTTCTCTTTCTGCCTTCTCTTTCTTTTGTTTGTTTCTTACCATTTAGTGCATGACTTGTGTTATTTTATTGCCTTCGAATTAAAAAAGTTACCGCATCATCGCCGGCAACACCTGACTGACGAGTTATCAGATCTCGGAATTGGCTTTTACACGAGATTGGCGGAATTATGCACTTCGGCCATTTAGTCGTAATGGAGTCGTTGGGGTTAGTGACTTTTGACAGTTACGATTTTAATGGTTTTTTGTAATCATTTAGGATAAGACGGTGCCTTTGTAGAGGCCGATGCGACGAGGACGTTGTTTTATAAAAGACAACATTTAATTAACATTTTGGTCGAAAGTTCAAATTAAGCGAATTCTTACAAGATTCTTGTAACAGTTAATTTGATCATCTGTACCGTTTCTCTTTCTGAACAGCCTAACTTTATTTAATAGATTTTAATAGCATCGTTTTCCCGATTTCCTACTACTAAAAAATAATATCTGTTAATAGCATTCGTTATAATATAATACTTTGCTATTAAACTAAACAGATAATCAACCGAATCAAAAAGTAAACATAGATAATTGAAAGCAATCCCAAGTCCTAAATCGTAAGGTTCCCGCACTAAAACCTCCAAAGCTTCATTCCTACAAACATTACAGAGCTCATTACCTCCGTTCCCAGACCCACGAGCCAACATTCAATAACATAACTTATAACTGGAGAACCTTCAAATTACATAAAACTGACAGCTTTAATATTTGCCTTTGGCCCTGCTCTGGACGCCTCATGCTGCGCTTTTAATTTGTTCCACGGCTCCATGTTGTTATTTCTGTTTAGGTGATCGATCGTCTGGTTTTTTACCTTGTTTAATTTTGGGAGTTTCGCTAAGTCATTAGTTGGACGTTTCACGGGTTTGTCTGGTATTGTTCGGCTGACAGGCTGGAGTGAGAACATTGGACACTTCATTGGGCGATTGTTTAAAGGTAATAGGAGTTTTTTTTTTAGGATCTATTCAAAAGGTAATTAGGGAAGATGTCAAATATTTACATATAGAGGTGACCACAGTGATTTTAACGCGAATCTATTTCGTGAGGTCACGTAATATGACCAATGGAATTCATTGACGGTTACTCTCTTTAATATTCGGTCTTGTGTGTTCACTTAACAACTCATCTAATGGATCAATCATTAATCAATTGGCTGTCAATTGATTCGCGTATATTCTTGGTAACTTTAGCACTAATTCTGTGTTGAGGTCCAGGATTATTTATGCTATTATTATGTATCTGATCTGCTAAGTCAGTTGTTTGGATTATTAGCCTTAAATGAGACTAAAAACATATTTACTTTCCGATTAGTTAAGGAACAGAACACTTCTAACTCTGAGTTTACCTTCCTAGTTTCGTTGAGAATTATGGTTGTGAAATTGTATCTGACCTAAAAAAGACATTTCAATTTTGCAAAGCTCTGCTCTTTATTTTCGGTTAACGGCTATCCCTTTACTAAAATAATATATGTCAAGAACCTAGTATCTTAAAATCATCAAAATTAAGCTGTACCGAAGGACGATTAATATCAGATCTTTTGAATTTCATAAGCCATCTTTCACTAGGGGCGAAAGGGTCAAAATAAAACGTTCCTCCATTATAAACGCGGTCAATGTTTTGAGTGACCGTAACTTAGTCCGCATGACGGCTAAATTGGCAATCATTAATCAGACCGTAATCATTCAACCTTTCCGCAATCACAGTAGCGAAATCAGTGATTATACAAAATTTCGGCTTTCATTTTTTCTGAGGAAATGTCAATGGATTGTGGTACTTGTGATTGATTTGTGGGAAAGTGGGGGAGAAATGGCCTCTGGGCGCACGGATGGGTACAAATCGTCGCCCTGGGTCTGGAGAGATTTAGGCTCGCGAATTTGCTCCTACTTTAGAGAGTACGCAAGGAAAAGTATGGCAACTGAATTTTGATGCAGACTTGGTTGGGAAAGTTTTTAAAGTATTGACAGTTGGTTTAAGTATGACGATTTTGTAGTAATATACTTAAGTTGGTGGTTTAGATATTGTTTCAATTTCTGTGTTTTATAACTAAAAATGTTTTTAAGTTATTTTAGTGTTACAAGACGATAAGCGCTAAGTAGTTACAGCTAACAATTGACCTCTACAACACCGGATACGAATAATACAGAAAATCAAATTATAATATTATATTCTGCAGCAAAATAAAGAATATAATATGGTCATGAAAACGACGGTAACTATTTACTCTACCTATTTTAGGAAACGAATCTTATCTATTATGCATTTCATTTTATATAAAATTAAAGTCAAAAACCGGGCAAGAACATGTCGGACCATGCTCAGTGTAGGGTTCCAAAGCCGTTACTACTTACAATCAAATTAGATCTCGCGAGAAACTTAACTTTGCCGTTGCAAGAACCAATGAAGTATACTTAGTCGTGATAGTTTTCTATTAAATTCATTATTATGTGCTTTCATTTAAGATATGTAGGGGAAGGGGACACTTGACTCTAACAAGAATTAGCGCTTTAAAGCTTAATATTTCCTAAACGGATCGCTTAATCGAAAAATTGTTTTTAATAAAATACATCCAAACACAAAAAAAAACCATAATATTTTACCACTTTTTTGGCGTGACTAATATGTATATTCATGCCAAATTACAGCTATCTAGTACTAAGAGTCTCCGAGCTAGGCTGCGGACGGACGGACGGCGGACATAGCGAAACTATTATAAAGGTTCCTAGTTTGACTACGGAACCCTAATAACAAGATTAAATTGCATATTTCTCAAAATGAGTACCTATTAGATGACCAAACATTATAAAATTATCCAGAATCATGAAATTAGGTCTTACTTTTGTCAATACATGGATTTTGTAACGTGTATGTTTTAACTCTTTAACATTAATTTAAAATCAAATCAAGCTCAGTAGTTTAGTACCCGATATCGTTTACTGGTAAGTATCGGGTGAAAAATCGCTCGCCTTTAATTCTCAGCAGTTTGGCTGTCTTGCTCAATTTACGGTTGAAATTTGGTAGTTGGAACAATCTCGATAATTTCATGTCTACAGTCCATAATCCATACGTCATCCATAAAACTCCGATGAGGTTAACAACGTATCGTAAACTCAATGTAAAAATGGCGGCTGACTTGTTTCAATTCAGTACAAAACTGAATGGGTCGATGAAAATCTTAGTCTTAGTCTCGATCGTCTCGTGTTTGATAAATTCTAAAATCAATCAAAAAAGACAATGTACAATTCCACACAATACAGTTGAAACGGACAGAAGTCCGTAACATTTTAAATTTAATCTCTAAAAATAGGGTCTTTAGTTCTAAAGCCATGCAATTTTACAATTTAGCCGTACCCATTCTACCAATAACAATGGCCTATCGCGGCGAAATTGCGCGTTTTTTCGCCGCAGTTGCACCCCTGGCCAATAATAGCGTAATGATAGGTTTGACACCCCTGGAGAACTGATCGCTAATGACTAGAAAAAGGCAAAATACATTGCTGCTCCGGGTATCAGTTTTATTCCAAAATGTGAATGTTAAATTATGTTGACGCTTCTTCTATGTTTAGCGAACTCCGTTAACAACAAACAATGATCTTACCAAAAAATTATCGTTACAAAAATACAGCAAATCTCCATCTTATAGCGACATGTGTATCATTAGCTAGTTTAAAAATCGAATTCGAATGATGTCACGACTAAGCAGACCAGAATGAAAGTAACATCATCTACAGTCGTTCTTGTAAATGTCAAATATCTTCATTAGCACGCAATGGAAATTACATTTTGGTGGAGACCGCCGCCATAATAACACCCGTAAAGTTGAGCCAGCTAATGCGGCTTGTGGGGACGGTAATTACAGCAAATGTGACACAGTTCTGTTGACAAAAGACCGGAGTCGTCGCGAACGAAACAAATTGTGCGCTCGTGGAGTTATGGGGAAACACGATGCGAAACTTGCACACCGAACAGAAGCGGAACGAAAATAGGTTAGTTTCTCTGTAATGACAATAAAGACTGATTCACCTTTTGCTTCACGATTTAAAGGTACTGTTATTATCAAGTTGCCTTCTATTAGGCCGAATAAGTATTAAATACGAATTACAAAACTATAGTTTACGTCAATGCCGTTTAATTTGCAATATTTTTCACATTTTTCACTTTTTTATCCATGTGAATATGGGATATAAAGTACCCTATGTCGATAACATGTCATGACATGTTATCGCATTGTCAACGTTAAGATAGCTCTTAGTTACATAACAGTGACAGCGGCCGATTTAAAAACAATACGATAACATGTCAAAAGCAGTATGGTTTTATTGAGTAGAATAAAGTCCATGGCTACGAACTATATTGGTACAAAATTTTACATCGATCGGTTAAGGAGATATACAGGGTGTCCAGTAAATAATGGATAACCTTCTACCCATCCATGGGGCATCTCAGGCTGGTCCCTAAAAAGGACTTACAGGTTTGGTAAAAGTTGCATGGTTTTCGAGATAATCGAACTTTTCTATTTTCTTAATAATTAGCACCTTGCTTCACTGTAATGACTGCCAAGGTCACAAATAAAGAGATTATGTCGTTCTGTTTGCTGTTAAATATTCTTTAATAGTGATGCTAACGGATGTGTCTTAGAGCATTATGGTAGCGACACTAATTTCTTGTTAAACGTATCTTAATTTATAACTTCACATTTTGCTTTAAAGTTTGCAACAACTTTGACTGCTTGTGGTGAAAAAAAATTGTATGAAGACCAGAGTGGCCAATATGTTGAAAAATAGTGTATCTAATACTGATTCTAAACTGGTATAACACATGGTGTTTACGTCTTTACAGATAAAGTTATTGCTGTTAGTATTCACTTAGAGCGAATTTTACCAAAACACCAAGTTATCGAAAAGTAACTCTTTACTTGATTGGGTTAGTCATATCATAAAAAACGCTTCTCTTATGAAAACCAACGTCTAATTACTGCAAAATAATGAATCACAGAATACTTGAAACCTACATCAACAATAATATTTGTAAATAAAAACCGAATCTGTTTTTAGGATTACATTGACGACGTTATCTAAATTCGGTTTAAGTATTCTGTGATTCATTATTTTGCAGTAATTAGACGTTGGTTTTCATAAGAGAAGCGTTTTTTTATGATATGACTAACCCAATCAAGTAAAGAGTTACTTTTCGATAACTTGGTGTTTTGGTAAAATTCGCTCTAAGTGAATACTAACAGCAATAACTTTATCTGTAAAGACGTAAACACCATGTGTTATACCAGTTTAGAATCAGTATTAGATACACTATTTTTCAACATATTGGCCACTCTGGTCTTCATACAATTTTTTTTCACCACAAGCAGTCAAAGTTGTTGCAAACTTTAAAGCAAAATGTGAAGTTATAAATTAAGATATGTTTAACAAGAAATTAGTGTCGCTACCATAATGCTCTAAGACACATCCGTTAGCATCACTATTAAAGAATATTTAACAGCAAACAGAACGACAAAATCTCTTTATTTGTGACCTTGGCAGTCATTACAGTGAAGCAAGGTGCTAATTATTAAGAAAATAGAAAAGTTCGATTATCTCGAAAACCATGCAACTTTTACCAAACCTGTAAGTCCTTTTTAGGGACCAGCCTGAGGTGCCCCATGGATGGGTAGAAGGTTATCCATTATTTACTGGACACCCTGTATAGTAAAAACGGAAAGAACCCACTTTTTTTTCATTTATTGAGCATTACCAAGAAGTGATACATTATAGGAAACATCTTAAGGCCTACATTTGAAACATACACCTAATGCTCACTTAACTATAGGTATCCACAGCATGCAGTCACACAGTAGAACACTTACGTTAAGTATAATAGTAATTTATTATATAAATTAATACATACATTTCATTTCGTTCCTTAAAAATAAATTAAAAATACGTATACTACTTACTTACTAAAAGAAACGTAATATAATCACAGGTTTTTCGAAACTTAAGACAGTGAGTCGGATAAATATTTTACCAACTTCGGTTTAAAACATTGTGAGGTATCGTGAATTATTACGGTATAGTATTAATATCTCAGGCTTTTCCTTGATAGAAAGCGCCTTCTGTAGGACTGTTAACTCAATAGGTACTGATTTTAGACTCTTTTAAGAGACGGATAATAATGATTAACTTCAAACTCATCAAAAAAGTAGAAAAACAAAGTATCGACTACACTTTCACTACACTTATTTTAACTACGACATTTAGAGTCAATTTCACATCTGTCACATCAGTCGACTACAATTGCTTAGAATTTCATAGTATCGTGAATATTAATAATTTGGCCAAACGTAATAATGATTTATTCTTTGAACTTCAGATTGTATCCCATCCTTATGACAATTTAACCAAAGCACTGGACGTTACAGAAGAATGAGACCATATACCAGCATTTTCAAGCACTGACTGAATACAGAAAATATACATGTTTTTTAATGTTTTTCAAACTGTAGCAACAAATCTGACGCGTCAAAGGAACATGTTTGAAACGATCAATTCTGCTCCATCATCGCCTACCTGTACCGCATGCGTCCCACTCGCAGGATGTCGCCCACGCGCAGACAATGGCATTACCATCAGGGGAGGGGCGGGGAGTGGCCGTATTAATCACTTCCCGGCACGAGCTGCGCCTGAGTCTGATGGGAGGATCTGAGGAATTGCCCTTTGAAACGTGCTTTATGTCGACGACATAGTTTTACTTTTAACCCTTTACCGAAAAGGGGGGTGTTTTAGGTTAAACTAGTTTACATCCAGCTAAAGACTGACAAATTGTAATTCTGATTTGGTATCTTGGCTAAATTTGGGAAGGTTTGCTAGAAATCAGTTGCAGAAGTCTAAAACTATAAGCTCTGAAACCAGCTCAAATGGAATTTGGTAGCCCAATTGACTTCCAATGGACGTTGCCTACGGGTGGTGGCTACCGTAACAACGACAGTGTAATGTCACAAGAAAAAAATAACCTCAAAATTAATAATTACATCTTAAGTCCGAGACATCACATACAGAATTGATCAGAGAACCAACGATGCAAAACATAGGCGTTGGTGAAACGTATTTTCTGAATTCACCCATCAAGAAACAGTTTTTTTTTTTTATGGAATCATTAACATATTTACCGTGGATTTTGAACGAAAATTGTTTAATAACCAGCGGTGCGTTATATTATTTAGACATAAATGTAGATGAAAATTGGCGAGGCATAATGTTTTATATAGGTTCACAATACCATTTAGGATATTGAAACGCCAGAAATAATTGGTTTCACTGTAGTAGTTTGCCGAATTTGACTTACGTCATGGAAACATCTTTGTGTGTTTTTAAAACGACTAGAACCTAACCTACCTATGTGTTCTTATTTCTTACAGAATTTCAAGGTTTTCGTTGACTTATATCGAGTACATATATAATCATCATCATTTCAGCCATAGGTCGTCCACTGCTGAACATAGGCCTCTCCCAAAGATTTCCACCTCACCCGGTTGGAAGCGGCCTGCATCCAGCGGGTCCCCGCGGACTTGACCAAATCGTCCGTCCATCTCGCGGGGGGTCGCCCTACGCTGCGCTTGCCGGTACGTGGTCTCCACTAGAGAACTCTACTGCCCCAGCGGCCATCAGTCCTTCGAGCAATGTGGCCTGCCCATTGCCACTTCAGCCTGCTAACCCGATTGGCTATGTCGGTTACTTTAGTTCGTCTACGTATCTCCTCGTTCCTGATTCGATCTCGTAGCGAGACACCAAGCATAGCTCTTTCCATGGCACGCTGAGTGACTCTGAGCCTATTCAAGAGGCCAACGGTTAGAGACCACGTCTCGGCACCGTAGGTCATCACTGGTAACACACACATACACACATATATATTCAAAAGCGTAAGTACTTAGCTTATTAATGTTCAATGAAAACAGTTTCACTTTTTCCAACAAATCCTTTGACATTTATTGTCAAATTATATTTGCCATTATCTTGGTAATAAATGTGTCCAACGTCTTCAATATTTATCGGAGAAATCCTGACGGATCCATTACTTATGTATGGACCATTAATCTCAGTTCGAGTAACTTCGGGCAAGATCGGGTAATACTTATTGTTTTAATGCGCTGACGCAAGTTTACATCAAAAAAGGAAGTCGAGAAATAAACGTTTCTATCATGTATTTTTATATATTTCCTTATATCAGTCGGCTAGATTTCTAAGTAGATTGTTTAAGAAGAAGGCAAACGAGCAATTGAGTGACATCATGGGCATCATGGCAACGATTTACTGCTTTATAGTGTGAGTCAATTTATAAATCCCATCCGGTGAATAAAACT
Source organism: Acleris sparsana (assembly GCA_923062465.1). Taxonomy (NCBI): domain Eukaryota; kingdom Metazoa; phylum Arthropoda; class Insecta; order Lepidoptera; family Tortricidae; genus Acleris; species Acleris sparsana. The sequence continues at coordinate 952,234 of OV281288.1, forward strand.
CATCAAAATGGACATAATTTTTTGATTCCTACAGATTTGTATTTTTGAAATAAAATTAGAGATGTGGAAGTCAAGGGAAGTAGAGCAAGTGGGGCTAAATAAAAGGCTAATTGGATAATAAAATATAATAATATATTGAAGATTCTTTTGATATCTCAAAAAGCATCAGCACATTAATGATAAATTTGTTGTTTATTTACCTTTAAACATTAGTACTTTCAAGAAAAGACACGTATTTAGAAATAATTTATTAAATATCGTCATAAGTAATACAATATTCAATATTTTCTAAGGTTTTTAATGTATCTGATTCGATCGCGTTTTTCAGAAGAAGCGGTAAATGAAACTCAACAGTGAGTTCTAAATACAAACAGATAAGATAAATCGACCACTGCAAACAGAAACAAAATAAAAAAAATGAATAACGGTAACAGTTTCAAAACATCCTGTGTAATAAATAATAATGTGAAACATGGTTAGGCAACAAAAATAGAACTAGATAGAAAATATACGTAGTGCTCAGAAATTTTAAAATAACACATAAAATATCTAAATGGTATTGGAAAACAAACAAAAGAGAAATATAAACATTAGGTATTATTGTTTTATTGTTATAACTGACGACATGGTCATTAAGAAGCCATAGTCTGATCAATCCAAGCCAAATTCTGATATATACTAGCGAAATAGTCATTATTGCCGAAACCACCACTCACAACGCCCACCAAATAACCATTTACGACGACTGGTCCCCCAGAATCTCCATTATCTGTCCTGGGAGAATGATCTGTAAAGTAGCTACATAGTAAATCATTCACATAATCAGCAGTGCAATAAGAAAGAGTCATTCTTGTTTCCCGAGGTAGTGGCAGCATGTGGTTTTCAGTAAATCCATACCCAGCAATGGAAGCCAACTGTCCGGATGAAGGAGGAAATCTCGCCAAAGGCACTGGCTGCCCGAATGTAATCGGCTGCATTGTCTTCAATAGCGCCAAATCGTATTTAGTTAACGGGAGCTGTATTAATTTTGTGTTGCGGGAAGCTTGTGGATGTTTTAATGCCCGGATAACAGTCAAAGGTGTTGATAACACTTTTTGTTTGTAATTACCTATTCTCATGTCTACCATCTGGTCGTGAACGCAGTGTGCGGCAGTTATCACCCAATACTGGTTCAGTATTGAGCCGCTGCATATTAGCTTTTCGGTTGGTGTATCACCATAAACTTTTACCAGCCAATTGAAGTCCTGTGCACCCACGTTTTGTCCGTACCAGATTCGGGAATCCAGTTCACAGTTGACTAAGCCAACAATTAACAGTTTCAACAAAAGAGCAGTAGCAAAAGACATGGTGGCGGTTGCGATCTGACTTATTGAGCTGCGATTCGATATTTATACTTATTGCCGTCAAATGCACGTAGCTAAATAAAACGTGTGACAGTTAATAACTAAAATATTTAAAACATTTTTGCCTATGTTATTTGATAAACATGTAAAAAATGTTAACCGTGTGGACTTTACCACGTATTTAAATTATTTTTATCATAAAAAGTAAGTAATGTTAGGTGTTTGATGCGATACACGTGTAGTTACAATATATTATTCTACCGTAACCTTGTGTTATCAAATACATTAGCAATTTAGAGTCATAATCTCAAGGGACCTACAGTTACTCATCAGCTGTCTCTTATGTAAAACGCTTTAAATTTTTGTTGCTAGCTTCTGCAGACCAAAACTGTAGGTACATTAATAACACCATCCATTACTTATTAATCGACGCGTATTTTTAACCGACTTCATAATAGGTCCTAGTTTCTTAATTCTTCGGATTATTTTATTATTTCATTTTTTTATGTATAATCCCCGATTCCTCTAAGACTACTGGACTGATTTGATAATTATTTTTTGTTGTTTGAATGGGTATATTTTTTAGTTGGCCCCATTGTCAATAGCCCAGGATCTGATGATGGAATCTTAGAGAAATCAAGAGAACTCCTCAAATATCATAGGCACACCTATAGTGATTTCAGTATTTTTTACTGTAACTCATGCATTTGCTTTTGAAAAGTACTATATGGTGAAGTGGAACTGATGATGAAGACCACAGATGGCCACCGGAACTCCATAACGGTACCTATTTGAAGGGCAGTGATAAGATATCTCGATTAAGGTAGTTGAGCGACTATGGCGAAGCACATTTAATTGTTTAAATATGACTATGACTTTCGCGCGGCGTTGCTTGCGGAAAGCTTGAAAATGTTCTATAGTTTCTCATTAATTGACAAGTGGGACCACATAACAGCATAAATAGGATCACTCAAAAGTTTAAAATAAAATAAAAGTTCCAGAAAACAATAATCCGCCTTCAAAAATGCAAAAATAACTTCTTATTAAATGGTAGGTAGTGGTTGAAGGCGGGTTTTGTTTTTTTAAACTTTGTCTCTTAACTTATTAAGAAGGGTAATTTGGCTGTAAGGGTACGATCCCAAAGAGACCTACAGGCGCGGTGTCCAGTGTTGGAAGCGCGCCGTAATTTTTAAGTCTTTTTTGACAACCTACTATAGTCATACAAAGTATAGAAGATAAAAATAACAATGGTACATTCAAGAACAGCAAGGCACAAAACAATGATCGAGCGCCTTGTTGCTTGAGGTGTGGACTCGTGATCGCAAGGTACCGAGTTCAATCCACAGCTCGGACACTGTTTACCAGTGAGTTAATCGTCTAAGTTTATTTAAAGCTGGCCCCTAAAATGTATTAAAAACAATTATGATAAGTTAGTTTCCAAATAAATGTTCAGTAAAATATTTAGATTTTTACCTTAAACGGCGATCGAACTATTAACCAATACGTACGTAGGCAAGACCACTACTATTAATTCACTATACAATCCATGGCGTTGTTTACGACATTGGTTAATTAGGTACTAGTAATCCTAGTAAGTTTACGGGTGGTAGGACCTTGTGCGGGGTCCGTCCGGATCGCTACCAGCATCTTAACCATTAACCTACCGCCAAACAGCTGTGTTCGCATTGTTGTGTTCCGGTTTGGGGATAAAACACCCGGTGTAATGACTAGCAAGAGCCATTCCATCTTAGTCCTCAGGGTTGGTAACGCATTTGCAGTCTTGTGAATGCGAATGTCTATGGGTCACAGTTTCCACTTACCATCAGGTAGCCTGTGTGCTCGTTTGCTTTCTCTTGGCCATAAAATCAGTACCATAACTAAGAGGGCTGATAGAGGAGCTCATAAGCTATAGGATTAAGTGACTTTGACCCTTAGAAAAAATTATAGTTTTCATGATGTTGGAAATTATATAAAACTTATCTTTTTGATATCGTGAACCAAATTTGAAAATTGAAATATTTTAGAAACCTTATTTGCTGCAGGGTATTGCCAAAAAAGTGCTATCTCATATACTCATATACTCATTTATTTATAATATTTTACAGAATATTACATGTCACATTATGATATATACAAAAATATTTCATTAAAGTTACAGTATAATGTTCATAGTTAAGTAATTTTTCTATCCGGTACAATATTACAAGGTGATTACAATATATTACTAGTAAATTTGTTGAAGAACTCTCAGACTTGGGGGAGGCCTTTGTCCAGCAGTGGACGTCTTTCGGCTGACATGATGATGACTAGTAAATTTGTTGAAGAACTCTGATATGTCATAAAATGCATTATTAATAAGTATGTTTTTTCATTAATAAGTATGTTGTTCATTTGACATTTTTTTATGCTGTCAGGTAAGGCGTTGTTAATTTCAGAGCCGATTACGCAAGTAGTTTTGGTAGACTTAGCTAGTTTACATGACGCCGTCTTGAGTTTTCCGGCGTGAATATTTCTTAAACCTCTGAGTGCATCGGATCTTACTAGGAAAGAGTTAATATTTGTTCTAATGTAGCACGGCACGTTGAAAATGTTCTGTGATGCAACTGTCATCACGTCATCACACAGTAAAAAAGGGAATTTTTAATTCTTGAAAAAACAATCTAAAGTTTTGTTAAAAGTTTATTTATTTACAACTCTTGTGAATCGACCTATATCAATGCTAAATCAAAAAACACTCCTACAGAATTCAAAATCTCGACGACTTTTCCTTCAGAATACCGCTGAGGTATATCCATATTTGTGCAATCACAATAAAATGGCGTCGGAGAAACGCAGTCAGTCATACCACACGGCTTAGTGCTGACAGAAATAGTAACTAGGGATGGGAGAGGGCTGGAATATCAATACCGATATCGATCACACTTATTTATTGGCAACCCAAGAACTTTTTAATTTTTAATATTTAATTTTAAGGTAGCACCTGTGGCACGGTAGCAAAGATGTCGGCAGGACTTCCTCGCTAAATGGCTTTAATAAGGCGGGCGCATAAACGGAGATGATCGTCTGATGTCACTTAATACAGCGTGTCTTCAGAAGCTGCCTGTACTTCTCTGGTAGGAAAGTCCGAGGTTATACAGTTTCAAGTATAGGTACTCTGCCTATTTTTGCGCTTTAGATGTATTTTTTGGTAATTTTTAGTTATGTTCAAGTATTTCTTAAGTAAAATAATCAGATGTTGCAAAACCTGTGCGTAAATTTGATTCAATATTAAAAATCACCATGTAAGTTTGATAATAACCCAATTTTTTAACTTGATAGGACCAACAAGGCGACTTACTTTTTAACAAATACGATAAACCAGAACGAAAAACATGTCATAAATTCCAAAAAACAAAATCAATTTCACCAAAAACATCGACAACGCCGCAGCACTAACAATTTATCGAGTGTCGAGACAACAGCGCAGCACTAGGGGGTCTCACGCGTCGTGATACGTTCGCCTGTAGCTCGTAATTTAAAATCCCTGATTTATGATCCAACAGTAGCATTAAATTTGTAATCATATATTGATTTACAGCACTGATATGCGGTTTCTGAGAACACCTATTGCGGGTTGCGAAGGTGGGTGAAGTGAGACACATCGCCATGACGTTTCTATTGTTGCGTCTTCGGTGACCGAGTGTTGATCGATTCTGTTTTATGGTCTTGGCGACATTCGATGGGTTGTTGAGTTTTATAGGTGATACTTGGAAAAGCACTTGCGATAGAAATATACGGTTTATCCATGTAGGAAGAGAATTAGGTTATTAAATATCGTCTGGAAACATATAGGGTAAAAGTACCGTTTCTGGCCACTGTACCCTTTTTAACAATTTAAGGTTTTTTTTTACAGTAGTTTTGATACTCATTTCGTTATCAAAAGTACTGTAAAATTTAAAAATTATGTTCATAAATATTCTTTTTTTTTATAATTTCATAATGCTTTAGACATTAGTTAAAATAAAAACGTTAGTTAGTGGTTAAAAACGGTCTTAAGATGGCCAAAACCGTTAGGTACTTCTACCCTACGGCCACCTGGATTCCATGCGCCTAAGAATGTACGAGTTGACAATCAATACCCCATGTTCTGAAAGATTGTTGAACAGTCAACTCCAAAGAGATGTATCCACTTTTTCACTTTTGTGCTGAAGGATATACCTTTTATTTGATTATACTGGCTTCAAAGTTGCGGTTAGGCTAGGTGATGACGAGCAAGCGTCTTATAATTCTTCTATGTATCTAAGTATTTAAGCTTTATAAGCCAGTATCTCAAATTCAAAAACCAAAGCAGATTCAATCATCTCCGCTTAGTCAAGGTTACATTTACTAGAAGGATTTGGTCTGAGAAACCGTCATTTGTCTTACCAGAATACTCCTAGTGAAAAAAGGTATAAGTCTTCTGGAGATCAATTAAAAAAGGGATTAAGTCCAGTATACTCCGGTCATGTATATACCCTTTTTTATTACGAGTTAAGTTAACTTGTACCCTTTTCACTATTTAATGCTCGCAGTAAAAATTAACTGTTGAACATCTTATAGTGCTTCTTCTCTAAAGTGGTTTTATGAGGTCTTACGCTAAGTATTCAAACATGTGAATCTGTTTTGTAGAATTATGACTCAGTTTCATTTTCTCTTAATACAGAACTATAAGTATATATTTACTCAATGTGTGGCGTTATCTATTTTTTTTATGACATAGAGAAGGCAAACGAGCACACAGGCCACCTGATGGTAAGCGGAAACTGTGACCCATAGACATTCGCATTCATAAGACTACAAGACTAAGACTGCAAATGCGTTGCCAACCCTGAGGACTAAGATGGAATGCCTCTATGCTAGTCATTACACCGGCTGTCTTATCCCCAAACCGGAACACAACAGTGCGAACATTGCTGTTTGGCGGTAGATTAATGGATAAGATGGTGGTAGCGATCCGGACGGACTCTGCACAGAGTCCTACCACCCGCAACATCTATCTATGAAAAGGGGCGCTTCCGCCATTATTAATGATGCTCCCATATACATACAATGTCGCGTGACGCAGTGCTGCGTAAGCGCCATCGACAATAAGGTCCCTTTTCATAGATAACGCCACATTTGTGTAAGTTTGTTTTCAGATTTTTATTTTCTTACTAGCTTCTGCCGGCGACTTTGTCCGCGTAGATTTCGACCGTTATTCTGTCGGGAACTTATAACATTTTCCGGGAAGAAAAGCATCCTGTGTTCATTGAAAGTAGCTATTTCTTTTTAAAATATGATCCAAATCCGTCCAGCCGTTGCAGCGTGAAGGAGTAACCAATAAACACGGAAACTTTCGCATTTATGTATAACTAGCTTCTGCCCGCGACTTCTTTCGTGTAGATTCCGGGATGAAATGTACCCTATGTGTTAATTCAGGGTGTAAGCTATGTCCATAAACTAAACTCCGTCCAGCCGTTGCAGCGCGAAGGAGTACCTAACAAACTAACACACACTCATGCATTTATAATATTAGTACGATATTAACTAGGATATAAATATAGTAGGATAAATGTGTCATCATCATCATCATCATGTCAGCCGAAAGACGTCCACTGCTGGACATAGGCCTCCCCCAAGGCTTTCCACTCAGACCGGTCTTGTGCTTTTCGCATCCACCGCGGTCCCGCGATCCTGACGAGGTCGTCACTCCATCTTGTTGGAGGCCTACCTACAGCTCGTCTTCCGGTCCGCGGACGCCACTCCAGAATAGATAGTGATAGAATCAGAAATGATGATATCCGCAGTAGAACTAAGGTATAAATGTGTGTTCAGTGGCAAAGATTATTATTTAAAGAGTTCATTATAAATAACTAAGATCTTGACCGTGTATCCGTTTTGTGCTATAGTCATATCCAGTTGTTACTTGGGAGGTAGGTGCCATCATTTGTTTACACATTATTTAAAGGCCTTCAATTTCTCTTGTCATCACTTGTAAACAAACTGCACACAATGCAGCTCGGATGTAGGTGTCCGCGTGACGCGCCGCGACTATGATTTGTGCCATGCTCCGCTTGCTTCCGACAAATGATTGATGCCCAATCTCAACCTGTAATTCCGCTTTTTAATTAAATTCGCTGCATTGTTGTGTTACCGATAATTACGGGGTTTATGCGTCAAATAAAAAAAATGCACTGATGGAATGGATTTGTACTCGGAAATTATGTGGGAATATAATAAACAGTAGACATATTGTTATTAATGGGATATTTACCGCGATTATCTTTCGATTTGTTAACCGATGTTGGCGAATGCGACTGGCGACTGGTCGAGCAAGTCGCAACCAGCTGTTTAATACGTTTTTATTTCGAGTACCTATTGGCTAACGCAAGCGCAAGTTGTGGTACAACACATATAACGTTGTACCTGGTACACCATAGAAATAAAAAGTAATCAAAATTTTCTTTGTGTCTGTACGTAAAGTAATAAAAAACATACGAGTATGAACTATTAACTATTTCAATGCCAGCCTGCTCCTTGACATATCAAAACCATGATTAATTTTGTCTCTATAAATATGAGAAAATGAAGACAAAATGGCTGCCAATGTGGTCAAAATATTATTTTCTTGGACATAATTGTAAAGACTACTACTAGTGGCAAACTTAAAAAAGCCTTACCAATTGCCAATCTGCGATAGCCGATGGCTCCCAAAAAGATAGCAAGAAAACAGGCTCTCTAATGTTCATACATGATATTATGTCGACCAGCTGATATACCTCTGAGTGCAACCAAGTGCAATGTTGCAACACAACTTATCTTAACTAGTCTAGGACACTTACCGCAACGCGCCGCCAACGCAAACGTCTGCCGTAAAGGCGGCCGGACTAAACTCACAAAGATAAGTTCTCAGAACAAATGAAAGTATTATCAGTCCGGGAGAGGCGTGAAGTCGTAACCCAACAATAAAATATTATATATTCGCGACCACGTGCCTGGAATAATGACAGAGCGAGCCGCAAACAACACTCTGTTTTGTTTGGTCCTTTATAAGCTATCGGCGCAGCGATTGTGCTGTTTTAATGTGCTATGGCGTATTGCGAGAATCGTGGCGCAAGGCCCTTTGACTATGCCCTTAAACAATGACGCATGTGATAGTGGTATGGGTGCTATAATTTTGCATGCAGTATGAATGTAAAGCCCGCGACCACCTCACACGTAAGAAGGAAGTACTTTTCTTTTCGGATCAAGGCCTATTGAATTATTAATTGATTTTTCTCTTTGTTCTTTTCTCTTCATTGGCAAAGCAGGAAGAAAGGTAACTTTCATGAAATTAAACCACTACACTGCTTCATCATCATCCTCTGCCGCAAGACGTTCACTGCTGGACAAAGGTCTTCCCCAAGGTTTTTCACAACGATGCTCTTGCTGCTGTCATCCAGCGGTTTCCCGCGACCGTATACTGCTTGCTTTGAACAAATCACTTCGACGTTATGTTACTTATTTCTAATATATACTTGTATGCTTTATGATTAGCAGAAAAAGGAAATTTTACTCAGAAGTCTTCATGCTTTCCTTCTACAATGCCTCATCGTACTGAGCGATAGGACATAAACCGGCTATTAACTAGCCACTTGACAGTCTAGCTCTCAAGTGACACAGGTTATTATATATTTTACCTTATCTAAATAGTACATTACTACAGAGGCCGGGAAGTAGGGGGTTACGAGGTTACTTATGAGGCTGGAAACTCTTTTTCACGGCGAGGTATGATAGTGCATTTCTCAAACATATGCAATGATATAAAAAATCTTCATCATCATTATCATCTTACGATGACAATCTCAATACTTCGAAATCTTACATTTAAAAAAAACAACCGGGGCTTAACCTTCAATTATGTATGAGCTTCCTTTACAGTTCTCTCGAGTGGTTCCGCCCGAAACGTGATATTTTGAAGCCTTAAATAACTAACATAACGCCAACATTTCATTGCATGTTTGAGAAAAACTATGAAACGTCCTGTCAACCGCTCCCAATGCCAACCAGTTAATTTATAATAAAAACACCAATTTAGTAAATTAAATAGACCATAGCGAAGCCATCAGTGAGCACACTAACTGAAACATATTGTTTAGGTAATTATCGTGGCGGGACACGCTCTGACGTCCACAAATTGGGACATAATCACACGAGGTGGTGAAAAAAGGAAGTAGATTGTCCATGCCCGTGGTTGATTAATGTGTAAATTTTGGGACAGTTATTTTAAATAATTTGATATTGTTAATGTTACAAACGTTCTAGATAATTAAGCACGAAATTACTGAGGCCAAACTTGAGATTTATTGTGCAGAAAAGAGGAAAATCAAAGGTGTAAATTTTCTAATGTTACAAATGAACATACCTACAACCATCCTTCACTTATTTATTGAATAATTAGTTACTTATCATCCATCGAAAAATTTACTCACTCCCTTATTGATCAAGTAAACAACCTTGTCTACCTATTATGCCCAGCACATGACCAATCCTCCCTAGCCGTCAACAAAGAACCCCTAATCCTGCTATCTGACATCGGACATCATAAAACGTCTCAATTCCTCACTGGATCCCGAACTTGCCAATTACGATCAGGCCAAGGCCGAAGATCACCGAAGATAGCCGAATGGGAGCGAAGGTGATCCTAAACGGCGGTAAAAGGATGAAAATGGGCGAGGTCGGCAAGATATGTCAACGGATAGGAGCATCTACTAAATGCACTAACTATTTCGTCTGCCCTCTCGGGAGGGATAGTATGGAGGAGCGTTCTTATTAGAAAACGCTGACGTGAATAAATGGGGTGCGAAGAAGAGCTTACACTGGTGGTGCTCAGTTTACCGAAGATAAGAGGGCTGTGAATGTGATATTTAAGATTTCAGAGTTTCCAAGGTGTCATGAATAAAATAGTAAAAGTCAAAAATTTGTATTTGCGAGTATTCCTAATTTTGACTATCATATCTCTACAGTTATGTTTCTATATACAAGTACATGCTTTTAAATCCAAACAATCCGTCGCTTAGGAAGTAACTCGAATTCAATCTGTGACTTAGAACTTAAGTTCAGTAAACTGTCATAAAGTCTACGGCTTAAATGTTGTTTAAGCCTTCTTAGTAGTGTATAGGATGGAAAATTACCACTTTTTTTTTTGGAAGTGTTTGCCTCTTTAAGATTCTCCTTCGTATGAAAGCTGAAAGTAATTAATATTATATTTATTTTTATTTATTTTATTTTTTATTTAAAAAAAAAAACAAAAAACAGTTTTTTACGCGAGCGAGTCTTACGATTAAGTTGACGAAATAGTTAAATTGGGTATGTGTTAATATTACTTACTTTCAGCTTTCATACGAAGGAGAATCTTAAAGAGGCAAACACTTTATACTTGTCTACAGATTCCTTTCCTTCTGGTCTGGTCGTATCTTGCCAATACGGTTTACTAATGTCTTGTCACAAGGCAGTTTTTCATACAAACTTCATACTAGCAATCATTTTGACGTTTCAATAAAAGTCAACTACCGCATTGCCATGAAGCCGTTGCAATATTGCGCAGCGCCTCGGTCAGTCCCGTACGAGCATTAGGGCAGTTCCCCTCGAGGAAATGCTCTCACATTAGCTCTAACTGTGACAAGTGGCCGTTCTGCTAAGACACGAAACAATGGAAAATACGCTGTGAATAAGAAAAAAACAGAAGTACTTAATTCAGAATTTAGTAAAAAAATTAGATGGAATGATATAACAATAAACGTTGAGGAAATTAATATAGTCTTTTAGATAAATTCTAACACGATTTTCTCTCATACTCAAGCTATAAAACGGGACTTAATCGCGTAATATATTCAACGTTTACCTCGACGTTTCGACTGTGTTACAACAGCCGTAAGTCCCGTTTTATAGCTTTAGCATGAGATAAATTCTTATTATAAATCTCAGTTTTTTAATATCCATACATGCAGTAACGACTCGTATATATATGAAGTGAAGGACCTTACAAATGTTTTCGAAATAGCTTGCCTAGCCTTGCCTGATGTATCTCTAAATTCTAACATGGCTTAGAACCATCCGGAGATAAGTGTTTTATAGTGTATATAATAATTTGTGATATTTTGATTTAGTATATTTTGTAATTTTTATTGTTTTTTTATTTGTAATTTTACATGAATTTTGAGAGTTATTATTTTTTATTAATTACATTCCCAATTTTGTAGGTAACGAATATTCAATTTCTCTATTGCATAAATAATATTTGCACGCTTGCCTGCACGGCTGGGTACACTGGCCAACATTTATTATTTTAAATAAATAAAATCCTTAGCTTAATTAACTGCTTCCGAAACTGTTCATTCGTTTGGAAGCCACTTTGCTACAGTCCTACGCACAAAAAAAACGTAGCCAATAGTTGTACCGCATCCACAGACTAGTAGTTCCCCTCCAGGAAAAATATTCTTTTAAACGTTATCACGGAACAGATTACACGAGCGCGTCAATAAGTCCCGCTATCAATCTGGGGGCCAAAGTGTTTTCGCAGCTTAAGACTGACCCGGAGATTGGCATCTTGAGTCAATGCGAGCGAGTTGAGGATTTAGCCGGGCTACTGAGGGATAGTTGGGAACTGATGACACGGAACGAGAAAAAGGTTTGTTGTCTCACAACTGATTTAATACATTTTGTACGAACTGTTGGTTGTAGAGAAAATGGAGAAATACTCTGAGCCAGGTGTAGTTTAGTTTATATTGCTTTAGTTTAAGTTGACGTATTTAAGGATTTCAAGGACAGTTGTTGGAACCTTAACGTTTTGAAAATTTAGCCCAACTTTTACCTGTGATGTGATGTTATGATACTTTATGATATTAACACGCAAAGAAGACACAACATGCAATATTATCGCGAAAGTGACTAGTTCTTCAACCCTTTCAAATCTGACATTCTACAGCAATAAGGTTGAGTTTCATATCAATTACAAATGCATTGGCATCTTTAATAGAAATGACATCTACAAGCAGATTTTCTTTGAAATGGGTAGCAAATTAACGTCCGTGATCGTACTATGATTAGAGGTCAATTATTAGCGTCACACCTACTGTTTGACATCTGTAGCAAATAATGGATCTGGATTCCACAATAACAAGTATATTTTAAAATTTTAACCCAAAATCTGTCCCCCAACCGTTTCCACCTAAACATATTTCCAACAAAATAAAACGGTCAACCGTCAAGATACCAGAATCCAATATGTTGGCGAAAAACGGTACCGGAAGGAATATGTTAAAGAGGTTTTTTGGGGCGGAAGCAGGCGGGCCATACGAGTGGCGGAAGTCGGACCGCGTCCAGGGAGGCCTGCGGAGCCCGCCTCGACCACTATTGGTTCTAGAAGATTTATGGACCGGCAATTGTTTTATTCCCTTATGGGAGGTTAGACAATTTATGTCCCAAACCAATGGTACTAACTAGAAAGGTTATAAAAACACAAGTTACATTACGTCACCTATCTTATCTTATCTTGTAAGGATAACCATTTTCGGATACAATTCAACCCTTCAAGTTTAACTACTCAGCTGTTCGAATGTATAGAGGCTCTAGCTAAGATGCAGATGCTAACGTTTTCCGTTTCTATCGCTAAAGACCCTCTGTCCACTTGGATCCATTGCATGGCTCCATTGATGGATCCTAGTACACTTTTTCCTCCACCTGAATCCATCGTACCAGTCAGTTCCAAATAATGGATTCTAAGACACTTTAAGGTGCACTTGGATCCTCCGAATTAATCAAACGAAGTATAATTTAAATGGCCGTTTCCTCGTGGTCCTACTATTTTTGTCCTACTGACTTTCGACGGAGCCCCGCCCTGGGCGGGGCTCCTACTCCTAGGTGGTTTTGCCCTTCGGGCATCTGAAGATACCTAACGAACCTAACCTACCTACTTTTACAACCATAATTAGTATTTAAGTAAGTGGAGGATCCAAGTGCACCTTAAAGTGTCTTAGAATCCATTATTTGGAACTGACTGGTAGATACGATGGATTTAGGTGGAGGAAAAAGTGTACTAGGATCCATCAATGGAGCCATGCAATGGATCCAAGTGGACGGCACGGCTAAAGAGGTATGGGAGACATTTGACTACGTGCTTTATCGTTACGTATGAGAATGTCATCCCATACATTTTGACCGATATTAAAGACAAACGTCAGTAGTGTTTGCATGTTGGCTTGGGCCCGTGGTGTCTTTATTATATTTGGTTTTACCGTAAACGTATAGTGACTTACTTATCTAAGTTTGAAAACTCATTGGTATATGGCCTCCTCGGGGTTCGAACTCGATACCTTACAATCACAAAGCCACTAAGCCACAGACCCTCAAATGTCACGCCTTACTAGTTAGTTATATAGGTTGATTTGTGAACAAGATGCCCATATACCTACCTATTTTAATTTGAGACCTAATGGGGGCCCAACATTAGTGTTATTAACTTCTTTGATTTGTGTTAAGAGAGAGAGAGGGCTTTTAAAAAGATGGTGCTTATCTTTTCGGTATTTATAATGGCAACTTTTTTATTACTACGCTACCTACTACCTACTTACTACTTAATAACTTAGTGAATTTTGCCTATAGACGGTTTGTACAATTTAATTACGCCGTGTAATTCAAAACTCAGAGTACTTGAAAAAAAAGGTTTGCACAACAAAGGTTTTTTTGTTTTCTTTAGGTCTCTTACATCCGAGACTACATAAAATTGCCATTCTGTTACGGTAGCAAGAATTCCCATATCACGTTATCCCTTAGCCAATGTCGAACATTAATTAGTAAGTCTAGTAATGTAAGATGATTCTCCGAGATCCTTCACACTACAACTTAACAAATACCCAACAAATGCTCATCCCTTCACAACACAAACAAAGCCGCTGCAATCCACCAACCACCTAATTAAAGTTTATATATCCACATACATATATAATGCCGCTTCAGATGGTGAGACTAATCGAGTTTTCAGTTCTGCGCCAAGTTATTCTATTTGACGCGAGCGACAACTTCGTCGATGGTTTACAGCTCACGATCCGTGGTCCGTACGGGGCACGTACGATTTGTTAGAGACGTCATTGACAGCATTGAACATTTGACAGATCAAAAATATCGTCATTAAATATGAATGAAAGCATGTTCTTATTGCTTACCTAGTTAAAAAAAGGTTAAGATTGACCCTTATGCTATTGGTGGTAAAAATAGGAACCTTAATCTCTTCTGTCTGTCTGTATATTACAGAAGAAATGATGTAATAATAAAATAATTCAAACATAATATATAGAGTTTTTATATTATATGTATGTATCTAGCTGTCAACGAGCTAACCGGGTTGAACTTTGGTTCTAGCAAAACTTATATCAAAATATTTAAAATAATTATCATCATCATCATCAAATCAGCTGAAAGACGTGTACTACTCGTACTTGAGATAAGTCTTTCCTAAAAATCTCCTCAGTAAAAAGTGCCACATCTTAGACCCCATAGGCCATACGTTGTACAAGCAATGTCCCTTGCCCATTGCTACTTAAACTAGCATTTTTAATTCATAATAAATAATCAAATCATTATAATCAAGATCGTGCGGTATAAAAGCCGTCCGTCGTCAACCCGCTGCGTAAATACCTGTCTTCAGCCAAATCCCGAGTATGTGCTGGGATCGAGGCATACTAACTTCGCCCATCCTACTACTGAAGCTATTTAAGGATTAACAGCTAGTTATATGTAGTTCACTATAAAAACTAGAGGATTATTCATAAAGTAGAGACTTATTGATGTAACAAGTTTTCAACGTACATCCTAAAATTCCTAAACCACTGAGGCCAGTAATATGATATTTAAGAAGGATTTCTCGTAAACCATAAAGAAGAACAAACGAGCTAATTTATAAATTAAACCTGTAACAAGTAAACGGGAATATAATAGGCAAAAGATAGTAAGAAATAATATAGTTACATGTACTTATGTTTCTAAGTCACATACATAAACTCACGCCTTCGTTCCCAGAGTGCGGTAGGCAGAGCTACAGAATTACCAACAACTCTAACAACTTGTTGATCTGTAACCACATTGTGCACAATCAGGCTAAGATGTTTACCAGTGTATAGGTATTGTTAGAAACAAGTCGTGCGGTATAAAAGCCTCCCGTCTTCACCCCGCAAGCCCACGACGTAAATACCTGTCTTCCATCTGCCGAATCCCGAGTATGCTCCGGGGATCAGCGCCGGCTATCTTTGCTTTAAGGTTTAACAGCAAATAATTGACTGTAAGAACCTAATAAGAGATCACAGAGACTGATTGATGATATCTGGTTATAAATGCCAACCCAAACGGGAACCGCTGAAGCAATAAATATAATATGGAACTTGAGAAGCAGCTTTATTTTGTGATAGAAATATTATAGCTAAATAACAAGCGATTCCCGCGATCCTGACGAGTTCGTCACTCCATCTTGTTGGACCTACCTACAGCTCGTATCCGGTCCGCGGACGCCACTCCAGAACCTTCTGACCCCATCGGCCATCAGTCCTGCGAGAAAAGGATGCAAAAAGCACAAGACTGGTCTAACGACGAGTGGACATCTTTCGGCTGATGTGATGATGATGAACGAGAGATTTTGTCTAATTAATAATTACCATGTTTTAGGCAGATATCGACACAGAATAAAGCCAGTTAGTAAGATTCTACTACCTAAACTATTGCTTTATTCTACAGTCGTGTCAGAGTTAACGCCTCCCTGCGACGTAAATACCTGTCGTCAGCCAAATCCCTGGTATGTGCCGGGATCGGCGCCGGCTAACTTGGCTAATCCCGCTATAGGCGCTATTCAAGGTTTAACAACTGATAATTTACTGTTAAAATATAAATGCTGGAGCTATAACTTAACAAATAAACCATAGCGGCTGCGGCGGCGGCTGTGCAGGGGCCTTACCTGAAAAACTGTAAAACAGGAGACTTAATTTTAGGCATCTTTTTCAATATAGGACGAATTAGTAATTTTGTAGAAATTAAGGTTACGTTACCTATTGCTATTACGGTTAAAATAATCATCATGATAAAACCTACAAATTTGAAAAGCAGAGTGTGTAAGATCGATAAGGCTTTTTAAAATTGGGCAGAAAAAAGTTACTAAGAGTCGATGCCTACGCATTTTTTATTTTGTATTACATACGCGGGTTTCCGAAAATCGACTTCTAGCGCCTATTTTGCGCTTAGGTGGGATTACCACGCAGCTAGCGATCCCGGGTTTGATTCCTGGTAAGGGCAAATGTTTGTGGGATGACCGCGAGTATGTTTCTTAGTCTTGGGTGTTTTCCATTTCGATAAGTATGTATGTATGTCAACTCTTTATTGCACAAACAGAGACTAACAAACTAAAAACAAAAGTAAAACACAATATATTCGAAGTTATCCCATTAAGGGATCTCTGCCAGTTAACCTAAATAAGCAAGTTTATTACTGCGCACCACCCATAGTACAAGTACAGAGCTTACCTACATCAGGACGCGGTCAATTGGTGAGATATTGTCCCCAAACTGCTGCTACTGCTGGTAAACATCTTAGAATATTTGAGGAAAATGCGGTTAAAGAATTATAAACAAGTTTTTAAAGCTGTAGGTAATTCTGTAGCTCTGCCGGCCTACCCAATTCTGGGACTACAGGCGTAAAGGTATATGTACAATGTGTTGCCAATATTTATTTACATGTCATGACACTAGAGGGCGCTGTGCCATAAACAACTAACAGTTATATCGACCCACAGTGCCCGCCCGATAAAAACATCTCGTTTGCGCATACGAATCGTGCGTGACTTGAATAGTAATGTGCCCTCCTAATAGATTTTAATCGGTGCCAGTGGGTTTTTAATTTGACACGGCTGTCGGTGACAGAGATGGTTAAAATGGCGGCCGTCCGCCATTGATAAAATATCCGCTTTATTTAACCCTCGACGGACCCACCGCAAAAAGTGAGGTGTAAAACTTGTGTATCTGTGTGTATGTGTGCCTGTGTGTTTATGTGTCCGTCTGTCGGTGACATCGTAGCTCCCCAAGCAGCAGTATTAGTATTGAAGTCCTATGATTGCAGCCTTATGAGGATTGTGAAGCTAAAATCATTCGAAACGCGATAACGTTTGACTCCCCTGAAACCAAGTCCATTTTTTGAGCT
Source organism: Acleris sparsana (assembly GCA_923062465.1). NCBI lineage: Eukaryota > Metazoa > Arthropoda > Insecta > Lepidoptera > Tortricidae > Acleris > Acleris sparsana. The sequence continues at coordinate 969,789 of OV281288.1, forward strand.
ATGGGTAGTAGACAACAATATAAATAGGTACTTATATAGAGAAATATATACCTACATAAATACATAGAAAACATCCATGACTCAGGAACAAATAAAATCTGCCCTTACCGGGATTTGAACCCAGGACCTAGGCCAGCGCGTCGTCGTCAGTTGTAGGTTAGGTATGAAAAACTGTGTCTGTATTAGTATTTAATGAAAATCTATGTAATCTGAATCACTTATCATGTAACCCTCTTATTATTTGTCAAAAATAAACTCATTTAAATCATGAAAGTCAATTAGAAACCGTAATTTATTTTTCAACACACTTGCTCAAAACGACCTTTTTATTCCACCGATTTTTGGCTCATAAACCTAGATATTAAACACGCGTGCTTTTTCAGTATATTACGCACAAGTGCCTTTAGTTTATTAACCCAAACAATTTACATTTGTAGCCTAGTACCAAGTTGTAAGTACGAAGAAGAAGCGATATAATTTAGTCGGGTTATACCTTTTTTTTTCTTAGCAACAAACAGTTTTTATGCGGCAATTATAACATTATCTACATATTTATTTCAATAAATTGGTGAAATCAGCTTTATTACTAAAAAATAACTCAATTTCATTAAAATCATTTTTTTCTTCTGTAATTTGTATTTTAAACATGAATTATTACATTTTAAATTTGGCTGTTGGCCGATCTCGTTCGCGCCTTAGCCTTGCGCGCGCATCGGTATCGCGGCAAGAAAAAAAAACAACGCGCCAGCCGCCATTTTTCGTAAATAATTGACGGCTGTGACGAAGATAGTTCGGATTAATTATTGTGAAGTTTAATATTAACGAAAATGTCTTCTTTAAGTAAAGAAAATGAAGAAATTGTAATTTTACCAACTGTTTTAATAATTAATTAAAATTTCACTAAATGAAGAGTCTTGTTTTTTTTTCGCAAGTGTGTTGAAAAACGTCGTATGTAACACGTGTGCCTGTGACCATAATATACGCGGCTTTCTTGTGACGCACTCGCTTTCGCTCGTGCGCACACAATAGCGCCTTGTATACAATGGTCAACTTAGCACACTTGTATCATAATGTACTATTAAAATGTCACATAGGACGGTATTTTTTTAGATTTGTTAGATAGCTGGACATCAAAGACGTTAGTTGAATCACAAAAGAAGTTGCCGTTGTTAGTAGTATGTATTCGCCGGTACTGGCCCCACCGCCGCTCCCCCCGAAAAAAGGTGCTCTGACGGCCGAGGGGCGGGCCTTCGCGGCAAAAAAAAAAAAAAAAAAATTTACACTTTTTTTCGGTGTTTTGGGGGCCATTTAGAGCGTTTGGGGAGGGTCCCGAGGCTCTCAGACCGCTCCTTTCCATACTTAGCAATAGCACCTGTATTAAATAGAAAAAGGTTATCAACTACCTGAGCCTTTTTCTATTACCGGGCAAGCTCTCTATTGTGTGTGCGCGGGCGTTCTCGGGGCTTTTGTCTTGCACCCATCGACGCGTTTCCACCTTTTTTATTGTCTGATTATGCACTATTAACTGCTGTTATGTGATTTTTAATTTACCTATGTGTTTTTCATATCATTTAATTAAGTAGCAATAGTTACTTTCTTAACATATTGTTCATAGGGTCATAGTTCTAACCTAACCTAACCTACGTTGTTGAAGTAAACCTAACATCGTGAAACCTATCCTAACTTAACATAATTATCTAATGTTTTTAAGGATCATACTTCTAACCTAACCTAACCTAACCTAACCTAACCTAACCTAACCTAACCTAACCTAACCTAACTTGTTGAAGTACCTAAACCTAACATCGTGAAACCTATCCTAACTTAACATAATTATCTAAAGTTTTTAAGGATCATACTTCTAACCTAACCTAACCTAACTTGCTGAAGTAAACCTAACATCGTGAAACCTAATATAACTTAAAATACCTAGCGTTTTTAATACTTTCGGAAAATAAAGATGATTCAATCAAAGAAGTAGCTACACTTGGTTTTATATTTGAACAATCATACTCAACTGTTATTAAGCATCGCCTAACTTAACCTAAGCTAAGACCTAATTTAATCATAGCTTAAGTCCTAAGCAAAACTTAATTCAATTTACCCATGATAATCTTAGTAAACCAAGCTAAAATTAACATTTATTATCTTGCATATATTTCTAAATAAATTACCTACACTTAGGCTGATAAAAATATGGTGATTAAATGTAATTTAATCCGCGTACGGGTATGTATCTACCTCTAACATTAACTAACATTATCTATTCGTAGTAGATATATTATATGGGGTTCAGCTTCACATACCTACATGTTTAATTTTACTGTTACACAGTAGTATGTAAAACTAAACCGAAGCACGTAAACTGGTTCCGTCTTGCTTGATTCAAAATACCTACTATGGAGTATATCAATCTAAAAAGCCTGTACCGACAAGTTTTGTGTGCCCTAGTGAATGGTTTTAACGGCTTACTTGTTTTATTGGTAGCAGCCTATTATGTTTTATGATCACAAAGGATTCGTTTTATTATTTTGGGTTTTGATGAATAATACGGCGTCTGTTTTACCTATGAGTTCAAACTAAACCGAAGCACGTAAACTGGTTCTGACTTGCTTGATTCAAAATACCTACTATGGAGTATATCAATCTAAAAAGCCTGTACCGACAAGTTTTCTGTGCCCTAGTGAATGGTTTTAACGGCTTACTTGTTTTATTGGTAGCAGCCTATTATGTTTTATGATCACAAAGGATTCGTTTTATTATTTTGGGTTTTGATGTAATACGGCGTCTGTTTTACCTACGAGTTCAAACTTGTTTCTAGAAGGTTTCTTAACTTACGAATGGTATAAAAGCGGTGCGCTATTGTATATCGGCAAGTATTGGCTACTCAACTGTGCTCGTTACCGGATCTCCCTGTACATATAGCAGTATATAGACTTAACAGTGTTGTTTCGTGCAGTGAAGTGTTTATACAAAGGGCTAATAATGGATGTGAGTATGTACAAGTATTATAACTTAACTGTGTGTCTTTTAGCATTTGTTCACCGTGTTTTTATTAAGAGTAGGTATTGTAAACAGTTGTTTAATTTATTGTTTGATATTGTTGCAGTTCTCTGAAAATACTTTCAAAAACTATTACTACCCGGAAAATAAAGATGAATCAACCGACGAAGAAGGCACGCCTGGTTTTAAAGTTAAGCAAGCCATGGCAAAAAAGCGTTCAGCAAATAACATCGACAGCTTCTTTGAACTTCCCAAGAAGAAAACTAAAGCGTTGAAACGATCTTCGAATGTCAGTCAAAGTTCTCCTGACGGAGTGGGTTATATATCAACCGGACAAGATGACGGAGCATACGCTTCTCACTTGATTAAAATCGAGATATATGATATGCAAAAAATTAAAAACATTCCACCCACTGAGCACTGGAAACACGCTGATGTGAGATTGAAATTCTACGCGTCTTCTGAAGATGAAAGTCAATTGCAATCGACACGTGATGTAATATATAACATAACAAAGCAAGTAGCTTCTAAAGACAGTTGTGTGAAATATTTTATTGACAATAAGAAACATTGATAAAAAGTGTTTGTGTAAGTTAAACAAAAGCTTGTTATTGTATTATATGTAAAAACCTTAGCTTTTAAGAATTCAAGATCCAGTCTAAACAATTATCTTTTTTTGTAAAATTAAATTGTGTGAAATACTTAATTGACTATAAGATGCAGTGATAAAAAGTGTTTGTGTAAATTAAACAAAATGGATAGTTTGAACTGCGATATCTATGATCCCGAACTCATCAGGCTCTGTGAGGAGCTTGAAGAAGATCAAGAATTACACGCCATCGGGGAACTTATAAGTCAACTTCATCGTGAGGCGTAAGTTATATTTTTCTATTTAAATATTCCTGTTCTAACCTGTTTAAAAGTGCTTGAGCAATACTTATCAAAGGATGAGTTTCTGACTCGTTGTGACTTGATCTTATTGTTATTGAAATAGTTAGGAGGGGTATCCCTTTATAAATGGGGTGTCCGTTGCAAAATAATTCATTGTTTGGGTTACAGTGTTTGAGTTACTAAGTGCTAGTTTATTCCATCATGGTGTTCATCATTATTAATTTAGCTCGTGATCAAATTGAATGTTTAAGCAAACAGTTTATTATAGCTAATTTCCATAGAAGCATACGGCTGTGGTTTATATCAAATCAATTACCAACCACACTTTTAGAAGATGCTGATATAAGACCTTATTTTACACCATGTGATGGACACATTAAAGACAAACAGAACAATTCGTCGTCGGATGTGATTGATGGAGTTTTAACAATGCAAGCATACTGCCAACAATGTAGTCAAGATTTAAGTTAGTATAATATCGCAACCAATTATACGCCAAGTCTGTATTTGCTATTAATACATACGGTGTGTTTAATTTCATTTTTTTTTTTTGTAGATCTTCTCAAGTCGGGCGTGGAGTAAAAAGGACAGCTACAGTATCGGAAGCAGAAGAAGTGCCTACAAAGAAAGCTCGTGCCTCAACTAGTCGTGATGCAGTATCGATATTAGATGAAAATGTAAGTACAAAAAATAGTGATAATATTGAATGTTCTGTGTGTAGTAAGTTTGTGTCCAAAAGATATTTCTCCAATCATTTAAATAGCAATATACACAAAAATAATGTTTTAAGATCTGACACTCAGTGGGTTAACGTGCAGTTGATTGAAAACGCATTTAGGAATAGGGTGGCTACCTATAGAATATTGCTTGATGAAAATGTTTGCAATCCATTAACCCCCGAAACAATTTTACAAAAAAATAAAGAAAAAATCTTCACCTTATTGGATCGCTCACTGACTGATCATCGCGCCTTAAAAGTAAATTTTATTCTCAATGCAGATTTTACTCAAGATACCAAACAGCTGAATAATACGTTTGATTTTCAATTTAGTAACAATATAGTGAATCAAAGCTGTGACAAAAATGATATTTTTACAAGTACAGTTAACGAAATTTTAGCAAGATTATCTAACTTTGAAAGGAAAGACAGTGGTTGGAGTTTAGTAAAATTCAACTATCTAGATGTGAATGTAAATAAATTTAACCCATTGCGTGGTTCTTCCTATATAGAATTGCCGCGTGATATAATGAATAAAAAGGCAGTTATTAATGTAAAAAACAATGATCATGAATGTTTTAGATGGGCTGTATTGTCAGGCTTATATCCATGCACAAACAATCATACAAATGAATTGAATTCATATATAGCGCATAAACATAAATTAAACTTTGAAAATTTGACTTTCCCATTTAAATTAACTGATATTCATAAATTTGAAAAAATTAACAATATAAGCATTAATGTTTTTGGGCTCGAGTACAATACACAAAGTAAAAAACATGATGTGATAGGACCACTACACTTAACTAAATGTAAAAAAGCTACCCACTTAAACTTATTATATATAACCAAAGGTAGCGAAGCACATTATTGCTTTATCAAAAATTTATCTAGATTAGTATCTAAACAACTATCCAAAAAGCAACATGCTGTACATATTTGTGATGGCTGTCTAACAAGTTTTACATCAAATATAAATTTAATCAATCATCAAAGAAACGACTGCTTCCATGTTTGTACAAAGTTACCTTCAGAACAAGATAAAAAGAAAAACTGGTTCAATGAAAATGTTCCATCAAACCTACTCACCTTTAATAATTACGATCGTAAATTAAAGGTACCTTTTGTTGTTTATGCAGATTTTGAGGCTTTTTTAAATCCAATTCCTTCATGTTTCAATAATCCTAGTACATCCTCTACAACAAATGTACAAAAACATGAGGTATATAGTTTTGGATACTACATAAAGTGTTCTTATGATGATAAGCTGTCAATATATAGAACATATAAAGGTAAAGATTGTGCCCAAACATTTATGAATTACATTAAAAAAGATTTAGTGAACATTTGTAGGAGTAATACTTTTATTAAAACCCCTTTGCCTTTATCTGATTCAAATAATTTAGATATTGCACAGAGCAGCACATGTTACATTTGTGATAAAGACTTAAACGGTGATTCCACTATTTGTTATAATCATCATACAGGTTTTTATGAAGGAGTAGCACATCAACTTTGTTCCGAAAAATACAGGGCACCTAATTTTGTACCTGTATTTTTCCATAATTTGAGCAACTATGACAGTCATTTTATAGTACATGGGTTTGGATTTGAGGAAGGAGACATTGAGTTAATACCAGAGAACAAAGAGAAATACATTTCCTTCTCTAAATCTTTAAAAGTGAATAATCGCACAATAAAATTGAGATTTGTTGATTCGCTTAAATTTTTGGGTTGTAGTCTTGAAAAATTAGCCAAAACCTTGACACCCGAACAATTTTGTGAATTAAAATTAAGTTTTCCATGTGAAGAGGATTTTAAACGATTAATACGAAAGGGTATCTATCCCTATGAATACATGACATCTTATGACACGTTAAAGTTAACTTATCTCCCCTCTCAAGATAAATTCTACAGTTCCCTGGCTGATTGCAACATTTCGGATGAGGATTATGAACATGCGAGAGATGTTTGGACTCATTTTAATTGTAAAAATATGGGAGATTATTCTGATTTATATTTAAAAACAGATGTTTTGTTACTAACCGACGTATTTGAAAATTTTAGAAATGTATGTCTTAGGACATATGGGTTAGATCCAGCCCATTACTATACTGCTCCGGGATTAAGTTGGGACGCGATGTTAAAAACCACAAAAATAACTCTAGAGCTCTTAACCGACATTGATAAAATAGCTTTCATAACCAAAAATATTCGCGGTGGCATCTCGCAATGTAGTAAAAGGCACGCAAAAGCTAATAATAAATTTATGGCAGATTATGATCAAAATATTCCTTCTTCATATCTTATGTACTTGGATGCAAATAATCTTTATGGGTGGGCTATGTCTCAATGTCTCCCTACTGGTAAATTTGAATGGGTGAATGTAGATGCTGATTTCAATGTTTCTGATGATGCCGAACATGGTTTCATTTTAGAAGTCGATCTAGAATACCTCAACGAATTGCATGACTCTCATTCGGATTTGCCATTCTGTCCAGAAAATGTTTGTTTAGGGAATTCCAAAGAAAAAAAATTAATTCCTAATTTAAATGGGAAAACGAATTATGTTCTACATTATAGAAATCTAAAACAATGTTTGAAGAATGGTTTGAAATTAACTAAAATCCATCGCATTTTGAGATTTGAACAATCAAAGTGGTTAAAAAGTTACATAGATTTAAACACTCACATGCGATCGCAAGCAACTTGTGATTCTGATAAAGACCACTATAAAAGTATGAATAATTCAATGTTTGGTAAGACCATGGAAAACGTTTTGAAATATGTGAACGTAAAATTGCTAAATCATTGGGAAAATCAGGGGAAATCACTAGGAGTTGAAACTATGATAGCCAAACCTGAGTTCCACAGTTTATCAATATTTTCGGAGAACTTAGCTGCTGTCCAATTGAATAAAACTAAAATATTTTATAATAAACCAATTTACTTAGGATTTTGCATTTTGGATATATCGAAAACTTTCATGTACAAATTTCATTATGACTACATGAAAACAAAATATCAAGAAAATCTAAGGCTTCTTTATACAGATACAGATAGTTTAGTATATCAAATATTCACGGAAAACTATTATGAGGACATAAAATCAGACCTTCATTTATATTTTGATACATCAGATTACCCACCGAACAATGAATATGGTTTACCATTATTAAATAAAAAGCGGTTAGGGTTTTTCAAAGATGAAAACAATGGTAAAATTTTTAAAGAGTTTGTTGGTCTACGATCTAAAATGTATGCTTTAGACGTTGAAAATCATAGCCTTATATCAAAAGCCAAAGGAGTAAATAAATGTGTTACTAAAAAACTGACTCTCAACGATTATAAAAAGTGTTTATTTGAAAAAAATGTACAACATGCCCAAATGCTAAGATTTAAATCAATAAAACATGTAATATTTACCCAAAACATAAATAAAGTATCATTATCTCATAATGATACAAAACGATACTTGTTAGAAAACTCTTCGGACACTCTTGCGTGGGGACATTATAAAATACCACACCAATCATCACAAAATTAATTTGTCATGTAATTTATAATCACAGAACATTCAAAAATGTCATCATTATTTTTTGTATACCTAATTGTAGAAATGTAAATTAAGATTAAGTACTTATATTGTAGAAATGTAAATTAATTTTAGTTTTTGTAAATATAGGTTGGTGAAGCTGAATCAAAAAAGCAAGTGGTGGGGGTACTAATTGTAGATAATGTAAATTAGTTTTTAGTTCAACTATTTTTTTTTTTTTTATTGTTGGTATAACAAAAAAAAAAACTTTGTTGAGTTTTTTGTGGCGTTCCTTCTCAACAATGATGTTCATTTCCGGAGCGCTGGTAGATTAAAAAAGAACAGACAATTTCGAAATAAAACATATTTTACAATGATATCTTTGTTTTTTTTTTTTTTTTAAGGTGTTTACCGTTGTTTTAGTTGATTTATTTAAAAAGTAATTGAGTTCATAATATTACATCATTTCACTTTTATCTGTTTTCATATCAACACGTATTACTAGTTTTAATTATGATACATTTTTATCATCCTTTCACAACCATTGTAGCTGGTCCGAGTGGGTGTGGTAAAACTCAATTTGTAACAAACTTTTTAAATAATTCCAAAGAAGTATGTAATGTTGTATTTGATGAAATTATTTGGTGTTATGATGAAATGCAGCCTCTTTACAATCTGGAAAATGTAAATTATAGTCAAGGAATACCAGATTTTTCAATGTTTGATGGGAAGAAACCTAAGCTTCTTATAATAGATGATCTGATGAGAGAATCGGATGGACGAATCGTAGACATTTTTACAAAAGGTAGTCATCATAGAAATTTAAGTGTTTTTTATATTACACAAAACATATTTCATCAGGGGAAAGGCCAACGTGATATTTCACTGAATACAAGCTACATTGTATATTTTAAGAATCCCAGGGACAAAACACAAATACGCTACTTGTCACGACAAGTTTACCCAGAAAACCCAAAATTTGTAGATGAAGCCTACAAAGATGCTACTCAAGAACCACATGGTTACCTCATGATTGATCTGAAACAAAATACAAATGACATATGTCGTTTTAAAACAAAAATATTTCCGTTTGATGGGCATTGCACTGTGTATGTCCCTAAAAAGGGGTTTAAATACGATAAAAATCAGCAAATTTTAGTCAGTTCTACATGATGCATGCGAGAGTAAACACATATAAACATTTACTTGAAGCATTGCAATTGCTAAAACCAAAATATCGCACGGCGTTACTTAAATCTTGTGATGACGATGAGATCAACATTATTTGCGAGTGCATTTATAACGTTCTAAATGGAAAAATTCCATTAGAAAAAAAAGAAAAATCTAAATTAAAAAAACATAAAGATATCTTGCGAAAATTAATTTCAAAAGGGAAACATAAAATAAGAAAAACCGTTATAATTCAAAAGGGAGGTGCATTTCTACCTATTATATTAGGAGCAGTTTTAAGTGCCTTAGTAAACTCATTATCATAATCATAATGGAAAATACAAAAAAAATGCTATTAGTTGAATCAAATTTTATTGAAAGACTGAAACGCAATGAGAGTCTACCTGAAAATTCATCATCCCGCCTAGATGCTGAGATGCAAAAAATCCTTAAAAGTAAAATGAATGATCGTGAAAAGTGGACATTATATTCTCAAGCATTGCAACGATTTTTACATTTTATTGAAATAGATCGAAAACCGTTTAAAATACCTATCATAACGGAGGGGGAGCTTCAAGTCAACAACGAAAGTAATGATCTAAAGTCAGAAGTAAACAAAAAGGAGCTTAATGAATATAATGACTCAGTTGCAACTCCACCTTTGCGAGAAGGAGATGTTACTACACCAGTTACACCGATTGATAAAACAAATCCAGAACCGATGCCAATTAGTCCATCTAAAATTATAGATATATTACCCAAATCATATGAGAAAAAAACTCGAATTTTGTTGGATTACATTGTTTTGAGTAGACCAAAAATTTGGTGGAAGCCAACTGGTGAAGTTGTAATAAACAACCGCACTATTTCAAATAGTAATATTACTGATCTGGTAAGCGACACGATTAGATCTCTTAAACGACCTAAACCAACAGGATGGGAAGAGTTTGCGTTACTGTTAAGAGATATAAGAGTTCCTTTAAGCTGCATAGGTAATCCCGCAAACTTGGAATTCATTAAAACAGCTCAATCGTTTGAACAATTATCTGCATCTACAAGTACGAGATCATCAACAGATAAAGAAAAACTTAGAGCTACACCACTTACCACAGGAGTACTTAAGCGTCAACATAAGAAAATAGATTGGGAAAAATGGACCCCTTATTAGATATTAATAGAATCTACTATGATGTCTCCAATCCAGCTGGTTACAGTAGTTTAAATAATATAGCGAAGGAGATGAAAGAACAAATGAACAAAGAGGAAGTAAAAAAATGGCTACAATCTCAAGATACGTATACGCTACATAAACCTATTCATAAGCGATTCACCAGAAATAGATATATCCTATCTAACTTTAATGAACTCTGGCAAGCTGATCTAAGTGACATGAGTACATATACTGAATATAACCATGGATACAAATATATTCTTTGTGTTATTGATGTGTTCAGTAAATATGCTTTTGCGAGGGCTATGAAAAAGAAAGATTCATCAACAGTTAAAGAATGTTTTGAAAGCATATTTACTGAAGCCAACTTTGTTCCTCGTCATATACAATCTGATAAAGGTACAGAATTTGTTTCAAAGGTGGTAAGAGATTACTTTAAAAGCAAAAACATTAATTATTATACTACTAATAATCCCGACATTAAAGCAAGTATAGTAGAAAGGTTCCAAAGAACTCTTAAAATGAAAATGTGGCGTTACTTCACTCATAATAATACATATAATTACACCGATATTTTACAAGACCTTCTTCATTCTTACAATCATACCTATCATACTAGCATTAAAATGCGACCAATTGATGTTAACTCTAATAATATTATGACCGTTTGGAATAATTTATATTATCGAAAAAAAGATAGGCAAATTTCATTGGAAACCTCAAAATTGAATGTAGGCGATCATGTTAGAATAACTAAATATAAACATGTATTTCAAAAGGGTTATGAAAGTAATTGGAGTGATGAAATATTTATAATTAATTCAGTTATTTACAGATCACCACGAGTTGTTTATATGTTAAAGGATTTGCAAGGTGAACCCATCATTGGTACATTTTATTCTAAAGAGTTACAAAAGGTGACTTACCTCCCCTCCACCGAGTATAAAATTGATAAAATAATACGTTCGCGTCATATTAGAGGCATAAAGGAAATACTAGTGAAGTGGCAAGGTTATCCAAATAAATTTAACTCTTGGATACTTGCATCAAGCTTGAAAAAAATATGAATGAAAACAGTTTTTATTTAACTTTGTTGAGCAACAGTTCAACGGATTACTATACTGACAACACAACTGCACATTTTCTGACTAAATTACCTAAGAACATAAAATTAGAAGGGGAGTGGGTAGTTGGATTAGTGGAATTTCAATACCCGTGTTCCATGTATAATGTTCAAGATCATGAAAATATAATTTACATAAAGAGAAAAGTGGTATCACCCAACAACAAATCAACGAAAATTGTTGATATAAAAACCCATATACCAGCCACTACATATGATAATATTGATCATTTCCTTCAAGCATTTAATGAGAACCCACAACTAAAAAATAATGTCAAATTTAGATATGATACATTGACAAAAATGGTTGGAGTAACAACAACAAATAATGAAATAACCTCTATCATAACAACCCCGATACTAAGTCTCCAGCTGGGTTTCAAACCGAGATCAAATTTGAAACAAATTACATATGGAAAAAACCCTGCCAATTTATATTTAGGATTACCACCACAAATATTTGTTTACACCGATATAATTCATCCGCAAGTAGTTGGGGATGTTATAACAGCATTGCTTAGAATAATACCACTAGATCCAACTAAGTTCATTTATGGTGCATATAAAACTCACATTTTCTCACCCGCTCACTATGTACCGGTTTTACGTAGGGAGTTCGATACTATTGAAATAGATATAAGAACAACTACCGGTGTTAATGTACCATTCCAATTTGGTAGCTCCTGCGTGAAACTACACTTTCAACGAGTAAAATGAATTATAACAGATCTTCAGTCTCTTGTCCTTACCAGCATTATTATTCGCATCAGGCCGGCTCTGGTGTAGGAATTGTCTATAAAGGAGTCCCATTTCAACGAGGGCATGGTATAGGGAGTTTTTTGGGAGGGCTATTTAGATCAGTGCTCCCTTTATTATCTAGTGGTTTGAAAACCATTGGAAAAGAAACCTTAGGTGCGGGCGCTGGTTTGTTATCAGATATGGTAAATTCACGCCCTATGGATAGTTCGATTAGATCACGATTCAAGGAGGCAAGTGCTAATTTAAAAAGAAAAGCCGATGAAAAAATTGATTCCCTCATGTCGGGATCTGGGTATAAAATGTCATCTAAAAGAAGGGAACCGCTCATTACATTGAAAGCATCGAGACGAAGAGGAAGTAAAAAAAATAAAAACAAAAATATTGAGGATATATTTACAAGCTAAATAATGTCATTCCTACATAGTCATTCCTGTGAATGTGCAAAATCTGAATTAGATATATTTGCTCTTCCATCGACTCAAACAAGTATTGAAAGTGGACAGTGGGTTCATTACAAACCAATTTCATCTTTAAGTGATGATGCTCCCATCGAATTTCAAGTTCCTGGATCAGGAGATGACTATGTTGATCTATCACACACAATGTTACATATTAATGCTAAAATATTGAATCAGGATGGTACAAAATTAAAACCAGATACCGTGGTTGCACCCGTCAATAACTGGTTACATTCCCTTTTCAGTCAACTAGATGTATATTTAAATCAAAAACTAATATCACCCCCAAACAATACATATGCTTACCGTGCTTATATGGAAAATCTTCTAAACTATGGTCCGGCAGCCAAAGAAACTCATCTTACTTGTGGATTGTGGTATGAGGATACTGCAACTCATATGGATACCGTTGATGCAAATAACAAAGGGTTTCACAAAAGACTAGAATTTGTCAAAGAGAGTAAGGAAGTGGAAATGATTGGTCATTTACACGCTGACATATTTAACCAAGAGAAATTCTTAATAAATGGTGTCGAAATACGTATTAAGTTAGTACGTTCCAAGGAATCATTTAATCTCATTTGTCATCAAGATAAAAAATTCAAGGTACAAATAATGGATGCTAGTCTCATTATAAGAAGGACACGAATTAATCCTAGCGTTTTGTTAGCACACCAAAAAGTATTGGCAACAACGACTGCAAAATATCCTATCACAAGAGCAGAAGTTAAGGTGCTTACATTACCGTCGGGGATACAGGGTAAAACATTGGATAATATATTTCTCGGGCAAATTCCTAAAAGATGTATTATTGGTTTTGTATCAAATTCGGGGTTTAATGGCAATTTAGCTATGAATCCATTTAATTTTCAACACTATAATATGAATTCATTTAGTTTATATGTTGATGGTCATGAAATTCCTTCTAAAACATTACAACCATCATTTAGTTCTGGTTCTGGGTTAATAGCATCATCATATCACACTTTATTTTCTGGAACTGGTATACATTTTCACAATGAAGGTAATGCTATAAGCAGAACTGAATATGGAGCAGGTTATTGTTTGTTATGTTTTGATTTAACTCCCGATTTATCTGCTAGTTCAACTTCACACTGGAATCTTGTGAGACATGGAAGTGTTCGCTTAGAAATTCGCTTTGATGTTGCTCTACCCTCCACCATTAATTGTATTGTGTATGCAGAATTTGATAACATTATTGAAATAAACAAAAATCGTGATGTAACTGTAGATTACAACAGTTAGTAAATACATAAATACAATGTTTTTACCAATTTACTTTATTTCATTGTAACCATTGTTGACAGCATCAACAACTTATTCATTTATTTTATTTTATTAAATATGGATACCAATGAAATTCAATTTTGTATGAAAAAAATCAATCCTTCGTTTGAATTCAACGTTTTTGCTGCTAACAAAATTCCTATTTGGGTTAATCTTCCTGTCTTTATTGTAAGTAATTTGGACCCAGACTCGAAACCAGGCTCCCACTGGGTTGCTATACATATTGACATTAATGGTATAGGGGAATACTTTGACTCCTTTGCCCGGAAACCTTCAGGTTATCATAAGTTATTTTTAAAAAGGAATACAAAGCGTTGGTTTTATAACTATAAACCACTTCAAAACCATTTTACCTCAGTTTGTGGTGAATATTGTTTAGTATATTTGTATTTTAAATTTCATGGAAAAACTATGAAAGATTTGCTAAGTTTGTTTTCTGAAAATTCCTTATGTAATGATCTTATATTAAGAAATATGTTTAAGACATTTTTTGTGAAATAAAAGAATATGTGAACGAAAATATGATTTTTATTTTTACATGTAATACAATATTAACCTTTTGTTTAATTTACACAAACACTTTTTATCACTGCATCTTATAGTCAATTAAGTATTTCACACAATTTAATTTTACAAAAAAAGATAATTGTTTAGACTGGATCTTGAATTCTTAAAAGCTAAGGTTTTTACATATAATACAATAACAAGCTTTTGTTTAACTTACACAAACACTTTTTATCAATGTTTCTTATTGTCAATAAAATATTTCACACAACTGTCTTTAGAAGCTACTTGCTTTGTTATGTTATATATTACATCACGTGTCGATTGCAATTGACTTTCATCTTCAGAAGACGCGTAGAATTTCAATCTCACATCAGCGTGTTTCCAGTGCTCAGTGGGTGGAATGTTTTTAATTTTTTGCATATCATATATCTCGATTTTAATCAAGTGAGAAGCGTATGCTCCGTCATCTTGTCCGGTTGATATATAACCCACTCCGTCAGGAGAACTTTGACTGACATTCGAAGATCGTTTCAACGCTTTAGTTTTCTTCTTGGGAAGTTCAAAGAAGCTGTCGATGTTATTTGCTGAACGCTTTTTTGCCATGGCTTGCTTAACTTTAAAACCAGGCGTGCCTTCTTCGTCGGTTGATTCATCTTTATTTTCCGGGTAGTAATAGTTTTTGAAAGTATTTTCAGAGAACTGCAACAATATCAAACAATAAATTAAACAACTGTTTACAATACCTACTCTTAATAAAAACACGGTGAACAAATGCTAAAAGACACACAGTTAAGTTATAATACTTGTACATACTCACATCCATTATTAGCCCTTTGTATAAACACTTCACTGCACGAAACAACACTGTTAAGTCTATATACTGCTATATGTACAGGGAGATCCGGTAACGAGCACAGTTGAGTAGCCAATACTTGCCGATATACAATAGCGCACCGCTTTTATACCATTCGTAAGTTAAGAAACCTTCTAGAAACAAGTTTGAACTCGTAGGTAAAACAGACGCCGTATTACATCAAAACCCAAAATAATAAAACGAATCCTTTGTGATCATAAAACATAATAGGCTGCTACCAATAAAACAAGTAAGCCGTTAAAACCATTCACTAGGGCACAGAAAACTTGTCGGTACAGGCTTTTTAGATTGATATACTCCATAGTAGGTATTTTGAATCAAGCAAGTCAGAACCAGTTTACGTGCTTCGGTTTAGTTTGAACTCATAGGTAAAACAGACGCCGTATTATTCATCAAAACCCAAAATAATAAAACGAATCCTTTGTGATCATAAAACATAATAGGCTGCTACCAATAAAACAAGTAAGCCGTTAAAACCATTCACTAGGGCACACAAAACTTGTCGGTACAGGCTTTTTAGATTGATATACTCCATAGTAGGTATTTTGAATCAAGCAAGACGGAACCAGTTTACGTGCTTCGGTTTAGTTTTACATACTACTGTGTAACAGTAAAATTAAACATGTAGGTATGTGAAGCTGAACCCCATATAATATATCTACTACGAATAGATAATGTTAGTTAATGTTAGAGGTAGATACATACCCGTACGCGGATTAAATTACATTTAATCACCATATTTTTATCAGCCTAAGTGTAGGTAATTTATTTAGAAATATATGCAAGATAATAAATGTTAATTTTAGCTTGGTTTACTAAGATTATCATGGGTAAATTGAATTAAGTTTTGCTTAGGACTTAAGCTATGATTAAATTAGGTCTTAGCTTAGGTTAAGTTAGGCGATGCTTAATAACAGTTGAGTATGATTGTTCAAATATAAAACCAAGTGTAGCTACTTCTTTGATTGAATCATCTTTATTTTCCGAAAGTATTAAAAACGCTAGGTATTTTAAGTTATATTAGGTTTCACGATGTTAGGTTTACTTCAGCAAGTTAGGTTAGGTTAGGTTAGAAGTATGATCCTTAAAAACTTTAGATAATTATGTTAAGTTAGGATAGGTTTCACGATGTTAGGTTTAGGTACTTCAACAAGTTAGGTTAGGTTAGGTTAGGTTAGGTTAGGTTAGGTTATGTTAGGTTAGGTTAGGTTAGAAGTATGATCCTTAAAAACATTAGATAATTATGTTAAGTTAGGATAGGTTTCACGATGTTAGGTTTACTTCAACAACGTAGGTTAGGTTAGGTTAGAACTATGACCCTATGAACAATATGTTAAGAAAGTAACTATTGCTACTTAATTAAATGATATGAAAAACACATAGGTAAATTAAAAATCACATAACAGCAGTTAATAGTGCATAATCAGACAATAAAAAAGGTGGAAACGCGTCGATGGGTGCAAGACAAAAGCCCCGAGAACGCCCGCGCACACACAATAGAGAGCTTGCCCGGTAATAGAAAAAGGCTCAGGTAGTTGATAACCTTTTTCTATTTAATACAGGTGCTATTGCTAAGTATGGAAAGGAGCGGTCTGAGAGCCTCGGGACCCTCCCCAAACGCTCTAAATGGCCCCCAAAACACCGAAAAAAAGTGTAAATTTTTTTTTTTTTTTTTTTGCCGCGAAGGCCCGCCCCTCGGCCGTCAGAGCACCTTTTTTCGGGGGGAGCGGCGGTGGGGCCAGTACCGGCGAATACATACTACTGTTGTTAATATTAGCTTTGGTTAGTTTTACAAAATATTACAGCGTAGGTTGACGATACTATTAACAAATCTGTGGGGAAACCTGAAAAGGCAAAAAAATAATTAGAATGTCTACACTTAAATTAGAGGATGAGGATATAGCTACACTTTAGTACCTTGTCTATTTATGTCATGTTCAAACAGCCATATACGAATTATCACAGCGATTAAGGTGACAAAGTACTAAAGTGAATAACATATTTATTATGAACTCGACTGTACTCGACTGTTTACGTTGGAGGCTGATTTTCTGATTATCTGAGGATTTATTCCTTCCAATCTTCACGAATCCAGTGGTTTAGGCTGTGCGTTGTACTTGTGTCAACGAAAGATTTTTACTTATTTAAGAAGTTGGCCAACATTTTAAAGTTTCAGGTTTACACAGTCGATAAAAAATAAAAAAAACATAACGAACATCACAACACAATTTCTTCAAAAAAAACCTCTAATCTACAGACGCTTGCTTCCCAGCTTATCTAAAGTGCGAATTTGAATATTTTTGCTTGTTGCAATATTAATACTGCCCCGCATTCAAAAAGGTCTTATCTACAAATCAAAACCCATAGCGAAAGAAACCCTGTGTCGCTTCACATAAGGTTGTTAATACATTGACAACACTACAACAGTTATATTTTTATGGATATAATGGTGTATAGGTATTAAGGGCATTATGTACCCTTGTTTTCGTTGGCGATTTGCATCCGTCCGGTGCATTACGCAGCTCGTATTCAGCAACACGTAAATAAATAAAGATAAACAAGCGTGGGTAGTTGTATCCTCGATGTTGATTTAGGGTCATCAGTAGGATGAAAATGACGTGGCGAAAAGAGTTTTTAGTAGCTGGTTGATGCTTAAATAACATTGCATTTTATTAATTAATGAGTTCAATTATTAATCATTTAAATTACCTATTATCATTACATTTTCTAATAGGAAAGAAGTGAGAAGTTATAAAGAAAAGGTGTAAGTTCACTTGTATATCTACTACTATTTATTTTTTATTTTTTCTTGTAATGTAATCATTGTTTTAGTACATTACAGTGTTAATAGTAAATATAAGATCTGATTTTATTTGAGCAGCCTTTTAATAATACCACACACTTGTAGTATCAAACAAGTTATAGCTTTAAGTAAAATTTCATTAAAAAAGTTGATTAGCAGTCTCAGTCACTCAATATTTCAGCTCCTATGCGTCATTTTTAAAAACATCTAAAAGAATCCGGACCTCATTGTAACACTTCTGGGAAAGTGACCCCCCTCCACACGAACAAATATTGGCGTCATAACAAAAACTGCGTTTAATAAAACTACCAAATAACGTAAATCCTTGTTGAGTCGGTTCGGTAAAAAGATCAATAAAGTGGCGATATGAGGATATCTACATATACGTATCTACCGATAGTGGAGCGATGTCTGCCCATAATATTCTTTGGGGTGCATCTCATTTAGCGTAAGAACCTGCCTTTGTCAACAGTCCTGGGGGTGGAAAATCGATACTGGCCGCAAACGTGGCCCGATCATCACTGTCTTGTCTCTGCTAATTCACTGTTTGAATTTTGGAATTTTGAATTTAGAATGCCGCGTTCTGTTTTTCATGTTTTTGTTGTTTTGATTCGATTTGGGATGGCATTATGCGTCATTAACGGTTATTTTCGTCGATATTGGTTTTAAAAATATAAATTATTAATATTATTATACTTATAATAACGAAACTTACAAATATTCTGTAGTAAATTGTGACCGGCCTTAAAACTGTTGAACAAACAACGTATTGCCTAACAGGCTCGTACATTTGATCACATTAGGAATGTAATAATAATTATACACCTAATCATGCGTTATCTTGACGCTGTTTGCATAAATAATGAATTAATTCAATGTAATGAGCCGGTCGGGGCACTATCTAGTATTTCTACTTCTAGATAGCGACTGGATAATAAATATCTACTCGTATTAGTGGTCATAAAATTGCTGACGTCAATTTAAACATGTGTAGGAATTTAAGGATTAAATTTATAGCAAATTACTGCTATGTTTTAGATAAGGATTCCATTTGTAATGTTTGCATAACATAAGAATGACATGTTAAGTTATAACTTTTTGTAGTGTTATGTACAGTAAGCTTCATAAGTGCATGGACAGATTGCAAACAAATTCCTATGAGGCAAAACATTACGCCATCTATCTGGTCATACTGTAAGCTGAGTTATCTATGATTTACACTAGTTCAGTAATATTCTACTAGATGGCGTTGAATTACCTTAAATATGAAAAACTTAATTTCCGCTTACCGCAGATTAAGTAAGCACGACACGTTCCTATACTTTATTATTATTTAGTGACAGCCAATGTTCCGAATGTTCCGATTGTTTCGAATCTCCAATCCAATCTTATTACAAATTTCAAATACAAAAACATTCATCACAGATGTAATTGTATCGATTGGGTTCGAACCCGCGAACACGGGGACTGCGAGTGATCCCTTATGCCACTCGACCGTCGAACGTTTAATTATATCTTCGAAATTAAGTATATCTTTGTTTACTTATACGGCTTATTTCCCAACAAATATATTTATATTAACACTTAGGGTAGTCTGAAGATTAATAAATACCTGTTAGGATTTCACAAAGACTCCTGCTCGTTCTTTCGTTCGCTGCTTCTTTGTTTCCTCTTTGGTAAATATTCACTGTTGTTCGATCATTCGATTATAATGAGTTCTCGTTGTAATATTGACATGGTCAAGAGAGCACAAATAATTGCTTTCTACAATGAAGGCAAAAATGTGTCGGATATTGCTCGAGATACCGGTGTAAACGTAAGTAACTAGTTTTTTTTGTATTGTCATGTTTATTTCTCAAAAGATTTACAAAATCACTTCCTTAGAAAACAATATTGTTATCTTTAGGAGTAGAGGCCAGTTACACTAAACTTTGTTCATTCTTTGGTTATCGATAGGATTATTGTTCAGGATAAAATCTCCCTAATAAACATTTGGTCTTAGAAATAAAAAAGATCGTAAAATTTAACATTAATTATAGCGAGTGATTTTTTAACTGGTTCGATTCCCGGGTGAGACAAGAATAATTTTGAAAAATATTTTTTTTCCTCTTTTTATATTTATACACCCAGCAGAAGCCATAATGATGTGTTTAATAATATGTCTTGTATAATAAAAATGACTAATTTCTAATAAATTACTTACTATTATGTATTCAAATGTTTGATTTTTGCTACAGCGGAAAACGGTTGTTTTATGGGTACGAAGATACCAAGAGGAGGGAACTTTACTCCAACGTCAAAGATCGGGTCGACCACGTCTCATAGACACACCGCAGCGTCAAGCCATGGAACGCGAGTATGAGGAAAATGGTTTCATACCGACGAACCATTACGCCGGCTTATTCGGTACGAGTGCGGGCACTGTTCGTCGTGCTCTTCATGGCGAGGGTTTGCATTATCGGAGGCATGCCGTCAAACCTTTACTTACGGAGAATCATAAAAGAGCACGGTTGGAGTTCGCTACACAGTACTTGAATTTCGACTGGAATGGTGCAATCTTTACCGATGAAAAAACTTTTAAATCAAGCCAACATGGTCGTTTAAGTTTGTGGCGTCGGAATAATACGCGATACGATAGCGGACACGTAGTGCCCAATATGGAATCTGGTCGTATAACAGTGAACATGTGGGGGTGGATGAGTTCAGCCGATCCAGGTGAGCTAGTCAGGATACCTAGTCGAGCGAATAGCGCAAACTATGTGGAAGTGCTGGAACAGACCATGTTGCCTACAGTACGAACCGTATATCCGGAAGAAGAAACGCCGCTGATTACATTCGTGCAGGATAACTGTCCGGTGCATCGTTCGCGTATCGTGCGGGAGTGGTTTGGCCAGCACAACAACATCAGCGTTATTCCTTGGCCTAGCAGATCGCCGGATTTGAATCCCATAGAAAATTTATGGGGGATTATTGTCCAACGCTGGGAAAACCAGAATGAGCGAACTCCAGAAGCGTTGGAGGCTCACTGTTTAAAAATATGGGACAGTATCCGGGGTTCAAATCTGTGCAAGAATCTCGTCGACTCAATGCGCTTCCGCTTGCAAGCTGTCATCGACCAGAACGGAGGTTATACTAGTTACTAAATTGAGTTTGAGGTTTAAATATCGTTCATTGAATACAAGACAGACACATTCCAAAATGAGTCAGTGTTGGATTTTAAAATTAGAAGCGGTTCATATAAGATTTTCAATGCAAGAGCAAATTATTTTGGAATGTGTCCGTTTTGTATTCAATGAGCGATATGTAATTTTTGATAAAACGCAATATGTGTAATAGAATTGAATGTTAGTGAATATGTTTACGTTATTTTAGTTTAAGCGCGCTGCACAGCATGTTTGTATGCCGAGAAGCATAAAGGGACATAATTTCATAACTGTATTAAAGATCTATATGTATAAACCTATGCTGGACAAACAAATAAATGATTTATGATTTGAAAATGGAGACCGGGTTACACCTAATTTAACTCAATATTTAAAACAAAACCTAAACCCATTTTTTTTCTATATCTTTGTGATTATTAATTTTTACCTTATTTTATATACTTAAGGTCAAACCAAATACACTAGCGTACTCTTAGCTATTCGTACTTTCAATAATTGATAACTAAGGTAAGTGATAAAAACTGCAATGTAAAACATACCAGCACCTTTATGGCAACCCGGTCTCCAGTTTCACATTATACTTACCACTATATGTTACTTTGGTAAAGCTTCAATCCACTTTCCGATTTCGGAAACGAATACTTAAGCTATTACCTCAATACGGTTGGTGGTTGTTTTATTGTTAAAAACTTACGGTGTTATTAACAAACATGTCGTTGAACATGTGTTTATCAAATGTCAGTTCATAGAAATCTGTCATTTAAGACGTGTCTGAAGTGTCTAACTTTTTTGTAATAAGTGATAGTTAACACCGTTAATATCGTTAACAGAATATTGATTTTGACAATTCGTCTTAACTTTTTTTTCCTTCTTGCATATTGTTGTCAATTAAAAATGTATTAAATGTAAAGTAAGTGAACCACAATTATTTCTATAACCACCAACCATTATTCAATGCGATTACTGGTTTATTGTAAAATAAATAAATATATGTTTATCTTGAAAATCAAGTTTCATCATTTCTGGTTAAAAATAATTATTTTTTAAATAAATAAATCGTTAAATCAAACTAGAATCAATAATTTTATCCCGTAATATTAAATTGTAATAAAAAATACTTTCTTGCCCCAGTCATATTTGAACTCCCGTCCCGTGGAATCATATCGCGATTCAGGCGAGGCGCCGACCTGTTAAGCCAGCAACTCATTCAGACGAACGGTCGAATTATCGATTCAGATAGTAAGAAGTAAATAATTACATTGCTACACCTTTAAACAATAACTAAACTAGGGTCGTTAACAGCGCCATCTAGTTCAATTTTTGAGAACGTGATCTCAACGGCGCACACGATTATCGTCGTTAAGGTGTCCATGCACTTATGGAGCTGACCGTACATACAAAATAATACGCCATATTTAATGTAAAACGAAAAAAAAACCAGATTTTGTGACCAAATTAATTTGACACGTAAATATACCTAAATCCTGTGTTTAATCATTTTTTTCCTGTAGCTGACCGCGAGTAGACTGTTTTTTAAACAAATCTCCACCTCAATCTTATTCCATATTACTTTCAAACGTTGCGTAAACAAACTTTTCCGTCCTTGTCAGAATTATTCATAGTTTCATCTCAACGTTGGTAACAAAATCGAACCCTAAAGCGTAGCACTAAGCTTCAATATGTCTTGTGCGTGATTGCCTAGATTTGTAAGTTTTTGTTGCTAAGTGTATCGTTTAAATTAATTTTGTGTCGTGTTAGACGTGTTCCCATTACGTTAACACGGAGCTAAACACAATTATGTGGGAACATTTCTCATTGTTCTTAATGAGGCAAATATAAATTAATTCAAAAAATGTTTTACTGTTTGGTTCCGTATTGAATATGTGCGTAATTAGGTACATTATAAATTAACATTAACATTAATTCACCAATTAACGTTAATTGACCAAAACTGGAACAATAAATAACATTAAAAACGCGTTAATGTAAACAGGAAATCTTGGCAATAACTTACACTAACCTAGCCTAACCTCATATAACCTAACTTTCGCTCCGCTCTGGGCCGAGATTCCAGGCGGTAATAGTACATTGTTGCCTAGGCGCGGAAAGTAAGGGTTTTCCTGACGAGGTGGTTAGCAGGCCGAGCAATAGCGAGGCCTGCTAAAATACGAGTCAGGAAATCCTCGTTTCCGCCGAGGCATACATAATGCTTTTCTCAAATATGTGAGGAAATAATACAAATACATTTTTAAAAAGCAAGTAATTTAATTATGCAGAATGAACGAATGTTACCGACTGTCAATTGTTTTTAAATACTAACCATAGAAATTGGAATGCAAATTCAAAAAGAAACACACGCACTGTGCTAAAAAAGCGAGCGAGTTACCTTGGCTGTTTGGAATTTTTATCTTGGTCCTTTTGATTTTGTATGCAATATGACAGCATTTTTAAGAAAAATATAGACATGGACGGAAAGTGTTTTCATAAGGTTTTTTTACTCCTAGGAGTAAAATGAGGCTCTTTCCGTCCTTGTCTTTCAATCGGAAAACCGTTTTTTCCGAGCATGTTTGAGAAAAAACCATATCGTCTTTGACCTGTTATCCTAATGTCAACGTTTTGATAGCACTTATTTACTTGACAGTAATGGCCTGGCCGCCGAGTTAAAAACAGTATCTACTTTACATAACAGGTCAAAGACGATATATTTTTTACCGCCAAGAATAGAGGCCCTGTTTTGTTACCTGTGGCATGAATAATCGTAGTTAATAATTGACAAACTATTTAGGTAAATAAACCTACCTTATTATATTTTTGCAAATTTGTCTATGACGAAACAATAGTGTAGGTATGTGAACCCTAAAAATGATTAATAAATAGATGCGCACGCGCATGCTCCGCGGCGCGGCTCTAATCCGCACATCGAATGCATCGCTACCTTACTAGCCGCTTTTTATGAAAATAAATCCCGCACAGTAAATTTTGTATAAAAATATGAATGTGTGCTACAGACTTATCTCTTTAATTTTTAAAATGAAAGAGCTGGTAGTTTGTTTTCAGTATGCAAACGAGTATTTTATTTTAAGTTGCCTACGGTAACCTCAGTTACCTCCCGTAGTTTCACCAATCAGCAACAAGTCAACAAGATGTAATAAGTAACAACTCGTTACGGGAAACCTGTAAATGAAATGACGTCTCGTAGAGAGCTGACACATAACTAAACAGCAATGAAGTTTGAACAGAATTTATAATAGAACTATCGATCGAAACCGTCGCCAGCTAACTCACAAGACGTCGCAAAAAATCCATACCGGAGCGCGTTCCGCATTCAAATCAGACACCCGCTTGCTTTATTACGTCGATATGTAAATTTTGTACAGCGTCACTACCCTTATAAAGACCCTGTTTGAATTGAAAATTTAGTAGAACGAGCGAGAGTAAGCCGTATTCAGCCAGTGCGGCCACGTCTTTCAGCCAATTCGCTGCCTCTGAACGCTGTGAAAAAAGTAAAAATTAAAAACTGTAACACTGGCAGTTTAACGCCATTAAAAACGTCAATTGTGTTATGTCAAAACTCGTTTAAAAATTGAAAATGGAACGGAAAAGCGCGCGAAACAGAAGGTTGTTTATCATAGCGTGTTTGTTTAAAACGGAACAGTGATAAGGAGTGACGAGTGGCGTGTCACGTGGTGTTCCGATCTGTCAAAATGACTGCGAGAGTGGGACGGCACGATTGCGCGCCGCTTTGGGTAAGTAAACAAGCTTGATAACGCTTTTTTAATAAGAAATTTAATATAAGAGGTATGTTTGGAAGCCGTATTTCATAGTGAATGACCTCATCAGGGTTGGAATGCACGGTATGCGTCATACGGAACGTGACATACCGCTTTGTCCCAGTTAAGGTTTAGCTATTCATTATTAATTTCACCCTTACTTTGAGTTATGGTCGCTAATTATACCAGCATTTTACTAATTATGCGAAAACGTCACCATAAAGAACCTAGTTACAACGTTTAAAAATCCAACATTTTTTCCGTGGGTTTTAATCATTTGTACCTATCGTATTTACCTAACCCGCTTTAGCCTTGTGGTTAGCATAAGCAGTATTATTAATTACGCATGAACAAACTGATGGGAATCGCAACTGACATTCAATGTCACTCGCACTCAGAAGTTTTTATATAACTTCATACGTTTGTTGTATAATGTCTGTGTAATAGGCTATTTGACTAATTTTAGAAAACGTTTTTAAATGATTCTTTACATAACAAGCACACTACATTGATATTTCCTTGAGATTCTACTGTATTATCAATAAAAATGTAAGTTAAAGTTTAAATTTTCAAAACAACGCGAAAAACGCTGTTTCTATCTATGGCGGACTAGTGTGACGTCACACGCAAGTAAACAAACAAGTTCATTTGACAGCTTAGCATATGAAGTGAATTTGGGGTTTGTTTTGTTTACTTGCATGTGACTTCACATCACAGATTATAAAGTATTTCTAACATCACATAGCGTTTTTGCCACAGATTAAATTAAAAAAAAAAACCTTATTATTTCGTGTAATTTCCAAAAAATAGACATAATTTAATGTGAAATAAAGTGAAATACGTTATTTTACGCTAGTATCAGATAGGATGACCACAATTTGTAGTATAGGTATTTTCAATGTTGTCAAATAGCCTATTGTGTTCACCTCCAATCTTAGAAGCCAATTTTGAACAAGTTCCCGTTCTTTGGGTTAATGTCACGTATCTGAGAGCTGATCTGATGGAGTTAGGAGATGGCTACAGGATCTCCACTGTTCATAATGTTGACCCACCGAGTTTGGATCGTTCTCGATTTCCAGATAAGGACTAGACAAAAAAAAAACGATTATTTATAGGTTTGCTTACATTTATAAGACAAATAACAATGCCCTTAGTAGGTAGACATTTCAAAATAATACCTGGGCCGAGATTCTAGACGGTAAAAACCATATCGTATTTGACCTGTTCTCGTGTTTGTTGTTGTCTCGACTTGACCACAATGCTGCCCTCCTAAGCCAATAGGCCGTATGTCAGATAAAACTCCCGTAGCAATATCAACCTTATTACTAACCGAATAGAATTAAAATTGCTTTGGCTGTTGAATTTGTGATACTGCTTATTGGCTTAGGAGGGCAGAATGGCGTCCGAGTTAAAAACAATAACCCCCTTACTAATAAACGTTGAGTAACGGTGTTATAGCTATACAATGTTTTGTCCTTATCTGTCATTGTGACATTTGAATTTGACAGATAAGGACAAAACATTGTATAGCTATACCACCGTTACTCAACGTTTATTAGTAAGGGGGTAACAGTATAGTTTTTCCCGCCAAGAATAAGCGCCCTCAATTTGTTCATAAACTCAATACCCCTTCACCAAATCCTAACCAAAACTGACTCCACATCATCAGTACAGAATCTGCAAAACGCTTGTGCAACTTTTAATATGAAACAAATATACTTCCCCCTGTTCCTAATGAATAAACCTCAAGCTAACGGCGCAGCAGCGGCGTCCGCAGACCGAGGCTAACGGGTTCGATCCGGCAACCCTTCCGAGGGTTCACCAGATAGGTATTAACTACTCGTCACCTCCCTTCTTAATTAAGTGGGTGCTGAAATGTTGGGTGGCTGTTTTGTGCATTTGTCTTTATATATGTAGTATGTAGGTATGTATTCAATTTGGCAGTTGATTCGGGTTTTTGATGAGAATATGGACAGTTTTGTTTTAAATTATTCATACTAAAGGAATGTTTATAATCAGCCACCTTGCCTAACTCGCGTGGTCCCGGGTACTTTCCCGTTAGCCAATATTTATTTATCTAATTGAGGATGAAGGTGGATTAGACATTTTTGTCCGATTGTCCCCTGTGCCTCTAGCATCTTTGTTAGTCCTTACTTAGCGCGCTGATAAGAGAATATGTATGTAGTGCCTAAAAAACTACACACTTAACGTACCGTCGCCGATTAAAATCACAAACGTCGTGTATGTTGAAACAATAAGTATTTGTGTTTAAAATGTTTGTAGATATACCCAAGCTTAATTACAATAAATATATTTAATAATTGTCATGTAAAATTCAAATTCAAATTCAATAGTTTATTGCATATCACATTACAATTCAAGGTGGAACAAACAGGAATAGGCATACATGTGACACCCTGCAAGGGCGCAGCAACACGAGAGGGCTAGCTGTATTTATATAATAACTAATTTATGTCTAGATAACAATAGGTACTTAAAATAATTATCTCTATAAACTATATGTTATTGCACTTCTTATAACGTAACTTAGTATAGATTTAGAAACTTTCATTAAAATAATCGTTTAATGTGTAGTAGCATTTATCTATAAGGAATAGTTTTAGTTGTTTAATAAATGCAGTAGGTTTTTCTATATTTTTTATAAAGTTTGGTGGTTATAATTTTTTATCATCATGTGATGGGGCTATGTGTTACTAATTTCATTCTGGAGAAGGGCAGTATAAGTTTGTTGAGATATTGATCGTTTCTTCTAATATCTGTTTTAGGCATGTAAAGATATAAATGTTTATTGTATATTATTTTTTCAATAATAAATAACTAAAGTACAAAATCAAACTTAGTGCCACAAGCATCTGCTAGCCTAACTACCGTTACTAGATTTACGAGGTATTTTTTATGCATTACTGAGGACTGAGATAGTGTGGGATGCCTCTATGCTACCACCACTAAAGGTTTGCAAATTCAACCAACGATATTACTCTATCGTCACTTAAGAGTTTCAAATAAAACCTTTTACAAATTATAAAGGAACAAGTGCCCTTAAACACCATGTGTCAGGTCCTTAACGAACCTACGACCGTTCGATGCACATGCACCCTTATGCGACTTGCCTCAGGGTGCGATTACCATAACAAGGCCCCTATTACGCACCTACGGCATCATATCGCAAAACCACGACAACTGTACCACTAATAATCCTACTATAGAGTCTTATAGAGAGTAGATAGAGTTTAATTTTGATTACATTTTACTTTATAAGGTTGCAGTTATTTTGGTAATTCTCTTTTGTTGCAGCCGAAACTAGAATTTGTCAGTCGAACGCTTCGTTTGTCAATTTCGATCGGTTACTTACGGAGAGTTGGCAGCCTTGGGCTAATAGGGGGCGCTAGGTATTTTTTGAAGCTAACTAGATAACAAGTGGTTTTAAATTGGCATTTACATAATATGAGGGGGAGTAACGAAGTTTCGGGGAGGGCGAGGTGCTGGGTTGTCTGGCTGTCTGTGTTGACGTGTGTTGATTTTTTTTTAAACTCCTACGTGTTTATCAGGCTTCAATCCGTTTTATTGAAAATAAACGATTTGTTACTTACGAGATCTTGCTTAAAAAGTAAGTATAGAACCTAGACATAACTTTGTGCGAGTTTTAATAGTGGTAACTAGAACTCTTCTTGATAACTCAAAATGTTTGCTGGTAGATGTGGTGCCTATGGTTACCAAACGAATAACCTGCATTTTTTTTCTGTCCGTCGACGTTTTTCCATTTCTTAATTTGACAGTTGGTTTTACTCATTTATTTCAACCAATGCGTATAATTCAATAATTTAATTTGCTAGAATATTTCCTCAAAAAGTACCTATTTAATTAACCAAAATATATACTGTTTGATAAATAACAACAGAGACCCAATACCAACATTCCGTCGCCTCACAGAACTCAGAACAGCCAGCAGCTTGAACATACCAACAACGCGCAACGTCGCCTAAAAATACACGCTGAAACAGTAATAACTAAAAATACAGCATGTGCGGGCAATTATCAATATCCCGTGATCGGTTGTTTGTGGGCGCTGGAAACAGGGATGTTAAGCCAGCGTGAGGAACAACAAGACCGCTGTTTAGTCTGCGCGGGTTCAAACAGGGCCTACGGGAGCTATCGAAAGGCCTTAAAAATACGCATATTTTTTTTCAAGCAAATAGCTACTTTTGACTAAATTACAAGTGAGATTTAAGAA
Organism: Acleris sparsana; assembly: GCA_923062465.1. Taxonomy (NCBI): domain Eukaryota; kingdom Metazoa; phylum Arthropoda; class Insecta; order Lepidoptera; family Tortricidae; genus Acleris; species Acleris sparsana. The sequence goes on from OV281288.1 coordinate 999,298, forward strand.
GGTCAATTTTTGTTAGTTTGTGTAGGTATTATTTTTGGCCAATTGAATTTGATATTTTTTTTTCCCTATCACCCTTAGCTCACCCTTTAGCTAAGACGATTTGCACCGGTATGTTTATTCGATGAAAAGTTTTTTATTTCAATTCTGATACGCTAAATAATGTGGCGAATAGGTAGGCTGAAAAAATTTAGTCCAATAGGTACTTTTATCATTTTTTTATTTTTTTTTATTTGTTTATGCTTGTTTAATAGACTTATTACATACTAATAAAAAAGTATGAAGCCTTTATAATATGAAAACGTTTTAATTTGTCTAATAAATAAGCAATAGCATTTTTTTAAACAAAGTAATTATGTATATATACTGGACTGTAGTTTTTCAGTTAGTGCATATCGTCTCCTATTCGGATCTCCTACTATTAGGTATTAAACATTGCCATAGTAATTACTTCCGTTGTGTTATCGTTTCCTTTACTTATTGTTATTACTTAGTAGCACGGCTTCTCCTTCTATCTTTCCACATTAGAATAATAACGTTCCAAGTTAAAGGTTTTTTTAAGAGGATTTTGAAGCTAAAAAAAACCATACCAAATGCGATAGTTTAGTTTAGTTTATTTATTTCATGAAAAAAATTATAAAAGAAGTTTGCATTACATGTCAAAATTAAAAGTATTCTCGTTATGATTGTCAAAACCAATAATATTATAAAATTTATAATTCAAATCATTTCACCATACGTCATAATAATTTAAAACTAATATCAAATAAAATAATAACGGTCAAAATATACGACATAATAATAAGGTACAATCGTTATTGATAAGGTATTGATAACGTTTTTCTTTCCTCAAACCTTGTCGGATTTTTGTGATTTTTGAGTGTGTTGTAGACATCGTGAAAACTAGGTCTGTACGTATTCATTTCCAAAGTAAGTATTATTATTTCACATTTTCAATAAAAATAAGACTTAACTTACACTTTTTTTTTTTTTATTACTAGCCTAACTAGGTAAAGTGAGGAGGCACCGTATTTAAAACAATTTAATATAAAAAAATATAAGCGGAGTGCTCCATTTCATTAAATATATACTTTAGAGTAAAAAAATGCATCAATAAAAACATATTTTAAAGAAAACAAAATACAAAAAGTTAGATAGCAGAGCGTGGTTTCGATCCACGGACCTCTGGGTTATGGGCCCAGCACGCTTCCACTGCGCCACTCTGCTTATGGCTGAGGCAGCGAAATAGGTTAACACTTTTCAAACGCTATAACGCGATGTTGGTAATGACGTGAGAGTTTAGTTGGCGATCATTTTGAGCTCTGCTTTTTGCTTCAGTAAATATACTTTGTATGTTTTTATGTAACTTTTTAATATTAAAGTATGTATGGTATGAATAAGCAAATACTGATGATTTTTGTAACGAGTTTTTTATGTAGGTATTTTAACATTTCCGCCAAGTCAAAATTCTTGTTGATAGAAAATCAATTATTATAATAAAATTATTTGTAACCGTTAAAACTACCTAAATTTAATTCAAGGTCGAATTAACATTACACTCTCACGCAATTTAAAAGCCAATAAATCGCGTTCACAAATCTAATGGAAAAAGTACTAGTCAAGTGTTTAGAAACCTCTCGAGGACAAGTAGCTAGTACAAGTACTAAGCCGGTATCAGTAGCCCGGGGGCTACTCGACGCCAGTGGCTGTTGAAAACGTGCAGTAGTTAAGTACTTGAATGCAAGCTAATAATAAGTTTCGTTGAAGAGGTTTTGGGAGAGTTGTGCAGAGGATAAATTAAATTGTATTTATTATTTAGAGATATGCCCGACTTTTCGTCAAATATAACTGATACTTGCCATTAACTTGAATTAGGAAAAGGTTTTTTTAGTTAATTACGTTCAATAATCTCGAGATCTGCTACATGGTAAAACAATTTTGTTTCCTAATGAATTAAAATTGTCTGGAAAAGATCGCTTAGTTGTGATAAGACCGCCTGTTGTTTACCATATTACATAACATTGACATTATCTATTTCAAATGGCAAGTCTCTTATTGTGTCGTATTGTAATCTTAATTAACTGCATACACCCGTGCAACCTTTTGCATAATTAAAAATAATTGCAATAAAATTCTAGAACTTACAGATACATAACATACATACATTTTGACACAACTAAACTGTACCACACTATACTTAACACTTAATGTAGATTTATCTGTTTGCTACGAGTTACCTTAATAAGTTTTCTTTATTTCGGAGATTCCCTACACAATTATATGTCCAGCATTTAATGTGCAGTAGAGATTTAATTTAACAAATTATTATTAGTATGAAATGCAAATGAATATAAAAATGCAACGCCATCTCTAATGGAGTCATTAGCGCTCGGACCATGTGGCCGCTCTACTAAAGTGTCACATTATCCATTATACCGAAGCGGAATTAACAAATATGGCATATCATACTGGCAACCGACACTTGCTGCTTTCAACGTAATATATTAACACAGACCTTTTTGGTACTCTGTCGGTATAACACCACATTTAATCTATCATAGGAAATTGTTTAACAAGTCAAAGCGACAAGGTACAAAAGTGATCATGTACTTTTGTTATGTGGACTCGCCTTGGGGCGTCCACAGAGGCCAATAAAATGGTACAAAGGCACCCTGTGGTGACCCTAGTTCTTTATGGCGCTGGTTATCTGAGGGTGGATATTGCTGTAGTTGGAATGTGAACCCTTCAGTGACAGAGTTTAATAAGATTGGATTTATGAGACATTTTGACGCGGTGAGGTGTTTAGAATTAATCCCGGAACGTGGTAAGATATGTATATCTTCAATGTGGTTATTTAATTGGCGCATCACGAATCTATTTCACATACCTGATCTATGATTGATTCGTTCAAAACGTATCAAACCGTCAAAAATACAATCAAAGTAAGGTAAGTTAGCATTAACGTTGTATCTTAATTTTATATTTAAACAACTTCTACTATCGCAACAAAAGACAAAAAGGTCTCCAAAAATGTTGATAGTGTAAAGTAAAAAGAACAAGAAACTTGTTCAAAGCCCACCATACGGTTGACAAATAAAACTGAATGTGTCCAACCCCACGCAAAGGGTTGCGAGGGTCCACGCGAACCATAAACCAAAATTAAAAGTTTTCGATACATCGCTCCCTCACAATAAGACCATTCCGCTCCTGACTAAATACGCCGCATTAAGGTGTCGTTAGTCAAATGACATTGCCTCCAAGCTAATCAATCATAAGCCAGTTAAAAACAGCAAGCTAAAGTAAACTTAATCTAAAAAATATAAAGTCCAAGTTGATGTTGATGGTAACAGTAGTTATAACGTTTTATAAGATGCAGGTGGCGATAAAAAATCTTTATGAATGGGGTTGGCGTGTGACGATGTTGCCCTACTTTAATAAATTATTTCAGCAATTCTGCGAATTGTTTTATGAGCGCTTTTCTTATTCTTTTCACCTATTTGTCCTGAAGTCGTTATGAAGACACATTTATAGTCTACTCATGTTTTCATGCTTAGTTAAAAATATGTTTTCATGTTGTTTTTGAAAGTTTTTTTCTCAAAATAGGACCACAATCGTTACTTTGCAAATATGCTTCATTTTATCCCCCATGTCCCTTCCATCATTCATAATAGTGGTCGCCATCAAAAGGGACGTTTAACAAATGATACGACGTACTTCTATTGTTAAACCTTTTGTTATTTTGCTTTTACTTTTTATACGCCAGTCATAAATTGAAGTAACAACACTGTATTGCATTCAGCATTTTCGACTTTATCAGCATCAAGTTTGTTATCAAATTTGTAACAGCTTACATCTCGATAGCCGAGTTTTGTTCTCGCTCCGTTCGTAACGTGTATAGCTAATAAGTCACATGTGTATAATTATAATTTTATTGCTCAGTTTTCGAACGCAAGTCATGCACATTTATGTTTGGGTGCTGTCTTTGTCTTTCCTTTTTTGCTTTTCAACACAGACACATTGTTTTGTTGGAGGCGTAGGACGTATTTTATCTTTCTCAGTAATAGTCTGATCATATTTAAGTACCCATTTCAATTTGCACCTTATGGTTTAGTGGTAAGAAATCACTTGTGAAGTTTATTGTCATTGGCTTTTTTAAGTTGACATTACAGTTTAGAACGTATTACTCACATAGAGATGAATAAAGGCACTATAAAAATGCGTACTAGCTGAAGTAGAACGCTAAACAAAATCTCATTGAGCTGTTTACACATTTTGAATTCAAATTTATGCACTCTGTTGGTACGGCGGGACTTGTTGCTCCAACTTACGACTGACGATATCCTCGCGCGGGCTATGTTTTATGTATTGAAAAATGTAAATATATAGGTGATAAAGTTTACGTCGGGAACGATAAATATGAATAACATCGCATCAAATCCTAACTCGTATCACCTGGGATCTAAATATATCTCGTTTTATAGCGCTTCGTTGGAACAGACCTTCAGATTATTGGATTGAGCGTGTTGAAAATGAAACTAAGAGTGATAAATATCGTTTATTGAAAGGGGTTTCGTTTTGTCAGCTGCATGTTCTAAAGCACTTGTCTAAATTGTCTTGGCTAAGGCGGGGTTCCACGCGACAGGCACGTATCGGAGTTTTTAGCCTTATCTCAATCAATATATCTGTTCAATCTCTCCGGCAATGTTTTAGTGCGTGCGACCAGTTTTGTTGGTGCAGTTAGTTCCATTGATACGATCGACACGTGTCCATTGTGGCACTAGACTAGCCCCGCTCCCATGCTTGGCACGTGCTCTTCATTATTTTCGCGCCAAAATGTTCCTCTAACGCTTTGTTAGGAGATTAGGCGTGAGCGGGGTGGGGTGACTACTGGTTTCTGGTTTTGTGACCTTTTGGAAATACGAATGCAATAAAACAGTCTGATTTTTGTTTACCTTAATTATTATTTTTTTGTCTTTGCCTTGCGGCGACTTCAACAGCTAGTACCGCGGGGATATGGCGTTTCCACAATGAAGTGATTTCTCCAGTGTCAAGTGTATAAAAGTATAAATCAATATAGCAATAATATACAATACAATCTTCTCTAAGAAGAACGGGGGCAACGTCGTACGGTGATTTGTAGGACAGAGGTCAAGATAGTTTTAACCTCTGCACCACTGAGAGTCCACAAGAAACGAGAAGTAAGATGCCAGATACACGAAATAAGTCCAAGTCTTCTATCACTGTGCAACACAAGCATAAAAAGGACAAATCACTAACAGAAAACTTTGAACACCGAAATACACAAGAATACAAAACTAAAACAAATTACACATCCGCCATCTTTTAACGTTGCAAATAGCCTGACAGTCATGTGATGAATGTAAGCTCGAATAAAATATAGGTATCGAAATAGTTTAGCCTATCAACTTCTTACTGCTTATAACTTCAGCAAAACAAAGAAAAAACACCAGTCTTTAATAAAAAAACAATTTGATTCCAATTTTGAAATTCAAAATTCGAAGCCAAAAATATTCCAAGGTGTTTAGTGCAACACCATGTAAAAATAATAGTTCCCGGGTGTCGACATATTCGCGGCGGTATCGCTGGCCTTGTTTTATCCCCCTATTAATCACCCGACAAAAATATTGAAACACAGACGGCGTCACCATTGTGCCGTTACCAGTGGGCGTTACCCGCCATATTTATTATTTTTGTCACCATTGTACTGTTGTGTGCGATGGGATTATAGCCAGTATTTAGATGAAATTGGGGATAAGGTCTGCTAATCTCGCTTTTGAACAATGGGTCGATATCGATTTTTTGGGCGACAGCGCAACACTAGCGGGTGTAAGGTTGTCAGATGACTATCATTCGAAGTTTGTGCAGTGGGCTATTCAAACTTTTTTTTAATGGTTTGTCCCTGAAAGGGGAAGTTTGTAGGTTGGCAACATCATTTTAAATGTTGATTGCTAGTACTACTACAGTAAAAAATATTTTTGACCACTATCAAAACATTTAAATCTAAACGCAGGTACCTAAAATTAAGTTTAAAAGTGTTATAGTCTGAAAATACCTCACTACAGAAACTTTTGATACGGGTACAAAATTAAGATTTGCGGAACGAAAATACCCGACTTAATAATAATGTATAGAATTATAGACGGTTCTATTATAATATACGCCATCTTTATATTTAAGGCTCTTAGTTGAACGCTTTAAATTAGTCTTAATACCATTTAATTTTAGGACTAAGTTACTTTTGGCCGCCCAAGGTTTCAAGCGCCCGTGCGGCCTTACATAATTTATCTTCATGTTTTAAAAATTCAGGCTTATTAGGTCTAAAATAAAATCTACTCAGTCAAGTACTAGTGAAAGTCACGCACTGAGAGTTCCGTACGATCACACAGTAGGAGAGCTAAGTTTTTGCCAAAGTTATCTTGAAACCCTTGCCAACCCTAAGGATCTGCGTAGGCGCAGACATGTATGCGTTTATGACGTACACAGTTTATTGCGTGGAATGATAATCGCAGACACGAGTTTTGTCTCGAACGACCGGCCTTTAGCTCGCAGGATGTTGACGATATGTTTATTATTTATTGGTTTTTTAAGGTACCTACCCTTATTCGATTTAATACAAAATTAAAAGTTACAAAATAAACCCGGCTCTAATGATTGGAAGGAGTAGGAGTCAAACCTTGATAAATTAACGCTATCCAATAAAATTATGTAATGTAATTAATCTATTTAGGTTTTTTTTTATGGCATAGAGTAGGCAAACGAGCACACAGGCCACCTAATGGTAAGAGGAAACTGTGACTTGACATTCGCATTCACAAGACTACAAGCCTAACACTGCTAATGCGTTGCCAACCCTGAGGACTAAGATGGAATACCTCTATGCTAGTCATTACACCGGCTGTCTTATCCCCAAACCAGAACACAACAATGCGAACACTGCTGTTTGGCCGTAGGTTAATGGATAAGGTGCTGGTAGCGATCCGGACGGATCCTGCACGAGGTCTTACCACTCGGAATATACATAAAAAAACCTGTTAAATAAATAATTGGTAATCGTATCCATGACCTAACCTTTTTAAACGAGCAATATTTGGATATACTATACTATTTACCGAGCAATATTTGTATGCATATATTAATCGAGGTAGGAGTTTACAGGGGCGAAGAATAGATCATGTTGTCATCTCCCCGAGCTCTTCAACTCTAGTGACGTCAGTCTCCCAGGTACGTACTAATAATGAAATCATCTGTGGAAATGACAAATTAACGAGGAAGAAATAGCGTCAAAAAATAACATTGGGTTACTGCGACTACTTCTTTCTATGGTGGTTCAACAATTGAAGTAGCTGACTGTACAATTAACAACTCGTATGTACGAAAAAACATTTTACGCATCACCTATTCGGAAAGGGGACTTTTCTTCCCTGCTAGGAGGAATCATAGTGACAGTTTTCCGTTCAAGGCCATTGTGTTGCCAGTATAAAATTTATTAATTTATTTTTCGTCTTTTAAATACATACTATTTGCACATAATTTGTTTCATCACTAAGATATTTTATTTTCCTCTTAGGTGATGTGAAAAGCAGAATGTGTTATGCGTTAACACTTGAATTCCTTTGCCGTAAATATATCTCTAAGTACTATTCTCGTTACTCTGGTTGCTTTTGATCAATCAATGAAATATTTTCTTACTACTTAAACTTATGTACTTACCAAATTTCACCTTAGCACCAATAACTATTTCATCATATTGTGTTACCTTAATTCCAAAAATCATTTTTAATTTAGCATAAATCATCACATTCATGTAATCATCACCATCATCGTCAAATTCTACCCCATTTGTTTTAATTAGAACTTACCCACTTTATTATAATTTGGCTTCAGTTGTAATCGTACCTAAATTCTGGAATTCTAATAACATTCACTACCACAAACTTGAGATGCTATCCAATTTGAACTTATACACGTGTCACTGGCACTGAATAATTTAAATGAAGTTCCAAAACTTCCAAATAGTTTGAAGACATCTTAAAACTCCTTAACATCATCGACCACGTCATGCTCACGTGCAAGCAGCTACTTCAACACCCCCAAAGTCCAATCCCGATTCGCAAGATAACCCTCCACTGCCGATGCACTACGGCGTGTTTCGGCCGAGACTTGAATTTATAATTAGGAATGGTTGTTTTAGGACAGCATTGTAACAGTTGATTGGTATAGGAAAACGGAATTTAATTAATAAATGTATGTATGTATTACTATATTATGCTGATAGATTATTTGTAAAATGAAAATTAAAACGTGGCTGGATATACATTAAGTTAATTTGTGAAATAAAAGATTTCATTTTACAAATAGTACAACCTTGAAAATTTAATTATTACCCATACTATAACTCTATGCCTTTAGGTTGGGTCTTCTGTCTGTTTGAAGTAAAACCATAATGCTTTCGACATGTCATCGTATTGTATTTGACTTGGCCACCATTACTGTCAAGTAAATAAGAGTAACGTTGACAATACGATAACATGTCAAAAGCAATTTCGTTTTACCGCGTGGAATAAAGCCCCAGTATTTAACATTCACACAAAAAGAGCCTAAAGAAAAAGAAAACAAATTAACATTAGACTCGTGATGTCTTTCACAGTGAGAAAGTACACTCAATACTGATAATACTAGAGGCCACACGCGATTTTGTACGCTTGGAATTATTTAGTTTGCGCTATTCTCTCTATTTATTCCTGTTGGAGGTCAACTTTTGGAAAATACTTTCTTAGTGCACCCCTAGATGCCACAAGGAACCCACGTGCCAAATTGGCAATCTTTAGACCGATCGGTTGCAGCTGTGCATTGATATGTCAATCAGTTTCTTCATTTATATTATATAGATAGATAGATTTCATATACCCATACAACTTCTTCATTGTCTATTCCTTCTCCAAATCATACCTCTAACCTCTTATTCTCATACTCAAGTTACATCATTTCCTGCAATTTCATCCTAAAACCAATTTTTAATTATAGCCCAGGGAGAAAAATCATTATTTCCCGGATTGTTTGGTAGGGCCGGGCGGCAATCAATACAGGGCCGCACTCGGCCGGAATACTAAGCAGGTACTGCGCCTGACGGCTGCATCCCTAGCAAAGAGTGTTTTGATATTTTCAGTTTGGAACCTTTGGGACTGGAGTGTTATTTGCGGTTTGTAGTGTTTTGTATGACTGTGGAGTTTTGTGTCAGGTACAAAAGTTCAATAGTTAGAGTTAGTAATGTATTGACCTATCTATCTTCAATTTCTTAAGCTGCAGGTAAGATATTTATTAAATATTAGACCGTTAGACCATGGGCCCTAACATGGCTGCGTTTATCACGTGACAAAGTTTGCATAAGGCATCCGTCACCTTCTGAGTCTGACAAATAAATAAGTACGACAGTGACGGATGCTTTATCCACTTTTGACACGCGATAAACGCAGCCATACTTGGCCTACATGAGTAGTAGTAGTATGTTTGCCAGTTATACCTTCGTAGTTTGTGATTAGTTGACGCATTTACTGCCGGCAACTCATATTACAAAAGCTTTTTGCTAGCTTCCACCCAGTGCCTTGAACGCAAGCTTAGTAAAAAACAAAAGTGGGGAATATACCTGGACAAAGAGATTTCGATGAAATACAATTTGTCATATAAAAAACCGCATCGAAGTTCAGTCCTATGAATGGATAGCGCAAAGATCTTGATTCTGTACTTTCACATTTTTCTTCTGGACTTCATTCGTCAGTAATATCAGTACCAGAGATTTGGACGAAGTTTAGCTGCTTCAAATCAATGTCTTCTCACGGATATTTAATGTTATCCAAGTCTTCCCGCTATCCCGTCATCTCGTCAAACCTCGTCTGTAACCGTTTGACTGACTTACTGACTACATTGTATTTGCAACACATTCACAGCAAGTAATCCATAATCAATGAAAAAAAAAACATTGATTGACTATTAAATCTCAAAATTTTGTCCAGTCAGCCTTCTCTCTACTGAAGTTAATATCTCTAACTTATCGGAGCCCCCAATATCTTAAACCAACCCGTTCTGCAAACACTCGTCTGGAGAGCCAATCCAATCATCTCAAACAGTAACTATCAGAGATAACAGTCGAACAACCCAAGAGAATACGTCCAAATCAACTTAGCGTTTCGTTGCCAAAACGCCCTTGTTGACTTTTGACGTTCCAGCATTGGCAATGTTATCTGAGTTTACTTAATCAGGCAAGCGATTCTCGGGGGCCCCCTAACCGGTTGAATCAGACCCTCGTGAAGGGTTTCTTCATATTTATTCCTTATCTTTTTAATTATGGCGGCGTGATCATCTGTTTTAATTTTCGTAGCGTCCGCAGGGAGCGCGAGGTGATATGGAACGATAGGTGTTATTAATCGTGAGACATTAATATCCCCTTGATTGTTGGTTTCGCTGGAGCTGGAGCATACAATACATACACACATAGGTATTTATGTGTGTAGAAGATGGCGAGACAGTAAGACGTCGATTAACTCGATGTTGGAAAAAATGAAAAACTCATTTTATATTTGATTCAATAGTTACATCTGGTTAGTGGTTGTGTAAAATGTGGTAACAGAATTAACACAAGTTTTTAGAGTGGTGGTAGTTTTGTAGCTCTGCCTACCCCTCTGGGTATGAAGGCAGACAGTATCGGCTGAGCATTAGCACTTTACTGTGTAAGGTCTAGCATAATGCTGAGCTACTTAGCGTCCATTTCACTGCCACAGTACACACACATTTCGATGTTTTAGTTATTATCTGTATTAACATCTGTAGTATAGAAAATAAATGTCTTTAAAAAAAACATCTACATTTACATCAGCACATGAGTTCAAATATAACCTAAGTAGTACAGACCATCATGATAAAGCAAAATCTTACGCCATCAGTTAATTGTGTTACCTACCTAGATTATTTTTAATATCTACGAGTAATTATGTCAAAAGTCGATGTCTGCAGCGCAAATTCAAATGTTTTTTCTAAGTAAATCTTCGAAGCAGAAAAAGCGACTTTTAACAAGCTTAGCAATATCGACGTAATTGACGTTAAAATTTGGGCGTCTCTCAATCTCGGTAATCTCTCAATCTCATCAACTAACTTTAGGTTGTGGACGATCTTTTGTTCGAAATAGGAGACTGACATACAAATTGTAAGTGACAGAAGAAAGTCTACATTTTCCTTTGCAACATTTAATGTTATACTGGCGCATATTGTTTCAGTCTCAAACTAGGCAATCCTTTACACCTGAACACATTCTTAAAGATGACTAAAACAGGTACGGTCAGCTAACAAAGCTTTTAACCTTGAACTAAGCTGAAGTATAAAGAATTAACCCATAGTTAAAGGGACCGAAATCGGAGCTAAGCTATAACCATTTTTCTAAGAAACTCTGTCAATGTTGTCTCCTGGCTTACCGGACAGAATAATAACAAAACGTTGATCGACCTATTTTAAATGCTTTTCACCGCATCTTCGTCTGCGTGGAAGTTGTTTGAAGTGTGTCTATTATTGTTGTCGAAGGAACGACGACGACGTAACGAATCAACTGTGCGAATGTTCGCACTCAACCCACAAACATTTGCTTCCAACGGGAATCGAACACAATCACAGAACCAACGAGTCAGCAAATCGATCAATATTGCAACGTTTGTCTGCTATAACCGATAACAATTCATTTCACGGCCCTGCCGCCCTGCTACCCTCAAATCTGGTGTCAAACTACATCCCATCTGTCACTCGGCTGCCATAAAAACTTAATAAGCGATCCGTCACCATAAAATACCTATTAAAAAGCCGTCGGCTACATTTAAAAATGCATCAAGAAACAAAATCGAGTAATTACCAAGAGACTTCGCAGATCGGATTTCAAGGGGTACAGTAGACCCGATGGTTAGTGTGAATCAGAACCCCCTAACACTTCAAGTTTGATATGTATGTAAATATTTTCTGAGTATATAACAGGTATATACCCGACCCTATTCACGAGTGAACGCGTGAGTGACTCCTAACGAATACCTCGGGTGTATAGGTGGATAGGTGTATACCTGTAGGTATCGAGGTGTATTAGGTAGAGGGACTGAATTTGAAATTTGCAGGGGACTGAGCCAATCCGCGCGTTAATTGCGTCCTTGTCTACGGTTATGAATTACGACTGAGTGAGTTTTGGTTGTTTGGGGAATGAGTTTTGCGTGAGCCGAGATTATTTTGGAGTTTTGTGAGGTAGTGGTAATTGGATCTGGTTTTCATGATAAATAAAGACGAATTATTTCTAATTAGTGACGAATCCTACAAACAGTGTAACAAGAATTAGTCCCAATTTCAAGACAAAACTTTTTAATGGTAATAGTAAAAGGAAAAACAAACTTTTTTTTAATTGAGACTTATAATTTACAAAAAATGTGAAATTCAACAAAAAAATATCCTCATTTTGTACCCACAACACTAACTGTTGGACGAAATAAATGACAAATCAAACGTTTTGCATAGCAAAGGAAGTGTTTAAGTAAAGCTGTAACCGTGCCGCTTCTGACACCCGCGTGGCGGGCCTGAGGGACCCGGGCGCCGTGGGAGGGTTAAAAACGTGAACTGAGTACTTTTGTATGCTATGGCACATTTTATTTATCTATGTTTTTTTATAAATACCTTCAGACCTTGGAGAAAATAACAAATGACATAATCCCTGTGTACCTTGGACAGAGATCACAGATGTTTTGTGAGGCATTTCTTTTTTCTTGAGTTCAACGCTTCAAAACCTAACGAAATATTTGTCATAATTAGCACATTATAATATAGTGATAAATTTTAAGTTTAAACGCACGGCAATATGTTAAAATAAGGGATATAGGTGAGCACCGTTATAAAATACACTTTTAATCAAAACATGCAAAAACTATCTCCAAACAAGAAACGCATTAAGTATTCTAGTATTTTATTTCACGCCCGACCCTCCCGCGATCGGCACGATCAGGCCCCTGGGACGCACGGATTAAAAGCTCCCAACCCTGCTAACGCCGGCTATCCACTAAACTAAAGGATGGTCTGCTCGGCTATGAGCGCGAAGTGATACAGATCTGGGTAAATTTGGATTGGATTGCGTTCAATATTCTAAGTTTGACGTTACTATTCGATCCGTACCTGATACTTACATTAACAGTTTAAATTTAGAATAAAGTGCACAAATTTCTCATAGACAACACGGTATAACTGAGAACACCATAAGATCTCGAATTATTTAATTCCAAATTTGAAAATACCTAATTTCATAAATCCGACTTTTTACAATACCGAAAAATTATATAGCCGAATTACAAAATATCGGATTTTATATTACCGAAAACGTATTTCCAGATATCATAGCTACGCGGAACAGGAGCTCCGCCAAGCGGAGCTCCGTCGACTTTGTCATATAGAATGGGTCTGTTTCGTTTGGCCAAAATATTTTTAGTCAAATATATAATTTCCCAAAAAATCTTTCCCGTCGCATTTGATTCATTTTTTATGTAGTCACAAGTGTAACCTAACCTAAATAGACATAGCAATCGGATGCGATAATAATATAAAATATAAATAATACAAAAACTTTTTGGGAAAAAAAGTTGGGAAGTGATACATTTGACCAAACGGCAGGCTCCGCGATAAATTATCGAGTGACGGATGCTTGGTCCACCGTAATAAAGGTGACCATAATACGGGCCCTGATAAAGGCAATTGTTTGTGTGACAAAATACTCGTGTTTATCGTAAAAACAGTTGAATATCAGAAGCATTTCGTTTGACAAGAGGGTAAGGCTGTCCTAACCTGCCTGTCTGCCTGCCTGGCTGTCTGTAGGTATCAGCTACCTAAGTTAGTTTCTTCATTTATATTGATATTACGGTATATTTATCAAATTTTAACAAAATAGCTAAAAATATCATTTTCTTAACACTGCTTGGAAATATTGGCAAAGATGGTCTGTTCTAGGGTCACAAAACATCACCTTTATGGACTGACCAAGAATGTTCTCGTTGTGTAGTTTCATTCATTAAGAAAAGACTCATACAATTTTTAACAGAACTTTTTCGTCACTTTTAATAATAGATCTTCTGATCTTGCTAACTCAAGAACCATGATTAAATTCAGGAAAATGCGTAAAAGCGTTATATGGTTGGATTTAAATAAATCACAATAATAAATATAGCCTCTGCCTGATTGCCAACTATCCCAGCTTTATCGCTACCCAATCCAAATCCTTTTCAACAGCAACCGAATCTCGCATCTCATTATCGTCCTTCAAATTAAACCACTAAATTATATTCCTTTTTGCATTGACAAATTCCAACTTCCTTGTTAGGCAATCACCGTCTAGGGGACGCCGAGTTTTAATGTGACACAGTTCCATTACCACACCGAACGGTAAACAAATTTTTGGCTTCGCTATTCAGAGTTACAGTCTAAATTTGAGTAGGAAACTCCCTTTTAAAGGTCGGGTGTGAACTCCCGAAGTGTTTTGCGGTGGACCAAAATGGATGTTTTGAGTGCGAGGCGTCAGCTTGTGTGATAGGATTTGTGTATGGAAGTATGAACTAATCTCCCTCCGTGGCGTTTGATAACTCAATAACGTGGCATAATGACGCCTTTGATGCAGCCCCAGTGCCCAGCCCCTCGATAGGTGCCGAAATCCTAATTGCAGATAAAAAGATAAGTTCACAGATGTCCGCTGGCTTTTTGGGAGAGCTGAAAGGTTTTAAAATGGAAGAGGACGATGGTACTGGAACAGACGAAACACAGTTTTCAGATGGATTTTGTATTTGCAATCTCAACCTTTGTTTTTAGTCGAATGTCTGACATTTCCTCTGTATAAGGATTTGAGCAGTCTTGTTTCTAAATATCTCTTTCCTTTTTTTTTGAGATGCATTTTTCGTTGATCATGTTTTAGTTTACTAAAATGCTTTTGTCCATATTCTTAAGGTTGATATTTTACAACAACAAATAGCATTTTATTTTTGTAAATTTACTTCGTTTAAACGTGCATGACTCAGAATGTGTTTGCGTCAAGTCCGTAAACTACTTGCCACTTTTATTACCATTTTATTACACATACAAAAGGAACAACAGAACTAATTGTTTTAATACAAATAGTTAATAAAATAATCTAGATTACGGCGCGGCACGCAAACTCTACACACGCAAATTAACCGGTAATTCAAATTAATATGCAAAATTTTATCGCTAACTAAAATCTAAATAATGTCATCTAAAATCTCTATCTGTCTGTCTGTCACAGGGCCCAGGGGGGCAGCTACAAATTGCAAAATTAAAAGTCCCTTGATAATATCTTCACGCGTTCGTTAGGTGGGGGGAGGCGTCGGTACCTACCTACCCTGGAACAACAAAATGCGATGAAATGCGCGACGCCTTTTAGTTGAAATTTAGCAGCGCATTGTTTTTTTAACGAAATTATGGGTAGTATTTTTAAAGAGACCAGGGAAAGCTATTGATTAACTGTCTTCTAGCTTTGTCTCGTAATTGAATTTGTTGTCTTGGCGATCGTTGGCTCTAGGATAGCCAAAAATGTAGAGTATTTAAAACAAGGTTCAAAATTGTAATTGTCTTAAGTAATTTATTTTTACATAATTTAATAATTTCTTTGCGTTTATTACCTGCGCTACCAAATTTTTTTTTAACTTAGGTACTATAGAATTGCTTTGAGCCTTACACACGTAAGAGTTATTACTTATTCCACCTAAAACGGCACCATGCTCGAAGTATGTAGGTAAATATTTTTAATAACTTCTACTTCTGAAACCAAAACTAAGTGTTTACATAAAAATACTATCTATGTTAAAACAACACCCTCTCATCCCCCGTCTAAGTGTAAAGGACAGGATAAAGTGGCACATAATGCTATCTCAATACGTCACGGCAGTAAAGTTTTTCACTTGGGATGATAAATGGCAACCCTTTGCATCTTTATCATAATGCAGCCTTTGTTGTGGCGTGTATTGAAATTCTTGTTTACGGTAAAAAGGCAAGACTCTAGCTGGTGCTTTGGACGTTATGGTGTTTTAGGAATAACGACCACTAGGAGTAAAAAAACATGTTTATTTTTTGCAAAATACATTTCTTCAATTTTGACAGGATTACCTAAAAAATAGGTGCAGAATATTTTCCTAAATCTGAAATTAAACGTTTTTGACACACTTCTAAGTAAGTATCAATTTTGAACATTTAATGTAACTTGAAATTGATGTGTCCTACATTATAATAAGCTACATTTTGAATTACGTTCAAAAACAAACAGCGGTAAAAATCACAATAAACATCTTTTAACGGCTTTTTCTCTCACTTCAAGCATTTCTTTAAAATCGGCTCACTCATCTGAAATATTTAGAAACGTTCAAAACTATGCTCCATGTCAACTGGCATGGTAACAACTGGTTGATGCTCTGAGGCTCTTTTGAACCATCTCAACGCTCCGCAAACCTAACACTAACTTAGCCAAACCGTGTCAAATCCCCCTGCCATAAAATTCAACCATCTAGATGCGTCAAAGGCAAGATAAAGAAGCAGAAGGGCCCTCGAGCGAGTCAATATCTCGCAGACCACTTGACATTCGCGACGAGCGTACTTGTAAAAAACTGACTCTGCCAGAAGGGCGATGCTTGCGCTGTGGTTCTTGTCGTTAATAAATGAGAGATCATAAAAAAAAATGTCCTCATATTTGGAATAGGGTGAAATGTCGTGTTGTGTTCGCCACGTGGCGCCTGAGTTTGAGGTTTGCAAGTAACATGGCCTAGGACGGAACAAAATAAAGCTGAATAACGATGATCACATTAAATTCAAAACAAAATAATTTTACGTGTTATGAAACAGATATTAAACAAACAAACATTGATAATTATTTTGACCATAGCAAATGTATTTGCGGTAACTACAAAACACGTTATACTTTTTTGACGGTTTACATTTTTTACTCGAAAATCGAGAGGTCAAAAACAAGTCAACGCTATTTTAAAATCTTCGTCAACTTACATTATGGCGTGCCTTAACCGCCTTTTATAATACGTTTTCACATAATGTTATAAATAATTAACAATGACTTTAATTACTTGAACTAAAGCCAAATCACACTAACAATAAAGTACATTCCGCTACATAAAAATTACCAAAAACACGCATATTACAGTCACGAAAATGTACATAATATTAAAATATCGCATAAATCAGTGTTGGGGAAAAATATAGTAGTAATGTGTCGAATAGCAAATAATTGGTGGAACGTACAAGGGACTGATGTTATCGTGGAATATTTTAACAACTTATTACGGTGTTTCCACCGTTGACGTTTTCAGGTCTCAATTAAGCTTAATTGCGGCTGACTGTACTTTTGTTAGAATAAAGATCTAGTTAGAGGGTGTAGACGGTATAATCATTTCCATGTTTTGTAGTTTTAAATTCATAATTTATCGAATTTATCCGTCCATTCATCCATCCAATCAGCCTGTGCCTCCTCTCCAGCCTCTTTATCACGCTACTGTCCTCAATACTACGCTAATTGCATCCATTGTCTCCGGTTTACGGATTTAAAAGTTATAATTGATTGAAATTCTGGAATGGATTTAGTATTTTGATCGTTACTTCTTTCATAAGCTTATCAGTCTGGGTGCTCTGTCTGTCTTTAACGATAGATGCCTTTTAAAAATAAATTTAAAGCCGCAAACCCGCAAACGCTTTATATGCAAAATGCGAAATATACAAACACAAGCAATTATATGATGTTACAAAACCCGTGAACCTGTCTGATAAAATTAGTTAATTTTTTTTAAGACTATGCAGAAGGCACATTTCTGACTGGGGGGAGCAACTCAAAATTTCGTCTCAACCAATGATTGATTTTCAAACCAAACCTAACCGAGCCCCGTCAGTACGCCCACCAAAAAACATTTAAAACGAAACCCCGTCATAATTCAGAAAAAGCGAATCTCCGTAAAAAACCGGTTTTTATTGCTGGCGTGTTATCACACATGTCCCGACTAGGGGCTCGCAAAAAACGCGGAAAAACACGAATCGGGTTCATGTTAATATTTGAGGTATTTTTATTTGAAATTTCCATTTACACGGCCCTCCCTCCCTCTCATACATATTCATGGAATGCACCCTCCCTACTTTCTCCACTACGCTCACATTCTGTCGACTGACCTGGGTTTTGAAATCTCCACAATTTTATTCGTGTTTCGAAATCAAGGTGTATTGAGAATTTGACAATTGAAGGGCTAATTGGTCCAAATGTATTTAGCAAAACAATTCAGTGGATATATTCACACCAATAAATGTTTTTTTTTTTCAATCGAATTGTACCTTTTTCAGCTTGAACGTAATTTCTCTGTTGTTAGGTAAGTATAGTCAGTGACGTGCAAAAGTTACCTGTAATTGATTATCAGTGTAGATATGATTACATTTCAATTGCATTATAAATATTTCCAACATACATACATTGTTATTAGGTGTCGTTATCGTTATAAACACGTTTCCCAATGACTTTGAAGGAACTTGATAATACGAGTATAAGTAATATAGGTGTTTACTTGTATCTACCTATGTCGAGCCTAGATTGATTTTGACTTTACAAAAACAACATAGTAGACGTCATATCGCTAGACAACGAGCTGAATACAGTTTGAAAACCACCGAAATATCTGACCAATATACCCTCAAAAAGGTATCTTATATTGTGACTGTAACTTCCCTTTTCAGTCTAAAAACCACCACAGTCTGTTATCTAGCCTCGGTTCGGTTTCAGCCGCTATCTCGAGTACTAGTTTTGTTGCACAATAAATGCAGCTGCCATTCGAACGGTTTTGGTTGCGGTGGTGCTCTTTATGAAAAGTTTTTTGGGAAAATGTTTGGGCATTTAGACTTTCTGAGATATAGGTATATAAAGCTCTTAAATGATTTAGAATATTAATTTATGGATGCTGTGAAAACCTTTTAGTATCTAACAAAAATGATCCTAAAATGCTTTTTAATAAATCGCGACAAATCTTCTAGCAGACTATGCGTTTTTTTTTTGCCGTTGGTTAAATTTGAATGCCTTAGCCTTTAGCATTAGTTCATTAGAAGGATTGTAAAGATTAAAATCTCCATCCAAATTTGATAACGTTTTTCTTACCTCAAACCTAGTTCGATTTTTTCGATTTTTGATTATGTCGTGGATATTATGAAAACCTTGGTCTGTACATTATAATTTCCTAAAAAATAATAATTAAATAAAATACAAAACGGAGTCGTACAAACCTAGTTTTTCATAACAACCATGACATAATCAAAAATCTTAAAAATCTGACACGATTTAAGGGGAGAAAAACGTTATCACGCGGAGCAAAATTTGAATGGAAAAACTTTGACAGCTACGCGATTTGAGGGTCGGTTCACAATTCTCTTAAGTACAATTTATACGTAATTTATTTTGCTGTTATATTTGGCTCATCATCATCATTATCATCATCATCATCATCATCATCATATCGGCCGAAAGACTTTTACTTCCGTAGGCGTAGCTACGATGCAAACGCTGCTTATGATTCTGTTTTCCATCGACTCGAAATGTATGGAGTATAAGCGGTCGAGGCAACCTTCGAAAATCGATAACTAAGCGTTCTTATGCAACTTGACGAAAACATCCGCCAGGATCACCACATTGATCAATCTCGTGCCATCCGCATCCACGGCACAAAGTAGCAAAATATATTTGCTACTTATTTTGTATTTTGCTACCGAGATATTCATCAAAATTCCAACGAAGTGAAGAAACTTCGTGCCACAATTCAGTTTTGTTTTCTTAGAATCTTGAGTCGGTCAAAAGTCAACGTCCAAGTCGATTTTGCCTAAACTTTTCTATCAAAATTCACGTCGTCGAGTTTACATTGTGAAACTAAGTTCTTACATCAATATAGTCCTGTGTATTTATAGCTCGAGCGAATCAATCCTTCGTCCTACAACACACGTTACGGCTGTTTTTTGACAGTTCTAAATCAAAAGTTAACCCATAATTTATTTAAATTTACTTATACACTTGCAAGATTTAAATTCTCGTAACGTAACATTTTCAAGAGTCAGATATTTATTACAATTATCATCAACTTTCACTTAAAATACTACAATATTGTTGGTAGAGTAATATCCTTACTTTTATATTCATAGCCTTGCCTTTGTCACTCTTATACGGCGAGACGTTCATGCTTTCCTTACATACATACATACATAGACTAGGTCTATGTATGTATATTGTATCTGTTTTCTCGTGTACGTTAGATCTAACAAAGTTTTAAAACTTCAGTATTTAAATTTATCCAATAAAGTATTTTGTTATTAATTAATACAGAATGTTGATATTGATCTAAGGCTAAGTACCATCTATTTTACTAACGGTAATAAAAATAAACGAAACTAACAAACGGATGCTCGTTTTTTCAGGTTACACGGCGAACACTCAATTTGCATTTTTCAATATAAATATCAACACGGTAGGCTATCCGCACTCACTATGTTAGAAAAATAAAGAGCATTGTTATGTGAAGGGATACAGGTACATTATATGTAGTTTCATGCTGTAAAATTTCGTTCCTAACCCTTGTTTTATCCGATTAATTTGATGGCGACTCGGCTAGCTTCCCGAGAAGCACAAATGTTTGTGTCATACTCACGCTATTATTTCAAATTTGTAAAGCTTGGATGATGTTTAAACATGTTTTTAAGGAGTTAAATATTATTTTCTCTAATTAAATATAATGTATATACGCGCGTTCATAGGGTAACCTATCGATGTTTCGAAAAACTTTTGTCCGCTGATTCGTTGGTCGGAAATTTTCATTTGCCCGAAAAAAAATATCCTATGAACCCGTTAACATTCCAAAATATTTAAAGAGATATACCTACAGAACCTGTAGGTTACATTAGGTAAATTTTATTACCCCTTCAGGAAAGTTAAAAGGTTTAAGAGAAAAATGATTTTCGGAGAAATGAAAATTTCGGACAAACGAAAAAACGGAGAAAAGTTCGAACTTAATATAGGGAATTCCATATTTAGTACCCGTAGTAAAAGTCAAGAGCATAGTTTTGAACTATATCAATTTGTATATAAGATTATCCTTTTCATATACATTTTTAGTTTCAGTGTAAACCATGTGATACATGGCAAACAATGTAAAGACAATTACCTGAAATTGCAGGTACAGCCTGCGGAAGTGCGTCACACGCGAACGGGAAGTGACGTCACGCGGCCAGGACACCGGAAGTGGACCGTGGCGCCGCTGACGGAAGCGGATGCCGCCGCAATGCGATATCGTCTTGGAGGTTAATGACCTGGCCCTAATGACTGATGTTACTAGTTGTACTGCTCTAGAATTTAAAAAAAGGAAAAAGCAAAAGGTTTGTATTTCATACACTTTTCAGGTCGTTGCACAATGAAGTCATTCGATATAGAATTGAATGGCGTCCTATGTCCATGCGATCTAAAAGCAACAGGAAAGGGTACACAGTCTGCTGTTAGTATCTTGAATCAAACGCCATCCATATATACACTACTGATCAACTTTCATTTAAAAACGTGAATAAGAGTAGGTCCTAGCACTGTTCCATGTGGTATCCCTAAAGTGATATTAACTATATAATTAAATTTAAGTGACCAGATTTGATATAGGTGATATGTTTTAATTAAAAGTCATGACACATACAGTTCTAAAACCTATAATTTCAGAAATACCATAAAATATCTGTTCGTTTACACCATGTCATAGTTCTTTATCAGTATGCCTAGCCAGCATCACGATGGAGGAAATAAAATCATAAAAAATGAACAAAAGAATATCGAGAAGAGCTAATTTCTCCAATTGTCATAACCTTAAAGTCCCGCACGCCCCAGTATCCCTACAAGACAAGACGAATCTTCAAAGCCCGCACAATGGCACAAAATGAAAGCAAAACTTGCTGTAATTAATTCCCTACCTACTCAACGCTTTGTAATAAATCGTTTCATCCGCGTATAAATTTTATCCCCCGTCTGAACTTCAGCATCGTCCGTCCTTATCGCTCTCTTATATTTGCATAATATCAAATCTGGCGTCCTTGTCTGAGAGTCACAAATGATTTTCAGTTTTCAATTCTCAATTAACAACCGTCGCAACTACCATGTCTTCCTTGCTTAAAGTTCATCTTTGTTTTTGGTGCGGTAGAGTTGATTATGGATTGATAATGTTTGGGTGGGTCGTTAGGTAAAGTTTGTCGAAATAATTTCACTTATATATCGGTGCAGTGAAAACGAATAGCCGTCGAGTTGTCGACTTAGGGCCAGAGATAAGGCGCCATAATTCTTAATCTCACGGTGGGGGAGACATTGTTCCGAACTACCATCAGTTTGTACTTGTGTTAGAACTGTTAGAAGGTAAGGTGATGAGGAAATTTTGGGAAATTAACTAGGATTAGGTTTAGAATGGTAGTTTGTTAAACTGTACATTTATGCAAAAATAAAACAGACAAAATAATTATAGTCTGTGGATAGATTACTTTGTCGTTTATCCTATTGTGCCATTAACCATGTAGATACTGGTAAAATAACAAATAATCGCAAGCTTAACGAAACATAATTCACAAAAATGAAATTAAATGTTTCTGTTCCAAATATAAATATATCTTTTGAATGTAAGGTCGCATAAAAGTTATTTATTCGCTGTAAACAGCGATGTCTGCAGACAACGAGCTCACTGGGAAATGGCGGATATTTCAGCGTGTTCAACTGAACGCCCGCGTTTACTGGACGCTTTTACTGTTTATATAAATGGTCTTGTTTTTATTAACCTGACTTTGATAACAATGAATGGCAATCTGTGTCGGTTTGTCTTGGTATTTTTAAATTATGTTAGGGTCTGCGTTTGTCATAGTTCAGATGATTTAGAAGCTAAATCTAGAGAATATCTAGATCTTAATGTCATGTTTGACCTTAAGGGCATCGTGCTTGGAGCATGATCTCTTGATCATGTGGTAGATCGATATTAGGTACCACTTCAAGCTAAATGCTCAAGTTAATTTGATGTTGAAGGGCTGAAAAGGACGTCTAAGCTTGATAACTCTCGGACTTTACACAATGTTGAAAAAACAAAGAAATTACCTTGTTAAACGAGGAAAGACTAAAAGTTAAATTACTAATTCGACAAATCACTCAAATTATCAACGGCTAAAAGAGTAATGTTGTGTTAACGTTTTAAATAGTTCGCGTGCCAAGTCGGATCGTTAGTTAATTGCCAAGAGACTGGCAATTGGAGCCGAAATCCACGCGTGTCGAAGAATCGGCCATGAGGGATGCCAAGATGTGAGGCCAAGGTACAATCGAAAAGCGTTTGAGAAAAGTAGTAGAACCAGCAGCTGTTTATCCAGCTAGACATCCATAAACATTCTAAAGTATTTCAAAGATACATAATAAAATTACTTTCCAAATCCTAAACTGAGACCCTAGAGTAGATAGATAAGATAAAAATGTATGGAATTGACATCAGCATTTGACGCGACAGTCGGGCAGCGTACGTCAATCCTAAAATACATTTTTGATAACGAAAACGTTTTCACAATGAATCTTTTAATAGTTATTTGACCATACCTATCTTTACAGTGAATAACTATCGCTTCAAAGTAAAGATCAATCAAAAGTTTAACTTGATCTTTATTATCCTTTAAATAATGTCATGTAATTCCATGAGAAATCATTTTTCATTACAAGAAACAAAGTAATGTAACAGTATCTTTAAGACTTAACGCTGAATCCTTGTTTCTTAAGCCTCTCCTCAAGCGAATATCTCTGCTAACTGGCGGCTAACACCCCTTTAAGCGGCGCACACGCAACTCGGTAATCACTATTTACGACCAAATGAGGCTGTGCAGGATCTCCAGGTGTCTTGCGTTATGACGGATAACGAAGACAGGTCAAAGAAACCAAACAGGAAGCTATAGATGATATTTAAAAAAAAATCTTGAATGAAACTGACAAGGAAGGGTTCCAAACTGTCAACTCCGATTTTGTTGATTTGGGAATATGTTATGGAGTAGTCTAAAATAGAGAAGTATATAATTTTCAAGGGTATTTTTTTTTTAATGAATTTTAGCCAATATAACAAAACACTTGCTCATTATTTTTTCATGTTCTTAAACATAATAACCAAACCAGTAGAGAAACAGCAATTAAAAAAAATGAGTTCTACTGAAGTTAGGGGCTTTAGTCACTTTGAAGGTCAATTTCTCCGAACAGGTTGAGTGTGGGCCGCTAAAAAAAAACCTGTCTGTTATTTTAGACTACTCTCTAACATATATCGAAATCAACAAAATCAGAGCCAGACAGTTGGGTACCTTTCCTTGTGAGTAGGAATTAACCATGGATAAACATGAGGAATACTTTTTCGGGTTTAAGAATATTTTAAGAATATTTATTTTCTCAATAAGAAGATATACAAACTTCACTTACATTGAGAATCTTAAATTACTTAATGTAATTAGTGGGTAGGTAGCATATTAACACTGCCTAGTCTCGCCCAGTCGCTCGTCCTTTTAGCGTTAGCGGGTAGATGTGCGCTATCTTTTTCATTTATTTAATCTTTATTACACAAAAATACAAATTTGAGTACGGTCACGGACATTAATATACTACCCATTTCAAAGAAAATCTTGTTGAAGATGTCATTGTCATCACTCATCAGAGATGCAGTCATTTGTAATTGATAGGAAACTCAACTTGCTGTGGACTTTCAGATTGACTTTGAAACTAAGGTGGGTCACAAATTTAATTCCTTGACTGTACAATAGCCTAATGATATTCTCTTCGATTTGACCTTTGGCCAAATCAATTTTCTTTTGTAGGCGGTGCAATGGCATTAATACCATACATCGAAAATAGATTAAACGATAGAAATAAACCAGTTTATACTTTTAAAACTATCGCGTTGCTAAAGTATGCCTTTAATTTGGGTTCAATTATAAAAATGTGTTCCCTTATAGAGGAATATGGTTACACAAATAACGAAAACGCCTATTGATTTAAACAGTGCGTACATAAACACACTCTAATCCAAAACCTTCTGTATCACAGTAAACATAAAAGCTAAATTTAGTTACGTCACTCCCTTCTACTGTCCGCACTCCGCACATACAGTATTGAAATCTGCGACGATCCGATAGCGACGGATAAGTAAATGAGAGGACGCTCCCCGGGGGCTGACAGGGAAACCATGGAGCTGCCAACAGACTCAAACGAAAGGAAAATTTTCGTATGAAATTAAGATAGAATAATTAATTAAATATGTAGACGAGCACGTGACCTTTGTAAAAGACAATTGCAAACTGCAAAGTAAATATTAATTAAAGAGCGTGATAGGTCCTTGTCCATGCATGAGTTCGGTATTGCACCAAAACTATTTTATAAACAAACTTGGCGGGGGCAGTATGACGCCCTCAGATAACCCATAAATAAATACATTAGACGCTATGTAAAATGTTTTGTAGAGGATGTTGAATTTTGGAAGTTTAATTATTTATCTTAACGTAAAAGTTGAAAAAACCGCAGCATTTCAAGACCTTTTGACTTATTCGAACTGTGCTTCTCAAACACAGATAATGCTTTTCATTCAACTTTGAAAGTTTTAACCCCCAAAGCCACTATAAAACTGTAAGCCGTCCAGAGATCATACTTTCATTCTGAAACTGTAATAAAATTTAGGTTTAACGCCACTCCACCGCATTCCCGGAACAACATCAAACCCCCGCTACTAAATTAGACGTTTTGCAGATACTAAAAGATATTTAGCCAGCCTCCCACCCGGACCGCTCACTATTTTAAAGGGTTGTTTACACCTCCCACCCTCGGATATAAAACTCAGACAATCTCTGAGAGAAATGACTGAGGCCGAAGTGAGTGCCTTGCGCGACCCCGGGAAATGGCGAAGAAATAAACACTTTGGAATAGAAACTAAATTTGAATAGGTTTGTTTTTGGTTAGTTCTAATTTACATTTTGGTTGTGATTTACGGTCTACTGAACTTTAAATGTGTTGTTTTTAGGATATGATTTTTAAGTGCGTTAAATATTTATTTGTTCATACTGTTTTTTTGCTTTGTCAGGTTACGAATTAACTTTGAATACCTATTATGTATCTTTGTGACCATACATTTAGAAGCGATATGTTTGACAAAGGGGATCCGAAATCTGTGAAAGTGAACGGTCCAAAAATGTGTAGTCAATTCTACATTTTCGGGCGAACGTCTTTGTACATAACAAATCCGTCCAATAAATCCCTTGCCCTTAAAACCTTTGAAAACATGGCTTCAAACGTGCCCCTAAAATATTCCATTTCACAAGTGACACCCGCCTTTTGGCGCCTTTGATCCGTCCAAATACGGACCAATCACAGACCGTGGCATTTGATTGCTCCGGGGACTCTTAATTGCCTGATGACCTCCCGGCAAAGGCGTGTTGGGCCCTTAACACTTCGCTGAGTGCCAATTTGCTCCAGTAGGTATGTAGCAGCATGTCTTGGTATTTGGGATCAATGTATTTGAGGTCTGCCCTTTGCGAATGTAAATTAGACCTCCGTTTTAGTGTCTGAGGTTATTGCTTCGTATTTTCGGGATTTGGGAGAGTTTGGGTATGAGTAAATTAAACTGTTTGGCAAGGTTCTCGGTAGTTGGAATTTGGGTCCCTACTCGACCAAAGTTTCTGGAATTTAACCTATACTGAATTTATATACATTATAATTATTTGGTTAACAAGCGATACCATAAAACTGTTTTTTACAATACTATATAATATCCTTAATTTAATAATATTTATTATTGCATTGATATCCAAACAGTTAAAGTAAGTACCTAAGATAACCTTATATCAATATCGTTACCAGCCTATTTAAGAACCCTCTCGGTCTTTACTCGTTTTTGGGTTATCTTAAGAAACCCTTAAACATCGAGCCTTTCCTAAACTGTCCCTCGACCCTCACATCTCATGAACCAGAAGGTCAAGTGGCCAAGTATCGGAGCTAACGGTCGATTAGGGGCACCAATCACAAGGCAATTCCCCTGAAACACCCTGATTGCATGACCTTACTAATATATAAATCAAGTCTTGGTGTATTTTTATTTAATGCAGCCAACTTCAATTAGAATCTTCTTTTGGTATTTTGTATAATGACTAAGTAAGTTTTTTTAAAGAGCTACACGATGTAACGGATCTTCAAAACCTTTTCCTCCTCTTTGGGCAGTTGGGTGAAAAAAGTTGAAGGAATGAGCAACCACGCAAGCGATGCCTTTGGTGTCACAAACCACTGACTTGATTTCTGGCGTAAATAATTGAGAATGAAACTAGAATGCTCTTTTATTATCTGACGATCAAAAGAACCTTGGACGAGGGTCAGACAAAAAGTAAAATAAATCTTCACTGACGTAGTATATTCGTGCGAGGTTGTCGTTCAGTTGAAATCGAAAGTTTTTTAGTCTCCCATCAGGACGAAGTCAGCGAATTCAAACTTAAATCCATTGTAATGAGTAAACCTTCGCTTTTTAAGCCCAGAGAAACAAAGTCAAACCTATTAACAGTCGTTCACCATTATTTTTCCTCAAGTCTCAGCACGACTTTTCACGACAAAGGGCAATCAACCCTCGACCCTATGTCCTCCGAGCTAAGAGTGACGTTGATCGTAAAAGGAGCATGAGGAGTCGGTGGCAGGTATCGGGACAACAATGATGTATCTCGACCAGTTCGATTGCGAAGCTTTTTTCACTAACATCCTTAGCGACAACGAATTGGAAATTGTGGAGGAGGCATTTAGCTACAACATAGATTTATAATTGTAATTAGATGTTCAAAGTTCAACTTGTAAAATGTTACACCTATACGAATGAAAAGCACGCACTTGGAACGCAATAGACCAAGTTTTATTTCATAGCCAGTTTTCGAAAAGTGGCGTAATAACGATGGAGAACTGAATGCATTGTTGTACAATATGGCTTTTACTAACCAATTTCTCCACGATATAGTGCTTGTTCCCATATTTTTATTTGAAATGAGACACTCCGGAATTAATAGACTTCTTTGGCACGATTGGTAAAAACAATACCGGTAAAAACCCTTTGATCGGAAGCTGCTAAAATGATTACGATGTACAAAAGGGTCAAACAATAAGCATTTTCCGCATTGATAATGGAAGCGACGAGGCTGTATTTGAATACGCAGCCGGGCTTATCGTGGCCGCTATAAATCCCGCGTCCGCCGCTTCGCACGGCGCGGCCGCGGCCCACACCGCGTCACTACCTTACCTTTTCGCCTTATTTCATCAGGCTTCCTTTTGTTTCGAGCCCATTTCTTTATTTTGTTGCCGATCTTATTATTTCGCTCGCTACCGTTGCCCGCATTGCAACGCTCGCTTCGTTTTTGCTCGCATTGCTCCGCACAGAAGCTGCGCGAGGAATGAAGTAATACAGTCCAGGACTCCCCGGTATTGTGTATTTGTCGGAGTCGTTATTTTTTCAACGTGCACGTCAAGTTCTTGCGCTGCTTACGCGTTATGTAATTCCTCGTGAGATATGATCGCATTGCCGATGCGCGGTAATTAAAAGTGACGATTGAAACCACGGATGTGAAGTATTCATTTGTTGTACCTTTTATAAAACCCCAGTCGTTGCTTAAATGTAACTTAAAATGTCTTAACCCGAAGTTAAAATAGCGACAAGCTGCTACAAAACGAGCAGTCGTGTTACACGGACACCTACTTAAGTTCTCCTTTTTAGGGAAGAGGGGGGAGGCCGCGTGTCTTTGGGCTAATTAAGGCGAACATGCGCACGCGCAGCTCGCGTTAATCACACCGCGCAGGCGCCCCCCCGCGACACAGACTTGCTTTTAGTGATCATGTTACCGTAATCTTAGGAATCCCAATTATATTATTTACCCAACTGGTTTTGGTAAGTTTAAATGAGACAACTGGATAAGAGGATAAAAATGTCAATTAAAACCCGGTTAAAGTTAAAATCCTGGCTGTATAAGGCACGGAATGGCTGGAGGTGACAAAAAATGTCTTGGGAATTCTTGGGTTCGTTCTAATTTCGCGTGTCTCACAAGTGGCCAGCAAAAAGTTGCAGACAATGTCTCGAGGATACGTCGAACAATCGCTCGGCTGAATTTATTGAGTCGTACATAAAATAAATAAAGTGTGTCTGTGTGTGGGTAAGGCAGCAGTCGCGCCAGGACGGGATTGATCTTAGACATCAGCTGTCTGTCCGCTCGCCGGTACAGGGTGCGCAGGAATACTAAATGAGCCTGGCTTGTGCACGTTTATTTTGAATACGCAACTAAATAAAATACTACAACATACTATAATATTATACTGGTCTGTGCAATTTGAAACTTATAGTCTTTTGTTATTGTTCAAGCTTGTCAACATTATTTGTGTTTTGGTTTTTGTTTCACTTGAGCCTAAAAATTTGAGCTCACCAGTTTCATTTTGTCTGTGTCTAAATTATTTTAAGGAAATCTAACGCCCTCTTTTATTTTTATTTTAAAAAAGTTTTGTAAGTAGGCCCTGTAGGCACTTTTACAAGTCTGAAAAAGTGTTTGACTTACTACCCGCAATAAGAATCGAGTTATTCAGAAATCAACCTCAAATCTCATCCTCATCTTCATCCTCATCATCATGATTACCGATAAACGTTCACAGCTGGAGATAATGCCGTCCTAACTTTCAATAGGTATACTTGTCCATATTCAATGATACATACATACACACGCCTTTATTCCCAGAGTGGGGTAGGCAGAGCTACAGAATTACCAACAACTCTTAAGCCCCAGATAGACGGGCGAGTAAGTACGCGTACTTAAAGCTCGACAACCATTTCCACCCATGTTTATCTGTAGAGGTTCGCGTACTTAGGGTGACACACGGGAGAGTAAGATCGCCGAGCCATAAGTACGGAGTACTTACTCGCTCGTCTATCTGGGCCTTAAAACTTGTTGTTAATTCTGTAACCAAATTTTGCATAATCAAGCTAAGATGTTTACCAATGTCAATTCAATTATATTTTCAAAATAGTAAGTTACAGTATTGATCATCCTATGCTTAGTCCGGTCGCACGCGAACCCGCCAGCTAATGGCGCGGCATAACTAACACATCCTGTCCGCGACGCTGTCTGCGCGGGCGCAGCTATTATGCCGAGTTGCGTTATGACTGATCCTCAGGAGGATAGCGAGGATTCAGGATGCATAGATTCAGTCCATTGGAAGGCAAATTCATCATTCGTGGTTGTTTATAACTAATATATTATTGAAAATTTCTTATTTTGTTTTTATTATCTACGGTTTTTAGAGTTCCGTAGTCAACAAGGAACCCTTATGGTTCCGCCATGGCCGGCTGTCCATCCGTCCGTCCGTCCGCAGTTTAACTTAGTGACTCTTAGTACTACAAAGTTCTAATTTTGCATGGTTATACATATTAATTACGCAGACAAAGTTTTACACAAGTAAATAGAGTAATTCTTTTTTTCTCGTCCATTTTATAGTGTGCTGTATCACTGGATAGCTTATTCAAAAAATAGTTGGGGTGTGTGAAAAACATTTTTAGATTTGGGGGACCGTTTGGTAAATATTGAATTCTAAACGTGTCATATCCGCCCCTTGCAGACAAAATTTCAAAATATACGAAAGAATTGGAAAATTTGTTTAAAGAAAACACGTCATTATAACAAACTTATAAGAAAAACTGTCACAACTAAGAATAACTTTTTATCTACCTATTGAAAATGCTCACAAGATGTTTTTGTAGTGACGGCGACGGAACCCTGCACTGAGCATGGACTGGCATTTTGCCTTGCCTGGTTTTTTATTTTAATTCCTACTTATTTGAAATATGTTCCTGTAATCTGATCAATCTAAGGACTGCATTGAAGATTGATAAATAGAACATGCGCCGCCATCCTGCTGTTCCATCTCGTTACCTTTATTCAGTACCAGACCATTGACGCCATCATAGTTTTGTTCAGAAAAAGTTAAGCCTGCATAAAAAAAATCTCCTTTTGGAAAGGAAAATATTAAACGCCGTAATAAATACATGAAAGCTCACACACTACAGATATTCGAGTTAGGCAGCGAGCAGGCGTCGCGTAGGAAGTCTCGCGATATTTGAAGTTAGCTTTGCTTCCGGGTCTTGCACTGGAACTGTCGCTTGGACCAGTGTTGGGTATCATAAATCAGATATTTGGACATTCACAAATGAATATGAACTAATGCCGTACAAGTTTCCGTTGTACACTGAAGCATCAGAATGTGGTTTAGGCGCTGTACATTCACATTTTAATGTTAACAGCAGAACTATTAACTGCTATAACATTGTACATTAGTGTTGTAGCAGCTTTATTTACAAATTGCAACTATAAATATTACAAATTAAAACTCAAAAATAACTATGGCCAATTTTAGAATAGTTTTATATTATAACATAACGTGAGATACCAAATCACCTCCAGTTCAAATGAGATGTGAGTATATACAGCATTATCTAGCCAAATGTAGGTTTTAGACAACTAACAGAATTCACGTAGGACGGCTCGCGATATTTGGAGCTAGTTTCGGATCCGGCCCGAGTTTTACATTACAATCGTCGCTCCAACCTGCGCTGGATATGATAAATCAGATGTTTGGACAGTCACGAACAAATGCTGAGCGGGATTTCGTTAGCTTATGTGTTGATGCCTCCTCGTATGGAGTAGGTGAAGTAGGTGTATTCATTATGCAACTCTGCATTATGTTACGTGATGTTATTTCGTTGAAGTTGTACTTGTAAAGTTTTAAATGTGTTTTTATTCTGATAATTTTAAGTTAAAGTGTAAGATGATGGTAGCCTAGATAAACCACTACCAAAATCCTGATGTCATTTTCTGGCATAGAGGTTAAACGAGCCCACAGAAGAACACATTCAGGTATATGAGATGACATTTTCAAAATCTACAATCTTACATTGTCATAGAATAATAATAATATTTTATCCAGTGCATGTGTACTCGATAGTCCGGAGTTTACATATACACTACATAGTCCTGCAGCGCCATCTACAATATACTATGCACAGCTTGACGTGGTTCGGAGTTGATTGTCTTAGCAGACGAGTTGACGAAGTTCTGCGAGATATCTTCGGTGTTATTTGGTTTCGTGATTTTAATTGAGTTTAAATGTAAAGCTAGGTAACTAGCAACTTAGTTATAGTAATAGTAAAAGGTTGATAAGTACAAGATCAAAGTTATTTATTTTTTTATTATATATTCAAAACGTATTTTTATTAATAATGCGAATTAAAATAAACATTTTAACAATAACGGTATAAGTAGAATCACAACGTTTGAGAAAAAAAACTTAGCCCATAAACTATTAAACAAAAAAACAAGACATTTCGTCGACAGGGTGCGCGGGCGCAGCATTCGCGGAAGGCGCCTAATGAAGATCTTAATTGGATGCCGCGTGTGTGTCCGCCTTTATCTACACTCTGACGTGGTTAAGTGTAATACAACCTAATAGGAAAATCTGAAGTTTAGACATGATAAATTAAAGTGAATTAATTTTGATTACGGAAAGACCATTATAGGTATTTTATAAAGAAAAACATATTTTACAACGACACACTTCTAATGTTCTATAAATTAAATAGCATAAATACAAATGGTATGACAAGCAGGACGCAAAATACCACACAAAACTCAGAGGTCTTTCTTCTAATTTTAAATTAAATTCCCTTCAATATCGAACATTAAGGTTTATACATAGTTCTTGATTAAGTCTGCAGAATGAAAAGTCAAAGGATCTACTATGAGCCATTGAAGACTGCCTACCACCCACCTACCACCTTCCGCCACCATACCAACTCGATGGTACCATATTATTGTATAGTTATTGTATGCTACGCTAATCCAAGTCAATCCGACAATCCGGTTTTTGCGGTTGGTAGGACCTTGTGCAGGGTCCGTCCGGATCGCTACCACCATCTTATCCATTAACCTACCGCCAAACAGCAGTGTTCGCTTTGTTGTGTTCCGGTTTGGGGATAAGACAGCCGGTGTAATGACTAGCATAGAGGCATTCCATCTTGATCCTCAGGGTTGGCAACGCATTTGCAGTCCACTTACCATCAGGTGGCCTGTGGCCTTCTCTATGCCATTAAAAAAAAACGTAATTACCATCGAACTGGGCATTAATGAATATAACGCTTTATCCCATGACATTCTGGATATCATGGTTCTATACTCCTAGCATACTTGAAATTTTAACTTTCCCTGTTAGGAGACCCGTAGGGCCTGTCTAAAGTGTATAAAACTTGTGCAAAATGTTGAAAATCCCGAACAGAATACGTTTCGCAGCTAAAATCGTAATAATATACCCAATCTAAAAGAACTTGGTGGTCTGGTCTTTAAGAAACATCACAACAAAACACAGACAATATGACAGTCAAGATATGAACTCTAACGACCTAAGACAGTTCACGATACTCTCTATTTTCCTTTAGCTAGAAACAGAAGAGCTTAAGAAATGTCTCGCCGTTGTGAGACCTTTCGCGTAATGTAATGATGCGACCTCTAATGTTGTAGACAGTGTATAACTCAATCTATGTTTGAGACTCTGGTACTATCTAGCCAGCTACACTCTTTATTTACAAGCCACTGATTTCCATATACTCAATGACTACCGTAACAAAATGCTGCATGAAATATTATAGTACAATAAAAACACTGGTTCACGTAACAAGCATGTTTACAGAACGGTTCAGCTCGATCGTATCGAACTCGCTGCTGAATGGCTCAAAACCAAAATAAACACGAAAAACTAAAAAACACGCAAAAAGACCATTACACCATAACCCCGGCGTGTACGAGTGATTCGATTTACCAACGAGAATAGAAACTGACGGAAAATCAATCGCTCGACTCGGCACGCGAGGCTTAACACCGAAATAATGTAAATTATTGCTCGTAAAAGTGTCATTTTCGACGTACGCGTGACGTCACAGCCGAGCGCGACGACTCGCGGCACGCTAAACGAATAACAACGGTGTCAACAACGTGATTTGACTCAAAATCCTCCGACGACGACAACACCGATGCTAAGAGCCTTCGGAAAATCGTTTTCGCTCAAACTGCCCCCCGCTTTGTTATCTTTCCCATCGCCGTTGCATGTCTGTATAATCATACCTAACAACAGTAACAACCTAGCGTGGATAGAAAAAACTTTAAAATTTTCAAAATTTCGCGTATCTGTCGTGAAAAGTCAGAAGGAATCAAATTGTAGATTCGCATTTAAAATAGGACAAAACCTGTCAGGGCAGTAAACCTCAAATACTTGGCAATGTGTGCTGTCGGTACGCACCCACACAGAAACAAGGAGACGATCATTTACATACGGCGGGCGAGAGGGATAGAGAGGGCCGAGGGCGGCCCGAGGGACAGACGCGGCGCCCCGGGAGCGCATGTAAGACAGAGACGACTATATTGTTATCCTGAGCTAAAAAAACGAATTGTGGGCGGGGGATTACATTATAGTAGCGAAAGTAATCGATATTCCGCTTCAGTACGAGTTTGTTGGTACTGCAACGATGCAGTCTAAATATGTAAGGTGGTTAGGTCACAGGCGTTTTTATATGCGTCGGAGGAGCCCTGGTGTCAAGGACCGGGAAGTTAAGACAGCCACGAGTTTTCACTGTAGACGGCATTTGGCTCGCAAATTTAAATAAAGCGGCGGGCTACTGCCTAATTTACATACAGCTGACTTCTTTACAACCAAGTACGATACGATAGAAGGTCAACTATTGTCAGTTTGTTTTAGGCATTTTCACTCACAGATACAACTTACAATCAAGATTGTAGTATCCATTGACGAAATTTTGAGGAAGTTATGGACATCCTTGCACAACATTTACATATTTTTTTCGTTTTTATTGCGTTAGCAAGTAACTTGTTCTCATGAAACTGTTAGTACATTTCAAAAACACTACTAAATATTTGAACTTGAACTGGTTCTCTTATACTCTACAAGTCTTTCGAATGAATACGATTAAGGAGAAGGAGAAAATGGAACGGAATTCGCAATTCATTTGGAACGTTTACTTGAAGTTGACGTTACTTTTGTTCTTTGCAAAAATAATTTGACTACTGAAAAATTTTTGGTCCAGGAACTATTAATCCCTATACCAAAGTTAACTTGTCTTCCTATCAAAATACTCAAATCAACCTTAACCAAGGTAACCGCTTCAAACCCCTGCAGCCCTGGTAGATATCTTGATTATTGATGCCGGAAGGGTCAAGCCAAATGAGCCGAGACACATTTGTCGCATAATTTCACCAAGGGACGCCTTGCCTTTATGGTACCCTGGTCACCGAAGGTTTAATGCTGCTCAATCGGCTATTCATCGGTTACCGCCCAATATTATGAAAAGTTAATACTGAAGGAGACTTTTGGTCGCGTCGCCACGCTCTGAAGATCCCATTTTGGAATTTAGGTTAGAATGTTTAACAGATCGTTTTAAATTTTCTTGGTCTGAAGGAGTTTGAAGACGGATGGCTAGGTTGGTTTTATTCTTTATTTTCTGCTGTTTATTTATTTTTGTTTTAAAAATGTTGCTTAACAATAAAAAGTAGTCAATTAATTCAGTTATTAGAGACGGCAAATAACAGATTATGGTATGTGTTCATCAAAAACCGAGAACTAGGTTCTTCGCAAAAAGTAACGTACTTATACAAAATACAACTCAAGAAGGTAAATGCGGTTTGGTTGAAAAGTCAAAACACCAATAATTCAGAAGAAAAGCACGCACACTCGTCACATTTTATATGTAATAAAAATGGTAAGCATACTTAGAACCTTGACATTGTGCTTGTCATAGCCATTGCTATTATTATGACAAAAAGTGCTCCACATGTTCCGGCATACTGTAATAGTAGTTTACGTGACGGTTGCTTTATCGAATACTTTATCTACACACATATTATAAGTACTTTAAGATGGGTTCAGAAGCCGAAAGGCAAATGACCAGCATTACCTGTGGTAGTAGGTGGCAGCGATGACAGCTGTAACGTAATGAAATTACGTTATCGAATATTGTAAAGTAATGAGATCGAAATTTGGAACACCTTCTAAAATTAACAGCTGTCATCGCTGTCACCTACTACCACAGGTAATGCAGGTCATTGCCTACGGGTTTTGAACGCATAATAGAGGACTTATGATATGTGTGTAGATAGGTACATTAATAAGCAACCACCCAGCCAAAAAAATATGTCGTCATTATGTATTATGCACTCTAAATCCCAAAAGAACCCCTCCCAGGTCAAGAACCTTTACTTACTAAGTAAAGCTTCATAATCTTGAACGAACGGTTCATCTCTATGCTAAAAGAAACATTTCTCGCGCACTAATGCCCTTACTCCTCCGATAACGCCTCGGAACCTTTACAAATACCACCCCACGTTACGTCACGTAAAGTAGGGGGATATTTATATAGTGATAAAATCCATTTACGCGAGACGCTACAATGCGGGAGGACAAACTGTATTTCCATAGAATCATATCTAGAGCTAGGGACGTTTGCGTGATAGCCTTATCGATGTTCACATCGATAGAACTGGGGTTGAGCACGTTTGTAATTGAGCGATGCTCTTAAATGGTGATTTAGAAGCATATTTGTACAAAATAAAAGGTTTAAAAATTTCGGGTTTTGAAAAGTATCTTAAAAATATTAATTGTGTCTATTCCATTGATCACTTCTTACTTTTTTGACAAGTTACTTGTAATAGTGACTAAATTGGTTTTGAATGTTTAGCTATAAAATACTTACAAAATATATTTAAAATAAGAAAAGCTACAGAATGCTCTTCTAGTCTCTTCATAATTTATTATTTCACTTTACTGTATCTTATCTGTTATATTGACCTTAAAGATTAGGTATCTTACCTATTAATCATCGATATGCAGTCGTTCCCATCACTATATTCCCTCGGGTTTCCTTCAATTTTCCTTTTGCGATCTCCTCTTAATTGACGGCGGATTTTGATTGGTCCGCGTCTACCATATTTTCTATGCATCCGCTTGGATTTTTCTTTTTAATTTGAGCTCAGCTTCTTTTATATTCAGTTCTTATTTTAATGGTCAGGTTCGTTATTGGTCCGTCTCTAGATATTATTTTTTACAATTTTAATTGCTCAGTGTTTACTTCTTGCTTTCATTTTTTCATTCAATCTCCGTTGAACTGAATCATGTTTCAAACTTGGGACGCTGGAATTACGAATATGTGGTTTCAGCATACACTATTCTTAAAAATGAAAAACTTAGTAACATAATTTTTCATTTTCAATAATTCAGTTCAGTTTAACTTTTAAATAGCACCTCTTTAGTTTCAATATTGTAAGCATCGTCTACTATCAACTATACTTCACCAGACGAGAATATGTCATTAGATGATATTGTCCTCCAAAGACTATTTTCGACAAATTGTCATGATCTTATTATTTTATTAACCTGTTATTTGGTGCTACTGGCGGCTGTTTTCTCATTGCTGCCTTCCTTGAATCCCAGGTAAAAGGAAGCATTTAAGTTCTACACCAACAACGACTTAGAACATTTTCTCGAAAACTCTACGTTTTTTTTTATGTCATGGAGAAGGTAAACGAGCACACAGGCCACCTGATGGTAAGTGGAAACTGTGACCCGTAGACATTCGCATTCACAAGACTGCAAGCGTAAGACTGCAAAAGCGTTGCCAACCCTGAGGACTAAGATGGAATGCCTCTATGCTAGTCATTGCACCGGCTGTCTTATCCCCATACCGGAACACAACAATGCGAACACTGCTGTTTGGTGGTCCTACCGGGTGGTAGCCATGAATTATATCCTTCTTACTCAATTATCAACACTAGATCGACTTATTTATAAAAAAAAAGAAATAGACCAGCATCAAACTCACAGCTATCCCATAAATCGATAAAGGTGCCACAAATCAATACCGATCCAAAATCGAAAAGTAAAGAGAAAATAACATTTCAATTGGCAGCAATTACTCGTCAACGGCGGTACAGTTGAATGCAAAACTGATTAAACAGTACAGTCGGCGACAGTATT
The DNA here is from genome assembly GCA_923062465.1 of Acleris sparsana. Classification (NCBI taxonomy): domain Eukaryota; kingdom Metazoa; phylum Arthropoda; class Insecta; order Lepidoptera; family Tortricidae; genus Acleris; species Acleris sparsana. The sequence continues at coordinate 1,037,507 of OV281288.1, forward strand.
GACAAAACGGCTGCGCCCGCGCCTATTCCCGCCATACAAATTTCCAGACTAGCCCCCATTGAAACGTCACTGCGTAAGTATTGTGCGGCCATCTCCGATGTGCAACTAAATACGCAGTTTGTTTTTCGGTATTTTTAAAGACTTTTGAAGATCAGTCGGTTGCCCTTTGGAATAAATCTTAACTTTCTCTTTCGTTAGGGTAGGGTATTTAAGTTTCAGATATACCTATTCAGAATATTCCCCTGTTATAATCTTAGTACCCCCTGTTAGTACTTACGTTAGCCCTTCAAACTACGACTTTCTATCAGTTATAGCTAATGTGTGCTTAAAATATGCTTTGTCGTTATCTGTCACTGTGAAATTTACATTTGACAGAAAGTTACAATGCATACTTTAACTAAAATAGATTTGTTGTGAGTTTATGACCAAGGGGGTTTATATTTAACGTGACAAGAGAAAAACGCACTATAGTATTGGTTTTATTAAAGAAAATTAGTATAGTTACGATAATATTTATAGTACTGTTCTTAGATCAGGGAAATAAAACGTCACCACATTTCAGTTTAGTTTAGTTTATTTATTTACCAATGTAATAAGAGAAGATGTTAGTGTTAAGACATTTATCTATCATATCATATCATATGATATAATATTGAGGTCATATTAGCCCCTGTTAGGGGGTAGCAGAGTTAATTAAAAGATGCTCCAAGTGCTACAGCGGTATCAAGATACACCCACGGGAATACTTTCAGAGGATACGCAAGCGCAAACGACTTGTGCAAACGTATTTAACTATTTGCTCTATAAATTAAGTGTTTAAATTATCGTATTAATTTTATTCCGTCTTTCATAGATTCACAAAATAAGTGCAAGGTACTTTACTGAAGGAAAATGTTAACATTCCATCCCTAAAACTGCATAAATTTAACATTTAAAATACATTTCTTAGCTCTGCTTCGTTCATCTGCTTAATGCACAGTGATTTTAACTGCGGCTATAACTATTATGTTGCTCTTAAGTTTAATCTGTTAAACGTTCTCTTCTGTCTCAGTGTCCAACTTATCACAACAAGCATTATCTGTTCAGCTTCCACAACTTACGCAATCAATCATTAAATTAGTGAATAGTCTTCTATTACATTAGCTTCATACTGTCTGTTTTTTCCTGTCTTCTGCTCCTAACAAGCATTGCAGCTTCAATACGAGTACTAGCAAATGACAGATGACACCATCAGCCTGATCAAAGTTGTATTCTGCTTGTCAACTTGCACAGTGTGTGCTAGTTTTTGTGGTAATTATATATAAATGCAAATTTTGGTGACTTATAATGTTCAGTATTCCTGTATTATTTCATAATTTTTCTTCCTCAGATTCGTGCTCTTCGCCAGTACGACGTTTACTCTGCAGCTTCGATTCCCAATTACACCGGACCTGCTGATCCACTGGTCAGGAAGTCGCCGGCGACCCTGCGGCTGATTAGCGCGTCAGTATTCCACGCGCGTGGCGCCGGCGCCGCCGTACTCTTGGGTGCAAGAATAGAGGACTATCTCAGGGCAAAGGTCTAGGCGTGTCGGTACTTCTAAATTTTGGATTTAATTTGACATGGGTAAAAATAAATTGTTATAAGTTCAGGCTTGTTTCCCTTTGGCGAAAGTTTTACTAATGCAATGATATGTTTCTGATGTGCGTTAAAATTAAATTAATGGTTCGGTTACCGGTATGGGCAGATATTTGTGTGGTGTTTTTGTGTCTTGCATGCTTTCCATGTATTTATTTCTTCATGTATTTAATTATTTATATCTTTGTTTAGTACCCATATCACAAGCCCAGAGCTTAGTTTGGGACAAGTTAAATTTTTAGGAGATTGTCCCCAGGCATTAAAAAAAAAATGAAAACGAGAGTTAGAATATTCAGACATGTATAATCTTCGTTATTCATGGAAACTAGTCTGCAAACTGCAAAGTTTTAACAAAGAAATGCATCAATGTATATACATATAATGCACATTACATTGAGTGTTCTTATTATTATTCCTTGATGCAGTCAAGAATCCTCGTTGAGGTCCGACAAGGGTCAAACATTCGAGCACAATGGACAGGAATGTTTTATCACTCAAATAAACCTGTGTTAAGGCATTCTATTGAGGAACAAACAGAGGTAAATTTTCCTGTTAGGTTCCGTCACCCTAATTCGAAGTAATAGGAATTTACTGATTATTTAACATCATTAAAATTGTAAACTAAATTTACCAGTTAGTATTTAAAATATTTATTCAACAGACATTTAAATTGGTAAAATGCGTGGTTGGCGTAACCTTTTAATCAATTTTATGTGCTCAGATCAGTTTTATTCAAAGAAACAATCTAATATATTTATTGCAACATATTCGAATACGGGCTACAAAAAATAACTCTTCTGTTTCTGAGCCCCAGCGCCTCAGTTGCAATTTTTGCCAAGATCCATGCTCGTGTACCGCCGGCGGATTCAGGACCGATTTTATTGTCCACTTCGATGTTAATTGGATCTCCTAATTCTACGCGAATTGCTCGTATTCTTGTAACGGCCTATTAAAACGTATTGTTAGACTATTTCATTAGATATTCACTAACATATAAGCATAATTAAATACTTCAGCGTAATTATTTCGTCTTCCGTATGTACGTAGAAAAAATAATTGGCATGGCAAGTCTTTGTTGCATACTCCAAAAATTTACATGCCAATTCCTTATAGTTCAGAAAAAAACTTGACAAGAAAACATTCTCCCAAGAGAGCTGATTATTGCGATACCCGTGCATCCCTGCAGTTCATTAACCCCCACCCCACAACCCCCACTGCAGTTAATACCACTAGATCATAAACTGAAACTGACGCTAAAGCATAAACTATAAGGCTGAAACTACAACGCTGTGAAACAAGTGATGGAGAAAAATAGAGATAGAAGATTTAGGTCGACGATACTGAAGACCTAGTCAGCTAAGAACTAGACTTGCTATTTAATGAACGGATCAATTTAGTTTTGCCGGTTTAGAAATGCTAAGAACCATTTCGCACCCAGTTCGTTTCGTTTTCGAGAAAATAAGTTCCGTAAAATAACATTGAGGTGAGAAGGGTGGGAGCATCTTTAGTTTCGAAGTAATTGTTTTGGAGCAACACACCTTTATAAAGTTTTTCTAAATCAAGGATCTAGTGCGCAACCGTCATATAAATAGAACAATGGCCGCTTTGGATATGGCTTCGGTCTGAACTTCTCGAACCCATTTTCTCGGGTGCAAAAACGTCGTCAAATACGTCACCCTAAAGAGGTCAAGGCACCTTTTCCGTTACGTTCCAAATTTAAATACGCACTGGACCGCTATTAAAAACGTTCAGAACCCGTGGCAGAATGGTAATGAAGACCCAAGCCCTTGACACCTCCAAGACTTCATTATACCCAAAACAATGTCCGTTACACGCGGCACCCACACATGTTTACAAACAACTAATTACGCTTGTTGTGTGGGTGTTTTTGTTTCGCGCTGCGGGTGTGTGCGGGCTCATGTAAAATGCATAAGATACGGTTCGCACGAAGCGTCTCGCAGTTGTCTCGGACGTACAGATGTTCGGTGAAAGCTACTTTTTGCGTGGCCGTGAAACTGAGCTGAAATTTGAAAGAATAATTTCGCGATCGCGTTGGAAGTTTTGGGAGAAATTTGAAAAGATGCCAGACATCTGTCAAAACAAAATAGTGTTGGATGTCTTGGCTAGTCAACGACATGAGTAGATGATCAAGGGCTCTAGAGGAGATGCATTCGGCGAGCATTATCGGTCGCGTCGAGCGTTTACGAGTACCTAACTATGTCATAGGGTAGTTGTTGAAAGTTTTTGAAAAATGTAATTTTATTCAACATTGTATTTACCCCTATTATTAAAGTAATGGTGACGTTCTGATACCTCCTATTAACTTGTCAATAAACGCGAGTATAAAATAATACGATAAATAGGTGTTAAACAAAGAAGGCGAAGGCATGGTTTCATTAGCGTTTGGCTCGCACTTTTTATAAATAAAATAGCACTAAAAGATATCGTAACCAGAATTCTGCGTGCGAATCTTAAGGAAAGTTTTGTTATCAAAGGGTTCATTATTAAACAGCTGAACTGACTGAATGCTTCGAGAAGTGAACGGACCAACACACAGGAAAGTATGACGAGTTTAAGTAGTGATGTTATTCTTAAAGTTTTAAAAGCAATAAACTTGGCAAATTACAGTCAAATCATATTACATACTTTCGGGGTTTTACAACGACTGTACTCTAGTGTTAAATGAAATTAACCACGTGACGAGGAAGGTGCTAGGCAAAAAATAGCTAAAGGTCTACATTTCACAAACACTTCTCTGCAACAGCTTTTTTCTGGCTATCGAGAACTATCTAAGACGCTTGTGACATGTTAAAACGCACGACTGCTGCTCAGAAAACTACCTACTTTGCTGCAAGGTGATCGTTTTAAGATTTTTGAACACAAAACACATGTAACAGTAAACCTTGGACAATATTCTAGTCAATATTATGTATTCGTGTACCACAGAACCTTATCACAATAAGGTGACGTATGATATCCAAATTTGAGTGTCGTGGTCTCTCATTGGTACAGAATCCGAAGGTACACGAAGATTTTGCTTATTGTACCGCCAAATTCTCCAACCTTAGGCCGCCGTATTCTTCCTGTTTCAGTCAGTCATAATCATAATGTTGCAGTCCTTTTTCCTGCTTGAAACTTGTCTGCTCGTAATACTTGCACATAAAACCGTGGTTTGCAACATTTAGAAACCTAACAATAACCCAATGAATCCTGATCCGATTTGACCATCGAAAAAAATATAAGAGCGTGAGTACACTTCAGACTTCATCCCCGAGTGTGTCACTAAACCTGCACCCATTTGTAATTTCCCCAGCGTTCTTCCCATACGTCACAATGCAGCGTGACCTTATTCTGAGGCGTGTTAGGCATCGCAATGACAAGGTCGGCGCCCTGAGCGACGCGGCTCCTGGAATACGGATGCGAGACTAACATTTGGGTGAGATGACGTTCTGGTGTCTATGAACTCCTGGTACCATATTCTTCTACTGTTCAAGAGTTCAAGCCAGTGCGACAGTGTATCGGCGGCTTATGTTGTCTTGGTATCTATAATCTGCCATCAAATAATTCGGGTAAAATGGGTGCGCTTGACGGACTGACATACTGAAAGGGACGCAGCTCTGGTAGAATGAGAAAGTTATATACATCTCTGTTCTATTTTGATGAACTGGCAGGCCCAAAATCGGCTAGCGGACCGTTGGTCTGTGTTGCCCATAAGATAGACCTAAGAGCTGACACGAATGGACTAAATTGGTGAATATAAGTAGGTATACGTATGTGGAATAACACACAATCGCAGCTGCCACAGGTGACTTTGCATAAAAGCTAGTTGGGACTACATTAGTAGTTAAGTCCAGTAGCGAGTACTTATTTTAGTATGTAACGTCTGAATAAGTTGAGTAGATTAGAAAATTATTTAGTCAAGTAGACCTATTTTACTCTATTTTTAAAATACACGATGTTCGAATAAATTAATAATGTATTCCAACCTGTCGTAAGTTTCGTTTGTTCCGTGGAACATTTCAGGTCTTGTAAATCGATGTACAATGAGAACGAGGTCATTGTTGTTGCTATGTTTATACACCTTTTGATCATTCCGATTCGTGCAGTCACCGTCTGAAAAGTGATCATTTTAGTACAGTTAACGATTTGATTCCTAGGCCACGGCGGACTATGTTAACACGTTCCTTGTCCGGGTGCCCCCAAAGTGGGGTCATGAACCTTTTTTTCAGGAGTCCATGCTTCCACTATGGAGTCACATCACATCCACATACGTGTATTCAGTATACAGTCGGACTTGTTACATTGGCCGTATGGTGCTTTGTATGGGTACAGTGAACGTCTTGAAGTGACGCTTTGTCCACCAATACGTAAGAGAGACTTCTCTTATGATTCGGTTTACGTCACGTTGACATAGTCCATAGTAACCGGCCTAAGAATGAAATTGATTGACTGAACACAATGATGGTTTGTAATTTATCTGAGTTTCAAAACATCCGAATTCTATCTCAACACTTCAAACATGGTAATACGAACTGATTACATTTTTCAACATCTTAAAGCGAGTCAGGTTGGCCGAGTGGTCTAAGGCGCCAGATTTAAGCTCTGGTTCCCGAGAGGGAGCGTGGGTTCGAACCCCACACCTGACAGAGGTACAGTTTGCTTTTTATTTTATTTTTATTTTTGACCTTAAATGGCCTGATTGAGAGCACACACAGCTGAGGAGTAAGCACACACGGTCCTACATCTTTTCTCGAAATAATCTGAGGCATTTTTTAGCCCTTTTTCCTAATACAAAAACTTGAATGTATGGTGCATATAAGTCTCTAATAGTTTTAAAACCAATTTTCACATATAGGTACTTAGTATTTATTTCTACATAAAACATGAACAACAGAAAGAATACCAATCAATATGAATAATTACTTAAATAACAGTAATAACTTGTCCCTGTTATCCCCAGAGACTGGCGCTTCATACAAACGTTGGTCATAGATTGAACCTCTGTTTAAAATTTTAATTATATCAAAAAAGTACAAAAGTGAGGCGTCTTTTGTTTAACATCTCATCTTTAAATAATTACGACAAATTTCATGGACGTAGGATTTTTTTAACAATAATTATGGCAAAGCACATCCCCTCTGGTCATATTTTTTTTTATTACATAAAATATTGTTTTGAACTTTGTCCAAATTTCACTCCGCGTAGGTACTTTACTCGTATGTAGGTTTGTTGTTAAGTTAGTTTATTTTTGATTGTTATCCGGCGAATAACGATAAGCAAGTTAGCTTAAAATCTCAAGACAATGTTTTCTGTCACAACACGACTCACAGTGGCAGTAACTTGACATTAGGCAACGTTCGGTAACTGTCAGTGGTCGATTGACGTGACAATGTGACAGTGTGACTAACATGCAATGGGCGAGTCTAGTCAGTTACATAATAATTTTAAAACATCAATCCTTGGACATAAGTTATGTCTTTATTCTGTTCTGCATCTGTATGTGGGTATACGTGTATATTTACCTCTATAATTTTGAAATACTATGGCTATTCGATATTGACTTTATTGTTGTTAACCTTATGATAGCTCTTATTGACTTCATATTAAGAGCTGTAAAAATATAATAATTTCGACGTGTTATTGTATTGTTAATAACTCAGCCGCCATTACTGTTAAGTGAATTGGATATTAAAGTTGACAGTACGATAATAAGTATGTCATAAGCAAATTTTTTATACCTGGTAAAATAGAGCCCTGTCATAACGTCAACAATGTGATGACGATATCATAGCAGTACGGACTAAACCAAATTAGAATTAAAGTTCTGTTAAAGTAAAACAAGAATAGCAGGACTAAACACTAGACTAATAAAATTGGCCTTAAAGGAAAGGCAGGAATTATTCGGTGTCAAGTCGTTCCGACTCAAGTTCAGCCTACAAAGTCTCCCATCTCCGCAGAAATGCGTAGCAACTTGTAAATACTACGTAGGCTCAGTCGAGCGGACTGGTGTTCCAAGGTTTACTAACGGACTCCAGCATAATCAAGAGCATGTCAAACCATTACTACAAACACAAAAATTAATTTCCAAAGACAAATAAATGAAAAAAAAAACAAATTTTCTACTCAAAGTAGTTCTTCAAGGTATCTTAGAAGTTTTTCCGAAGGTATAAACATTGCAGTCCACTGTAGCCCCTGAATTAATGAAGTGACTTTAGTCGTGAAAGCCTTTTAAAATAATTATTATGTGCTTACATTTTGGATATTTTCCAAATTTTTCGCATCTATTCTTTTATGAAGAGTGCCACTCCATGTCTTGCCGTGGATGTCGTAAGGTAAGAGGCGACTAAGGGAATAAAGGCGTGTAGTACTGTTAGGCGATGGGCTTGCAACCTGTCACTAATACACTGGTAAACATCTTAGCCAATTATGCAAAATGTGATTATCAACTTTTTAGAGTTTTTGGTAATTCTGTAGCTCTCCACTCTAGGATTGAAGGCATGTGTTTAATGTTATGTATGTATTCATTATTTTTTAAGAGAATACAACCGTAACAATCCAGTTGGTTATTTTTTCCTGTTTTTTTAAGTTAGCCTCATCGGTTTCGTTTTAATCCAGCGTAACGGACGGCTAACGGGCGGGCTAAAAAGGCAATATCGGCAGATCGCAGCCCGGCACGTAAGTAGGCCGAGGAAATGGCCGCGGCGCCGGCGCCGTTCACATGTGGGGACCTCACCGCGGTGTTACGAACACAAAGAAATAATGAATTAAAATATCGGAACAGAAATGAGATTTCCTATAGACTGTACTGTAAATCATAAAAAGGGGAACTAGCTTTTAAAATGTTTTGTACCTACTTAAGTTGAATACACATAAAACTCTTGATGGTAAGTGGGGTACTAAAGCCATAAACCTATGCAAATTGAAGGCTGCTAATTCGTTATCAATCCTAAGTACTAACTTAATGCCTCTACGATAAACGGTTTATTAGTTACCGGAGTATAACAATTGGAATACAACTGCTTGGCGACAGGATGAAGCGTAAGATGATAATTGCAACCGAACCGACATAACATACATAACATATAAACATACATACATACACAAGGTTCTATTATCAGCTGTAATGTTCTTTCCGTCTTTATACCTCAGCAGATATCGCGTGATCTTTTGCAATCGTCAAAAATAGTAATTGAATCTAATTATGAAGAAGTTAAACTGGTCTTTTTTTTACGATACCTTAACTCCTAATTTTTAAAATAAAAAAACCTAATAAATTTACAGGTAAATCACCTTCGTACATACCTTTCGTGTTTCAGTTTGCCGTTTGTTTGTTTCCTGTTTCTACAATTTACTTCACATACATACTAACCTGCAACCTCTAACTGTTCCCCAATCCAAAAGTCCCCGTAGTGCGAACACCCACTAATGTTTGTACGGCGCGCGAGACATCTGGGGGTGACGGCCGCGGCATAGTAATAGGCCTCTTGTGACAATCGCCGACTTTCCACCCGCTGCGTGCGCGCTGCGGAACCGTGACGGACTTCCATTCGACGATTCAAAATGTGAACAAATCTGGTGATTACAGTCATTTAGGGCCTCAAGGACAGGAGCAAACCACGGAGTTTTAAGAGTGGACTGCGATTCCGGCGTCTGTATTTCCAAGAGCATACAATCTGAACCCATTTAAAGCTAGCGTAAATAGACATCTTCTGGATGAGCTCGCTCCATTCGTCGACAAAATCTTCGTCCTGCAGTTGCCAGAGTTAGTCAAGAGCAAACCAATTATCAATAATTAAAATATTACTAATAAAAAAAGTGGTTTAACCGCGGAGGTGGTAAGCCATGCTTTGTCCTTATCTGTCGAATTCAAATGTCTCAATGACAGATAAGGACAAAGCATGGTGGTGTAGCTACACTACGGTTAATCCACGCTTATGCGCATTAAAGTCAAGTAAATAGAAGGAGCATGATTCTGAACAGCCACAATTCCTAAAAAAAATGCCAAGGAGAAGGCACTCGAGCACTCAGGCCACCTGATGGTAATTAGGATCTGAGACCCATGTACATTTGAATCCTCAAGGCTACAATTTTAAGACTGTAACATCCTAGAACTTGATGAAAATGTGTTGCCAACCCTAGGGTCTGGGTTCCCACTAAGGTATTAAATATTATGTTTCTTCATTTTACTCAAAATGTTGAAAGTTCTTCAATAAATTTATTTTATTTTCCTTTAAGTGAAGTTTTACCAATCTCCTTAGTTACTTAAAAACATCTGGACAATCCCTAACTTTGCACATTTCAAAATATTATTGATAAGTATTTACTAATTGACATTTTTGATACGTCTTATGGTCCCATATCGGATATCATATCCATTAAAATAACATTATTACGAAACGAAAAGGCAATATTTAGCTTGAAGACAAGACGGCAGGTGTGTATGCATATTTAATTTCTTATGGTATAGTTATGGTATTTCCTTTTTTGCAGGTGTTGTGCAACTTCTTGAAAAATGTTATCAAATGGCGCTAAAACTACTACATCAATAAACTATGTGGTTTACAAATTGTGCTTTATTTAAAATGCCATTTAATTTGATGATAAGGTATTGTCCCTAAAGTTAAAGTATTTTTAGCCAGAAATGATTGAGTAGTTTCATTCTGGAGTGGATAAAAAGAATGTTTCAGAATACATTTGCAATCTCAAGACTGCAAGTGTCCTTCTGACAAATATGGAATGACTATAGATCACCCACACCGGGACACAAGGATGTGAACGCTGCTGCTCTTTTTATTATTCCTAGTGCTACTAGGTAGTACCTATCATAAATATGACAGTGTAAGAATGTTTAGGTTCCTCTTTTCACCTAAACTATTTGGCTAAAATTTGTACCAATAATGCGTCCTACATTTTATCCAATATCTATGTCTTTGATAAATTTGATTACATTAAACTTGTTCTACTACTCCTAACACCTGTAGGTAGTAGTAATTATTATAATCCTAGAAAATGTTGCAACCTCCAACGCAATTGGCAAGAGCATGCTAAATAAAATATCTATCGGCCTGTATTCCACTTTAATTTAGTTCAACTTGCTTCGATATCTTAATCATATGGTTGAAGTTATGACAGTTCTTACTGTCAGGTAAACAAGAGCTGTGCCTCTATTCTAGGAAGATATAATAAGTTTTGATAGCGCTTATTTACTTGACAGTAATGGCCGCCGCATTCAAAACAATTACACTTGAAAAGTAGTAATGTTTAACGTCCTCAATAGGCCATGGCACAACGTCAACAATATGATTACGATATTGAATACAGATGGGATAGTACAAGGTGGAGTTAGAAGCCCAGAAGCCCCTTTTTATTCCAACGGTAGTCCCCAGTAAGACACGCCGCGTCACAGCGAAAATCGCTAAAACTTAAGGTCGCCGACACCGAACTGCGTGGAAATGTATTCAAATATATGCGCGATTAATTCAGGCTGCATAGCCAGTACGGTGTTAGTAGTGGCAGCGGCTGGTCTCACTTTCTACGAGGATCGATGGGGCCGTGACCTTCAGTTGGATCCTGGATCGATTTTTTTTAGGAGTTTTTGGTGCGTTATTGATTTTTTTGATCCACGTGGGCGGCTGAAAATTTGATAGAAAAATATATCGCGTTTTGAGAAAGTGTATTTTTTATATGGTTTATGGTTTTTAACGATAGGTGGCGCTTTAGAAAACACAGGGAAAACTGATTTTAATCAAAATTGATGAAATTCACGTTATTGTCATATTATTGTATTCGAAACGATCTATCTGCATGTTGCTGATAACAAAGTAGTAGACAATTGTCGAAGATTTTTCTATTTTCGCTCGAGGTGGCGCAGTTGAAGCCCTTTATTATCATTTTGATACTTAAATTCTTGAAATTACATGAACAATATCTTGATTTCTCTACTACAAAATAGATGTACCTCTAGTGTTCACTTTTCACCAACAGATGGAGTTTATGTTGCCCATTTACAAAAAGTTAATGATTAAGAATGGGGCAAAGGCATATAATAAATACTTACGCCTAATGTAATAATAAATACAATAATTACAAACAATGAGACCATCTTCAATGGACAATTAAAGCACATAAAACATTGACAGCAGCACTACCAAATACTTTTGTAATGTTGCATTATATTCTGTTAATGCAAATATTTTAGCACAAGATGGCGCTGTCGATAAAACTGAGGATGAAGTAAGTATTGCATAAATAAGGCAACAAAAGGTAAACACGGTAAAAGAGAATTCTACTAGTCTTTCTTACTTTTGATATAAGAATCAAATAATTTGACAACCTCACTGCAAATAATGTCCGTCTGTCTGTCGTATTACCATAGAAATGTTCATCTTACCTTTTTTCAGTCAGAACAAAGACTAGTTAACTCGAACGCGTTCGTTGCCACCAACTCAAGATAGCGTCACTTTTGTACGGAATAAAAACTAGGCGCTATGTAATGGTGTAACAAATACAATGTTGCACGATGGAAAAAATATGTGATAATCACCCTATAAAGAAGGAAAATGTGTTGGTACACACTCTATATGTATAACTTTACTATTTAGTATATGTTGAGTATATGTACTTATAGTTATGTTGAGTAACGTTTATGTCGTAAATTAACCTTTTGCGAGGATTCTTATATAGGGAGTGTTGTCGAATATTTTTTTTTTATTAAATTATGTATTCATTATAAAGTACAAGATAGCTTAATAAATTTGTAGTTACGCTTATTAACCTTATGGCCATCTGCCTTTCAGCTAGGGGTGCATTTGATTGAATAACATCTAATATAGGTAGGTACCTAAGTATTAACATCAAATGAGAAAAGGAAATGAAACAATATAGAACACTAAAAAATAATTAATTTCAACTATTTTAAAGATCAATAAAAATTCGATGCGTTCATGTTATTAACTTCAACACCGAACCTGTAGAAGGTAGGTACTAAATATAGCAATTTTACTAAATTTAAAGACGGACTTTACACAAATAAAAAACCCAATACTTACAGAAGAAAACCTTTGATCTGAAATCCATTTATGTACTCATATCAACCCCTTTATGTAAGTTTACTAACGCAAGATTTTACGAACAAGAGTTACGACCGACAATGGGAATATCTCTGGAGACACTACAAAGGCCTCAAAAGCTGAGGCCCGAATTTTACAACAGGGTTCAAAGGCGCCTGTAAAATACTTTTTCGCATCCCTAGGGAATTCAAGTACACTTACAAGTGAAGACATTGTGTGTATACTTAGGCTGGGCGTGGGTGTGTGCCTGTGTGAGTGTGTTGTGGTTGTGTGTGTGGAATGCGGCGGTCGCCCGGTAGCGCGGTGGAAATAATAATGTGTGACGTCACCACAATTTATTGTTGAATTCATGTATTGCGTATGAACGGTTTTTTGTGTTAAAGTAATTGTTTAAATAGTTACCTCGTTTGAACAGGATTTTATCGCCTTCAATTTTGTTTTTATCTCCTTTTTGCTTTGTTAGTATGGACCAGGGTATTAATAAACACATTAAATGGTCACTTAGTAAAGTAACCACAAGTCTTATTGCCAGGAGAAATCATGACTGTGGTAAATTCATAACATCTCCTACTCCTTCAAAAGAGTGTTATAATAATGTAGACACTTAAATATTCAATCTACCGTTTTTTGAATCACACTTATTCAAGTCTCCACCAATATTTTACTCTGCAAAAATCTCTCATTACACTCAAAACAAAATGTGAACATCCTGTCGTAGTACGCACACACGCGCACGGCTACGTGCCGTCGTCTAGGCAACGCCGCGCAGGCGCGAGCCCGCCTACTCCCCCCTCCCCCCACCGCGGTGTATGGAAGCAAATCTATTCCATATGATTGGTCATCGATGTCTATATGGTATCATATCTGGCTTTTTGCTGTGTATGACTTATTATGATGTTGCGTTTTATTATATTATTTTGAGATGACTAAGTAGTAAGTAGGTAGGTACTATTACACACATGGTGTTCGTATTTGTTTAAGAAAATATTATTTTCCTAATTGAACCATTTTAAATATTTTAATCAAAGTTAATCAAACTTGAAAATTTAATTTGATGACAAATCTGAGTTGTTAATTAGAAATATCAAATCATTAATAAAACCTAATCTAAAAAAGAACATTGTAATACGCTACGCATGTAAACATGCACGCAATTTTTCAAGAGGGGCTGGTTAATTAATAAATATATTAATAGCCGGTGATTAAGTTAATTAAACACGTGGTAATTACTGATTGATTAGTTAGCAGTCAATAAAGTGTTGTAATTAATTTTAATGTAAAACAGTGTTGGGTATCTCCGTTAATATGTCTGTATTATAAAATCGTATTTTAATAATATTTTGTCTATATATATATCAGTCACAAGAAACATAAAGGCAATATTGAATAATTGATTTATATCAGACATGGAATTACAAAATGTTAATTAATGTGTAATTGTATATATTTTTTTAGTTTTAGTGTTGATAATACATACTTTTTAGTGCAGAATTAGTTGACCAAGCGACACACTGCAGGAATACCGTCGCGGGTTCGAATCCAGTGCTCGTTTGAATTATTCATAAAGTGAGGAGTTTCAAGGGCCCGCGGAGAAAATCGATGCACAAGCATAAATGCGGGCCTGCCGGTTGTGAAAAAACACTTTACTATTCTTGTATGGAGGTTTTACTTCTTTTTTTTGATATTTATTATAGATAAACATTTGGTTATTTTATCATAACGCGTTTTTTTTTTAGATTTCCAGGTTGGTGGGGGTTTTTAAGTTTATAATGATGTTGTTAATTAACTTATCAACTTTTACATTGAACGGAAATAAATATTAATTAACTTATTTATTTTTTTATTTTTATTTTAAACATTATATACTTAATTTAGTATTTTTGTTAATTTTAAACATTTTACACAAGAAAGAAGACAGTAAGCTGAAAAATGGGATAAGGTCACTATGAGGTATTATTCTCTTAAAGCCTTTAACGGGGTCTTTACCTCTTTTGCTATCGTATTGTGAACGTTATGATAGCTCTTATTAAAATACAAAAAACACGGCCAAGTCATAAACAATACGATTACAATAGGGGTTAAACAAAGTAAAAAAGAACCCAGGTACTTAAATGGCATAACTCTATAAGACAAAATTAACAATGTAACTCATTTGTACGTACTAAACACTAAACCATAAAATATACAATAATAAATAACTATGATAACTAACTGAAACATCTGAATCATATAAATACCTTCAAAATACGTAATCCAAATACCCCAAAAACACACCAAAACAACGTTTCAGGAACATCTTTTAGCGAATACAAATGGCTTACAAAAACTGAAAGATGTCCAAAAAACAAGACACGCAATGTTTACAATGCTAAAAACTGAAACGGGTATAGTTACGAGAGATAACCGCACTACAGCGGTAATGGACTTCTAACAAGGTGCGAGCGGGACGGGGAGCAGAGCGGGACGGACAGCACTCACACAGACGCTGTCTAATTGTCTATGTGAAGGTGTATAAGTGTCACCTGTCCGTTGTGTTGGTATTAATGTTGAATGTCTGGAATCAGTTTTTAGTCTGTGTTCTTTAATACGTGTAAGTATGATGAGTTTGATTAATGAAGCATAGTTGACACTGAATCTATCTAATTTAGATCCTGAAACTTTAAATTCAATATGATACGGTACAGTCATATTTTTTGTTTTAATAATGATATAGAACCTGGTTAGGATCGCGGGGAGCCGCTGGATGCAAGCGGCTCAAGACCGTGACTTGTGGCGCTCTTTGGAGGAGGCCTTTGTCCAGCAGTGGACGCCCCGGGCTGATGATGATGATGATGATAGAACGATAATCAATGTGAAACGGTTGATTGGCTGAAACATGGGGTAGACCTAGATAGAAGTTGTTTAGATGCATAAAGATCTATTGGGAGTCCTCAATTTAAACGTGTTAGATAAAACTAGCAATATAATTACATTAGACACGTAATTGTATAAAAACTTTTTACTATCTTGGCAATAGTATAACCACACTAAAGATTTTAAAATCTTTAGTGTAGTTTTAATGGGATTTGAAGCAGATTAAATAAATAAAAACAATTCCTTTGAACTTCAAATAAATACACCGTTTTAGCAACGTCAACAGCCGTCACGGCATAAGCAAAACGTAGCAAGTTTTCATTCATCAACTACTG
This sequence comes from Acleris sparsana, assembly GCA_923062465.1. Classification (NCBI taxonomy): domain Eukaryota; kingdom Metazoa; phylum Arthropoda; class Insecta; order Lepidoptera; family Tortricidae; genus Acleris; species Acleris sparsana. The sequence continues at coordinate 1,053,381 of OV281288.1, forward strand.
AATAATTATTCAAATCAAAAGCACTCGTTCACCGGAGTAAAATAAACACACCATTTAGTGAATTCATTTCGTAGACCGCGACTATTAGCGCCATCTCGCGGCGAGTAGCGGAACTTGAATGCAAGGTTCACTTCTAAGGCAACCATAACTTCGTGTATTTGTTTTTATAATTGTATGTAAATGTTTAGTGTAAATTATTTTTTATTTTAATGCTTCTGTTTTCAATGTGAATGTGTTGCGGCGACCTTGCTCCATTGATATTATACAGTAAGGCATTAATTATACATGAGAACATTGTTCGAAGTTTGACTGCCGTTTGTACCGTTTGTATTCGTAGGTACACACGGCAATTATATTAACAGTCATAATGTAAACTCTTATTAGGTAATTAACACTATTATTATGTTAAATAATATTTTAAAAAATGTGTCACTTGTAATTACGCTTTTATAATTCGACATTAAATTTAAAAACGGATGTGCGTTTTTGATTTTAATTTATATTGTTACAAAAAAATGTTATTATTGAAACCGAATACATGTCATTTGAATTGATTAAATCAATCACTTAAGATTCGTGAATGAAAATAAACTTGTTAAGTATCTAATTTTATGCTAAATTAATGTATAATGGTATTTTACTCACGTTGTAAGTATTACAAAAAAGAGTGATGCGTCTGTATATTTAAACTTTAAAACGAAAAAATATAAATAAAACAGGCTCATTTTGAGACTGTCAGTCAGGCAGTAGTTTGAGACTGTCTTTCATGTATGTACTTTACTTTAAGTATTATAAATTCGTAAACTTGGATGGATGTTTGTTACTACGCTAAAAAGGTTAAACGAATCCGGATGAAATTTGGCATAGAGGTAGATTATCCGGGATAAAGTGACTTAAAAATACTTTTAAATCCGGAAAATTTGACATGTTTTCAAGGAAATAGCGATAAACGAGTTCTACGCGGACGGAGTCGCAGGCAACAGTTAGTTCCAACTTGTTCAAATTAAAAAGTATTTTATAACTGTATTAAGTTGGTTACGAAAAATTAACAAACAAAGGTTTTGTAATAGTCTGAACCATGTTCTACCATAATTCTTATTTTTTCTATGTATTTATCTGACTTTAAAAAATAATAATAGTTAAAGTGAATGTCAACCAAATAATCATCGGTCATAGCAATATCCGTTTTAAAAAAAAACTGGGTCTATTTTTTTTTACTACGTTGCTGTCCGACAAAACAACCTATCAGTCTTCTTCGTTTCTCAAAGAGCATTAATCTATCTAACAAATACTCGTCACTACGCGCACAATGCCCATTTCCAACTGCGTCACCACGTCATTATATTAACTCTAAAACCATAATTACCGTCCACAACCCGTACATAGTGAATAAGCGGATACCTATGTGTTATTATGTCGCATGTATGTCAATTTGTGTGTGGGCCCATGCATGAAATGAACAAACAAACGTGCCCAGTACGAATATGACGATCCAATCACGCTTGGTTTGTATGCTAATATATAGTTATACTACCGTTGTAATTTTAGATTGTAGGTTTGGAAGATAATGTTAACTGATTTTTTCAAAATTAATTTAATAGCCTGTGTTTTGTCGAATCAAAGAAATAAAAAAATAAATATTTAGGAAGAAAGCGGCGATGAATACTGCTTAAATATAATTAAATGTACGAACTTTAAACTAATATTTTCATTTAAAAAGTAAAAAAGTATAATACTTTCATTATGTTACAAAGTCATATTCTGGTACCTATATTCTAAGTAACAAACAAATCCAAGACTCAAATACACAAGGTGACCCTTTGGGCAAAGACGAATACTACTAATTCAGTAGGGTATTTAAAACTAGTGTGCAAAGTATTTGAACAATCGGTCCAGTATTTACCCAAAAATCTTCAATTACCAATTTACCACTTTGGAGCCTGTATGTAAGAGTAGGCATAGTCTTGGCAAACAAATACAAACTCTTTTGAATTGCGTGAGAACTCCATTTCAATTGACAAATTTGCCTGTGCACAACTAAAGGACATAGATATCACTCGCATCTCGCTAGGATCAATCCATTCCTGTTTGCATTTTCAATGACTGGTTTACCTTTGAAACATCGAAACTCACTTCATAGAACGTTTCACTTCGCTGAATTTTCATTTCATCGACCGCCATTTCCACGTGCAGGAGCTTTATTGTTTTGTGATCTAGTCTAGTCAAACCTAACCTACGCAACAAATGCTCAAGATAACCTGAAAACTATAAAGTTTCAGCACAAATTAATTTTCGATGAAATTAAATTCGGTGAAATGACACATTCGATGAAACGTTTGTCGATATTTCAAGGAGATCCCCTGATATATACAGTTACAGTATCTATGTATTTGTTAACGATGAAGTTAAAATGAAATGAAATATATGTTTCTTGCTAATTAAAAAAGGAAACTATTTTACAATATTGCTGAGCAGCACCCTTATACAGGGTGTCTATTTGTCCTGAGGTCAAGGTTGTCGTAAAACGAGCAGTCTTACAAAATTTGTTCTGGCAACATTGCCTAAATTAATAAAGTCATATTCTCAAATATAGTCTAAACATTAACCCTGTGCGATATGTGCATTAGGTCAAACTACGAGTAAATGTGTAAAATGTAATATTTAGCTGTGATCCAAATCCTTTTCAAATAATTTTAAATCATCATACAACTATAAACTATAACACTAAACATCATGTCAAACTTTTGCATCACACACATATACATAAGTAAAATATGTACACATAGTTCACAAAATTTGCAAATTACTCCAGATCAGACTTGCCAGCTCAGCTTTTGTAAGGAGCCCCTTAACAACAAGACAAAGCTATAATTCCCAGTCATCATCATGCCACGCTACAAGCTCGTACCTGGAGTACAGTCGGCGCGATTTGCCGAGGGCCTCGAGCGTGAAATGAAAGATAGCGTCGGTCGCGGCTGGCGGGGCCCAAATGGGCATTCGAGGACAAAAGGGCCGCGGAACACGTCCAAACAACAAAAAGGAGGTGATTGGGGCATTGAAAATTACTTTTGATTTGCAGTATTTTTCACTGCTCTTGTCCATGTGGAACGCATTTAATAACTACATTTTCCAGGATGGAATGTACCTATCCTTTGTCTCCCGGATATGTGCATTTTTATATAACGTCGTGCAACCATTCACACATGATACGGCCTAAAGCCTATGCATGCATGTCAATTTCATACATGAGCTATCAAATTTTATGGGAAGAATATGGCCCAGCTATATGTCTTGCCAGATTGCATCAAAATTGATTCACCGGCTAAAGCTCTCGTGAGGAACTGCATCTTTTATGGTTACCACGCCCATGTAAAACACATATAATACGTTTGCCACGTTTTAGTTTGTGAAGTAAAAACGTCTTAGTAATAAGATGGCTTTAATTTTTATGGACATTAAGCAAGAGCTTGAGACTACAAGCAAAGCCTTCAAAAAATGGATAGTTAAAGATAAAGATAAAGATATAGGGCACTTTTACACGTCAAAAATCTACCAGTGCTTCGCAAGAGACCACTGCTGAGAAGAAACGCCGCAAGAAACTCAACAGTCAGTCATTTTTTTTAATGCTAGTCTTCAAACTTCCTGGTTACAATTGAACACATGACTTACCTATTTTTCTGCCTGTATTTCTCCATTTCGGAAGGGCACCCCCTTAGCAGGATATGCGGTCACTGGCCTGGCCAATGGTATCCGGAAGGGTGGCGCCACCTCGTGGGGCCACGGTAATTAGTGGGATTGGGGTTGACAGGGCATTAGGTGAAACGTGGGGTTATGGTCATTTCCGGAGCGGTGCTTATGTATTTTTATGTTAAGAGTGCGAGGTACAGAGCAGAGCTAGCAATATTTACGGTTTTATGCAGGAATACAGGACCTGCGACTTCTGCCTTGATTTTGGCAATTTGGTAATCTCTGGCCGTTCATTTACCATATCACATCACAACCAGGAGTTCAGACTAAAAACCAACATAGCGATAAAAAACTTAATTTAAATAATTTCACTTCGGCTGGGCTATTATAACGAGTCCCTGGATGGAAGACCGAGCGTCGCTCGGGTGTCGAACTCAATGTTGCAAAGGAGTTTGGGTAAAAGTGTTGTTGTTAGTAAAAAGGAGTAAAAGTGGTACATTATGATGATAGAATTATTCAAAATAAACATATTTTGTTAGGTAATGTTATACTCTAAAGTGCATCGGAGCCGAGGTATTTAAATATTCATACCTGGGCGTACTTTTAGTAACAAAAACTAAAAACTTAAATCTTTAGTTTCTCAGATCCGATATTATTTAACGCCATAAATTATATATGTTTATGTGCATTTAGAGGTTTTTTCAAATAACTATATAAAAACCATCAGTGGCAGCTGAAAAAAAATTGTCAATTTTCTTCATACAAACTTACCAAATACTCCTTTCATTGAAATCGTTACGCGCAGTTTAATAGTAGGTATAGGACAGGATAAACAAAGGTACAAATACTCATTTTTGGTCATACGTAGGTTAGATTAGGTTGGATTTATAAGCGATAGCAAAAAGATAAGTCTTCTATCAAAAAATTGGGTTTTGAATTATGAAAATCCGGAATTGACTTGGAATGACTCTTCGGAATTATGTAGTTTACCGCTCATTTTTGTGTCAGTGGTTATAAAATGAAACGAACTATAAAACATCTATTATTTTTAGTCTACGTTGAAACAGATCAAACCATAACACAGTGGGATCCTCTCCAAAGGGCAAGTTTCCACACAAACAAACTTCACATCTATGACATTCTATTTACAGAAATAACAGCCAGCCAAAAGCTTCCAAAAACACGCCATTTCAACTATGAATCGGGGAAACATTTTCCGTTGGACAGTAGTGAAAACAATAGCATATACGGCGTGGTGCTGTGTTATTCCGTAGAGCTGGCTGCGCAAATAGTCGGCGCTGCCTACCCACCTGGATAAAGAGGGGGGTGAGAATGGAGCTGGTAACTGCCTACGAAGGTGATACCTCCATGAGGAAAGAGCTTCTGTGCTATAACGTGATAATATATTTGGAAAATTATGTTGGTAGTGACGGTTGTTTCTATCTATCCAACTAATGCTAACTTGGCAGTGTGTCTTTGACGACGTGCTGGCCTAGTTGGTAGTGACCCTGCCTACGAAGCTAGTGGTCCTGGGTTCAAATCCCGGTAAGGGCGCAGATATTTGTGTGATGAGCGGCGAATATTTGTTCCTGAGTCATGGATGTTTTCTATGTATTTAAGTATACATTTCTCTATATAAGTATTTATATCGTTGTCTAGTACCCATAGTACAAGCCTAGAGCTTAGTTTGGGACTAGGTCAATTGGTGTGACATTGTCCCCTGATATTTATTTTATTTTATTTATTTAAATATGCATGACATTGTATATGATCACCTTTTTGATCATTTTGTTAATTTTGGGTTCAAATAATTTAAAGCAGTTGCTGTTATGGCAGCAAAAGTGATATTTATTTTCCATTCTATTCTATTCTACTCGTGATCGTGATTAGTTGTCAAGTTCGAACCCAAGCGATAGTCAAGTTCATAAATCAATGTTTTTCTAACTTACGTATATCACCCAATGCTGAAGGACTCCACCTCAAGTCGAAGGAAACACATCATGCGGAAACCTGCACATTCGAACAGCGAAGCGAGCGTTAGAGGATAAGTGAATCCAAAAGAGCTAATTGGGATTGTTCATGTTTTTACAATTACTCTAATTCGAAACCATTTCGAGGTATAGGGTATTAAAGCCGTTCTGCATTATTAAGTTTTCAAAATATTTATTTATTTCGGATATTTTGACAAAATTATATGTAACCTTTCTTTGACTTTCGTTTTCGGCTTGAAGCCCTCGTGGGTGTATCTTACGGGTTAGGCGGAAACTGCTTGAAATAGTATGTTTTAAAACACTATTACAATCGCTTTTTATGATTACATATCATTTAATTTGTTAACTGTAGACACTAGTAGACACTAAGTTACATTTATTTCAAAATTTGTATTCCGAATCTGGTTGCCACTTGACAGGCATTGCCTAGTGTGGGACCAACAGATATTTCCAATATGTGTATTCGTTATTTTAATAAAGACATTTTCATTTTTTTTTAATTTTTTATTGTTGTAATTTGTTAGTAAAGCCAACCTAAATTTAAAACAATCATGTCGTCCATAAAATGTATGCTAAATAAAAATAGATATTAAAACAAAACTATTGGGTCAAATACAAAATTAATGAAATGGGTCTCTTAAAATGACCTATTATTTCGAATTAGAATGTAAAAACCGTGAGTTATTTTTATTGGTCTATCCCAATTCATTCAACGGTGCCCTCTAATTAATGTGTAAATGGCACTAACTCTGATAAATCCGTGGTCTGTCTGCGCGACCTGATCTTCGCCGGTTCAGGTATGATTCGTCCGCATCATGCGATTACGGCGCAGCTGCCGTCTCCCAGCACCGGCGCTGCGGATTGCCGGATCGCCTTAATTATATTCCGAACTGGATTTATATTTATACACAGCAGGATTTAAAGTTGGTGCAAATTAACTTTTAACTATTGAAAATGTAGCCTTTGTTGCTTTTGCTCAAACATTTTCTGCATTCTATTTGTAGTTGGACATCCAACCTACCTACTTAAGTAGATACAGTTTTGGAGCATGATGTTTATCAACGGTAAAAGTCGTTTGTAAATAAGATTCATCATCATCATCATGTCAGCCGAAAGACGTCCACTGCTGGACATAGGCCTCCCCCAAGGCTTTCCACTCAGACCGGTCTTGTGCTTTTCGCATCCATCGCGGTCCGCCACCGCGACTACCAACATAAGATTCATAATTATCATGAAATTGTAGTCAGCAGTAAATACACATTTTAGTAAATAAATACTTACCACACCAACGACATATAAGAATGTATAATACTTTTATTAAAAAAACAATCAATCAAGACTAACAGTTGCAAGCTGTCGCTGTGGGGAATCTTCAGTTTCAATTATAAAAACATTCGGTAAAGCAGTTCACTCATGGATGCAGCCAAAAATCCATTCAGGGTGCAGTCGAGCGTCGTATCTTGCCTACAACACTGGTCTCTTAGGGCCGGCGCTGCCTGCCGGCACGGCACAGGATGGCATGGTAAGTTGTGCTGCAGCATTCCGAAGGATAACACGGCCTTCCGCGGCATGCCGTGGCATCCTGCTGGCATGACACGGCAAATTATGCTGTGGCATCCCGAAGGCCGCTACGGCCTTCCGCGGCATCCCGTGGAATGCTTAGGCACGTTCTGTCCTACCGCGGCCTCCCTCGGCATCGTTGTGTCAAAATAAAGTAACATGAATTCTATACTCATGGTAATAAGATTAAAAATGGTTATATCAGTACCGAAATCCTTTGCCATGACACGCCGTGCCATGCCGGCAGTCAGCGCCGGCCCTACACGGCCTTCCGCGGCATGCCGTGGCATCCTGCTGGCATGACACGGCAAATTATGCTGTGGCATCCCGAAGGCCGCTACGGCCTTCCGCAGCATCCCGTGGAATGCTTAGGCACGTTCTGTCCTACCGCGGCCTCCCTCGGCATCGTTGTGTCAAAATAAAGTAACATGAATTCTATACTCATGGTAATAAGATTAAAAATGGTTATATCAGTACCGAAATCCTTTGCCATGACACGCCGTGCCATGCCGGCAGTCAGCGCCGGCCCTTACAGCTTGTCTGGTCTCAAAAGACGTCCATCTATTGACGCACAGAATCACAATTTTGATCCTGCTCTAAAGTCAACCAAAAGCATAGCCGCAGGTAAAAGCAAGCGATATATTTACATCATATGCAAAACAGTTTGAACGCATTCAACCCGATACACCAGCGTTTCTCACGGATATAAAGCATCCGTCCTGTTTACAACGCCAAAGTTGAAATAGGACAGCAACTAACGAATTAAGGACAGACCAACTAGTCGAATGGAAAATATTAGGTGCCATAGGTATCTAAATAAATGTACTAACTATATACCTATTTAATACATTTTCTGAAGAAATTATAATGGGCGAGTAACGACGCAAAACCATAATATTATAACAAGGTCCCGAATTCTCATAATTTTCGATTAATTCGAAAAAAAAAGATCAAGTATGACAAAGCCTCCGAAAAAAAAAAATTTTATATGTATATTTATTGTGTTGCAGTGTGTTTTTGGCAAATAAATGGAAATGAGTTTGAGTTTTGAGTTTGAAATGAATATTCAAGAGAAACGGAATTTTAAGGTGTTCCTGATTTATACAGATGGCAGAAATACGTGCCACAAAAAGAAAAACAACTCAAATACGTATTGAAAATATTATGTTTAGGTCAAAGAACACTCAATTTGGTTTTCGAATAACTACGGCCTTATGTTAAGCACCAATTTTTTTAATGGTTTAATTTGATCACTTGTCATTAATTTAGATGAAAATACAGGTGTATTTTGTCACTTTACTTGGTTTGATTCACCATTAAAACAGGTGTATGTTTATAAATAATGATTTTGTAAAACTGACAAAATATATAGGATTAATGTATGCTTACGGTCTACCGCTACGGCCGCTTATGTCAACTCCATACATTTTGACAGGGTTTGAAAATGACTAACGTCAGCGATATGTATCTTAGGTCCCCAGGTTTTCTACTCAGGTTTTTAATTTGAAAATCGAATCCAACCTTGAAACCATTAAAAGTAGTAAATTAACTTACTTCGGCTAGGCGACCAGCGTTATTGATCTTCAACTTTGACCAGTGGTTACGACTGCAAAGTCCAAAATAATTTGGTAGTCCAATTAATTAACACGGAGTTTCACCCAGTGATATATAGATCCGTTAACGCGTAACCTGATTGACTGACGTGTACAGTCGAGCACAAGTGTTTGTTTACACTATTGCACCTTAATTCATTGGATTTAGGTGCAAAAGAGTAACGGTACATAGTTTGTGCCCTACAGTACAGTATATACACGTTCCCAAGGCGTCAAAAATATCTTTACTCCACTAATCATAAGGTCTATGTAATGGACGAATAGATATTAATGCCTTTGTTGACTGTACCGTCTCGCTTTTAATTAATTATTATTCCACACAGGGACTAAAGGTTTAACAAGTTTACGTTTAGTTCTGTTACAGATAAAGTACCTACTACTAATCTTCTTTATATAGTATACAGCAATATCGCTATCCACGTCTGTCTCAATATCCGTAAAGTCCTGTATGGGGAAATCTGCATCAAAATCCATTGCGTGATTTTGATGCAGAGATGCGTGGAATTGGTGAGAGGGCGGATAGCTAGTTACTCATGAATGCAAAAGTAACCATGTTTCTTTACTTGTTCCATTTCCACGAACGCCTGAACAGAACGATGAACATTTGGCACAAGGGTTGTTACATCCCTGACATGCGGAATCACGGGCTAAAGCTGCGGAGGTAATTATTTGGTAATTATGTCACCTACTATATACTACCACCACTACTGGTACCACTGGTAACTGGTGGTACTCAATTACCACCAGATGTCGTGTTCTCGTGTGAGGGTAAATGTGAAGACAGCGGGTGACATGACTAAAGGCGTACAGCATAATTGAGAGCCGGGGTAGGCATGAGTCACCATTGCTCCTTCCCCGCACCTCATGCATACCTCTCCGTTGCGTTGTACAGCGCCAAACATTGAGGTTTTCCATCTTAGTCCTTAGTGATGATACCTTATTTACATATTTTTTTATGGCGTAGAGAAGGCCAACTAGCACACAGGCCACCTGATGGTAAGTGAAAACTGTGACCCATAGACATTCGCATTCACAAGACTGCAAGCCTAAGACTGCGAATGCGTTGCCAACCCGGAGGAATAAGATGGAATGCCTCTATGCTAGTCATTACACCGGCTGTCTTATCCCTAAACCGGAACACAACAATGCCAACACTGCTGTTTGGCGGTAGGTTAATGGATAAGATGGTGGTAGCGATCCGGACGGACCCTGCACCCGCAATATGGATTCATTTTAGGCTGTAATAAGTTGAATCATTTCGACGATGGTTAGATTCTACGTCATCTTAAAAGCATAACACAGGGTGTTTAAGAATCTGCGTAGTCTTTATTAAAGTCAACATAGTAATGACAAGGTATCACTTTAAAACAAGTATCTTCTATTCTACGTACTTACGTTCTCGCTGGTAAGAACTACCGCAATTCATAAAACACAGGACTTACGAGGTTAGACAACAGTCGCGGACCTGGCGTTGTCCTGGCTTCAGGTTTTTTTTTGTCAATTTTCATTCATTTTCAGGCATTCCATCTTAGTCCTCTGGGTTGGCAACGCATTTGCAGTCTTATGCTAATGTCTATGGGTCACAGTTTCCACTTACCATCAGGTGGCCTGTGTGCTCGGTTGCCTTCTCTATGATATAAAAAAAAAAAAAAACAATAGTTTTTTTGAATTATATGTACTTAACACAAGTAAGTATTAAAAACCCATTTTCCATCACACCTATTGAATGAAATTACACTATTTACTCACTGGCTAATTTCTTATGCGTTAACTGCGTGTACGTGCGCAAAAAATGCGTTCTTTCACGCGTAGCGTTACATTATTTATAAATCGGCAATAATGTGTGATTGACAGCCTGGATAGAGTGCAATGCAGTCATTTCAACGGTTGTATTATCCCCACGCAGGAACACGACAATGCAGTACCGCAGAAGTGCATCAGGAATGGGGCGCACACTGATGACTTTTATGCCATCACGCGAAAAAGGATAGCTTCACTGATGCAGGCTGGGCTCTGGGCTGGCGACTGGACTGTCCGCTTACCAATCGCTGGGTCCAAGTTGCCATCGCGAGAAGCAAGCAAAACATACTATCTGTCCTGCTTGCTCCTGCGATGTCAACTCTTACTTGTAAATTTGCATATTTTTTTTTACTTTTGTCGTGTGTACTAACATAGTTTTGAACTTCATTGTACTGACACTGTATGGATCATACCCTGAAATAAAACGTTTTTATTTTATTTATATATTAACTGCTGTTTGGCGGTAGATTAAAGCCCCCTTAATCATAAACTAACTATAAACCTATTTTAGTTAAATTATTCTTTGTCCCTTTCTGTCTTACTCAAATTTCATAATGATATAAAAGGACAGAGCATAATTTTAAGAACACTTGAAATTGAAAGAAATTGCACGTTTATGAATAAGAAGGTGATGTTAGTTGTGGATCCGTCCTGCTACCATGTTTACCTTTAACCTACCTAATATAAGTATGAGGATTGTGAACCGAATCATAAATCTCGAAGGCAGCTGTCAATTTTTGTATAAACTAGTTCAGTCTGGGTCATTCATAACGTTTTACCCCCTAAATTAAGTTCGATTTCCACAACTTTTGAATAAGTGGTAGTTATTATTTCAAAACCAAGTCTGCGTGTTGCCGTATTTTTCTTATTTTTTTACATACAAACATAGATACCTTCACGCCTTCATCCCAGAGTGGGGTAGGCAGAGCTACAAAATTACTAACAACTAGGCACTATTAGGCTACGATACAATCCATGTATTAGAAATCAGGGATTCAATATAATAACTCACAAGTTTCAAGGAATAACGGTTTTATTACAAAGTTATTTCCAGTTACAATGTAACACTTAGCACTAATTAAAATTTTAAATCTCAAAAACAAAGTCTGATCGGTAAGAAGGCTGTCCAAGGAATGTCCCTCCAATCAAAAGTTCGGCCATTACAAAGACAGGCCGGTTGCCGCCTTTTTTTACTCGGAAGTGACGTCACAAGAAATACTTAATATCTAACCTTAACGTATTAAACCAATGTAACTTACATCACAATGTAATACAAAAATACATATATGATTTTATTATTATCCTATATATCTAATTATCTTACACTCGGCCTTTCCTGACAATAAGTTTGTCTCAAACTTACATGAAACTTAAAACCGACTAACACTTATTTTCAAAAATTATATAATTTGAATAATTAAATTCTTACAAAATATCATCGAATAACTTCATTTAAGCCTTACTTCGACATTTTCTTTTTCTTTTACCTATTAAATAATTTATAATACATTTCATCATTTGCTTTTATAAAACTATACTCTTCTCACTTTGATAACCTTAGAATCTCATTTCATCGCACACATGTACAACATAGTAACTATACCCAAATTCTTCAATAATACTAATCGTAATCACCATATCCACGTTACTACTCATAGTAACTGTGACCAAACAATATCAACAATACTAACTGTACTAGTTATGTTAAAACATCGTTACTAGCCAAAACTAACTTTCATCAACAATACTAACCATACTGGCTATAGCGAAACACCATCAACAATACTGACCATACTAGCTATAGCGAAACACCATCATCAATACTAACCATACTAGCTATAGCGAAACACCATCAACAATACTAACCATACTAGCTATATCGTAACACCATCAACAATACTAACCATACTAGCTATAGCGAAACACCATCAACAATACTAACCATACTAGCTATAGCGAAACACCATCAACAATACTAACCATACTAGCTATAGTGAAACACCATCAACAATACTAACCATACTAGCTATAGCGAAACACCATCAACAATACTAACCATACTAGCTATAGCGAAACATCATTAACAATACGAATTATACCAACTATGACCAGATCATCAAATTACCAACAATACTAACCATACTATTCCATTATACATAGACTTCCATTTACATTCAATTTTCGTATCATTGCTATTATTCATACCAAATTATCTTATTACCACGAATACAATTTTACATTACAATACTAATGTGTGAGCTTCCATTTACACAGGATACAATTGAACTATAAACATATATTCGATAACTTGTGAAATTGTTTATTAGACATTGAGATACATATTACAAAACATTATTTAATTGATTCCCACACAACAAAATCAGATTAGTAGTCGTTCTTGCAACTTTCAGTATCAGAACTGCTGCTATCATTGTCAGAGTGCGTCATAATCCAAGGCTTCATACGGTCAGCAGCCCATATGTTGCAATAGTTTCGTTGAGTGATATTAGAACCTACAATACTAGATACTTCATATCTATCATTGCCTATCACTTTCGTTATCCTAAATGGACCAGTAAATTTAGGAAGTAACTTCTTACTTTGGCCGTCATTGTTGGGAGTTGGTTTTAATATTTTTACTAGATCACCTTCACTATAAATCCTAGCTTTTATCTTATGCTTGTCATACCTATTCTTTTGAGCTATTTGATCCTTCTCTATATGTGCTGTTATTTGTGATCTTATACCGTCTATAGATCTAGGTTGGCGTGATGCATTAATCAATTCCACAAATGCATTATCGCCTCTGCTAAGTAACCTAACTCCAAACATTGCTTCTGAAGGGGCTTTGCCAATGCCTTTATGAAGGGTGTTATTCATTCCCCACTGTGTTTTACCTAATACTGTGTCCCAGTATCTCTCGCCCAATTTATCCGAATATGCTGTTAAGGTATCAAGTATGGTTCTGTTAAACCGTTCTACCTGTCCGTTTGCGCGAGGTGATGACACAGCATTAAGGACATGTTTAATTTTAGACTGATGACAATATTTCTCAAATTCTTTAGATGTGAACGAAGTTCCCTGATCCGAAATCAACCTATTAGGGTATCCAAAAATTGTAAAAATGTCCTCTAGTGCACGAATAGTTAGACTCGATTTAAGGTTACGGAGTGGCTTTAATAAGCAAAATTTAGTGAACCCGTCGACCAACACAAGAAGATACGAATTACTTTTAGCACTTTTAACAAAGGGCCCTAAGTGGTCAATATGCACAGTGTCAAATGGCCTATCAACCTTGTGGATCGGATGTAATAAACCTTCTTTTGGACCAGTAGGCTCTTTACTATAGGCACATTCAATACAAGAACCTACATATTTACAGATGAAACGCCTCATTTTGGGAAACCAGAAGTCTTTTTTAATTTTTTTTCTAAAGTCTTCTCAGTACTAAAATGACCTATGTCATCATGATTAAATCTACATAGTTGAAATCTGGCCCCTTTGGGCACCACCCACTTTAACTCGTCTCCCAATTTCCTGAACAATTTATTATCCTTAACAATATAATTTTCCTTAATATCTGAGTACTCCTTATCCTCCAAGATTTTACGAATACGCTGGATCTCGCTGTCATTTAATTGTAAGCTTAAAAGCCAATCCGCTTGCGTGATTCGCAAAACGGAGGGTATCGGGTCTTCAGACGACACCACACTACCGGGCTGCGGGTTTCGACTTAGAGCATCGACATGGGACATAGTATGGCCTGGTTTATACTGAATATCGAAGTTAAATTCCTGAAGTGCTATCCACCACCGTGCTATACGGGGAATTAGATCTCTTTTAGCAAAAGTAGCCCTTAATGCACTACAGTCAGTAATTAGTGTGAACTTTACTCCTATCAAATAAACTCGAAACCTTTGCAATGAATTAATAACTGCCAAGGTTTCGAGCTCATATGCATGATAATTCTGTTCTTCAGTCGTGGTTTTCCGACTAAAGTAGGCGACGGGTCGTAATGCATTCGTAGTATCATCCCTCTGCATGAGAATACCCGCTAATCCGTATTTGCTAGCGTCCGTATGTACCTGAGTCTCACGTTTAGGGTCATAGATAGCTAACAAAGGTCTCTGTGTAAGCGCGTCTTTTAGTTGTTGAAAGGATTGCTCCTGTTTTGAACCCCAAATCCAAGCACAATCCTTTCTCGTCAAATCTGTCAGCGGTCTGGCAATAAGGGCAAACCCCCCAATGAATTTTCTAAAATAACTCGCTAACCCAATAAACTGCCTCACTTCATGTACGTTACGAGGAGTTGGAAAACATTCAACAGCAGCTATCTTTGCTTTTCCCGGTTTAATTCCGCTCTCACTTATTTCATAACCTAAATATTCTAAACGCTCTTGAAGAAAATTACATTTTTGTAAGTTTAAAGTTAACCCCGCTTTTTGTAATAACCTAAATACATCCTCTAACCTTATCAGTTGCTCATCAAAGTCTTTTCCAAGAATTAAAATATCGTCCATATAAGCAAGAGTAGAATTAAATCGGGAATTACCCAATAATTTATTAATGGTACGTTGGAATACTGCTGGAGAGTTAGCGAGACCGAATGGCATCTTTTTGAATTGATATAATCCATCGGGAGTAACAAAAGCAGTGTACGGTCTACTTTCTGAACGGATTGGTATCTGGTAATACCCGCTGGCGAGATCTAAGCTCGTGTAAAATTTGTTTCCATTTAGCATATCTAGTTGGTCGTCAATCCTGGGCATAGGATAATGGTCTTTAACAGTTTTCCGATTTAGTGCCCTGAAATCAACACATAATCGGTGCCCACCTGTTTTCTTAGAGACCAATATGACAGGGCTCGCATACGGCGAATTAGATTCCTCAGCAATATCGTTATCTACTAACTCTTTTACCATGTCCCTAACAGTCTGTCTTTCCATATAACTCAACCTGTATGGTCGATATACAACAGGATCCAGATCCTGTAGCTCTATGGCCATTTCTGAAATGTCAGTACATCCTAACTCAGACATGTTTTGGGCAAAACATGTTCTGTACTTGTTGATTAACTTAACGATGGCATCTGATTGATCTTTAGGCAAATTCGGATTCATATTGATATCGCTTTCTTTCAATGGAACAAGAGTGGATCGATCCGTTATTCTATTGCAAGAAATTAGGTTTTCGTTATCGGTAGTGTCCAATGCCTCAATGCTATAGGCTCGGATAAAAAGCGTTCCAGCCTTTAACAATACTGGTTGGTCAGAGAAGTTCTTAACTGCTATTTGACAATCACCCCCTTGTAAACTATAAACCCCCCCAAGAACACAATAATCCAGATTTTTCTGTCTACGGAGGCTATGTTCTACCAAAATATCGCAATTGTCCGGTTTGTTACTTGTGCATTCCACGAAACTAATTTCATCAACATTTGTATCCGACAAGATCCTTAAAACTAATTTTTCACAACCAGTCTCTATATTACTTGGCAAGTTGGCCAACTCTGTCTGCTCGTTATGTCTGAATATGTCAAGTCTATCATGCGTTTTCATAACTACTACATCAGGTCGTTCTGTAAAATTTTGGCCCACTAGTATGGCCTCAGTTAACATCGATGACTCAACAATATACGCATTTATTTCAGCCGTTACCTCTCCTAATGTTAAACTAAATTTCGTTCGCCCCAAAGGTAAGTATGAATTATTGCCAAAACCTCGTATTGTTGGGAGGTCGTTATCAAATTTTGGCAAGGAATGCCTTTCAACAATGTCCTGTCTAATTAAAGTACAATCGCTTCCAAAGTCTATGTAACAATTTAATGTAACATCATTATTAATGATGACTTGTTTGTAATATTTCAAGTCTGGTTTAAGACTTTGTGCAAACATAGTTTTCTTTTCGGAGCTTTTAATATTACTTGCCGTTTTGTTCCGAAAACAATCAGCGGTTTTATGTCCAACAAGACTACAATTATCACACCTTAAGATAGGTTTAGTGCATTTATTGGACATATGACCTTTCTCTTTGCAATTATAGCACGTCATCTCATTATTAGTGCCAGATGAACGGCACTGAGCACTTCGGTGCCCAGGTTTATTACATTTAAAACAAATGATCTCGTTGGAAGTGACTGTACTTCGTTGTTTAGGTGGCCTCATATTTGACTCTTTGCAAAAGTCTTTTAAAAATTTAAACAAATCCTCAGGATCCGATAACCGTGCTGACATAGCGCTTGATCGCAAAATCCTATCGTCTATTGCATAAACTAAGCAATCAACAGCCTCTTTCCCTACAATATTACACGCATTCAATAAAATCATCTTATCGTAATAATACTCGTCAGCAGATTCTCCAAACTTCAACCTTTTATCTAACATTTCTGTTAACAATGCAGCATAGTTTGTTTCGGATGGAAATGCCCTGACTAACCGTTGTTGCCACTCTCCCCATGTTAGAAGTATAGATTGAAGTCCTTCGTACCACTTTTTAGCGTATCCAACTAACTTAGGTAACGCAAAATGGGAAGTTTGTTCGTCATTCCAATTATAAATTTTAGCGCACTCGTTAACTTTAGCAATCCAGTTCTCAATTTTCTGATTTTTTTGTGCAGGATCAAAATTAGGAATTATATTTTTGTCATACGAGATCTTATGTGTACCAGACTTCATAATATTTTGAAAAAATAACGCAAAATCCGCAAAACTAGGATGCAAGTTGTCTTTAGGCGACTCACTGGTGTGCTGACGAACTGCAGAGATCGGTTCCCGCGCTTCCACCGGCTGCTGCGCGGTGGCCCCGGTGCTCTGCCTCGGCGCTGCAGCAGCGGGCCTCACCACTGCACTCGCCGCAGTCGCCGCAGTCCTCGTAGTTTCCGTTAACGTCTCCGTCAGTTGCTCAGTCAAATGTTGCTATAACAAATAGTTTAACAGAGCATTACTGTTTTATTTTTAAGTTACATAAATAGGTAAACGTTGCCTACTTTTAAAAAGTAGGTACCGTAAATACATAAAACAGCACTGTGTTTTAATAACGAATAAATAAAGGTTAAAACTGATTAACGACTGAAAAACATCTAGAAGAAAACTAAACAAAGTAAAGAAAAATAATAATACCTAGTTAGCATGAAAACACTTAATAGCGAGCAACTTTCATCTTGACAACCATACATAATTATGAAAATATACTATTAATGTAAACAAATTAAATAAAGTGTACAAAATTACTCGCCTGATCGGTACTTGTTTCTCGTTGAGTTCCATTCTGATAGGTAGAACCAGAAGCGCGTGGTGACTCATGGCGTTCGACTACCGCACGATGATGCTGCCGCCGCCGCTTCGAGCGTGATCTCCGCTTCGAACTTGAGCGCTGTCTTGAATGCCCGCGGTTCGTCGATCGTTCATGATGTTTTGAACGCGAGCGCTGCTTTGTACGCAATCTGCGACACGATGTGTCATCTGACGATTCACTGCTGCTTGGACTTCGATGTCGTCGCTTGCGATGGCGAGACTTTCGTCTTGATTGGATCACTTCGTTATCACTGTTCATTTTGGAGCTGAGCACTTAATCCACACTTCTGATATTAGAAATCAGGGATTCAATATAATAACTCACAAGTTTCAAGGAATAACGGTTTTATTACAAAGTTATTTCCAGTTACAATGTAACACTTAGCACTAATTAAAATTTTAAATCTCAAAAACAAAGTCTGATCGGTAAGAAGGCTGTCCAAGGAATGTCCCTCCAATCAAAAGTTCGGCCATTACAAAGACAGGCCGGTTGCCGCCTTTTTTTACTCGGAAGTGACGTCACAAGAAATACTTAATATCTAACCTTAACGTATTAAACCAATGTAACTTACATCACAATGTAATACAAAAATACATATATGATTTTATTATTATCCTATATATCTAATTATCTTACACATGTTTTAAATAATATCTACAAGACATTCAAAAATAGAAAAAATCGGACTACATTCGAGGGGAGAGAAACGTTATCGCATTTTATATGGAAATGTTAGCTTCAAAATTGAAAGTACAACGCATGACATAGTTAACGTCCAACCAGAAAAACATAATGCGGCACACATCATAATTGCCCCGGAAGGAAGCGGCCCCGTTGCATTTCCATGCATTTGCATGCCTGCAGCTTTGTGTGCTGCGCCCGATCGCTTGATAACGCACGCTTTTTTTTAGTTTCTAAAATAAAGCATGCGAGTTAAAACAAACCGTACAAGTGCGAGTCGGGCAGGTAAACACATTTCTTGATTATATTTTGTTTTAATTATCTGTTACAGTTCATTATTCAGCAGTCTACCTATTACGGTTCGGACAGACGGACGGACGCGCTGACACCGGGGAAGTTCCTGAACAACCATGCCACTTTTTCATTCCCCGATCAAAAAGAGAAGTTTGACATCTGACACGCAATTGCGAACTTAAGATTGCAGTCTCAAGATTGTAGTCTTGAGAATGCAGATCCCACTTACCATCAGGTGGCCTGTGTGTTCGCCTCTTCCATGCCATAAAAAAAACCATGTCCGTCCAATAAAGGTCCAAGATTTATTACAAGCTTTCATATGACCATCTGATCTGATCTGATGATGATAGGTGTTATTTTTTTGACAGGAATAGGAAAACGATACGATGACATGATGAAGACGATATTGTTTTATCGTGTTGAACAGAGCTTCAAATCTAAGACGATACGGTTTTTACCGGGATACACCTTGAAATTCCGATATATTTTAATCTGAATATTTATTTGTCCGTTTCATTTTTCCGAAAGCTAATAAACGCATAATTCATTGTCATACGTAGGTTAGGTTAGGTTCGATTTATAAACGATAGCTACTCGAGTACTACCAGTTTTTGAACAGCCTAGAAGAGAGGCCCTGAAGTATGTAACACGCATTTAGTGAAACTTGACAGGCAAGCAATGCGCAGGAGCAAGTAAAACCGGTACCTAGGTGCAATCACAGCAACTGCACCTACTGCGGAGTCGTCCGGCTGTTACGGCGGTGATTGTTGCGTTTGAATAGGCTTTGACCAACTTACTTGACGTCGCCGTCAGCCTAGTTGGTAGCAACCTGCCTGCAAACCTGGCGGTCTTAGGTTCGATTCCTGGTTAGGGCATTTTTTTTTGTTGTAAGTGCGAGTAGGTGGTTCTTGAGTCTTGAGTGTTATGTATGTTTATCGTTGTCTTGTACGGTCGCGGATTTTAATTGATGAACCACTGTAGAACCTTGTCGCATAAAACCTACGATTAATTCCTATTTAATTTCTATCACGTCACTTGACGCTGTCATTATGACAAGGTTGTATGGTGGCTCAACAAGTAAAAGTCCAAAAGCCCAAAGTAAAAAAAAAAAGTGGGATGAACGAGATAGTTTTTCCTGGTCCTATTTTATGTATGTATCATTTTTTTTCATCAGTATGTATTTCTCTTTATTAGTATATTCATCGTACCCATGGTACAAGTTTAGTGCTTAGTTTGGTACAGTAAGGACTTAAATTGTTGAGCCACTACAGAACCTTACCATAATGACAGCGTCAGGCCACATGAAAGAAATTCCGCTAAAATTAATGATTAACGTTATGCGACATGGTTCCCTAGTGGCTCAACCATTAGAGTCCTTGACTGTACTAGGTAAACGACTTGTGTAAGATCGTCTCCCCGATATTTATTATGAATTAATTTAGATTTCAAAGCCAATTAACTCGTTCCGACTTTTGAGTTCGCTCGTTAGTTAATCTGTGTAAGTTTATTCCCTGATGGTCGTTCATTTTTTTTTTCTAAATCCGTTCAGCTATTCTTGATTTAAAAAAAACATCTTAACATTCTCAAAGATAAAACCTCTCAGGATTGTTTACCAGGGCCTCTATAATACTAAGTAAAATCGGCTTCTACGTGTTATCTTTTTTTTTAACCTGGCCGCCATTACTGTGAAGTAAATAAGAGCTATCATTACGTTGACAATACGACAACAGGTCAAAAGCAATAAGGTTTTAGCGTGTACAGTCTCAGCTTGGATGACCGGATACCCATTCCTCCTGCTTCGAAACCGAACCACTTCCAAAATAATTCTGGGCATATACAGTGTTTTCGAATCAGAAAGCATAAGAATATTTATTCGTGGGTCATGGATATTTTCTCTATGTATTTACGTATATATTTCTTTATATGAGTATATAAAAAAAAAAAGATAAAAGATGTTTATTCAGTAAGTAGGCCGCACGGGCACTTTTACACGTCAAAAATTTACCAGCGCTTCGCAAGAGACCACTGCTGAGGAGAAACGCCGCAAGAAACTCAACAGTCAGTCGTTTTTTTTTAAATACTACTTATGATATTATACAATTATAAAGCTTAACCTAGCATTATATAAATAAAAAATATTCAAGCGTAGCTTGAGCAGGAAAATGTGTCAAAACTAAGAATTTTCATAGGGAGTAATAAGTAGTAGTAATAATATATATATATACTTTCCTATGACAGTGCAAGACAACCACCACATACAAAGTTTCGATACATTCTCCTACATAAACCGTGTCCCCTAGACAATATACAATATTTACATATTTTTTATATTTGTATTGTTGTCTAGTATCCATAATACGAGCCTAGAGCTTAGTTTGGGACTAGGTCAATTTGTGAGACATTGTCCCCTATTGTCCCATATTTATTTATTTATTTAAGAAACTAATTAAAAACATGGTTCTGGGCATATATGGATTAACTACCACTCGAATATAAATACCTATAATTCGTTTTTTACATCCTAAAGTAACGCTATCATAAGTTTTAACATTGTAGTTAAGAAGTTTCCTATATTTTTAGATAATTAGTCCCCCTGAAAAGTATACTATTGACTTATAAAATGATTAAAAAAGCATTTTCATAATTGGCTCAAAATGGCGTACAGTATTTACCCCGGCTATTAAGTTCTTATCAACCTCATAATTACCAGCTAATGGTCCGTAATTACAGGTTGCGACACACCGGCGAAATTACTGCCGCAAGAAAACAAAGTTATTTACAAATATAGGAAAATCTAATATAATTTCTAATGAATAATTTGAACTTCAGTTATTAGGCGTGTTCAAAAAAACATACAAGCTTTGATAGTTTATTGTAATGTCAACGTTAACAATACGTAAACATGTCAAACGCAATATAGTTTTCTCCAGTCGAATAAAACCCCAGTGATTGTCATCTATTTTTAAATGCACTGCATGCAAATAAACGATCAAATATTCTATTGCCTCACTACTCCAGCTCATAACCAAACAGATTTCCCCATAAAGTCCATACTGCGACCACGTCAAATAAAGACAATAACCAAACACGGGGTTCCCACAAGAAAAACGCCGGCTTCTCGGCATATGGCCGTTTCGTTGCTCATGCATATTCAGGAGTGCGACCCTCGGTAACGAACGGACAAACGAACTGGCCGTTACTGATAATACTTATCGATAGTATCTGAAGTGATTGCGGGGTAGATGCGGATATGACAAGGCTACGAGTAATATGCCTTGGAATTTGTTTGAGGTAACAATGGACATGTTGTTCTAATGATAAATGATACAAAGCAGCCTAATTTTATAGCAGTTGTGGAATAATTAAACCTGGGGGATTCTGTGTTGATTTTACCCTTCATGGTATCGTTTTGTTTTCACGACAAAAGTTAATCAGAGCTATCATGATGTTAAAACACGATTATTTTTAAACAACCAATTACTGTAGCAAGAGCGCTGTGTTAAAAATCTCTTGTGTAATAATTTTAGACGTTAATCTGATTATTCTAGATATGTTTAGCTGTTATGTACACGCGTATAGACTATAGCGCTTTTAAGACGAAAGGTGAGATTATGTTTCGTCAACATCACATGTGATCTTAATAACATGTAGAAAATTACGCAATAGCTCAAAATCAACATTGAAATTATAGGCAATAAATGTGGTTACTTTCTAATTTTCTTTTTTAAAAGTAACTTGATCAATTTAATATTTTCAACGATGTATAGGAAAGAATCGAACTCATAACTTTACGCAATAAAAACAACAAAACCTTTACTTCCTTTACCCCAGAAATACATTCCCGCATCTACAGATTGCTCTGCTTGTCCCTACAAACTGCTGGACCCCGGAGTCACTCCGCTAATTCCGGGAGGGTTAACAGGTCTGTAGAATCACATTTCTCTCGTCGTAAGTAATTATTTTGCTAATTCTGGACCTTGCTGCTGACTTTGATGGTCTACAGTAGAAAAAATCCCCAAAATACAGTGGCGGCCACATAATTAGGAAAGTTCATGATTTTCGCAAAGAAATTGGCTACAAATAGGAAAAGACGATTCATCAATATGAAAACCAGTTGAAAGCTCGTTGGTAAAATTCTGTTATGTTTTGGTCGTTCTTTAAATGAAGGCAATTACGACAATTTATTGCGATCATTTTTTTTTAATGGCTTGACATTGCAAACGATCTCTCAGGCCACCTGATTGTAAGTGGAAACTGTGACCCATAGACATTCGCATTCACTAGACTGCAAGCCTAAGACTGCAAAAGCGTTGCCAACCCTGAGGACCAAGATGGAATACCTGTATGCTAGTCATTAAACCGGCTGTCTTATCCCCAAACCGGAACACAACAATGCGAACGCTGCTGTTTGGCGGTAGGTTAATGGATAAGATGGAGGTAGCAATCCGGACGGACCCTACACAAGGTCCTACCACCCGTGGAAATGTATGTTGTATTTTCAATGAACAATATATTTACTATGTATTTTGTATTTTATATTTCAAAATGACTTAACTATTTTGTTTTTCGTATTTTAATTTGGACATAGGCCATCGTCAAAAGATCTTCACGAAGGTCGGTTTTATGCTGCTCGCCTCCATCGGTTCAAATTGCGAAATCAAGTTTAAATAATTAACTTTAAATAAACAGTTAATAAGGCACGGTCAACCAAGTAGGGCCAAGAACTCTGGATTACTTATTCATAATATTCATACAACGAGGCGTATGACGAATAAATTTGTATGCGTTAGCGCAGTGAACATTGTTTTAACGCTGTATATTAAATTAGATTAAATGGTCGGTTTGATTGTTATTAAACAATTTAATAACAACTGTAGCTTTAATAAATTAACTTGTTAATTGTTTATTCATGGTTTAAACGCTGTATTATCGTTGCGTTACTTAACATTCGCAACAAAAACTTTATTTTACTTAAACAACAAACTATATTATAAAAAACATTAACATTGATCGGCTGTAGACTTCACAACTGGGTTTCACAGTTTATTTTATTAATAACACGTTAAATTTAGTTTGAAAGCGGTAAACCCCTATCAAAATGGAAATTTCACCCCCAAAAATACGAACACGCTCACCTAAATATAGTTATATTATAGTAAAAATTAAGATGCAAAAAAACCAGTACTTAGGTATGTCGTTTTTGTAATGTGTTACTAACACTGCCATCTACCGGTGAATAGCGGAACTTCTTAAAACTTAGCGTCATGACGGAGATTTAATTCAGTCTGTTTTGTCCTATATTTGTTCATTTTTATACACGATAATTATTTTCCATTGTTTTTTGTCGGATAAGTTCGTATTTATCTTGTTTTGACAATTTTTATTTTTATTTAATTACGCATCAATAAGTTATCAGAGAAAGCAAAATACCTAAATAACACCTTTATCTGACAAAAAACGATGGAAAAGGATTATTCACTATATCTCCGCCTCTATTCCAGGCGGTAAAATTCAAATCATAATTTACCTGCTATGGTATTGTTTGACGTCTGCCGCCATTACTGTCAAGAAAATAAGAGCTATCAATTTTTTTACAATACGATAACAGATCAAAAACGATATTGTTTTTACCGTGTTGAGTAGAGGCCCTGTACTTACGTGTAAATATGACAAGCCGTGCCATGTTTTATTGTTTACTAGCGACCCGCCCTCACTTTGCTTCGGTTTATGTGAGTTTTCTGTAACACCCGTACAATATCCAGAACTTATTATACATAAAAACCTTCCTCTTGAATCACTGTATCTATTAAAAAAAAACGCATCAAAATCCGTTGCGTAGTTTTAAAGATTTAAGCATACAAAGGGACATAGGGACAGAGAAAGCGACTTTGTTTTATACTATGTAGTGATGTACGACGCTGCCTACAATTTTTAAAACATTGTCTCTCCTAGGAATATAAATGAATGAATGAATATGTTTACTTTTTTATTCTCCGTAAGTAGTACAAAACGGATGGCTGAGGAGATCATCGAAGGAAAACCTATGTGCAGTTGTGGACGTTGTTTAACAGCTTTTTTTTTAAAGTACCCTTAGTTATGGACTAAAATTAACAACAGTAGCTTTTCCATTACGTCACGGCAATAAACTATACTGCTTTAAGACAAATAGGGGTAGCTGAGACGAAACTCCTGTAGCAAATGCATCATTTTTACTAACGAGTGAGAATTGGAACTGCTTCGGTAATTTAATGCGAGATACACGTATCGGCGTATGACGCCAGTACATAAACGTATGTCTAAATCGTCGTGACGTATTGGAAACGTTGACGATGTTAATTATATTCCTTAAACACATGCCCTTTTTTTTGGAAAAGGTCTCAACAGAATTGATAACGACCACATTTACCATGACTGATTGATTGACTGCTCATTTCAAAATGTGCAACCACAAAAGACGGTTTCACGTCTTCCCTTTTTAGGCAATCAGCTGCGTGACACGGTACGATGCGTATGCCCCGTTTTTATCACGTAACTTACAAGGGTATGTATATTTTTTATCTAGCGATAACCTGAAAGGTGTAAGCCTAAGCTTTTAAAAGTATATACTTTATTCCAAATGGGTTCCGCTGAATATTAATACATTTGTATTTTGGAACGTGACATGACAATATTATTGTTTTTTTTTATGTCATCACTAACCAAGAGTATTCTTTGTGAGAGAGCTAGTTGGCAAACAAACACTGGGAAGGACATAAAAACATACACGACATATTGATGCCATAAGACTACAATAACATACACGCAGAACTCAGCACATATATTTTATTATTGTGATATTGAAATTGGTGGAAACCGTACAGTGAGTAATTCAAATGGGGAAGTCCGAAAGCATAAGAGAAAAGGATTTTCAAGAAGAACAAGAACTTTTTGAGCATCAAAAAAAGATCATTATAACATATTAACAAACTTACTTGTACAAAAACGTCCTGCAATACTATTTTCACGTTTATTTAAGGGTTTATCCTTTCGTTTATTTAGCCACATTCTAATACGACTAGACATTGATACGTTTATAGCCTGCTAGTGGGCCCAAGTATTAATCAAAACGATATACGCATAATAATTATAATTACGAATTTATTTATTACGCGATTGACTCGTTATGTGGCACAACACCGACCATCGTGAAGACCCATGGGGACATTCAGCTGATATGAGGAAATCCAGTTGATCTATATATGTTAATAACCTAAAACTGAAAGGGCTGTAGTACTCGTCATAGAAAACTGTTATTGCTGATGCGTCTTAAGACGGACATCTCATTTAAATTATTAATATACCAGCATTAATTTATAAATCATCAGTTTATTAATGTACCAGCTAGATGTAGATTTTTTTTATCACTCTTCCCTCGGGAACCGTACGCTTCCCTGGGATAAAAAGTAGCCTATATGCTATTCCTAACTATAACCTATATCTGAGCCAGATTCATCCAGTTTCGATCGGCCGCTCTGGCGTGATTGAGTAAAAAACATTTAAAAAAAATAACTTTCGCATTATAATATTAGTAAGACTCAGAGCGTTGAGAGGAACATCATGTCACAAACGTTGTCACCAAATGACTGCGTCAGTTTGTTTTATGGCAAACTGCAACGAGAATACAAGCCTCCTGATGGAAATTGGGATCTAAGACCGATACCTAGACACTTCCATTCTCATGACTGCGATCCTAAGACTGCACAGGCGTTGCCGCTCTGAGAACTGAGATGGAATGCCTCTATGCTAGGTATTGTCACCGGTGGTATCCCCACACCGGAACACATCAATGACATAGCCGGACTTCCATATTTGAACTTGGAACTCAGAGTGGAGTGGTTCCATATAAGATTGATATTGTAATTCATATGTACCTACTAGCAGCCCAAGGGAACCCTGACCAACCATATAACTGTTTCACAACGTCACGTTATGATTCAAGTCGTAAGAAGTGTCAAAAAAATTGTTTTATAATGTCTCTGTGACGCCGATCTATGGTGGGTCAGAGTTCCGTTGCGCTGATAGTAGATGACTTCACGTTCCACGGCATAAGCTGGATCCTGACTGACAGTGGTGGTCCTCGACAGTTCTCCCCGAGTTCCTAGTCGCGGCCGTTATTCCACCGCTGGGCCAGTCCCACGCGTCTGCGCATAAATTTGCATTCATTTCATAACCAGTGAACGGGGGCATAACATTAGACGGGTCGAAAACGGTTTTTTTTTCACTTTTTAACTGACAGCTGGGATGCCAGATGGTTTTGTTTGTTTCCGGGATCTAGATCCAACCCAACCGGCTATTACCTAGGTTATAGGTACAATATTTAGCGGGTCGGGTTTGATACCCGGTTACTGCAAATGTCCGTTCATTTTATCAAAAGCAAAAGGTATCATTTTACAAACGTTCATTTTGTAAAAGTAAAAGTATAACTGTGAGTTGCGTTAGCTAAGTTTTTTTTTATGCGGTTAGATACATGAGGCCTATCGTGGGTACTGCCACATGTCTGACTAAGTAAAACCAACTAGGTATAAGTTTTAATAAATTAGTGCAATAATTGCCAATAAACTTACTACTTAACTTACGTTTAGCAAATTGTTAAATTAAAAATGTACCACACTGTTTTTGGAATAAATAAATAATTAAATAAAAATAAAACTTCCGATTTTGATCTGTTTTATCTACATTCATACACAGACTTTAAATCACTAGCTACTACACTCATCTTTTGCCTTCGTGGAGTCGGGTAAACATAAATATGTATAAATATTGGTTCTCTGCCTTTTGGCCGAAATACGTTTGGTCGAATGTACCATTTCCCAACCGTTTCATTTCCCAACCCTCTTTTATTTCTGTAACTGTTAATATTTCAGGATATTTATAAAAACTAACCTAACCTAACCTATAGGGTACGAAGGTACAGAAATATTTACAGGTACAGAAATAAATGTGGGATACCTAATGAAAAAGTTACGAAACGATACATTCGACCAAACGTATTGGGGCCAAAAGGCAGTACACCATAATTATTATGTAGCTGTGTCTACATAGAACAATAACCGCATCCCCACTCTGTTAGGACCTTTCTAAAGTAAAAAGTCTATCGTTAAATACATTTATATACGTTTAACAATTAAACTTGAAATACCTACATACTCAAAAACATAATGGAAGGTGGGCCGTTTATAACTACTAAAAATAATACTATATGTTTTCGATAGTTCTGGTTATTAAGCTTCAGTCTGTAAAACAAAACAAAAAAATACGACATCTTTTAAATACAACCGTTGCAAAGGATAGATGGCGCTGTTACGTTACTTTTCTGGTATTTCATCATATAAAAGGCATCAGCAATCAATAGAAAACGACTTTGTATGAACTAAACATGTACGAGTATATTATTGGTCCTAATATTGAAAGCGCGCATGAAAAGTGTATTGCCTTTGTCTATTTAATGTCATGTTTAGACTGCCACAAAGTGTACACATATTTATAAACTTGACTTTACAACAGTAAACTCATATTACAATAACTAGAACTAATTTTAATAAAGATGGAGATATATCTAGATGACCAATTATATTTATTACTATAAACGCGCATAATTTTCATCATTTAGGTTTTCGAGAAAATTCTTGGGTGAAAAATTAACACTCAGGCAGCACGGAGTTAAAGTTGATATCAGTCTTTTTTTCTTGTTTTCTTTAACCCAAATTAAACCAAAGTTGAAACCTAATTAAAATGATATTTATAAATATCCTTCCATTATTCAGATAGCCGTATCTATATCCGCACTCGAAACTTTTCACTTCGCAGCTTTTTTCATCAAAGCGTCAAGAAAATTAATAAACGAAAAAATTAAACAAGGCTGAGGGAAAAACAGACGGGAACTTTTAAAAAATTACCCTGTAATATATTCAAAATTAAAAATACGTAAGCGAACCGTCAGCCTGTCAATTTAGAGGGTTTTTAAAAGGGAAGTTTTAACAGATTTGAACTGATATTATTATAAACTCGGAAATCAAACAAGATTTACATATTGTGAATGTTTTAAGAAAGTCTCTTATTTCAAAATACATTTCATCATCATCACTGTCTTCCTTAAGTAACATACTATTTGCTTAAGTAAAACGTTTTTTTTTTTTCTAATTTGTTAAATCATGATTCTCAAATACCTTGCTTATGTGTCAATGCCAATTGAATGTCTTGTAAGTGGCAATTCGAATACCATTTCAGAAATCCATGCAATATTTTTTTTATTTTTGGCCGGATTTTACTAAAAATATATGGGTGAAACGGCCAAATGGCAACACCAGGCGTTAGCTGTCAATCTTGGCTGGCTGTTTTAACTAATTTACATTAAGCATGCTCCCTTCTTAAATAAAAAAAATATATTTAGCAATACAATTGCAAACAGTTAAGTAGAGTCTGGCTAATTAAATATAAAAATGAAAAAATGGCAACACCGTAGTGTCATCTCTTTCAAAACAATCTAAGAAAACCGGGACACTACAGGTGGCCATTTTTTCATTCTCATCTTTCATTTGCCAGACCTTAGTCATTTTGAAATTGAAGACTTATGTTCATATAACAATAACGTAAACTTAACGTTTATGGTATTTAAATATTTTAATTTAAATTACAAAAAAACATATCAATGTGTTGCCTAAATCTAAGTAATTATAATTAGTGACGTTCAAACTTATTCTGTCTGCATATCTCTTAAGTTGATTGGAACTAACTGCGATAGAAACAATGATTTATCTTTAAGTTTCTTTCGTAAAGTAAAAGTAAATGGACCGTGAACTTGGGTCTGCTGGTTATTAAAGTTATTCATTGCTACTTTTTATGTCCTATTGAATAAAAAGGAATTTCTGATGCTGGACAAGACTAAATTATTTCTTATTACTTCAAACTTTGACGATTATAATAACAATTTCAAGCCGTCGTCGAGACACTATAGTATAAAACCAATTAATTCAGTTAACAGTTTTTCCGACTTTGACACAAGCTCTGACTATATGTACCTATTTATTTTATTTGTAACATATTATATATTGATACTTACGTAGCTACGTGTCTGCGTATAATAACACTGACTAATCGAAACCCTCAAAGCGCGCCACAACTAGGGTGAGATTTAGTCCGTCTACTTACCGAGAGAGGTCGCTGTCATTAGCATACCAAAGCCGTGCAATTAGCATCCTTTGATTCGATGTTAAAGCTTTTTTACAAATCTTCTTAATTTCCCCTCGATGTTGCCAGTTAGTCTTTGGGTTTTATAATTAATTTTAAAAGCATTAATATTTAAATAATTATTAATGTATAATTTCGGGTTTTGGTAAATTAGATTAAATTGCGGTGGAGCCCTCAAGTTTTTTTAAAAGTTAAGTATAAGGGAAGTAATAAAATAATTTTGTTTTTTATTATTTGCTACAAACCACCAACATACTATTGGATCGGAAATTTAAACCAAAAGTAAAGTTAAACGGTTAAAGTTCTTGGCATTATTTATATTACCGTACATATTTAAAAAAAAATATTGGACTTGCTGTTTGCCTTACTGGAATACAGTTAAATTTAACCACGTCTTAAACCCAAAAATCTGCCAAAAACCCCTGGCAACACAAACCCCGTTTGTTTTAAGGGTGGCAACACTTTCCAAGTATTTAAATTTGGCGGCTTTTTGTGAGTAACGGAATGCAAATGCTAGACATTAGCGCGTAACAGATAAGAATTGGGATTAAACGACTTATTGTAGAGACAGCGGCGTTATAAGAACAAGGAGGGCTCAAGTCTAGAGATATTAGCGATCAGAGCAAAGCTTAAATAAAGTAATTCTACCGGTACATACTCCCAAAGGCGCGTTTTTATAATAAGCCCACAACATAAGTTGTAGCACATTTCATACCTGCAATAGTTTTCGACTCAACAAAGTGAAATCTTAAATGTGATTTTCTAGCATACGGTCTGCAAAAAGGATGAAAACGTTATTTAAAAGCATTTCACTGAGCGCAACATCCGGATGAAAGTTACGGTACAGATAACAGTGAGTAAATAAAGTCGCCGTCAAAAGATCTTGCAAAAGATGTAAACAAAATCAAACGAACCAATTCACCATGCTTACTCGATAATCATGTACTTTTAAAGATCAAATGAAGTCTTTGCAATGATTTATACACAAGATTATTATTTTTCATATTAAGCTTAAGATTAACATAACTATTCAATACACGTTATTTCAAAAAAAAACATGCGTTTGGTGAATATTTGAGGTTATGTGTCAAACAGTACTAATTTGTATACATCGTTCACAAGTTCTATTGACGGCGACTTTAGAGCAAATAATGCATAAACAGTGCTTCTATTTTCTTAATGTAGTTCGGCAATCTTCGGTTTTATATGAAACATGAATGACAGATATACTGTCAGTTGCGAGTCCAAGAGTGATAGCGATAGCCAATCGAACTCTATAAAGAAGCTGGGATTACTGTATAAGTCGTGATAATACTAGTGACGCAAATAAAACTACAATACGAGTTCAAGGCCGTGAAGGATTAATGTCGAACGAGCTTTCTCGTTTGATGGTGCTATACTTAATTGAATACAAAATAACGGCAGACAAATCGTGTAGGTGTCCTAGTTTTTGCTCCACATCAATAGACTAGAGAGACTAGATCAATAGTGCCACCTGTCCAGACCGATCGATCAACAGAAATTAAAAATCCAACCAAAATAAGACGCGACCACGGCCCAGAATTAAAAAGTTTGGGTTCATCCCCTAGTTATATAAATCGCTGTATCGTACCCCTTGAGCCAGCGCAGCCAGGGAGGCGATCGAGCGCGTATGTTAATTGGAGAGTAATTAGTTGCAGATACTTCGCAACTTCTGTTACTTAGGCTAGTAAATTTGCCACTTCACAACCTACTGCGTTTAATCGGTTTGGGTTAAGTTTTTGTGGAAAAACTATAGTTGCTGAGGGAGCAAGAAGGCGATCATAATTTATATGGGTTTGATTGTATCATATCAATCATTTATTGTTGTCACATAGAGGCACATACATTGAAAAGAAAGGTGTTGTTATTATAGATTAAACTCAGTTCCACATGGACGCCCTGAAAGGACACTACAATATTTAGGTGCTTAAAAATATAATTAATTTCATGCATAGAAGTCCCAATTCTAGGTTTCACAGATGAAAATCAATAATATGTTATGTCAAAATATATTCTTATTCAACTGTCATCATAGTTCAATTTTAAACACTATAAAACAAATATCGCAGTAGCAACTTTGTGAGCTTAGTTTTAGAATCCAAACCCTGCAAATTTTTCAGGTTATTGGGAAGTTTATTATATACATATTGAAGGCATTCCTTTTATAAATATCCGAACGGCAGAGAGGTTGTTGACATAGGAGATGCTTCTAACGGCCGTACTGTTCTAGTTGAAGTATTTCAGCTGGATTTAAACTAATGAGAATGCCTCTTTGTAAACAGACAAACTTTCAGTATGTACAAGCAGGCAAGTGGCAATATATTCATTTTTTTTAAATATGCTTTCAGCTGTGCAGTGATTACTGTGAAGCATTACTTAATGACTTGATGATGAAGACATCAACGTCAACTCTCTTATGATAAAAATGTTAAAGCAGATCTTTAACACTTCAACCTTGATTTTATGTTCACGGGTACTTATATATTTTTGACACACAATTTTACTTCGTGCAGTATATATCAATTCCTTTCAACAAGAAATACATCGACCGTCTTCACATTGTAGCAATATCTTTGCACATCCCAATTGAATGCCCCAAGGCATTTTCAATAGCGTTATAAAATAAAATAAAAGCTATAACAATAAAACATAACTACCATATCGGGGTATAAATTTCCCTTATGCTGGCCGCGGTCCAGTGGGGTGCATATAAACAGGCTCCCTTAATTCGCAAGACGGATCGAGTAATTTATCAAGTATTGACTTCCTTGTTTGCGGCGGACTGGATTACAGAAGTTAGGAGTAAAATAATATGTGTGTTGCGAGGATTTACCCTTGTCACGGGGCACTCGCACACACAAAGTGGTCATTTGATGGCGCGTTTACTCAGCTTAATTGGTACACCAGTGATTCTGCCTTATAGCAGTCCCGGGTTCCAATGCCGGTAAGGGAAAATATTTGTGTGATAACAACCAGTATTTGCTTCTGAGTCTTGGCTATTTTCAACCGATCCATTTTCTACCTTTGATAAGGATATATGTATATATCTATACACATGGTGTCACAGATCTTAAAATATATAGTGAATGTATAATAAAGAATATAGTTTTATATTTTCTTTCATGTCATTAAAACCTTAATAACTCCTAAACTAATTAACAGATTGAAAATTTAAAACTAGATTATGAAACGGCAAGGAAGCGGCATTCTTATCCTTTAATACGTTACGTCGAGTTAGAACTAGAACATTCTGTATAAGTACGTATTATTAAATTATTAAATTAGGCATTATACAAATAATATCTTTAAATTATGTTTATCTATCATCTTAGCCTAATTGTGCAAAATGTGTATACTTACCTAAATATTCTACATGAGTTCAGTAACAGAATTCAAACATTTGAGTAGAAATATAGAGATCTTGGCTCGCCTTGAGAGAGATTAGCTCATCTATCATGCCATCTTGTTCAATGTCCATGCGCTTGTCTGATTCATAATAATCATCAAACATGAAAAAAATAGGTTGTACGGTCAAAAGCTGTAATATGTGCGCGGCCATCGCGCCAAATAGATCTTATATTAAGTGGCATAGATATTTTGAATACCTTGGGAACGTATTATGTCATGACTTTGACTATACATAGTTTTATTCATTTCTTATCATTAATAAAAAAACTTAAACATAAGTCATGACAGATCTTTAGGATTGGAGAAGTGTTTTCAAACATTCTGGAATTATTTGTAAGTATTGGTATTTTAGGTAAATTTCATTTTTATTAGTTAATGGGAACACTACAAAAAGCTTAAACCGCACCTTAAATAAAGTTTGAGTTTAATAAACCAAACAAGACTTCGGTTTCATATATCATCATGTCACGTCTACTTACTGAATAAATTTCTTTTATCTTTTTTTTTTAAATTGCTGCACAGAAAGAAGCGCAATTTATCTTTATTTTTTATTTAGTTTTGTTCTAAACACCATCCCCCGATCACTTACCTTCCACTTTAATAAATACAGGGCGAAAATATTGGCGATCGGCGCCCCTTCTTTTGACGTGTAAATAGTGTTTTTTTTATTTATGCCGTCCGGCCGTTTGATATGTTTTCTTTAGACTATTTTCCGGCGATTGTCAAAGGGATTACTTGCTTCATCGGACCTGATGTTTTATTTACATTTTTATAGCAAAATATACTCTGAAATTGCTTCTGGTTTGATCGGTAGCGTAAAGAGTAGTTAAAGTTCAATGTTTTTATATAGTTTTCCAATCGTAGCGGTAGTAATTAAACTGTGACGCATATAGGTAATTTTTGTATGTGGATGATTTTTGTATTTGAAACTTAAAAAAATAATATAAAACGTTTATTTGCTTACTACAAATCACACATACAATTGACAGAATAAAAATAAGCATAATGACGATGAATGATGAAAAGAACGTGTGAAATTGCAGATGAGCAAAAGGGAAACGTATAGCTTATTTATTATTATTTTTCAATTAATAATTACACATGCATGCCTATGTATATTACTTGATTTACTTTAGTCTCTTTATATCTTAAGTAACACCAGATACGTGCTCAGTATTGTTATAAATTAATAGCCATTAAACCATATTTGATTAAGGAATCACTGACACGGAAAATACAGTTTACACTAGTTTCCGAGTCAGGGGTACACACTTTATGCTCGTATAGCGAGATCTAAGCAACTCAACGTGTAAACATTTCTGGTAATATAATTAATAATTCAATTTTATATTTTTAATATTTGCATCAATAAAAAAAAACCAACAATATCAATACTAAGTAGTATTTTTTTACAGCAGCTTCTTAACAGCATGTCTTTTCTCGAAGTTCATATTTATTTTCTCTTCTTCTTCGCCATACTTTAATATAAACAACAACAAGAACCTTCCAGAACATTACCTTTATCAAGCCATTCTTTCTCCTAATCTCACCGGGTTCTTGCCAAATTCTCGTAAGAAAATGTTGGGAAAGCTTGCTCATTACGGCAGGTCATCAGTATGCATAATGAATTAGATAGCGCCATCTCGCGGGGAGCGGCGGAACTACCAAGATAATGGTGGGGCGAAAACGAATTGATTGATGGCGGGCGCTGTGGTGGCGGATTGTAGACGGTCTAGTATTTTGTATAATTGATGTTTAATGTTACTTTGTTTTATTTTTCCCTGTTTGATTTACCTATTTAACAAACTAAAACAAAATTATGTGTTTGTTTGAGATTCTTACTTGCGACTGTTACCGAATATTAATCCAATAACACTTTGTAAAATATCTAGAAGATAGATAGATATAACGCACCGCATGCATGGTATAGTTTTATGCAGTACCATTCTGCGTTTCTGTAAAGGAATTTTGGCAGCATGCCCCTTTTTCTACACAAACTTAGAAACCATTTTCTTTGACGTGCTGCGGGAGCGAACCACTTTCGTTAGTTTGACCCCACCTTCAAATTCCAAAAAAAAATTAATGGAAGGTATCTCAATCCGAAACATTCAAATCCCGATCATTTCAGTGGGCCTCTCGTAAAAGGCAGGCAAAAAAACTCAAACCAAGCAAACTCCACATTTTACAACTACCCACATTTTATCGCCGTTTCAGCGAAAATGCTGTCGCATTTCTGAAACTCAACAATTATGACTTCCACAGACACATTAACTTTTCCACGAAAATGTACCAAGCAAACCAAAACAACCCTTACTTGTGACTTATACGTCTCAAAGTTGCCGAAACGCGAAGTACATAGTTAACGCGAAGCATATAAGGGATAATAACGGGCAGGCCCGAGAGATGTCGCCACTGTCGATTTATCACCGAGACTTATGACAAGTGGCCGTCTTGTGCAGGCGAGGGGCAAGAAGTATGGCGCTAAGTCGTTACATGAGACGATTTCTTGGAAGATGTAAATGGTCGCAAAAAAGTTGCCAGCTTTGAAATTTTTGATTGGAAATTTGAGCACACGGGCGATGATAAGCGATCAAAATTAAACTCTAAAAAAATGCATTGCTTTAAGCACTTACTTTTTTTATTATAAAGGCTTTTATTTTATCAACTAACCCTTTAAACATAAGTTTCCCCTGAAGAAAGCCGAGTCATCCAATTCAAAATCAAAAAAGAACTTCAAAAATTAATTGAGATATTATAAGCTGGCTGGCTGGCTGGCTGATTGGTGGCTGGTGGTGGCTGGTCTTCTATTTTATTTTGTTACTGTCATATACCAGTCATGATAGTAGGTCTGCAGTGTATCCTTTTTATCCTTGTTATATGGTCTGTCAATAAATATTTTATTTATTCAAATTATGTAATGCAAAAAAACATTAGAAAAAAACAAACATCACAGAAATCAAAAGAAAACGTTGTAAAGATGTGTGACGCGTAGATGCTCAGATTTGGATAACATTTAGCCTACAAGCAGTTCGGGAGTAAAGAAAGAAAGAAATAAAGAAAGAAAAGAAAGAAAATAAGTTTATTTGTTAGGCGTTTTACACTAGTATACAGATTCAAAAGGTAGTAGTAATAGGTTATTTTTTATTTTGGAAAATTTGATTATATTCCATTGATATAGCGGGAAAAAGCTAATATTTTATAAATCAAGGTTGAAAAGCCGTCAATAATTTGGTATTATTTGCATTTCTGAGCGAATATAATTTTATGCGTTTAATATTTTAGTGCCATGAGTAATAACGGCGATAGTTTTAAAAGTCGGTTGCTTAGCTCAGCTGTCTGCGCCGAAACAACCCAGATGTAGAAAGCTTAATCTTTTTTCATCCCAGGATCCATCACTTCTATAAAAAAGCGATATTAAAAAGCAAAAAATTAAAAACGACCAAAGGAAAAGCTTCGCCAATCTAAATGCGCGTCTTGACATAAAGCTCGAGCCAACCGCGCTTTCGCAGAACAAAAATAAAACAATGGCTACAGAGGCTGATTCTGGTTCCTGGACTTCTGTGCGAAGCTTTAGGTAGCAGCTACTTAAGTTTTTTTTAAATAAAAGAATCAAATCAAGAATGTCAATGACATAGAATATTAGGTCACGCGTGGAAAAGTTGACTAACGTTTCGCTAATTTTATTCATCATTTGGTTCACTATTTTACAAATGTTTATGTCGTAGAAAGTTAATTCCCGCCGTAGCGTTCTTTTGCAGTCGTGTAAGCAGAAATACGTTTTGAAAATGAGGGATACGTTTGCCAAACATAGAGAAACTCACGGACTGTAATTGTAAACTGCATCTACTTACGAATAACTTTTCATCAAATTATTATTTACTTTTGGTCAAAACTGTCGTCGATGGAAGGGCGGTGGCCTAGAAATGCACTCCAACTTGAAGGTTCAAATAATTGATTTTTTTAACAAATCAGTAAGTTTTTTTTTTAATCATGTTTTTCACTCAACTTTGCAGCTAGCTTTTAAAGAAATTTTGTAATATTTCAAGTAGCTATCCGCCATTTTCTTATTACCCCCCCACAAGTACCATTCTTCTCCATTCGTACAGTGACCACATCACTGATTTATTATATTGAGAAAACGTTAGTTCAGAATAGGGTGCCCACGATGCGGTTGCTTTAACGAGACTCGGTTTTTCCATGATTATTCATGCCACTTGAGAAGGCGGGTTACGTTTCAAGCGAGTAAATGCTTTTATATTTTCAGGAATCTAAGAATTTATTTGAATTCATTTTTATTCATTTATTTCTTTTTAAAACCCGCCAACTGTTAGCTCGTTTATCATATCACACATCACATTTATAAAGAAATATTCAACATAAACCACTACCACATTTTTATTAAATAACCTAACTTATTAGATGTAGTGAATATATTTTTTTATCGATTTTTGTACGACAAGTTCGTATCGATCTTGCTTTCTCAATTAGCTTATGGGTACTAAAGTTAACTGAGACAGCAATATTAAAACGAACTATTCCGACAAAAAGCGATGGCAAAACATTATTCACTAGGTACATATGTACGTGTGTATAAATATATCATAAAAACATTACACAATGAGATTTGGTATAATTTATAAAATAAAAATTACAATATACTTAAGTTTACTGTAATCAAAAACGATTTACTTAAATCTCGCAATTCTAGTACCTAGGTAGTTGTAGACGACGCGAAGCTCTGCACCTGAAACAGGAAAAACCTAAAAGTGCTTGTAAAATAATATCTACTGTCAAATAATAGTAACCAAACTGCTAGACACTAAATAACGAGATTGAATTGAAAATGAGTACTCTATAGAGTATAAAAAAACAATTTTCCGTTGAAACTTTCTAACAAAAAGACAAGAGGGATGGGTAAAAGCAACATTTTCCCTCCATATTTTTCCACAACCGTACCTGGGGGCAATGAGATACGGTGACCCCACTAAATCGGGACGGTCCTGCTTTTATCCGTCTGCCATTAGTGTGATTGCGTGGTCACCGCGTAGATTAATTAATTTGATGTGCGCCGGAGTGGAAGACGTTTGCTTTTATTGTTATGTGGCTGTGGACAGAGTGTTTCTACTAAATTACATTAATGTACTGGATGTCTTAAAAAAACTTGTTTTCTTTTCCCACGGGTTTTCAGTAGCAATGAGTTCCTATGTTTTGTTGGAATAATTTACAAATTCAGTTATTTTTTTAATTAAAAATTAATTCGTAGTGGTATAATCTGTAAACTATCAAAAATACAATTCAAACTTATTTTAATGTAATGACTAACATATGGGCATTCCATTTTAGTCCTCAGGGTTGGCAACGAATTTGCAGTCTTAGGCTTGCAGTCTTGTGAATGCGAATGTCACTTACCATTAGGTGGCTTGTGTGCTCGTTTGAATGTCACCTACAAATATTTTTAATTCGCCTTTGAATGTGTAGTAAAAAGAAGCCATCCACAAGTGAAAACGTCGTATGAAACTGGCGTTGAGTAATAATTAGAAAATTTTCACATTTACAAAATCAACCACCTTTATCTTGATAATTATGCAGATAAGCTACTAATATGACCCTGTTAAGCTGACATTACTTAGAGCATTCCGTCAATGCCTATATACATGTCAGTTATGGGTCAATTACACGGGACCCGCCATGAGTACCATCAGAGTGCAGTACAATGATGCGTATCTTTTATGAATTTTCCAGCAAATGAAACATTTGAGAAACAAAATTTCGGACTTGCCATAGATAACGAAGCCTATAATCGCATTCGTCATATTCTGCGTATTCCACCCGACTGCGTAGGTATTCTACGACTGCGTATTTCTATGAATTCGCGTATACTGAAACCAATGCATATATATATATTTTTATTACACTGTTTGCCTATTTCTTCTCATTCTATATCTTACCATTACAGTACTTAATTCTTTCAAAAGATTTATGTGTAACTTACCGATATCTCAGTGAGATATCGGTAAGTTACACAATAATCTCACCCGCACGTAGTAGGCTTACAAGGAGTGTGAATAAACGCCTTTTTCAGCTGAGAACTAATCTCAACAAACTCTGCAACAATAAAACGAGCGTAAAAACTGGAATATCACTCAATGGTGGGGATATCTCAAAGCCTCGTTTTTATCCTACTTGACTCGTAATGTGGTGAATTCATACATGAACAATCGCGGGGGGGGCGTCTTAGGGGGCGCAGGCTTTGTTGTCTTTGCGCAGGGCTGGCGGAAGGGAAATTTAAAAGAAAAATGCTTACGTAATGTTTTTTTAAGGCATACCGCCACACTGGCCACTTGGTGGGGAATAGGTTTTGAAGATCGAAGAGGTTTGCAATTTTGAAACTGAATACGTCACTAACCCTGTCTATGATGAAATTCTGTAGTCATTTCAAGTCTGACGCCTTTGTCCATCTGTCTCTCTACGCGACCGATTTTGATGTTTTTTTTTAATTAATGCAAGTTAATTCTAGATGGTTCTTAGCAAGGTTTTGTGAGAGGTACATTACCATTGTTTTGTTATTATTATTTTTGCTGATTTTCGATCTATTGTTTTTTTAAATATGTAAGTCAAATATTGTACACCATTTTATGGTAGGTTATAGCGGAATTAAAAGACAGAATAAATTTGATATATATTTACGGGTTTTTATTTCTAACAATTTAAGTTATAAGAGTTAGCAAACCTGCGTTATATGAAATGGTGTTACCTAAATTGTATGACGCAGGTATTGGGCGAAAGTATACCATTTCACACAGCTTTTACTGATACTAGTGGTACCACCAGCCAATTTGAACCCTGACCATAGAACCATGTCACAGTGAAATTATAAAACGATTTTTTTACCTACGACTTGAATCACAACGTCACCGTGACACAGTTCTGGTTCATGTTCACAGTCTTATACGTTATAAAACTTATTAATTTATTTATTCCGGTTACAAACACATCACAATTATGTAATGGATGGGTATGCACACAAAAAGACCTAAAGGACCATAAGGGAAGTACAATTTTTGAGCCACAATCGATACAAAATAAAATGTACGAATTTAGTTAATATACATCGCAAGAAAATTTAGAAGTCGAAAGCAATTAAATAGCGAAAAATAACACAGGTCTACGAAGGTTCAGGTAAAAAGTGGAAAATCTGAAAATTTTGGTAGGTACGGGTCTAAAATACTCTGTTCATGTGTACCCCCTTCTACCACGAATTAACCATTTACAATTGGTTTAAGTATATAAATCTTACATGATATTAATACTATTACTATTCATTGTAATTAATATTTTTTGCTGCTTTAAGATAGTCTTTACAGATTCACAGTGACTGGAAATCACTAGTTATTAAATACTTCCTGGTATCATCCATTTAAACTTTTAAAGTATTCATCCAAATATCTTGAATTATTTTATTCCAAAACTAGTATCGCCAACCCTATCGCCGGTAAAACCTTCGTCCAAGAGACGAGACCTATTTCCCCGCGCGTACATAAGCTTATATAAAGCTTTATATACCGCCGGCACTCGCTATGTATCAGACTGTTTGCCGATTTGCTTCTGCCAAGGGTTCTATGTACTTGGTCAGTTATTTAGCTTGGTATATAAATGGGCGAA
Source organism: Acleris sparsana (assembly GCA_923062465.1). Lineage (NCBI taxonomy): Eukaryota > Metazoa > Arthropoda > Insecta > Lepidoptera > Tortricidae > Acleris > Acleris sparsana. The sequence goes on from OV281288.1 coordinate 1,094,617, forward strand.
GTTTTTGATTACATTTAAGGCTGTGCGGAGAAATTGAGCAAGTAGGGGACTATGCAATTTTGTTCTATGGTAAAATTCTAAAGGTTTGAAAGTACTTACTATTTGGTAAGTTTGGCAAAGGTTAGCATTATTATTAGGTTTGGTAGGTACTTGTGCAAGGTATATCCGGATCGCCACCACCATCTTATCCTTCAAGCTAACGCCAAGCAGCAGTGTTCGCATTGTTGTACTCCGGTATGGGAATAAGACCTAAACATTGGTCTTAACATTGTAGTGTAAGCCCCGTATTAACAGACTCGTCTCGAGATGCGTCAAAAATGACAGTGCTCTATGGTTTGGCGTTTACTTTGACGTATCTTGTGACGGGCCTCACAGTCAAGATGAGTTTATTAATACGGCCCTTAAGATTGTAGTCTTGAGAATGCAATGTGTTTTAGGTGTCATGTGTGTTCGTTCGCCTTCTGCATGCCAAAAAAAATCTAAATACGAAAAAGGTACTGAATGTTTGCCCGCGGAATTGATTTATCATTTTTACAACAGATCCAGTTTAATTTTCCAAGATTGAAAATATTATTGAGTGACCACTGTGCAACGAGGCGAACTGATAAACAAATTTCTATTCAATCAGCGTACCGCTTATTTATATTTTTTTCTATTTGACTGTGAAAACCGCTTCAAAATTCGTTGCCTGGTTTAGGAGTTAGCGGATATACAGACAGACAGAAAGATACACAAGGAAAAGAAACATTAAACTATAACATAACATAAACATTATAGCATCATAAAAAAATTACTCACAATACGTAGATGATGACTATGCAAAAAAGTGCAGTCCGCAACGAAATGTTTTTTTATCACATAAATAAGATGAGCTTTTGACACTGGATCCGCACGCCTGACTCAACATAGGAGGTCGAACGTAGATCTATTTTATTAGTTATGGCGAAAGAGTAACGAAAAAGCAAACGCACGAAGGAACGCACTGGAACTTAAGAACGTATTAAGGAGCATAGTAAGAATTGGTTCTAAAACTATTTCTTTTCAGCATATCTTAATGTACAAGATACCTTTAGTAAATAACACGTTAGATTGGCTAATACTTTGGATACTTGTACAGGAAGATTTTGGACCAAATTTGAGTGAATACTCTGAAGTTTGGTGAGACACCAGAAGGAATAGATTGTTAAAAATTTACTGTATGCTGGTCCACTAACTAGAGACCACTAAGTTTAACGAGCTTGTGCTTCCACATTATTATATCGTCGCCGATACAGTTCGCGAGCACGATTTAAATTGCTATCTTCATGGCCTACGCATAACATCATATCGTAATATTCTGAGTTAGAAAACATCGTCATTTTGGAAAAAAATATGGAAAAACACGGAACAATTGTAGAATATCGATAAGAAGTTTTGAAATTGACAACACAATTTTTATTCCGTCTTGACGTTTTTTAGAGCCAGTACTTTAAGCATAATGACATCGTAGTATTGAACCTTTGTGGATGAAAACCAGAAAAACCATTAAAGTTGACAATTATTAAAATTGGTAGGTAGGCCTCTCTGTTAAATAATCTATGCTAACTCCGGTTCCCTGACATGACAGCTTACTAGGGTTGACAATATTTTTGGCTTTGATAATCTATATGTATATGTATATAAAAATGAATTGCTGTTCGTTAGTCTCACTAAAACTCGAGAACGGCTGAACCGATTTGGCTGATTCCTTTTCGGTTGTATTCGTTATTATCAGGGCAAGGTTTGTATGAAAGAAAAAAAAACCACCGGGAATGTCGGAAATTTGCAGCGGGCGAAGCCGCTGGCGGGTCCCTAGTTTATTATATTTTTTACGGGGTATTTTGTAACACGTTGTATACGTGCTTATATTATGAAGAAAATCAAACTTCCTTTAAAAACAGACATATTGCAAGTATTATAAGCAACCTACGATATAAACTTTCATAACCTAAACTAATCAATTGAGTCAAATCTTAATTCTGTTCAGTGACCGCATGACTCCCCTTCGTGCTCTTCAACCGACATCCAAACATTCCCAACCGTTCCCTACACAAGATTACCATACAATATTCCCTCGCAAAGATAAAGTCATTTATCCCCCAATAAAAACGTATTACTCCGGTTTTGTGTCCAATTAAACTGACTATACACCTTTTATTCATTCTGCGCGCGTGTGAGCCTGTCTTATGCTAATTTGGGGTATTTTTCCCCATCTCCGGGGTAAATTTCCGCACTCGGGTAAATTATGGCCACATTTTGCTCATATTACCTTTTTTCTATTTTCGGCTTCAGTTTGTTTATCTTTTAGGATGAATAAATATGTGCTGTTTAGTTAAGTTTGTTTTGGAGATGAAAACAGTATTAAAATTTGTGTGGTATACGGTACGGTAATATTTATTTATTTATTTTTGTTCATTATTTCCTTATATTTTTTTTTTTTGATTATTATGTGTGTAGTTTAGTATTTTAGTTATATTATTTCTTAGTCCTTGTCATTTGTGTACCTATCTGTTGTTGTTGCCCACCGTGCTTTCACCGAATGGGTCCTGCGGAATACCAGCGCTGGCTGTAAAGCTAGCAACATGCTGAGCAGGGTCCGTTTCGTGACAAAGTGTGTTTTTTTATTTATAAGGTTTTTTTTTTTTTGTATGTGTTATTTTTTGTCACGAATAAAGACTTGAACTTGAACTTGAACTTAAAGTGGTTAACACTCTCTATTCTACTCGGTAAATACATATTACTTTTGACATGTTATCGTTTTGTCAACGAGGTTACGATTCCTCTTATTTAGTTCACAGTAATAGCAGCCGATTTTAAAACAAAACGATAACACGTCAACGGCCATATGATTTTACACAGTGAAATAGACTGTCATACGACAAGCCTTAACCTTAACTGTGGACTAGACCAGTTTTTGTGAGATCAATGATCCTCCTCAGACATTACCGACTTTAATTAAGAACTTTGTTTATTATGATTAGTTACAAATTTATGATTTCATAGCACTGTCGTAGCAAAAGAAAGAATAACATTAATTCGTGACAACAATAAAGAACAGAAAATGTGGCTAATTATTAAATCCAAACAAACTCATAACGCCTTATTGAGCGTAAATTACCACAATGTACCTACCTACTCTATGATTTCTATTTCTCCTTAAAGTTGACTGGTTGAGAATGCTGTACACTGTTTTAATTTTCTTAAATAAATGTTCACAAACATTATAGATAGAAGCCAGACCTCAGAATCAAACTTCAAAGATTAAAGAGTTGTGTCATGAATATGGATTCCAAAGGAAACGAGGTGTTAATCCTAATTCTTAATAAAACTGGGAACTTTTAATTAATACAATCAAAACAACAGCGGGAGCGGCGTGCACCGCGGGCAGGATTCGGAATGGCCTCTCAAATGTTTACGTTTCGATATATTTTACTTGCTTTTCTCCGCTACTCCGTCCGCTTATTCAATGTTTATCGCTTTCTCCCTCGCTCTGGCCATCCAGCTGTCTGTGCTCGTTGACTCGTTACTAAGTTGTCGCGTGAAAAATTAATAAGCTACCAAACATACTATAATATTAAAAATACTTTTGATGAAATTAACAAAATAGGGGTGGAAAACTTGTTTTCAATCCCAGCGACGTTCAAATAAAAAATGAAAAAAAATGAGGGGACAATGACACACCAATTGACCTAGTCCCAAACTAAGCTCTAGGCTTGTACTATGGGTACTAGACAACCATATAAATACGTATATAGAGAAATGTATACTTAAATACATAGAAAACATCCATGACTCAGGAACAAATACTCGTGCTCATCACACAAATATCTGACCTTACCGGGATTTGAACCCAGGGCCGCTAGCTTCGTAGGCTGGGTGACTACCCACCAGTTTGGCTCCAGCTCCTCCCTAATTCATATAAATCTTTAAACCCCCTATGACTCCTTAGAGTCAATAACGCGTAATTCTTTTTTACTGGTAGTAAATGACCAAAACTAAAAAAAAAACTAAATCAGTACACCCCTGCGCTTTAAGGCGGCCCCTCGTTTGGTTCACCTCTTATTTATTCGAGTTTATGAAAAACCTTGCCAATTAATCTTCACTGTTAACTCATTTAAGACCACCGTCTCCTCATTTACATATTTATGCTTTTGAAAAACGGTACAATTTTAATAAATAAAGTATACGGATGATCACGCGGATTCCAACCAATTGGGATACACCTCATTTTTGCAATACATAGTAATTCAAACACCCTGTATGTGGCCTACACTGGCAATTAATTAATAAATTTTATTTTTAATTGTGATTTTTTTTATGGCTTAGAGAAGACAATCGAGCACACAGGCCACCTGATGGTAAGTATAAACTGTGACCCATAGACATTCGCATTTACAAGACTGCAAGCCTAAGACTGCAAATGCGTTGCCAACCCTGAGGACTGAGATGGAAGCCTCTATGCTAGTCATTATACCGGCTGTCTTATCCCCAAACCGGAACACAACAATGCGAACACTGCTGTTTGGCGGTAGGATAATGGATAAGATGGTGGTAGCGATCCGGACGGACCCTGCACAAGGTTTGGTTTTTTTTTGGCTAAAAGCCAATATTATTGCGTTTTTTTTACAACCGTGTCAAAGCACATTGGCAACTAAAATAATTATAAGAAACTGCCTTGTAATTATTAAAGATTATGTTGCAAGTTTACTCGCCTCATTTGCCTATTTTCGCTAACAAAAGTAAATAATTGACTTTGTTCCTTTCGTTCCTATATTTAAGCGACAACGACAACATGTGTGTAACTTTTGACATTAACTACAACTTCGTCCATATAAAGGTTGATCTTATCAGCTGTACTAACACAATGGGCAGTCTCCACCAAACTTGAACTTAAGTTAATTCTAAAGTAAAACTACATCACGCTCAACTTACACCGTACTCCTTAAAAATTCAAACCCGAGTTCGGAACTCCGTCCCGACCTAATCACTTATTCCGGACTTTACAAACAAACTCGCATTCCCGATGATTCCTTATTCAAACTTGATTGAAAGACGCAACTTTTTCTGAGGATCTCGCGGCATTGCCGGCATTTCTCGCGTTTGTGATGGACACCGTGCGGCATCGCGGGTTGCCGCAGAGCGACAGATGATATACAGCCTACTTCAACACAGTTGTATAAGGTATGAAAAACAAGACAAAGTTAATTGCGACGTGTTATTGTAATAGTACAAGGGTGATTCTTCGAGGTCGTGATTTTTGTCTTATTCCTCTGTCGTATTTTTTTTTGCTTATTTGAGTAATAATCTTATTCTCCCATGAAAGTAGATTTATTTAGAAACATAAATATGGTTTTGGCACTCATTTTTATGAACTCGTTAAGAAAATAATTAACTTTTTAATTTTTGTGCCCAGAGGAATAAGAAGTTGACGACAGAGACGACGTGCAATTATTCATTGTTGTTTTAATAAATTCAATAAATCACAATATTCTTATAATCAGCCTTATTTATTAAAATATATATGAATTTTTATAAAAAATGAAAGTACACAAGTCCGCATGGTACGTGTCTGTGTATGTATTCTTAAAACAAATAAACACTAAACTATTTCAACAAAAAACTTCAAATTTGTATTACTTATAAAAAAAAGAAACAAATATTTCTTAGCATATTTTTTTACTTATTGTTAATTTTAATGTTTTATTTTATTTTATTTAATGATACCCATTTATAATCGGCATTAATAAGAATACAAACTGCACAAGGTTTCATAATCCGAGTCAGTCGGTAAGTTTCCAAAACTTAAAAAACATAAAAATAAAGGTAAATGTTGCCATTAAAATGTTAACAATAAGAACAATAACCTTTTTGGTTTCAATCACATCATTATAATCATGGCACTTATAATAAGGCTTTGATTAAATAATCATTTAAAACTGTCACTAGTTTTTTACTTAGTGTTCATTTGAATGAAATATTTTAATTTAAGCATACCCGTTTACATATATCTAAGCCAATGAAAAATAATGGTCACAGTCTGACTGATAGTTTCGGGGAGTTTGAAAAAACACATAGGTACCTACATACAAATTTACAAATAAACACACAAACATACACCTATATATTTTTGTATATTTGTTTGGAAGCCCTAATAGATTATCATATGTGAATAAATTGCAATTTCAATAATATTACATACCTAAATACGTATTGGATTGATAACATATTTTTTTGAAGCAGGCTAAAACGACTGCATGAGTCCCTAATTAGTTACCTCCTATCTTTGATGAAATATATAAATTAAAAACAACATTGAAAAGGAAAATAAACTATGAAAACTGACTATTTTCTTATTCCACTGTCCATAACTCCAAAGCAATAAGGGACAAAGGAGTAAGAAAAAATTGAAAACAAAGTGATGGTTCATAATACAAACATAATGGAAGGCTACCGTTAATGCTACGGTAAGATAGCACGTAAAGCAGTTAATCAAGCACAACTTATTTTTTTTAAATATTACACACGCGGTAAAAAAACTAACAGAGTAATAAGAATGTTACGTGAACCAAGGACAGAGTAATGATATATTTACCTTCGTAACTCCGGAGTGATGAGCATCAGCCGACACGTCCACCACCTGACACGTTCAGAACGCGACTAAAAACCGCCCCACGTGGGAGTTTTTGCTAGGTTCTTAAATGTCTTTATGATACAGCTGATTGAAGCCCGCTCCAGAGTAATAAGAATTTAACGGCGGACAAACGTTATATCCTCAGTTATAAGAATAATATTGCATGTAAAAAATATTTGTTGAATTTTGTTAATGTAACAACTAATCTTCTTTGTATGTGGTCACTCAAAATATTGATAAAGTTGACTAAATTTAAGTTATTATCATATATTTTCAAGAAAATGGAGAACGGACACGACAGAGTAGTAAGAATAGTGGGTTTTTTTATTTTTTTTGTAAATGTTTGGTATCAGTTACACAAAAATCGACCGATGTCCCAGTTAAACATGAATATCAGTAACCTCAGAAAAAAAAAACAAGCTTCTAAACTTAGAGTTAATTGAACTAAGCCCCCGGACGTCCAAAATCAGGGCCCCGAAGAATCACCCACAAGTATTTTTCTAATTAAAGTACCTTTCAAATTTAAAGGACGATGGGTAAAAATGTCCCCACCCACCAACAGTGATGAAACATGTGCCAGTTTATAGATCTTGGCAATATGATGTATTTTTTCTATGGCGACGATCACCATATGTATGGGGTTTTCTTGAAAAATCATAATCTTATCGTATGGAACTATGGAATTTGTTTGAAAATGAACACATATGTAGATGATTTGCCTTGCCTGGCCCTTTGTTTTCATTAAAAAAATCCCATTGATTTTGTTACGAAGATAAGTATTTTGTCTTTTATTGGGTCCTAATGAACATATAGACCTGCAGCCCGTTACTGTTGGAGGGGGGGGGGGGACGGGGTCCATACAAAATTGCCCATCACCCTTTGAATTAATCTGTACAACCACATTTCTTGAATTTGACGTCATCTAGTGCACTAATTATTACTTAGTCATTTTTAACTACGTATTGGACCTTTATTTATTTCCTAATTTTATTTAGGTGTGGCTAAAACACTTTGCTTTTCTATGAGCAATTGACACAATCAAAATTACTTTTCAAACTTCTTATTTTAGGCGGTCTATTCAACTTTACATTGACATTATGGAATAGCATTTGCCAAATCTGCCGTCTAAACTATGTCTAAAGATTGGACAATTTAGTTTTAGGCTATTTCAGCGATGTAGACGTAGAATCGGGTCCATTGAATAAAAAAAAAAAATTAATAGACTCAATTCGGCATTGATTGAGACATTTTAACTTAACAAAGGTGTCAACATTCAAAATATATTGTCATTGACAAAAACACCTCACCATCGTTTGATCTAGTGAGCCAATAAACCAGCGACCAATAAAGCTCCTAGACCATGTGGCATGCGGCACATCGCTCAATGTGGCAAACTATCCTACAGGTTAGACTGTTCTTAACTGCGAACCGAGCGTTTTTGTCGCCGTTATGCTTCACTGGTTATATAAAGGCTGTATAAAAGTCGTATAACGGGTTTAAGGGCCGCATCAAATTTAACTTTTTGGTACTTTTATGGCGTGAGAAAAAAGGGCAGGTGAGCTCGGCTTGCTATATTAAAATGTTTCATGTAAATTTCAGCAGTTTCGGAGGCTATATTTCAGACTGTCTGTGGATTTCGTATTCATGAACTCTTAGTTTAATATTGGCTTTAAGCGGTTCTTTTTTGTCTTCCTGCGAATCCTTTGACATAAGTTCTCCTAATATGCAACGAATTATTTAGTTCAATCGTATATTCTGGTGGAGTTGATAAGTCATCTTGTTTAATAATTTCATATTATATTTAATCTATGCTATATAAACACATTTAAGTACTTATAGCTATTAAGTGAACCACCATAAAATAGATTGTATTCCATCCTTGCCTTTAATAATCTGCTGGACATATAAGCCTACCATTATACGCAACAAAGCCACGACCATGATCATCCAGCTCTTGCCTACTAACTTGCGAAGATCGTCGCTCCTAAGAGATTCCTACACTGAGTATATGTTTTATGTGTTTTGATTGTTTTAATATTTGTTGCTTAGACTAGTTACTTACTACTACATAACAGTTAATAATGGTTAACCGCTAGACTTTACGGCTAAGCAACAGTTATTAAACCACCGATGCCATTAATTTTGCATACCTATCGCGTTCAATTTTAGTCCACAGGGTTAGCTACGCATTTACAATCATATATATGTGCTAGTTTTCCTATTTCATCCCTTAAAAAAAACTCTTTGGATTCTGCAATGGTAATTAAGCTTGTATAAAAAAAACCACTGTGAAACTTATGTAGTAAAATAACTATTGGCTTTTTTTCACTTTACATTTTTTTCTTATTCACTTCATACTAACAAACCACCCTTAAAAAAACGCGTAATTGCAATTAATATCCTGTACCCCGACACTTCAAAGACTAGACCTCGTCCACACAAAGGTGTCTGTCGCCATACCACAACTCTTCACCAAATTTATGCACATAGCTTACTATGAGGGCACTCCGTCGCACGATGCAAGGCGGGCGTGAAAAATATGACAACACTACAGCAAAACCAACTTACAGTTTCCGTCGGCCGCGTCGCTGCCACCAAAGGTTTGTATAACAGCTGTATAAGAGTTCCTCAGTTCACTTTTTTGACCAACTGAATAAGCAAGTTGGCAGTTGTACCAAGCCAGGATCCAGGTTAAGCACTACGCAAATATAAGTCATATAAAGGTCGTATTAAGGTGTAGAATGTTGCTTACGTTGCACATCGTATTCCAGATTGCTGCCGTGTCTGGCCGATCTAACGTATCTTGAGTTACAGCAGTTACGCGTAACCAGGCTGATTCGGTTCTAAATACTGCCATCTATATACTACAATAATTGTTTTTACAATTTTCTTATTATTTTCCAAGATAATACACCATGAAAACTACTGTAACTATGTATTTTCACATAGTTGGTCACAGGTCCGTACTGTATCTTAAGTTACCTGAGAACAGCGGAACAAGAGTGAACCGGCCGAGTAACGCGTGTATACCGTATCTCTTCATAGGTACCTGACTTCGGCGTTACCAATCTAGTATGAACCTGTTGGGATCATTCAATCGCTTTCTCGGGCACGCTTAATTACGTGCTCCCGTAGGTACTTTTATTCATAAAAATAGTTGAAATTAACCTTATGTTAATGACAAATTATAAAAAATGAGTGGTTTAAGGAGACACGCTATTTTAGAGCTTTCGAAGCAAAATACAGTGCTAGATAACAGCAAATTAAGGATTCGTGATGCCGCAAGTTGCTATCGTGAAATAGGTGCAAGTTGTTATCGGGAAACAGTACAGAATAACCAAGAAACTCATCAAAATAACGGAGAGGAGTTTATTAGACTGCAAACAAACACGGTAAGTTTAAAACTTTAATTACCTATCAATTTTAGGGTTCCGTGAGGCAACTAAATACCTACCGATAGAGAATTGGTACCAGACATAGCAGTATTATTTATTTTTTATTATTTATACCAAACAAACAGATACATACATTTACATTTATAACATTAGTATGGATTAGTATGGATGGATAGAATGATAAAAATTGTAATTGTAACTATACTTATGGTTATGGTTATGCCGTGTTTAAATATTATCTTCGCGGATGGAGTTTAAAGGGTATTTATACTATTTATAGTGACGTTTGAAGTATCATACTTGACTAAAACCCTTTATAACTTTATCCCCGAACGCATATCAAGTAAGCCTGATAAATAATTAAGTATAATAAAGAAATATACTGAAATATACAGAAATACTGACAGAGAACCCATACATTAAAATCCACATACATTAGATCGGTATCTCCTAAGCGCAATCACTTGGGTAGCGCCTGTACCCGCCACTCTCGTGTATTTATAGATACAGCAGGTCGCGTTACCAACAATGTATGAAATTTTACAACTCCCATAATTAAAAATAGCTATAATAAAATTATCGATTGCAAAGTTGTATTTCTTTTTATCTCTTCTCGTGTGGGATTATATTTACTGCAAATGAAAAATAAAATAAAAAATATCCTTCAATAATTTTGCGAGATATGAAACGTTTCTTTTAAAAACTTTCAAACCCGTTTATCTCAAAACAGCTCTTTCAAAGATACGTGAGTTCGGCCAGACACGGCAGATTGATGAGCGCGCGTGTGATGGAGTGTCAGTCTTGTTTTGAATGTCGTAAGAATGTGTTTTGATTGGGTTTAAGAATGGCAATGATAATGTGAAAAAGCAGCGGCCGTCATTCAGTTGGGCGATGACAACGCGACGGTTTTTGTATGAGATTTATTTTGATGAGACGAATGGTACTTTGTTTGCAGAACGCTTTTTAACGGACTTTAAAGCCGGAGGATTCAATCCGTCGCTTGTACGTTTTTTTAGCCTTTTGCCTGAATTTAATTTAACGTTCACTTGGGTATATTTTAAATATATAATGTGTTTTTTTTTAATTTAAAAAAACCATAACTCAAATGTTTAAGTTTAAAAAAAAAACGTAATCAGTGAAAACGTAAACACCACTCATTATTTCTCTAAACGTTTCGAAAATAGTTATATCTAAGTAAAATATTGTAGTACTCTATAAGATAAAACTTTGCATAAACTATGTAAATTTTAACCCCAACCCTTCCGTGCTTAAGCAAATAACTAAAATCTAAAATAAGTTGCGAAAGTAGAAACGGATTAAACCTTAGTAACCTTAAAAATTATGCACCCAAAGGTTTATGCAAAAGGGAAGGGGACGGAAAAGTAGCTTCGAGTTTAAAGAAAATAGTGCAAAGACATTTTTGGGGAAATCAAACAGAGGGAAAAGAGCAAATACCTTTGGCATCTTTATTGGCTGTTGATGCGATGGTAAAAGAAAAGTTTTTAATTAAAAAGTTCTGATATAAAAATAATTATGAATATTTCTATATTGGCTAATGTACTATGGAGAGCAAAAAAAAAACCCGGTTTTGCATTCTGGAAACTAGTACGTTTTAAGAACAGTCCTTCCCACCTTATTATAAACAATAATTATTAATTATTAATCAACATCAGAAGCTATCTATAAATACTTACCCAAAAAAGTGAATTCACTTTTTTGTACTTAAAATTAATTTTAAGGTTAACTGTTGAAAAAAAACGTCTAAATTGCTTGACTGTGCCGCCAGAAAAATATTGCCAATAATTTGGTAAGTGGCGTGGCAGGTCACAGGTGCAAGGTGATGTATTGCCGCCCTCTTCTGGCAGGATTTATTTTTTCCAAAGAACAACCCTTTTCTTAGCTTTAATAAGTACGTTATATTATAAAGGTGCACGAGACAGCTATGGAGCAAAAAAGTAATTATATCGCAAAAACGTTCAGTATATTCTCTATATCTATGCAATTAAGTAACACCCTGTAGGTATGTGAAATTATTTTTTAGTGTGAGTCTTGTTGTCTTTATGGTGATTTTAATAACGTTCGTTAAGTATTAATAACGTTAATATCAACACGGCACAACACGGCAGTGCATATTTAACGCAAGTATAAAATATATATAGTAAAACCTTACGAAAAAAAATGTAGTGGTCAAATCGCGGATATTTTTATCCGTCACAAACTGATTGTAAATTCCTTTCCTTAATGTAAAAAAATATCAATTTTGGCAAGCGTCGACACGTTGGAAAAAAATAATCTTAGCATTTTAAGTCTCAGGTGTAAATTCGAATAAGCTTAAGCCGCTTAAGATCGTTGAAGAAGGCTTTATATCTAGCAGTAGACGTTTTTCTGCTGACATGGCGCTGATGAGTCCGTCCAACTGTTACCAAATATTGGCTCAAACCATCACAATTAAAGCGCCAAACTGATTCCAGAACAAACATCTCCAAAGAAAACAATAATCTCCGCCCAATCAGGCCGCAGCCTGAATTTTTGCACCTAACTTATTCATAACATTACTTATGCATGCAGCAGGGAAAATATTACAAGATTTTAATGAAAGAAATATTAATTTTAAGGTAAGTTTTCTTTGGCGAGGGCGAAATTAAGTTTGGTCTGGCATAAATACTTGCGGAGTTGCCGGTTTTAGGGATTTTCTAGGAAATATGGTAAATTCTAGAGGAAATACGGTTGAGGTGCAATTTCAGGAGGGAGTTTTGCGACGTTCGTCTTTTGTGGAAAATCACGGTGAATTTTTCTCACGACTGGGCGAAGACGGTTCATGCTATTATTATATTTTTAGTCAAATTGATGTAAAAGTCAGGAATGTATTTAAACCTGATTTTAACGATTATTTTTTACATTATTTTCGGTCAAGAGGTGGTCATAGGATGCATGGAATGTCAACCGAACTTCGTAATAATTTGGAGTCTGTATTTTTTATTTCTTGTAATCTAGTTTTTTGTGTATGTCCGTATATACATTTGTGCAATATTTGTAACAACTGAAGTCACTTCTGAAGTTCTGAATTCATACACTAAAGTATATTTTAATTCATTTAAATTGGGTAAACTTACCGCCAAGCATTGTTGTGTGCAAGCATTGGTGTGGGGATAAGACAACCGATGGAATTAAAAGAAAGAAGGAAAGAAAAAATGTTTATTCAGAAATCTAACAAAAGGGCAAAACAAGTACTAAACAAAAAGACACGAAAACATGTCTGCGTAATTCCAGATGTCATGAAATGTTTCTAGCTCAGCATGTTGCCGGTAGTAAACCAACGCTGGTCTTACTAGCAAGACATTCCATCATAGCCCGCAAGGTTGACACAAGTCTGGAGATCATGCTAATGTCTATGGGTCACAGATCTTACCATCAGGTGGCCTGTGTGCTCATTTGCCTTCGCCATGCTATACAGAAAAACAACACCAGAATATGGCCATCATTATCATAAGATCAAAAAAAGAATTTACGAAAAACTCATCGAACTGAAATATCTACGCATCTTTTCTGACTTACACCGTATTGAGAAACCTCATATCCAACATTTAAAATATACCGAACAATTTAGCAAGTTGAAAAACGTAAATATTCAAAATGGCGACAGAACAGTCGGAGCAAGAAGTATGAATACGATTCTAGAAGTTTCGCGCCAAATGAAGCATATTTCGGCCATAACACTGGCATTATTCAAAAAACTCAGGGCGCCTGTTCACGGGCGACTGTTTGTCGCGTGACGATTATGTAAAGAAAAAACGTCCATGACAGTGAAGCGACATTATAAGTACTCTTTTTTTTCAATTAAGTTTCTTAATATCTGGTCAGACAGAATAAACCTATATTTACAGATTAACCTTGACAACAAGAACTTTTTGATGAAAATTAAGATATTATTTATATATCTTAAAAGACCAACATCTATTCCAACGGCTAAAGGTAGAAAATCAGCCTGTTGAGTCACCTTATTCCAATATAAGACAAGTTTTAACAAACAATATCTTCCCTGCGGAAGTTATCTCGGTAGTTGCTTTTCCAAAAGCTAACTCCACGGTTTCACCTTTTTTTGAGTTCCAAAGATTTTGCAAACGTGGACGTTTCAGTCGTCCCGTGAACAGCCGACCTGTATTCAAAACAGCCTTAAGAACACTTGGGGGAGGCGCGTTAACTTTTTATATACATTTCGTGGCAAATGAACTGAAACTGCGTCTCACAGATGCTAAACTTACTTATTTTTTAGCTTTTTTGGGGATGTAGCGGCAGCTGTCTGGAACCCTGAATTAAGTAGGCATTTTAGATGAACTTACAGGGATCAGCATTCGTGGACATTTCAAACACGACGTTAAAGTGACAAGGTACATAAATCATCACTTATTTATGTTGTTGATTGTACATACTGGCTAGTTAGGTGCAGCGTCTTGCCCGAAGGGCCCTAACGCAGGAAATAAAAGGGAAGCATGAATGTTAAACATTATTTTCTTCCCTGTTCAAGAACTAGCACGTAGGCCTATTGTACAAGGATATATTCAGATAGCTTTAAAGCGATACAACAGTATTGGCAAATTTAAACTCAAACAACTAAACCAGTCTCTAAAAACCAAAGAAAGGTCGACAAAAAAGGTCTTGCTTTTGCAAAAATGCATGAACAAACAGATAACATTCACACGAACTCTGTGTCGTGTGTGCGTCAGTTTTGTTCTATCTTTATCTTCTATATTTGTACATAGTGTAAAATGAAGTCGCTCCCGCTGTCTGTTCGCTTAGATATTTTAAACTACTCGACGTATTTTAATGCAGTTTTCGGCAATAGATGAAGTGATTCAAGAGAAAGGTTTTTATGTATAATAAATTCCAGTTTTCTAACGATAGGATGGTAAGTATCTCGGAGACTCTTAAATAAATCGCTTTCTTCAAATATTATATTTTTGGAAATAGAAAGATTTGCAGAATTATATTTAAATAAAAAATAAATTAAATATAATGAAACAGTGCGACACGGGACCCGTGTCTGCGCTTATCGAAATTTTCTGGAGACTGAATTATAGATCATTAACAGTTTTGAATTTGGAAAGAATTTAAACGAAATGTAAAATTGGCCAGGAACGTAAAAAGGAGGTTGTAACAACCTCGTTACAGTTTATATACCTATGGGTGTTTCAGAAAATTCACATAAACCGAAGCGAAGCGAGGGCGTTTCGCTACCTAGGGTAAAGTCACCAGTGGTCAGCCAGAGACCAGTAGTCGACCTTATATGAGTGCGAAGAGTGGGAAATATATCTTTCGTACTCTTCCAACTCATACAAAGTATAGGCAGAGGCCGACTACAGGTCTCTCTGGCTGACCACTGGTGACTTTACCCTATTAATTATTGTAGTATTTACACTCGGATCCAAAAATCTCAACCCACAGGCATCTATACATAATGACTAGTAACTGAGTCACTATTTATTTGCCTGCTACGGAACCCAACTCCCTAAACTGTTATAAAACAGTAAACGGGCCCTTTATTTTTTATTCCCAGCTAAGTCCCGTCGTATGTTAATGTAGGAGGGACCCGCACTTGCTCTCGTAATGACGGCTGTAATCGCTCCGAAACGGTGATGACTTATGATCATTGTTGGATGTGGAGGAACTGGAGCACCGAGGACCTTTGCTGGATGGTAATTGGACAGAGAATTTGTGGCCCGAAGGAGCTAGTAGGTAAATTGGTAAAAGAGTGTCAATTTTATTTAAGGTATAAGTTTAGGTGACTGTTGGTGATGTGATGATCATTTCATATGCGAATATATACTCGTACCTACTCAAAACCTAGCGGTTGCTTTAAAGTTCGTGGTTGCTTCTCCGGACAAAATAAATCTATACTGATTTCGAGCCTTAAAGTCAAAAATTACCTTGACTATAATCAATTTAGACCGAAATTTAAATATTATCTATTCTCAACACCCATGGCGGTTTAAATCCCAAAAATCAGCCCCCTGTATAACACTGAGAACGTATATCGTATCAGAACTCTGACAAAGTATTTAACGCCCGTGTCACAGGGTGTTAGAGACGGAGCCGAAAACAAACGCGCTGCTCTCTGCATTCATTTGAATAATTTGAGATCACGCGGCTGTGCAAAAATATCAGTATTTGGTACGTTTCGAATTTATTTTACTGTACTGACGATTCTTTGAAGTATTTCGACTAGGTGGAAATACCAGTAACGAGTTAACCTTTAAAACATATCATTTGAGGACTTTTTGTGTGACAAGGAGCACACACAGGCCTGATGGTAAGTGGGATGAAACCAGACATTTGAATTATCAAGATAACAATCTCATGATTATAATCCTACGACTCCAACTCTGAGAACTAGGATGGAATGCCTTTACTCGTAAGCTAGTAAATTCACATGCTTATTAATATATCGAAGAAAAATTCCACAGATCATATAGGGGGAAAAACGTTCACTGAGAAAAGCTTTAAGGAAGATTACGCTACATTTTTCTTGCTTGCTTGTTGTATAAAAGCCTTAGTAGGTATGCATTTTCCAACACGTCTAAAGTTTAATTTAAACTAGAAAGTAAAAAATATCCGTTACGTGAACATTACATGGAAATATATGTATAATAGCCTCTCACTATTATATTCTGCATCTTGTGTCGCTTCCGGCCGTTTTCGTGAATTTCCCGGACATCAATCACTCGATACAGGGTGCGGTGGACCGTTATCAGCCTGTATAAACTTCGACAGGGTGGTAATGAGAAAGAAAGATAGTATACTTTCGCAATACTGGTAGAAGAATGTATTGAATAGGGTGTTTAAATTATCAGCGGAAAATTGATTTTTTAATGGTGTTACCAAGTAGAGTATTTTTTTCTTATACCAAGAACTCGTTATGAGATGTAAGACAAGACTTTTCTGTGCAGAAATATTTTAAAAATCAGTTTCGTTTTGCCGTCGCGCACATATTGGAACTATTTTACATCTCAAGTAGTGCATAAAATCTCCGAGACTGCATTCATCAGTCTGCGACCTATGGAAACCGGTGCTCTTCTTTATAAAGTTTTTTAAAGTTTACATCTCCGTGCACTTAATATTTTAATGGAAAAGTGTTTTTAGTAAATTAATGATGATTTGATTTATAAACATCACCCATAGCATCCTTCATCATTGGTTTTGAGTTTCTGGCTGATGAAACAATTTAAAAAATAAATGGCTGACTTTGATCCTTGAAGATCCGAAGAGCAAATCGACCTCCCTTTCACATCAAGTCAGGGTTACAAAGCAACGATACTCGGTGGAATCCTCGGGGAGAGTAAATATTTATGAAATGGGTACAAACATTCACTGAGTCTTTTCTGTTTTCTTTCTGCAAGTATATTTTTGCGGGTGGTAGGACCTTGTGCTGGGTCCGTCCGGATCGCTACCACCATCTTATCCATTAACCTACCGCCAAACAGCAGTTTTCGCATTGTTGTGTTCCGGTTTGGGGATAAGACAGCCGGTGTAACGACTAGCATAGAGGCATTCCACCTTAGTCCTCAGGGTTGGCATCGCATTTGCAGTGTTAGGCTTGCAGTCTTGTGAATACGAATGTCTATGGGTCACAGTTTCCACTTACCATTAGTTGGCCTGTGTGCTCGTTTGCCTACTCTATGCCATTAAAAAAACCATTATGTATAGTTGTCTTAGACTAAAACAAGCCTAAAGCTAAGTACCTTAA
This sequence comes from Acleris sparsana, assembly GCA_923062465.1. Lineage (NCBI taxonomy): Eukaryota > Metazoa > Arthropoda > Insecta > Lepidoptera > Tortricidae > Acleris > Acleris sparsana. Next base: position 1,112,402 of record OV281288.1, read on the forward strand.
AACGTGACTCAATCTTCAATAAAACAACCTTTCGAACAAATGTTTATCAAACAAAATCAATTCTTATCTCCAATTCAATTTGCCAACTCCGAGTTTATCTGGAGGACGTCCCTTAATTCGTCCCCTCGCATACATTAAGCGCTGTTTGTTTTTGCTGCATTAACATTTTTATGACTAAACTGAGAGGAATCACTTACTAAAACGGTACAATAATAACATTACCATTCCAGAAGAGAAAACATTACTGTATTTACTGGTAATAAGGATCTTATTGAGGCAAAGCGAAATAATCTAGCTGAAGAGGTTAAAGTGGTCGAGAAGTACGGCACCAAGTAATACATTAAATGCGAATGCTTGGAAAATTATAAATAATGTCTAAATTGTTGCCAAGATTGTTGTCATAATGTCCTCATTTTGACGCGGAATGGCGGCAGATTTGCGTCATTATGTTCTTCAGAAAACTTGTAATAAAAATGATAATGATGAAAAACTTGGCGCAAATAAATCAACGAGATTTGACAACTATCCTAACATTAGTAAAGTAATTTATCAAGTATCCTGATGTTTGTCTCAATTCTTTTAACTCACTTAAAAACAAGATTCGTGAGTACCCAGTGGAACAAACGTTTTTAAACTTTAATGTCACCTCAAATCACGTCCTGCGTGCTTCTAGCTTAACAAACTAGCAAGAATAATGGAGCATTAGTAATAATTAACGTTTGTGTAACTGAGTGTTAGTTTACTTCAAGTATAAACCACTTGCGAAATGAAAACTGGCTTAAGCTCAAGCATGAACATTTTAATTAAGACTTTGAAGACTTTAGGTTTTGAAGGGCCATTACTGAAACCAATTTTCATGCACAATTTCTCGATGACAATAATATTACTTAGTTAGTCTAGAAGGTATAAATTCGTGCTCGGAGTACAGTTGATCCCTTAAAATACAGACAGCAGTTTTTTTTCGATGTAATGCAACGCAGAACCTCGCATATTTTGAATCCTTTGATATTTTTTACATCCTTCTTCATAACAAAGGTCTCATCAAATATTAAAGCGATTTATAAACAAATTTAAACACCATAAACACATTTATCATCCGCACGAACCACAAAGTTGTCCAAAATGCCCGAACGAAGTTCCAAAAGCATTTAAGCCCGCCAAAAATCACATTACAGACTACAGACTCCGGCAGAATCTTCGCATACATTACCTAAGGTGTGACTAAAACAAAATCATTATTCAAATCCCCCTGCATAATGTTTTCAGGAGTTGTGCGACGTTTTTGAATTTTAATATGGACTCTAACAAGTTTCAGGAGCGTCAAAGGAATCGTGTAGAACTCGGGAGAGGAGGGCTAGCGAGCGGAGAGGACATTTCTGGAAATATACTTAGGTAGGTACAATTCTGATTATGGGAATGATTTTTTATAAGGGATGTGCCGAAGCACTGCAAGCATTTTCTTCAAAAGGTGACCAAACTTGTGAGCCTGGGAACGTCGCTTGAACGTCGTAACAGTTTAAACCAACAATTAATATAGGTACATAAGTGTTAGAAATCTAATTACTGATAGCGAAGTTAATTAGTATCATGTATATTTTATTATTATGAACATAGACTTCTTTGACTTCATCTTCTAAACTAGCAGAATTATCTACATAATACTTACACAGCGCCTTCTGAACCCATCTTTAAAGATCTGCGGGCCCTTACAAGATGCATTCTGCAAACGTTACGTTACGTTGTCGTTATATATCTCGTCTAGGCCAGTATTAGTGGTCTAGTTTTATTACAATGAATAGTTTATGAAATTGAATTACGTCCATTCCGCTCTTGTGTCGGCGGGCGATCGAAGCGAGTTGATCAAAGGACAGCGTCCAGCGACGGTTAATTAGCCAGGGGACTGAGATTCTGACATTATACAGGGCCTCAGTCCCGGGAGGAAGGTCAAAGACTGTCTCGTGGCAACACCTTAGTAGGTAAGTAATGATTGCTGTAAATAAATATGAAACAGAAACTAACAACATTTTTCTTACGCTATGACTAAATCTTTGGAAAGTACCCTGGAGCAAGGCATGTGCTTATAATAATAAAACTGGAACAACAATAATGTCATTCATCTAAAGGCATATACATGATTAAAAAAATATAAGACATTAACAACTTGATTGATGGATTTTCGAATCTGGAAATTACTATTACGTTACGTTCATTAAAATTACTTACACGTTACACGTTACTTACAAGATCATAACGTCAAAATTTTATATTGTTCCTTTTTCCAAAACTTGTGACGCTATGTCGAATATCCTTTAGCAACTTTACTTAACGGAATTCGATTCAGATTTATTTTTTTCTCTTGGAGATATACAGTGAACTTTGAACTTTTTAGTCTAGTTGCGTCGACACTCATTCCATAAAATGTATCAGTTTATAGAATTTTAATTGTATGTTTTAGGCGGCAAAAAATCCCGTAAGGGGATAATTAGATTCACCTTCTTTCTGCCGGGGATTCGTTTAATTTTTTCTGGTGCAATAAAGAGTATACATATGTACATACATTTCCTATCGCTGAAGTACCTAATTTTTTTTAGTAATTAAGTAGACACAGGAGGCCATTTGCAACGTCAAAAGATGGCGGATGTGTAATTTGTTTTAGTTTTTATTTTTGTGTATGTTTTGTGTATGTGGGTGTTTAGGTGTTCAAAGTAATTTTTTGTTAGTGATTTTTACTTTTAATGCCTTTGTGTTGCACAGTGATAGAAGACATTTATTTCGTGTATCTGGCATCTTAATTTTCGGTTCAAGTGGACTCGCAGTGGTACAGAGGTTAAAACTATCTTGGCCTCTGTACTACATATCACCGTGGAACGTTGCCACCAATCTTCCTAGAGAAGATTGGATTGTGTTTTATTACTATATTGATTTATACTTATATATACTTGACACTGGCGAAATCACTTCATTGTGGAAACGCCATATTCCCGCCGTAGTAGCTGTTCAAGTCACCGAGGGGCGAAGAAAAAAAAAAAAGTAGTCACAGTAGTAGTAGTTGAGGGTTTCCTAGTAAAAATAATTTCAGAAAATAATGTACCATGAATTTAATTTGTAACAATGTAGGTATGAGTAAGTACTTTAAGCAACGGTCCCCGTATTTCAAGTGATACGTCAGTAACTTCAACGGTCTTTAACAGTCACCCAGATCAAAGTCAATTAGAGGCTTTTATAATATTTTTGTTTCTATTGACACCAAAACCCCTAATACGAGAGGTAAAGGTAATCCCTTCGTTTTCGGTAAATTAATGCACATAATTAATTTACGTTTCAACCCGAACATTTGGGTCGGGAAAGTAAAAGGGTCCATGGAAAAAACCATCGGAAAACAAAAAACACGATCCTTTATTTTGTTAGATTTTCTTTTCATAATTCCAAATTCAAAATATTTATTCAATAAATTGGCCACATGAGGGCTCTTTTACACGTCGGTAATATAGAGTGAATCTACTAGTAGGTACTACTAGTTTACTACTAGTTTAAAGATTGACGATCGACGATGGAGGAATATTTAGCACAAACTACAGAAACTAGTTTTTCCGATGGTTTGTGTGTAAACTCTTTATTTCAAACAGATAATAATAAACTGAAAAAAGAAACAGAAACACAAAATATATGTACAAAGGCGATCATGGGATCTCGTTTAAGGCGAATAAGGGATAAATAAAAACAAGGGATGTCTCAACGTACAAATATTTAAGAGAGAAGATAATGATAAAAGTAGAACAAAAATGAGTAGATTACTATATGCACACACTTAAATAGGATAAAAAACGAATGTGTAGGAAGTAGAAACCTATAATTATAATTACCTAACTAGCAACCCGCCCTCGCTTCGCTTCGGTTACTGAAGTTTTCGTTAAAATGTAGAATAAAGCCCCTGTAGCACGTGAGTGCTTAAGCAAAGCGAAACGGAAGCGAACGGACGGACGGCATACGGAAATAAATCGTGAAAAAGTGGTCGCACCACCGTACTACAGGTATGAAACAGTGACGTTGCCCTTGCAGCGATGGTCAGTGGGAAAAGAAGCCATACCTATATCTTTATCTACTTTTCCCAGTAGCCGTTCCGGTACGGTCACGATGCCGAACTGAGCCAGAATGCGTGAAAACGTATAAGTGTAGATCAGCTAGATGTTATGGAAAATAACAGGATATTGTAGTACCCAGACCTACGCAGTCGATTTTTGAAAAACGTCAGTAACTAGTACAAAAAGGGTAGGCGGGCGGGTCGAGAAACGTGTGATTCGCAGGCTCGGTAGTGTTTCTGATGGTATCCTACCGTTTGGACGAAATATGTTCGTCAAAATGTATTGTTCACCCGTTTCATTTGCCAACCCAATTTTATTTTCTGTAAATACTTCAGGATTTATTTCAGTACTATCATGTAGAACGTTGTTAGGTTAGTTTTTTTAAAATCCTGAAATATTTACGGTTACCGAAAAAAAGCGGGCTGGCAAATGAAACGGTTGGGAAATGATACATTTTGCCAAAAATATTTCGCCTATACAAAGGTAACCCGTTTCTGACACTTATATTTTCACATTTACTGTAGTAATTACTGTAAGTAACCATGCCAACTTTAGCTATTTCTGTCTATCGGTCGTATCATTTCGATTACACAGATAAATCTGGGATATTTCTCATTTGAAGCCATGAAGACAGAATGTTTTCAATCGGAGATAAGCACTCCCGATAACAACAGTGAGAAACCACACGATAAAACCTGAAAGGAACCAGTGCCTCAAGGAAAGAGCATGAATTAAACATAGATAATGCATCCTGGGGCTCAATGAGATAATAATCTCACTCCATTGATAATGCCGAGCTCTAGAGGCTATCCTAGGATCTCTGCGTGACGTCACTGTCGGTGAATGGAAGCTGGTGATGTTGTTCGATGCTTAGATAATTAGACAAGTGGGATGTAAACATCGATATGTATATTTAGACATGTGAATGTTACGGTAATGCGGTTGTAAAGTGTGGCAACTTGTGTGGAAAGAAGTTTTATTTGTGGTACTTTGCATTGCATGCGAATTGGGTTTGAGAAAAAGAAGCTAAGAACTTATCCGAATCTTATCCAAAGATATCGTAGTAATTACATGGGCCGTTCGGAAACTAGATCTCTGCAAGTTCAGAATATTACCAAAACTTTAGTTATGTTGTCAAAAAACTTATTGCATACAAATAATCATAAATACTCTTTAAAACTATCGATAATTTGTCATAGACAAGTTTCACTATTTGTGAAGTTTCTCGTCGGTAAAATGCTAGGTAGATTCGAAATTTCGGTAGCTACAATATTCTTGCAACCTTTTTTTAAATTGAAATCGGTAGCGGTGCATTAAGGCTACGTTCATTGTACACTAACTATTGCGTTCTGTTTATTGTTTCGTTATAAAACAATTACAGCATTAAAATTAAAGCTGACAATTTCGAACATGGAATCGCATTCTCGGCAAACCTTTGAGATACAATGAGCTAGCTAGAAGCGTGTCCGGTTCGTGCGTTTGAATCGAATCGATCTCGGCAAGTCGGATTAGAGGCGCAATGTGCCGTAACGGTGTCTTGGACCACCGGCGGTCACCGATGCCCATTACTGCCCTCTCCAGCCATGAAATATTTATGACGACTCCATAATAACGCCGGCGACGATATCATTATACTTTGTGATGGGGGAGACGGGCGGGGCGGAATTTCTGAACGCTCCTTACCATTGCAAAGTCGCAATCGCGAACGCTTTAAGCTGAACGCACCGGGAATATGCTCCAAAGAACGTCTGTAGGTAAATAGAATAAAGTTTAAAAGTTCTCCGACGCGTCCGAAGCGGGCTTGGGTGCAGGTTTCCGATGACAAAACGGAGCGGTCAGAATTGAAATGCGAAATCCGGCCGATCTGCGCAGACGCGCTGCCCCCATCGTCCATATTAACTTGTTAATTAGATCCATAATACGACTTGCAGATGAGCTAGAGTGAAGTTGAATACATAAAAAGGGCTTTTTCAGCGATCGCATGCATTGTGGAGCCCGGGCGGAGGCTGGCCGGTGCCGCCTATAGCCACCAGCCACCAGAAGTTTGCGTGTTCATAAATAAACGCGAACGGTATTCAACAGCCCTTGGTGCTGTATGCATAACGAATTTGAAGGAGGCAAACTTGGAGGCTCTGCTGGTATAAAATTCCGTAACAACATGGTGGAGGTTTTCATTCGACGGTCTGCTGTCGTAGAAGACATAGCTCCGTCAATTAGTCCAGTGCTATTAATTGCAATTTTCATAGTATATTTCGTACGAATCGTGCGTCCAGTGCAGTGCTTCAGTGTTGTTTCGACTCGGGAGTGAAAGTTTCAGTGATACTAAGTGTTTATGAATGCAAATTAGCCTGGCATTTGTGGAAGAAGCGGAGAGAATGCAGTGTTGTTGCGGTTTGCGCGATGGCGGGAGACCGTGGACGCCATCTTGTCTGCAGCGTGAGCGCGCGGCCGCTAGGCGGCGTGCGTGTCGTCTCCAACACAAACATGGCCGCCGTAACTGTCTTCGTTGAATATTTTTGCATGGAATCTGCATTACGTTTTAATCCATTTAGATTATTGCTTGTTTGGGTTTTTTTGTGGTAATAGTAAAGTATGTAGTAAAAATATTGAGGTAATATCTAAATGGATCGTAAAGTGCACGTGTGCATGCTGCTTGATAGTTTGAGTAGATTTTGATTGTAGCTGGTGGCTGTTTGGATAAGTATTGCTATAAAAAGCCCCATTAGAAGTGTATGTACCTTGTAAGTTACACTAAATTGCAACCTACCAGTGATTTTCATAGATCTATTCCCTGGCATTATTTTTTTTGGCACTCAAATAATACACTTACTTAGTACTTATACAAAAGGTCTAACTTAATGCCAGAAAGCATTCTCTACCAATTAACCGTAACGCCCAAGTTCTCTTGTTATAATTCACAGTTTTGACTCGTTTTCCTGCTCAACTACGCATGGCATTTCTTCATTAATTATAAATACTGGGTTAAGTAATATCACTGTCGCAGTGTAAAAAAAAAACTGACTGGTAAGTTCCTTGCGTCGCTTCTTCTCAGCGGTGGTCTCTTGGGAACCGCTGTTAGAATTTTAACGTGTAAAAGTGCAGTGCGGCCTACTTAGAGTTACTATTCTATGAGCAGGTATTCTATTACATCACAGGAAAAAAAACAATATTACGACTTTATTGTAGGCTGATATTTTGGTGAATTATCACACATATGTACGCACATACTAAAATATATCAACATATAGTAGAAAATAATTATATCTCGATACTACACACTAAATTCACATCATTCTGGCATTATTTTCTTCATCATCACCTGTGATCAGCACTGAGTTTAGCATCAATCAATAATTACAAACAAAAATGATCCCTTACATATATTTTCTTTGCCCCGCGGCGACTTGAACATCTACTACCGCGGGGATATGGAGTTTCCACAATTTAGTGATTTCGCCAGTGTCAAGTATATTTAAGTATAAATCAACATAGCTTTAAAACACAATCCAATCTTCTCTAGGAAGATTGGGGGCAACGTTGTACGGTGATATGTAGGACAGAGGTCAAGATAGTTTTAACCTCTGTACCACTGCGAGTCCACTTGAAACGAGAAGTAAGATGCCAGATACACGAAATAAGTCCAAGCCTTGTATCACTGTGCAACACAACGGCATTAAAAGTACAAATCACTAATAGAAAAGAACTTTGAAGACCTAAATACACATAAATACAAAATTAAAACAAATTACATCATCCGCCATCTTTTGACGTTGCAAATGGCTCCACAGTGACACTTTCAGTGACATTATAATAGTGTCACAAGTCACTAAACTTCATTTAATATTAGAAGTGTTTAGGAGTCTTTTGAGATTTGTTGTAAGCGAGTATAACTTTCCTCAACAAACTAGTTTAACGCATAAAAAAATAGTTTAACTATAATTCTTATTCCATTTCGCATTCCAAATTTAAATGGAAATCCGTTATACGCATATTTCCCGAATGCATCGAATGCCCTGGCCGTCAGAACCCGTTGACACCTGATTTTCCGCTCTAGCGCATTGCATCCGAAATCAACATAGGACATCACTAGGGTTGCGGAAAAACCAACTTACATTTACATCTGCCAGTAGTAACTTAAGTTCTACAGCGAATAAACAAGGTGTATTTTGCTGGTGACAGGGGTTAGGATATTGTGGTAAAGTAAGTCGGATTGTGACGAACTCTTCATGACGAGTGGTGATATGGATGGATGGTAATGGATGTTGGATATTGCGCTTCAGGTGCAGGCTTTATGAGTAACGAAGTACACTCGACTTTTGCAAATAAACCAAGTTCAATGAAAATTTAAATAAATTCCTTTAACATTTTAAAACTCAAACAGGTGCGTCCGGATCGCTACCACCATCTTTTAACCTACCGCCAAGCAGCAGCGTTCGTATTGTTGTGTTATGGTGTGGAGATAAGGCAACCGTTGACATTACTAGTGCCTCTGGCATGCCTTCTTAGTCCTTAGACAACGTATCGGTCTTAGGATTGCAGTGTTAAGATTGTTTTCCTGAGAATGCAATTGTCTATGGGTCACAGATCCTACTTACCATCAGGTAGCATGTGTGTACGTTTGTCTACTCCATGATAGTAAAAAAAACTCACATCTATTTGATAAAAACACACACTTAAACTAAAATGATAGAACATAAAGATATTTAGATATATGTAGCGAATTTAGCGACGTGCTTGGTTAAAAATGACTCAGCTAAGCATCATCTGTTTCTTTATAATTATCCTACTTTACTACCGATAGACTGGACGATATTAAGTATAGCGTGTGATTGGTCTTTATCGCCAAGATAGAGATAGTCATTCTGATACCGTACTTATATATTTTTTGGAATGTAATGAGCTGTTTAAAAAATATGTTTAAACAATGACTGACTGCTGAGTTTCTTGCGGCGTTTCTTCTCAGCAGTGGTCTCCTCTTGGGAAGCGCTGGTATATTCTTGACGTTTAAAAGTGCCCGTGCGGCCCACTTACTGAAAGGTAAAAGATACAAAAGATAAAAGTCATTTATTTAGTAAGTAGGCCGCACGGGCACTTATACACGTCAATAATTGTAATAAAATAATAAAAAAAAATAGAAACAAAGCGTCATTTGAAAAGTCGCAAAATAAAACTAAATGTATGTGGCGAATAATAAACAAAGAGACGAATAAAAAAACATCATATATCAAGAAAAAAAATATCCAAATAAAAACTGATGATACGATGGACACAATAAAAGACCCTACACTAGTGGCTAATGCTTTTAACGCTTTCTTTTCGTCAGTCGGAAATTCTGTGCATAAAAATTCTAAAACTAACCTCTTAACAAATCAAGTAGACAAATCGTTATTCCTAAATTTAGTTAGACCTGAAGAAATTTATTTAGTAATAAAAAAACTTAAAAATAAGTCATCCTTTGGCATAGACGAAATCCCTCCCACTTTAATAAAACACTGTGCAGAGAATCTTACTATCCCATATACCCACCTTGTAAATCAATCTTTATCTGAAGGTATATTCCCTGATGCGTTAAAAATAGCTGTTATAAAACCCATCCATAAAAAGGGCGAACTTTTAGACATTAATAATTACCGCCCAATTGCACTTTTACCAACATCATCCAAAATATTTGAGACCGTTATGATAAAACGGCTTTACTCTTTTTTTGAAAAATTTAATGTTCTACATGATGACCAAAATGGATTTAGGTCAAACCGTTCTACAACACTAGCTACTTATAAATATGTCCAAAAAATATATAATGCTATAAGTGAAAAAAAATATGCTGTAGGCCTCTTGCTTGATATGAGCAAGGCTTATGATAGAGTATGCTACCAAACCTTGCTAGACAAACTGTATAGTATGGGAGTAAGAGGACTGGCTCACGAATGGTTTAAATCATATCTAAGTGATCGGTCGCAGTGTGTCGAGATTGAATATACAGACTTTGAGACTGGCAATATACATCACGTTAGATCTGATAGACTCGCCATCACTGGTTCTATCCCCCAAGGTAGCGTCTTAGGATGCTGCCTATTTCTCGTCTATATAAATGACCTCCCTAGTATTTTGGACAATCATTGTGTGCTATTTGCCGATGATGTGTCGATTCTTCTGCCCTGCTCTAATAATTATGAAGCTGAAATTAAACTTAACTTAACACTTAATAAAATTGTAGATTGGCTAGACACGCATAACCTGAAGCTTAACCTAAGCAAAACTAAAGTAATCCATTTTAAACCCCACCAGAAAACTGCACTACAAATATCATACAGCCATAATGACACCAAATTAGAAACTGTGAACTCGGCCACTTTATTAGGTATAGACTTGGACATCAATATGAACTGGAAATCGCACATACTAAAACTTTCCAAAAAACTATCCTCATTTATATATGCACTCCAGCATCTCAAACGAGCCACGGACTTGCAGACAGCGCTTGTCGCGTATTATGCCTACGCGTTCTCAAGGATGTCGTACGGCATCGTATTATGGGGACACTGTTCCGATATTGATAAAATTTTTAGACTACAAAAAAAATGTGTCAGAATCCTAATAAATATTGACCAAATGGATTCCTGTCGCCCCCACTTTATTAAATTACAAATGCTCACCCTTACCTCAATCTACATATTGGAATCATGTAAATTTGTAAAAAATCATATAAATCTCTATACACCAATAACTGAAATCAGACGAAATGACCGAAACCTAAATAAATTAAAATTGCCCTTCTCCAAATTAAAAATAATAACTTCTAGCCCTCACCATATGCTTATTAAAATATACAACCATCTACCTAATTCCATAAAAAACTTGGAAAAACCAAAGTCGTTTCACAAACAATTAAAACTATATCTTATCAATAAATGCTATTATAATTTAAACGATTTTTTTAATGATAAGTAATACTGAATAAATATGTTATTAACCATAGTTTTAATTGATCTAATAATTATTATTGTAAACAAATGTGCAATACGAAAGATTTTATCTTAGAGCTATTTAAGATTAAGTTACGTTTAAGTTTTATTTTATAATACAATTTTGAAATATTTTATGTGATATTAGAATACATAATTAGCCCTCTAAAATTGCTGTGCCCTTGCAGGGCGTCACATGAATACCTATTTTGTTTTCCACCTTATATTTGTAATGTGATATGCAATAAAGATTTTGAATTTGAATTTGAATTTAATTTACCAGCGCTTCCCAAGAGAAGACCCCTGCTCAGAAGAAACGCCGCATGAAACTCAACAGTCAGTCATTTTTTAAACATATTTCATATTACAATGGTACTACTTAGTCTAAGTATTATATAAAGCTATAAATATTAAATTAAATAATCAAATAACATGCGTAGTTCACTAGGACAACATGCCAAAAATAAAAGTATATAAGACGGTGCAAGTAAACCAAATAAAAGTTTCGATATGTTTTTCTACATCAACGGTGTCCCCTAGACAAGATAAAGCATTTTTATAATAATACAATAAATGTATATCATCTTTTTTTATCTTTATCTATTTATTTTAATTTCATGTGACTTTTCCTCTGAAGCAGTCGCCAAAGTACTACAAAGGCATTCAAATTACAGTTACAGTTTTTATATATTTTTCTTATAAGTACATTTTTTTTTTATGACATAGAGAAGGCAAACGAGCACACAGGCCACCTGATGGTACGCGGAAACTGTGACCCATAGACATTCGCATTCACAAGACTGCAAGCCTAAGACTGCAAATGCGTTGCCAACCCTGAGGACTAAGATGGAATGCCTCTATGCTAGTCATTACACCGGCTGTCTTATCCCCGAACCGGAACACAACAGTGCGAACACTGCTGTTTGGCGGTAGGTTAATGGATAAGATGGTGGTAGCGATCCGGACGGACTCTGCACAGAGTTCTACCACCCGCATAAGTTAGTTATAACCTTTAATTAACCTTAATTATGTATGCTAAAGAAACCTTGGAAAAACTTACGTGTAAACGTGTCAGGTCGATGATGTATACCGAGCAATATGCAGCACGTCGGCGCGGCGGCAAAACATCGGTCTGCGACAGCCTTAATTAACGTGAATGCTCGTTTATTTCATCGTGTGAGGTGTTTTTTATGTAGTTAATGGTCAACATAGAGTTCGTTAAAGCTTGAGGATATTATTTGAACTGTTTTTACTGGAAAAATAAGTTACGGCCAAATTCAATTTTGATACAAGTTTCTTTTGCACGACTTTAACAAATCATCTAAATCAAGCTCATCACCATCAGAGGGCGAATTTGCACACGCTGCTAACGTTGGTATTTACGCGACTGCCGAAGGATGATGTATATGTATGTTTGTTCCTTTGTGGCGGTCTAGATACTAAAAGCGTCGACCAATTTTGTCCCCTGATCTTTAAATACATAGAAAACATCCATGAATCACAAACAAATATTCGTGCTCATCACACAAATGCCTGCCTTTACCGGGATTTGAACCCAGGACCGCTAGCTTCATAGGCGGGTCACTACCAACTAGGCCAGCGCGTCGTAAAATCACTTTTTTTTTTGGCAATGTGAAGGCACGCGGGCACCCAGGCCACCTGATGATACTCGTATAAGTGGGATCTGAGACCCATAGACATTTGAAATCTCAAGAATACAATCTCAAAAACGCAATCCTAAGACTTCAAATCATTGCCTACCCTGAGGACTCAGCTGGAATGCCTCTATGCTTGTAATGTCACCGGTTGTCTTATCCCCACACCGGAACACAGCAATGTGAACCCTGCTGCTTGGCGGTGAGTTAATGGACGGACCCTGCACAAGTTCCTACCACCACTGCTCCACTTCAAGAAGTCCACTTCAATTTGTCAATCCACTTGCCTTAATCTTGTGTGTGAGTGTCACTAAAGATATGACAATTATAAATATTCAATATGGAGGCGGGTTTTTTAAAGGTTGTTTTTTGTTCGTTATTCTTTGTTATTATAAATGCGGAAATTCGAGAAACATTGTACTTAAATAGGATCTTAATAATTGTTGGAAATTAGAAATGAGATATTACGGTGTGCGAGAGACCGACTCGCACTTGACCGGTTTTTATTTCTTAATGCAACCGCAGTGCGGACTCATTTGTAAGTAACACGTTAGTTCAACAATATTTCCCACTTGTTTGGGGTGATTTACTGCCCCCCGCTTGGTGCACGAAACAAACGAATCAAGCTCAGTAAATTAACAATATTTCACTTTCATGTTCATTTGTTTCTGTAAGTTTAGCAGCCGATTTATTCGAGGCCATTATAGCGACGAGCTAAGGTAGCACATTCTGGCATTTACTTATAGTGCGGTTACTTAGTTTGCGGGTGGTAGGACCTTGTGCAGGGTCCGTCCGGATCGCTACCACCATCTTATCTATTAACCTACCGCCAAACAGTAGTGTTCGCATTGTTGTGTTCCTGTTTGGAGATAAGACAGCTGGTGTAATGATTAGCATAGAGACATTCCATTTGCAGTCTTACGCTTGCAGTCTTGTGAATATGCGAATTTCTATGGGTCACAGTTTCCACTTACCATCAGGTGGCCTGTGTGCTCGCTTGCCTTCACTATGCCATAGAAAAAAAGGTTCACTAATGTTTTACCAAATCATCATTTGGCAAACAATGTCATTTTAATAACTTTCATTCCGCAAGTATGTATTTCCCACCACATAATTTTATATTTTTTGTCGTCAAACTTCTATCCTTAAATAACTTATTTGGGCCGTTAGCAAAAAAATTTTACATAGTTAAAGCCTGAATTAAAGTTACTTTTTTTTTTATTTCGTAACAAAGGGTAACCATAATAGAAGCTAACATAATATAAAGTACGACTAAATTGTACTCCTGAATTGTCCTACGAGTATACATCAATTGCCATCTCAACCATCAAATGATTTAAGTTTAATAATTATCGTTACGAAATGGAAAAAAAAAGTATTTTAATTGAGGCCTTAACTGTCCTGAACCGGTTTTTGAAAACGTCCCAATTAACAAGCTCATGTAGCCTATGTAATATGTAATGGTACAAGCATAATGCAATTATTGCGAAATGAAAGTTTGTAAAATGGCATTGTTTGCCAAAATATGATTTTTAAAACATTAGTGTACCGTCAGCCATCAACCATTAATATATGTGTCTCTTTTACTGACACGGGATCTATATATTTTTTCATTTCTTCAGCGAGAATATAGTTTATAGCTATCGTTTCCTCGATACAAGTGCCTAAAAGATGTCAAAATCTATTGACGAACGGCTACCAATATCAAGGCATTCCACAAGCCTTGAACAGTCTTGAACAGATTCAAATGTCTATCGTTCTCAGATCCCACTTATAAGTGGGTATAGATACTAGGAGGCCTGTAGGCCTGTAACCTTGTGTGCCGATATACGCTTGTCATAAAAAAACCACAATAGTCCTTAACTTATAAGACTACAGCACTCTACACACGAGTCGGCCTTCACTCATATTTATGCGTTATTTCTGCCAGTCTTTACGGGGAGAGTTCGTGTGGAAACGCCGGGGTCCGTTCATTTGACCAAAAGTACGTTTGACAAACGTATCGTTTCACAAACTTTCATTTCGCAAAAACGTATTTCTGCTTAAACCATTACATATTGTATTCGTTGAATGAGCTCATTAAATAAGTTAGGTTAGGTTACAATATCGACCACAAAAAACTTAAAAATAATACGGCGCGAAGTATCTCTTTGTGAAATGAAGGTTTGTAAAATGATACGTTTGTCAAATGATGATTTGGTAAAACATTACTGAACCGAAAACGCCACTTTGTTTGACGCTAACAAGTTGTTTATGTATTTTAGTTTGGGACCATCTAGTGAGTATGGAAATACTTGTGACATCCCTACCCAGACATGACCTACCTAGTAGGTTTTGTTGAATGCTAGAATTGTTTCAAGTCAGCGCATTTGTAATAAATATACGTATTTCTATGATCATTATCATAACATTAGAATTTTTAGGACATTCATTGCTTGCATGCTTTTCGTGATACATTGCATCGCTGCAATAGCTCTCGGCTAAATAATGACAAAACAACTCGTCAATGGATTGCTACAAGCATGTGGGCTACCGACCAATGAAACTGACCCTTAAAGGCTTATTGCGATCACGAGCACATTCCTACAAACCGCGCTACCAGGAACACCTCCACCTATATCACGGAATCAAATACACATGTCTGTATACCGTTTTCCACTTAACAGCCCGAGTAGAGAAATTAAAAAGGTTAGAAAGAGGATGGATGTGAAGCTAAAAACTTCCATAAAACTAGACCGATTTTTAGGATTTTTGAGTAAGTTGTAGTTTTCATTAAAAATTATGTCTATACGCATTCCTTTCCAAAAAACTATTTCTTAGAATGAAACCTATTTAAAAATCAAAAACTGACGGTCATACCTAGTTCTTTATAACAACTACAACATATTCAAAAATCGTGGAAATCGGACTTGATTTAGGGGGTGAAAAACGTTATCGTCCGGAGCTAAATTTGTATCAATTTTTTTTGACAGCCACGCGATTTTAGCAGCACTTCACAATCCTCTTGAAGTGCCACTAATACCTTTTTGGGGTGCCGTAGAAGGTGTCAAATGAGACCTTATTGAACTATGTTGCCCGTCCTTCCGTTCTAATATCCTAACTTTAAAGAGTTGTATCTTTTCAAGCGTGAGAGAGGTGCATTCATGTTAAGACAAGAAGTAAACGGCATCCCCATACAAAAAAGGTTTATTTTGTTGTATTGTAACGGTAAAACATACAAGCTTCAAAGGAGGGTGGGCAAATTGGCCTATATGACCAATAACAACAAGCGATATGTCACCGGATAGGTAATTCTAAGTTGTAAAACTATTTCTATGGCAGGTAGTTCGAAATCTTTGTGTTATAAAAGTTATCGCCGTGCAAAGACAGCGGTGTTTCAAAGTAATTATGCAAACGTCGTCTACGTAGGCGTCCCGATGTTCCCGATTTTTTAAATATTTCTCACAGTTATTTGAGGTTTCCCACTACACTAAATCGTTGTAGAATTAAAAAACATATCCGATGATATAGTGCTCATTGTTATTGGTTTCTAGGCCAGTGTTCATACATTTCTGCCCATCCTCCTTTAGAATGATTAAATATAGTACAAACACTATATAAAAACAAAAAAACTAAAAACCGGTCAAGTGTCAGTTGGGCTAACTGTTACAAGCTCTACCTAACCAATACTAAGTCAAATATAGGTACACTTATTGTCCACTTATTGTCCACTTATTGGCCCAATCGTCGAGGGTTTTGTTGAGTAAGGGTGATAGTTTATTTACCCAATCATTTGATGATGATGTCATGAGTATTGAACTTTTTTCCTTTGACGTGTTTGATTAGTCAAACAGTCACATTTAGAGAAATACCTCGTATCGGCCACTCTACGAGCGTTTCAAACGCCCGTCGCACTTCTTATTACAGGGTGGTACTCGATAAAATGTACATATTGAAAGGAATGGAATTTTAGGTAAATTTATCGATATTACATTATTTTTTTAATATAGTTTGGGTAGTACACTTACTTGTGACGGTGTAACTTTTGATCTAATAGCTCAATAACAAAACAAAATGAATAATATTGACATTAGTTAGGGTTATAATAATTGATAACAACATTAGACTACTTAATAAACATAACTCAGTAACTGCTTTTTCTTGTGAAAAATAAGTGAAAAAAATATCACGATTTTCTCAAAATTTTGCAGATGTTTTACTATTTTTCTTTAGCGTTTATTTTTCTTTAAGCAAAATTGTCATTTCCGCAGTGCAAATTCAAGAATCTGTAAAAAAAAGCAGTGACTAAAAAATAATTTAAAAAACTGTTTTAGCTATAAATTGACCTAAAATTTCACCCTTTCAATATGTACACTTTATCGAGTACCACCCTGTATATTCTGTTACTACTTACTAGCTACTAAGTATTAGGTACAAGATCGCCTGTTGACTTTCTTTGTTTTTTTTTGTATATGCGTTCGTCATGCTTCTAGCACGTGGTGGTATTCAAACAAATGTTTTTGTATTGTACTTTCTAAGAACTTTCACATGTCTTAGTCAACTTGATATAGAATCAAATGCTGAAGCATTGAGAATACAGGCCAGGTTATAAGTAAGTAAAGATTCGTTGGTTGTCCCTATTGCCAGTAATCAGGTAAAATGGTAATCAGAAATGCAACGGGTGGTTGATACGCTCGAAGAACCATATTATAACTATAACCGTGCGCTAAACATTAGAGAATACAGGTGTGTGCCAACAAATTATTCTCTTATGGCACTCACTTCGAGTTTGGCCCATAATTTCCGAAAATCAAATTTTATTGGTATTGGCATAATTTCCATTCCTATTTTTTCCCAATCATAATGTTTCACAGTCGTATTGTTTCACTGGCTCGTTTTTCCCTGACATTTTTTTCCATTCTAGAAATGAATTTGATAGATAGTGTCGACAGAGCTCCGCCTTCGCGAAGCTCCTATTTCTGCGTGCTTTGGCCCTTCGGGCCAGCTGCAAAGCTAACATAACCTAAACCTACCTTCCTTTTTCGACCTAAATATAAGAGGATTTTTTTTCAATTGGGATAAATTCGGATAGGAAAATACACGATTGGAAAAAAATAAGATATGGAAAAAATCAGAATGGAAATTCTACAGACAATAAATTTTGATTTTCGGAAATTATGTGCAAAACTCAATTCTAGGGCGTGCATTCCATAAAGTCGCTTAACCGTCGCTAGTATGAGCTCGTTCGCTCAACCTTCCGATCGAATAAAAACATCCTGTGTTAGTTATGAGCATTATTACTGTCGCTAGCTCATTAGCTGTCCCTATCGCTAATTATTAGTTAAAACTGTAATTAGAATAACAGTGGGCGTTTGAAACGCTCGTGAATGGCTGCCATATAAACACGGAATCCAACCTGCGGGTCGCTTGTAATGGTTTGATTAAGGTCGTCTGTCGGCGGGTGAGAGCTAGGCGTAATGCGCGGCTGCCCGAGGCGTCGGCGCCCGCGCACGCCGTGCGCTCTCACGGTGATTACTGTACAGGGTGAAGTTGAGGTTTTCATTACTAATATAACTGGGGAATTATTGTCAAAAGCATGTCATTTTTCAATTCGTTATCGCTTTGGTCTACCTCAAAGTCAATGTTTTTTTTTTTCATTGTTTGTTAATTGTACCGTTATGTCTGTATTGCCTTTCGTTCAACGGAAGACCAACGTTGGCTTCTCAGCCTACTCATGCTGAGTCAATGGGACCGTTTCGCAACACTAACACTACATGTCGTCTCTTTTCCGTTTTTTTTTACTGTGTATTATTAGGTTCTCTGCTTTTTGGCAGAAATACGTTTCATTTTCCCACCCGCGCTTTTATTTTTGTAAATGAATATATTTAATATTTTTTTTACAAAACTTACCTAACCTAACCGATGTTCGAGTTCTGCACGATGGTACTAAAAGAAGTCCTGAAATTATTACAGTTACAGAAAAAAAAGTGGTTGGCAAATGAAATAGTTGGGAAACGATACATTCGGCCAAACATATTTCTGCCAAAAGGCGGGATACCGTATTATTGTTGTGAATAAATGCTTTACTTACTTACTCACTTAAAATGTTGTCAGGATAAATTTAACACGTAAAATAATATTTGCGAACAAGTTATTTGCTTAAAAGAATCACCTTTTTTATATTTTTATTTTATTCGGAAAGCTACTGCCTAATACAAACTGAATGTATTAAATTTTAATGTGTGTAAGTATGTAAATGTAATGTAGTGTAAAAGTGTGTGTTTGTGTAAAGTGATGTTCAGTTTTAAATCTGGACATCTGTCTTCGTTTTCACACAATATTTAGTGTTTAAAAAATAAAACAAAACAATGATTAAAGTTACAGGTAATTAGATACCATAGCTGTAAGTAGGTACCTTACTTAACGGCAGCTTAGATATATCTATTTGATGTATAATATAATATATATCACATTACATTATTTATTTATTTATTTATTTCAAGTAACAAGACTCATAGGTACATTCATTAATTAAACTAACAAATAAAATAAAAAATGTTATATAAAATGATGTCATGGATGTCAAAAATATAATAATTCAAATTCAATTAGATTATGCTGGTACCAGATATGCATTTGTGTAGGGTTTTGTCATTTTATAAATTATTAGACACTCAAATGATTTAATACATCGCATTCGAACTCTGCTGCTAACAATTAACTTCACAAAAAAGTCACTAAGTGCTTTGAATAAAATTAACATAAAATTAAAATTGACTTATTGTGGATCTCATTTATATTTCATCGAAATACACTTTTTTCTGTTAGCTAAGAAATTACGTCACATAAAGTTTAGTTTAGAAAATCGTTATACAAAGGTACACAAAGTAGGTAGGTGGTGGACCTCACAATCCAGTGGCTGTATTATTTTGCAATAAAAACGCGGATTTTTATTGCGTGTATCCAAATTCCCAGCAATAACCATCACCCCGTACATCGATCAGCGATCGTGCGCAGGCGACTGTTTGCACAGCGCGCGATTACTGCGCATCGGTAGATCACGACCTGATAACAGGTTACCGTAACGTGTGCTGATTGAGAGCAGCCTGTATCTATCCTCGACATGCCCGGAACAATATTGTTTCCGATCGCTTTCTATGTTGCTGGTTTTGCGGAAAAGGAAGAAGAGAAAGACACACTCAATTTTATTACTGTTAAGGGGCTACCATGCCCGTAACTGAACAGACGTTTTTGATGAAGTTCAAGTTCTTATAACTCAGTCTAAACTGAATGTGAATTCTTCTATCTTTGATTCTGTCGAACAGAATTTCAAAATTACCGATGTTTAGGTCTTTATAAATTTTTAAAAACGACTGTAAGTCACAAAATTGGATATAACTTTTTCATCTTGTCGTCAATTGATATGGAAACTACATCTAAATATTCTTCATTAATATTACTAATAAATCATAGAAGGTTTTTCTTCGAAAGTGAAAAATATGGAAATATAGGGCCAACATTTACTTTTTTGGAGTAAAAATTACGAACTTTGATAGCTTAAATCTCCATATCAGTGACTTGCAAAAGAAAAATTGTGATGGCAGCTGGTTTAGAACAGCAGCGTTAATGCAAATAGGTTTTAATAACAACTGAAAGTTAAGATAGGGGGTCATCTGCCCGTGGTAGCCCCTTAAGGCAGTGTGGATTGGGTCTTGTATATTTAACGCTGGAATTAATAAAATGACACGCATGGAATAAATAAAATGTTTATTTTGCATGCTTTTGAATGTTTATTAACTCCACTTGTATATATAGGTATATAGGTTATGGCGGGCTCTTTTCCGCAACTCGACGACTTAAAAACTGCGCCTATTTTGCGTGAGGGGTTGGTGGTGTTACTCCTGCCAACCCAGTTCTACCAGAAAGCCTAGCAGACCCTTGACGTTGCCGACGGCGTCTGGTAGCGATCTCGGTGTTCCGAGATGACGTGCCCGGTATGTTGCCACCCCCGGGCATTCCATGATGACGTGGGCTGCGGTTTCCTCCGCCGCCATGCATGCTCTGCACAGGGGGCTGTCTGTAACACCTAAGTTGAACAAGTGTTTGTTAAATAAAGAGCTTAGTTTGGGACTAGGTCAATTGGTGTAACATTGTCCCCTGATAAAATAAAATAAATAAATAAATAAATAAGGCATGGCCGGTTATGGCTCCAGTTAGCAGTCGGAGTTGGGCCCTTTTGAGCAGTGGTAACTTACGCGACAATCCGGGATTGATTGTCGGAAGAGCTTCCTTGCTTTGCCTGCAGGTGTTTAGGTTGCTCCAATAATGCTGGTGCTTTACCTTGGTGATTCGGCGCAGTTTATTTCGCAGCCAGCTGGTCGGAAGGGGCAAAAATGGTTCGGGACCTATCATTTCCATTTCTGAGCCCCTTCTCGCGAGTATGTCGGCTGCGTCGTTACCGCGTGAGTTGCTATGTCCCTTTATCCACTGTAGGGTGATGGGGTTAATGTTACATACCTTGGAAAGGGCGTTGTGACATTCGTATATTAGCCCTGACGTTGTTGTATAGCTCTGTAGGGCTTGGAGAACTGATCGGCTGTCGGAGAGTATCCGGATGGGGAGATCTTTTACTTTCCTTTGCTCGATCGCTTCTGTAGCCATAATGATGCCCACGCATTCCGTCTGGAAGACTGTGCTATGGGCTCCTAGTGGCGTTGAGATGTGTATGTTTAGATCTTCCGAAAAGGTACCTGCTCCGGATCCCGACTTAGTCTTGGATCCGTCTGTGAAGATCCTTACTTCCCTGGGATTGAGACCTTCCCACGGATCCTCGTGCAGTTGTATTTTGTACCTTTTGTCGAAGATAAACTGTTTTGGTATACTGTCGGTCGCTGCCTCCATGAGCGGCTCCTCGTTAACCGCTTCGTAGAGTATTTCGGTGTGCGGTACCCGGGCAGGTTTCCACAGGTGCAAATTTCTAAGACGTGCCGCTGTCGCCGCCGCCTCCTGCTGGATGAAGAGATGCAGTGGCGGGAGGTCGAGTAGGGCTTCCAGGGATGCTGTGGGTGTAGTCCGCATGCATCCGGTGGCTGCCATACCGGCTAGTCTCTGGAGTCGCTGTAGTTTAGCTTCCACAGTGGACAGTCTAGTGCGTGGCCACCAGACTACCGCACCATAGGCTATGATTGGTCGTATCACTGACGTGTAGAGCCATAGGATGATCTTGGGGTGCAGTCCCCAGGTCTTACCTACCATCCTTCGACACTGCCAGAAAGCGATTGTTGCTTTGTCCATCATGCTGTTTAGGTGATTGCTCCAGTTCAATTTGCTATCAAGTATGACTCCTAGATACTTTACCTCATTTGATAGCTGGAGTTCTGTTCCAAACAACTTGGGGAGTTTATAGTTGCCCAGGTTGCGTTTGTTTGTGAACAGTACCATCTCCGTTTTCTTCGGGTTGACAGATAGTTTGTTGCTTGTGCACCAGCGTTCCACGATACCTAAGGCTGAGTGGGTGACGTCACATACCGTGCTGGTGACACTGCCACTTGTAAGTATCGCTATGTCGTCCGCGTAGCCTACCGCGTAGTAGTGACTATCGTTCAGTTCGGCGATCAGCTGGTTTACAACTATGTTCCATAGTAACGGGGAGAGAACGCCGCCCTGAGGACAGCCCTTTGCCACCAGTGCTAGTTGGTTGTTGTTTGCATTGAGTCTGATGACCCTTTTACTGAGCATATTACCTATCCACTTGACCATGGTCGGGTTTGCCCCGTGTCTGGCTAGTGCGGTTGTTATGCTGTTGAAATTGGTCTTGTCGAAGGCCCCCTCAATGTCTATGAAGACGCCCAGGCACATTGTTCTGTTCTTGATGGCTTCCTCTGCCTTGCTTACTACAGCATGTAGGGCTGAGTCTGTGGACTTACCTTGGCTGTAGGCATGTTGGTTTGGGTGCATTGGTATGTTCGCCAGGCTACTCTCCCGTAGATCCCTGTCGCACAGCCTTTCCAAGGTCTTTAGTAGAAACGAGGTTAGGCTGATGGGTCTGTAGGATCTGGGGTCTGAGTAGTCACTCCTACCTGGTTTTGGTATGAATATTACTTTGACCTCCCTCCACCGTCTGGGCATGTACTTGTGTGCCAGGCTGGCGGTCAGGATCCCGGTGAGGGTCTGAACCAATCGCTCGCCCCCCCACTTCAGAAGGGCTGGGAAGATCTCGTCCAGTCCCGGTGATTTAAAGGAGTCAAAGCTGTTGATTGCCCATTTAACTCCACTTGTAACTAACATACAGTACTAACAATGTAAAACAATCTTGGAAGTAAATTTTAATTGTCGGATTGACTTGACTTTGGCTTACTTTTACAATTTCAATGGCAATTCAAAAATGGCACCATCGAGCTGGTATGATGATGGAGACGAAGGTGGCCAAAGGAACTCCTCAGATAGGAACTTATAGTAGGTTCCGTCAAGTTTGGACTCATTTGACTCGACTTTTAATAGCGTGTTACTCATCAATGTTAGAAGTACAGTTGACAGTATAATAATTTATTTATTTATTTATTTATTTATTTAAACACTGACCGGTAAGTTTAGTGAAAGAACAATCAGTGACCGTCCCCGAAACTGAAGTTTGAGTCAAGTTCAAACTTTTGTAATTAAATTAAATAACTTAAATACGCCAAAAAACTCGACTGCATTTTATTATATTATCGTCAAAATAATGTTTTTTTTTTAATGTCATTATTATTTTTATACTCAATACTTTGATTAAAATATGATAGCCTATCTTACTCCCACAACCAAGACAAATCTAACAACATGTCATTCTTCGAAATCTTTCGAGCTGTGTAGGCTACAGGTCACAATGAAACGGACATACACATAACATTACCTTTCTTCTGGGTCAGTCGGGAAAAATGCATATCTACGCTTTCAGCCATCTTCATTCTAAATTATAATCATATTGTTAACCTTATAGTAGCAGTTATAGTCTATGTATACTCGTATTGCAATTGTCAAATATGTATACAAATTAGTACTGTTTCCACATAAACTCAAATAATCAACTAGCGTGTTTTGTTTAAAATATCATAATAGTACATTACTACAGAGGCCGGGACAAAAGGGGTTGCCGGCCGAAGTTATATAGACGGCCGAGCGAAGCAAGGCCGGATATAGGTCTGAGGCGGGCAACCCCATATTTCCCGCCGAAGTATGTATAGTGCTTTTCTCAAACATAATTCATTAAAATAATTAAAACAAAAATTACAATGTCAAATAGGTACTAGGAGTGCATAAACATTAAAAGTAACCTACAGTGCTCAGTACGCCCGCCCGCCGGCCCGCTGGTGGCGCGCGCGGGGCTCGCCGCATCGTGCTAACCTCCTAATTACCTCTGCGCTCCTGGTACTTCAAATAAACATGCAAACGCTTTTTTGGATGCACGGCTTAGTAAATTAAAAAAAAAACAGCTATTTAGCCTTTTCATAAACACAGCCACCATGGCAAAATTAAAATTTAAAAAAAAATACTTCCCTGCCTAGGCCTTCAATTTCGTATGAAATTCCTTTACAGTTCTCTCGAGTTGTTCCGTCGGAAATGTGGCACTTTGAAGCCTAATAGTACATTATGATACAAGTGTGCTAAGTTGACCATTGTATACAAGGCGCTATTGTGTGCGCACGAGCGGTAGCGAGTGCGCCACAAGAAAGCCGCGTATATTATGGTCACAGGCACACGTGTTACATACGACGTTTTTCAACACACTTGCGAAAAAAAAACAAGACTTCATTTTCTTTACTTAAAGAAGACATTTTCGTTAATATTAAACTTCACAATAATTAATCCAAACTATCTTCGTCACAACCGTCAATTATTTACGAAAAATGGCGGCTGGCGCGTTGTTTTTTTTTCTTGCCGCGATACCGATGCGCGCGCAAGGCTAAGGCGCGAACGAGATCGGCCAACAGCCAAATTTAAAATGTAATAATTCATGTTTAAAATACAAATTACAGAAAAATTTAAATGATTTTAATGAAATTGAGTTATTTTTTAGTAATAAAGCTGATTTCACCAATTTATTGAAATAAATATGTAGATAATGTTATTTGCCGCATAAAAACTGTTTGTTGCTAAAAAAAAAAGGTATATAACCCGACTAAATTATATCGCTTCTTCTTCGTACTTACAACTTGGTACTAGGCTACACATGTAAATTGTTTGGGTTAATAAACTAAAGGCACTTGTGCGTAATATACTGAAAAAGCACGCGTGTTTAATATCTAGGTTTATGAGCCAAAAATCGGTGGAATAAAAAGGTCGTTTTGAGCAAGTGTGTTGAAAAATAACTAACATAACGCCGACATTACATAGCATGTTTGAGAAAATAATTATTAGTTATGTTAACCTTGGTGACCTCAACTACGACCTCACTAAAAGCACGTGTTTATCAAGTGATTATGGTAAAGTGGTTCGTTTGGTTGTGTTAACATCTTTGCCAATTTCAATTGTATACTTACAAGTTAATATAGAAGCAAGATCTTAATCTATATTAGTTTTCAACACACTTGCTCAAAACGACCTTTTTATTCCACCGATTTTTGGCTCATAAACCTAGATATTAAACACGCGTGCTTTTTCAGTATATTACGCACAAGTGCCTTTAGTTTATTAACCCAAACAATTTACATTTGTAGCCTAGTACCAAGTTGTAAGTACGAAGAAGAAGCGATATAATTTAGTCGGGTTATACCTTTTTTTTTCTTAGCAACAAACAGTTTTTATGCGGCAAATAACATTATCTACATATTTATTTCAATAAATTGGTGAAATCAGCTTTATTTCATTAAAATCATTTAAATTTTTCTGTAATTTGTATTTTAAACATGAATTATTACATTTTAAATTTGGCTGTTGGCCGATCTCGTTCGCGCCTTAGCCTTGAGCGCGCATCGGTATCGCGGCAAGAAAAAAAAACAACGTGCCAGCCGCCATTATTCGTAAATAATTGACGGCTGTGACGAAGATAGTTTGTATTAATTATTGTGAAGTTTAATATTAACGAAAATGTCGTCTTTAAGTAAAGAAAATGAAGAAATTGTAATTTTACCAACTATTTTAATAATTAATTAAAATTTGACTAAATGAAGAATCTTGTTTTTTTTTCGCAAGTGTGTTGAAAAACGTCGTATGTAACACGTGTGCCTGTGACCATAATATACGCGGCTTTCTTGTGGCGCACTCGCTACCGCTCGTGCGCACACAATAGCGCCTTGTATACAATGGTCAACTTAGCACACTTGTATCATAATGTACTATTATGTTCTAGAGTCCATGATCATATCAATTTGCAATACATGAATGTATAGTAATGGGTAAAGACTGTAACATAATGTAAAATTGACATGATGCGAAAGTGTTATAATATAAGCATGGCAAAAAACAGTTTGGAAAATATGAGGTCACTGTTTTGCTACTCAATGTGGTAGTTGCCACTTATTTACATTATAATTCCACCTGTCACCACGCTTACTCCTTTTTGCCCGACTGCCGAAGAAGGAAAGTAATGTTTAAGACCTGTATGAAGGTATGTATGTTTCTTTGTTACCTTGTATTTCTGTGATCTGTGGTAGGTAGCTGTGATAAGGGTAAATGTATGGCGCAATCTTGACAAGCGAGGTGTCGTTCGATTCATCTTAATATGGCGAGTGTCACTAGTCAAAAAAAACTGCTCAAGAGTGAGTTGGAGTAGCGCACCGAGGGTTCCGTATTTAAGATGGTTGAAAAACTCAAAAGAAAATACTCATTTTAAACTTCAGAGAAAGGGGGTAATTTTTTCTACATTTTTGGTCGTAAATCAAAAAGTATGTCACGGAAAATTATAATAAAAATAGATGTGAGTAAGCCATTTATAGAACTATGCCAAATTTTGAGTTGATAGTTTCTGTAGTTTCAGAGAAAAACTGCTGTGACATACAGACAGACACCGAAGTCTCACTATAAGTATTCCTTTTTAACATTTTGGTACTGAACACAAAACACCCACGTAAAGGAATTAAAAAGAGTATACGTACGTGATAATGATCATTTTAATATGAAGACAACAGTATCGTGCATTGTTTTAAAGCTTGCTTTTGTATGAGTTGTTGTCGTACCATGCTAAGTTTATTAAAAAACCATAGAAGCCGTTTTAAAACTAATAAGACACCTTTATAACATGTTTTATTTAATCTTACTTGATGGAACTTAATATTATTCCCGTCATCCGTGTTTATAATACGTATATACACATACATTATATATATAAACAAGCTAATACAATACCGGACAAACTAAACGGCACACCAAGTACACAAAAGGCAATAAAGCACCGAGATAAAAGAGCTCGTAGCACATAAATCTAACCGCAAACAGTGTACTTTTAACGGTCCCCGACGCAGCATTTTTATTCAAATACCCACTTAGTAAATAAAATATGTCGGTGAAACAAAAAACAGGAGCTGGGTGGAGATTGTCCTTTTTCCGTTTCCTGGAAACTTCTTTTTTTGTTAAGTAAATTTATTTTATACACTTGAGGACATGATTAAAGAAATTTGTTTTTAAATCATTATATTTAATGGTTTTTTTTTTTTAATTTTTATTAGTTTTAGTTTTTTTTCTGAAAATCTTTTAAAATCAACAATAAGTAGCACGTCGCAAGGTGTTCTTATTTATACGGACTTTGTTATTTATGTTACTTAATGCTATGCCAATATAAAGCAATTTTCTCTACACACTTTTAAAATAAATACGACAGTAGTGCCACTATTTGCTTTGGTCAAATGCGTTTTATACAAAACAATGCATTGTGTATTTTTGCCATGTTTGCTTGTGCCTAAAAATACCGTTTGACCTCTGCGTGGATGGAATCATTCGTGAATGGGTGATGTATTTTTTCTATTCTATTCCATTCATGAATAAAAGATGTATGCCCACTGTTTTATTTCGGGTTCGATTCGTTGAATTTAAGTGGACCATACAAAGTTGTTTCGATTATATTATTTAAAGTATTTTTTTGCCTACTCAAAGGCATTGACGGAGAGAATCTATGAATTTACAATTGTTAAAAATACCAAATATTAAATATTGAAGCTGTTTTTTTGGTACTGACGAAATGTTTTGTATAATAAAATATTTTTTACATTTAACGAAGTTAATAATTTAAATAAGCATTGTATAACAGCGATTAACTCGTATACAATTTCATATCAATTTTACCATCACAATATTTTCGACAGAGTTCATAAGGTTTTACAGAAAAAAATGTTGAGAGTGCCAGTTTCTTTCACCTCAAGTGTATCTCGATTTTGTTACAAATTGTAGCGAAAAAATGTTCAGTTGTTGGCAAATTAGCATTCGAGGTCCCGCTTTGTCCGGGACCCCTAGGGTTGTTTTATTTTGATTTTTAAATCTTTTATTTCAAGTTTAGAAAGCCCTTTAGCGTGTTGTATAACGTTATAGCTAGGTAGTCATACAATTATTATTGTCATAAATGCCATTGTGAATTGTTCAGTAAAACCGGCAAAATAAAGCTAGCATAGTGGCATTTTTTTTTTAAATCAATTGCATAATGTTGCCAGCACATTCCGAAGGATTTGTTGAAGTCTTGTAGGTATTCCAAGTGTACAATAGTCAAAATATTACATGCTCTTGCAGTCATTCAGGGGCTCGATTCCACTGTTTTTTAGCAAATCCGACTGAAAAGCGTAAAATAATGGCTGGACTCCTTAGAAAACAGTTTTTGCCTTAAACAATTTGTCAAATTCACCAAGTTGTGCTTTTTGGTTAGCGCTATTCGCTTCGTGGGTTAAAATAATAGAATATTTTTAGGTGATCAATCTGCTGTTATTTATACATTCCCATTTTTACCATCGAGCAAGCCAATCTAGTCGTTGTTTAGTCGGTAGGTAAATAATATGGTTTTTATACATATAGGTGCATATAAGAGATTGAGGGAAACGAGAATGTGGGTTACATGATGGAAAGTAAACACTAGCAGAATTGGAACACTCCAAATATTTTTTTCCGAAATTCATTTGTCCGAATTTTCTATTTTCTGAAAGCTATGTTATGCTGGTTATACTGGTTATAGATTAAAGGCATTGTTCAATTGCTATATGCAAGTTTTTTCTATCAAAATAATGCATTCGGAATTGTGAAAATTCGTGATTTTGATCAATTCGGATTTATGACTCTGGGATTATGTTGTATACCCCAGCAAGATTATATAAATTAACATAAGCTTCTTTTGCCAATCGAAATCCGCGCCACAACTAAAGCCAGTAATGTATGTACACTAAGTGATTTGGTTATTTTTTTGCATCTTCTTGAATGTAGTAAATTTAATGAAGTAGGTGCCTTAGTTGGGTCAACTTTTATTTTTAATTCACTCTACCCCATCATCTACTAAACGTCATCGCTACGTTTGTTTCAATGTACTAAGAGTAATAAAAAGTCTGTCTCAATTGAAATATCCCATTACTGCTCGATAATCACGTACTTTTAAAGATAAAGGTGTGGTCTTTGCGTATTATATATTTATACACATAATCATCACTGACAATATGAACTTTTTAAGTGTTCTGAAGAAAAATATGCTTAAAGAGGTTTATCTCAAAAGCATACAACTTTTTCTCTATTCTTTTGTTATTGTTTACTGATATTGTTTTTTATTATAGTGTTCGCTACGCCCGCTTTGAACTAATGGTCGGAATGACGTCATTCTGTTTGTAACCACGTTACGTAGCACTAGGCGTGACGTAGAAAAGACCATGTGGCATTTAACTTCTATAGATAATAGCAGATTTTTTTATATACATTTATTTTCTTAGTAAATGAAAAAGATAATATGCTTTTGAGATAAACCTCTATAAGCATGATTTTTCAAATATATATTTTTCATATATTTCCACGCTTAATGCATAATTGAGGTTATATGAAACAGTACATCTTTCCCAATTTCAATTATTAATTGTTGTTTTTATTACGTGTTGATACGAGCTGTCACAGGAATTATCCTAGATTGAAACAGGTATAGTTTAGCGGTATTGGTAATACATTTTTTCTCATTCACTCAAAGGTTATCTGGAAAAGACCCTTTAAAAGAAAAAGTTACCCCTTGAACATTCCTATTCTGTAAATGTTGTATTTGAATTTCTTTGTTTTTTACAATAAAGGGTTTACATATACGCCGCCGGAAAGTGTCTTATTTAAAGATCAGTTGATCTTTGCCTGGCCTTGGCGACCCCTTAGGGCAAGTAGGGGGCTCGGTCAGGTTCCTTTTATTTATCAATAAATTCATACTAAGTAAAACATATTCGTTTACAATCGGTATAAGTGGTGGTACACAAACTTACTACTTAAGTCGACCGTTCAACCCAATTAATTTACAGAATTCCTAAATGTGATGAAATAAATAATATTCAATTTGAATACATACAACAAATATATTCAAATTTTTCTCATTATACTTACCATTACTTACCACCACATTTTGTCACTTAATACATACTATAATAAGAGCACCGTTACCATACTCTAATAGTTCCATCTCAAACCCAATTACTCTGCCCACAACATTTCTATATTTAAAAGACCTTAATAAAGATCTGCCTGGAACCTCCCAGCTTCACTGGGCGTGGCCGAGCACCGCCCAATGGCCCTCCTTCTCGGAAATTGCCGGTTTCCTCGGACCATTTTTCCCAGTGGGGGTTGGCAAAGACAGTATTATTAAATTGGCAAGATGGCCACTAGGAGTATTTATAGAGAGTGTTGTGGAGAGATGGGCTGGCTGTAACAAAGAAATATCTTAGTTGAAATACTATGTTTCCTGATAGTTATGGGCGAGTTGCAGGAGATATAAGAGACATTACTGCAAAATTGATGCAGCCTTTCGTAGATAGATGTCTGACGTACTACTACAGAAATATTTTTGGTCAAATATATTTTAACAGAGTTCAAAAAACAGGACGTTCTCAGTTTATCGGAATCTTTTTTGTGTACATTGCATCATTTTTGGCATGTACCACCCATTTCGATGGGTTTTTACCATTAGGTGAAATGGGGTCCAAGGAGAAAATTGCAGTCACGAAGTTATAATTGTATAACCTTGTCGCAGATAATTAAATATTTGTTTTGACGGAAGTCCTTTCTTGCCATATTCAGGTGTCTTATTATGACAAGGTTCTAATATTACCTCAACAATTAAAGTAAGTACTTATGTACCAGCTAGTCTCCTTGCTTACCACAATCAAGCCTGTTACAATGGTAGGCCACTCAAACTATACTTAAGTATGTATCGTTTATGTGTCTGACTGTACGTCACGAGTAGGTATCACGACGCATCATATCTTTTAAAGATTGATTTCATAACAAGTGTAAAGAAAAGCAATCTTTAAAAACACCAACAGCCGTTTGGATAATGTCGTCAAAGTAATGTTACTTATCATGTATATATTTTTTATTTCGCAAATTTCACATTTAAATAATTTTTAATAGCCTCTGACACTCTGGTGGTTAAGACGAATCTAACCACGTGTAATTTATTAAAATCGGTTTAGCAGTTTAGTAGTTACGAGCGGACATTAAGTCGGACATATATACAAGTCAAACACATTACCATCCTTTTGCTCTTTGCCGCAGTCGGGTAAAAATGGGATAAATATGCAAAAGTAGGTCAAATTAAACATTAATATTAATAACTTGGAGCATTGTTACCACCATCTTATTCTTTAACCTATCGCCAAGCAGCAGTGTTTGCATTGTTGTGTTCCTATATAGGATAAAACAACTTGTCAAAAAGGCCTTGCATATATGCATTACATTCCAAGGACTTGGTCCTTAGGGTTGGCAAGACATCTGAAGTCTTAGGTCCGAATGAATAAACTGATCTCAACTCTAATGCTCGTCTCAAGATCCGTCAAAAATGACAGTGTTCTATGGTTTGGCGTTTACTTTGACGTATCTTGTGACGGGCCTGGCAGTCAAGATGAGTTATTAATACGGCCCTTAGGATTGCCATCTTAGGATTGCAGTGTAGTCTTGAGATTGCAACTATATTTGGATCTGAGATCCCACTTACCATCAGGTAGCCTGTGCTGTTTTGTCTTCTCCATGCCATAAATAACTTTAATAAGCTAAACTACTGTTTAAACTCAACCAGTGACGTCTCACTTGTTTACCACTTTTAACACCAAGTTATTTATTATTGACGGTAGTTTCAATCAGTTAATATTTTTATTGAGGGTAGGAGACTTAAAAGTCGGTACGGTTAGACGCTGTTCCATGTACCACCTCTCGTATGCAGATATTAAATAGTTAATTACTAACTTGTAAAGGTATTTTACACGCCCACTCCCACCACTTTTTGCATATTTTATATTATAAATGTGAAAATTTGTATGTATGTTAGTGTGGTTACAGAATTATCAACAAGTTTTTAGGGTTGTTGGTAATTCTGTAGCTCTGCCTACCCCACTCTGGGAATGAAGGCGTGAGTTTATGTATGTATGTATGTATGTATGTTAGTTGGTTACTGCTTTACGCTGCAGCGGCTGGACGGATTTGGATGAAATTTTAAGTGGCGATAACTTATACCCTGATGATAATGATAATTGAAATCTACGCGAAGCCCCGGGCAAAGTCTAAAATAGAAAGTTCTTAGTTTGCCTTCAGCATCTGTCAAAATAAGTACTCACCATAGACCGGTATCACAGTGACAATATAAATAATCCGTTTGACACTTCTTACGATTTGAATCATAGCGACACAGTGACACAGTTATATGATGGTCAGGATCCCATTGGACTGAATAGTACCTACCTATTGCAATCCAATCTAAAAAAAAACCGTGACTGACTGACTGACTGACAGCACAACCCAAAACGCTATATCCACGGACTTGAAATTTGAAGTAAATATTCCTTCAAATTTCAAGTTACCCTAGGGGTGTGGTAAAAAAGGGTTTTTTTGGAAATCGACCCCCAACGGAAAAAAAATAGGGGTCCTAGTAGGAAACTAATTCTACGTGTAAAAAGTCACAGGCGTCTAATCCTCATTATAATATTTAAAGGTTTTATAGTGGCTTAAGAGGCTTGTGAAGCTAAAAATGGTTTTTACGAGTTTTGAATATGTTGTAGATATTATGAAAATACATGAAAGAAACAAATAAAGAAAATAAAAATCGGAAAAGTACAGACCTAGTTTTTTTATAAGAACTTTGATATATTCCTATTTGCCTTTTTGTTCAAAATGTGGTTAGAGAATTATCAACAAGTTTTTAAAGTGGTAGGTAATTGTGTAGGTCTGCCTAACCCACTCTGGGATTATGTGTGGATTTATAACATGTTCAGTAATCTTGAAAATCGGTCTTGGTTTAAGAGATGAGAAAGTTTATGGACGGAAAATTTTAACAGCTACGTACGCGATTTATGCGTGGGTTCACAATCATCCTAAGGTTTTTTTTTTTTTAGTGTACTAAGGGTTCTCGGAGCCCTGTAGCTAAAATGATTTTTTTTTTGTAATGTCTTCCTTCGCGTAATGCGCAAAATATTGTTAAAGCCTGTAAAACTACCGCTTACGAATTATTTATTAGATATAACGTTATTAAGTACACGAACTCAGTTGGGCTTCAGTACTTGTTTACCACATTATGCCTTAAATGAAAAGTATTGTAAGTGTAACTTCTGGATTTTTTATTTAGATAAAAATTTAAAAAATAATGTGAAGAGGATTGTTGCAAATCATAAATTAAGTAATAGTTTTTAAAAAAGTAATATTATAAAGTATAATTTATGAAAAAAAAAAAAAAAATTTTAAAGCTCCTTGTAAAAAAATCAAATCAGTGATATGCGTTTCTGATAATACTTTAAAAGAAACTCGCCAGCTGGCTAGTCGCGTTATAATTTAAATCTATACGGACTCACACTTCTTAAGCTTTTAACTCATAACTTAACCAATTTTCTTAACTCATAGCAAAAATAATGTACCTACCTACTCTAACGCTTTTTGTTTTGTTGCTTCTTTAAAAAATGTTGTCGTACTTTCGTTTCATAACCACATTTTAACCAACGTCATAGGCGCTTACTACTAAACGACAGGAACATACTATTTTAGGGGCACCCTTTACTTTATAAAACTTTTTTTAATTTAGCAAACATGCTTTGTTTGAGCAGTTTATTACCTAAACTTAATAATGGAAAAAATAAACTTTTTATTTAATAATTTTCACTTACACTCCTATGCTCCTCAACTCCGTGCGCTGTATCTATAAAAGCCGAGATGCGCAGACGCACGTCGCACTCGGGTCAGGAGCAGGACGTAAGTATCAACTTTAACGGCACGCCGCCATTTTGTGAATCCGCCATGCGCCATCTTGTTTAAAACACGTGGCTCAACTTTTGCAGCGTATTAACTGCTCATTTTTTAACGTGTTTATACTCTAAGTTAGGACAAAAAGAGCTTATTACAATGCTTTATGAATAATTAACTAATCACTATTGTTTTATTTTGTTTCAGTGAGCCAGGGTACCTGCTAACCGAGGCCTGCGGCGGTATGGTGAGTACTAACTTTTCTTTTTCAAAAATTATTTCTGCCCCTATTTTTTTAAATAATCCATCACTTTTCCGGCCACGTGCTCCCAAATATTTCTTCTACGCTAAATGTATAACGCACGTGTTTAACTTTGGCTCCACGTCCTTCTTTTTACAGATTTTTCGTAACCTTTTCCAATTTTTCCAAATTTTTCGCAAACCTTTTTGTAAATTGTACACCTAGTTTTATAGTCACGAAAGTTTTGGCTTTGCGTTAATCATCATCATCTCTAACCCATTCACTTATGCCCGTCTCTCGCTGGGACACCATGGCGTCGCATGTAGTCGCCGCTCCCGACAAAATGCATGACACGATGCGCAAGCGGACACCTAGTGGATGTCTTCCGTAGCTATATACATTTTGTTGGTAGCAGTGACTGGTTGCGCCGACATGTTGTTCCGGTGAGAAGCGGCTCATAACGGCGGCGTAGCCCGTTTTTTTCTTTTTCACTTCCTACCCACCGTCATCTCAGTTCTCACGGTGCATGTAAACAGAGCAAGTAAGGGGCGGACTACTTGCCCGAGCAGTTTGGTCAAGCTTCTCGCTGCTTGAGTCACTCGGCCCGCATACTTCTTTACGTAACCTTTGTTTGCACGATGTAACCTGCACAAGTGCCTCAATACGCGTAAGCTACTTGCACAGCGTACAAGCACCATCACTCATTAAATCCTCATTATATTGTTTACACTGGCCATCCCTATCTATTTAGCTCTTCAACCTGACCCATATTTTGGTTATGAACCTCAACTGTCAATAAATCCGGTTGTGTCAACTCTAATACATCCTACGCCACTGTAAATGATTTATTTATTGGCAGCAGACTAGAATCGGAGCATAATAGAATCAGGAATCTAATATTTTTTTATCAAGTGTGTTCTTAATTGTTGCAAAATAAATCTAGTGTTTTTTTCTCAAATAGAAGTTGTTGATGGATAGAAAACACTACAGCTTACAAGTATATTAAAACAGCCAAACTCATCCTAACGTTCACCTTTGTGCCTGGTTTCAGGCAGGAATAACCTGGCAACGGCAGCAGGCCCGGCCGCCCGGTGCGTCCGCCGCCGGCGTCGGCCGACGCCGCCCGGCGGTGCCACTGGCCGCGCCGCTGCCGCCGCTCCGCGCGAGCGGCCGGCAGCAAACGCGCTGAGGGCCGACGTGGGTGAGTCGTCATTCACTAGCCTGGCTACTTCACAAAATAAACAGGGCCGAGATTTTAGGCGGTAAAAACCATATCGTCTGGTCTAATGTGTCTAATGATTCCATAGATTGTGCTCGGAATTAATGTTGTTTGCCTACAACTATACTTAAATATCATCCCAAACATCTACCAACTAATTTACGACTGTAAGTATGTGCCTTGTATTTATCCAATATATCATTTTATTGTTCCAGATCACGGTCGAGTAGCGGAGTCGCGGAGTTTGTACTTTTAAGAATACCATGCTGCGTTTAGAAATTAAACCTTTTAACATTTTAGTTGTAAGAACATGTGAAATTCGTTCACCAGTCTAGTTTTGAAATAGGGATTCACCACTTTATACTTTTCCGTTACTGATACTGCAATAACTCTTGTATATACACTTTAAGATAAGTTTTTTGTTTAAACATTCACATCTCAGTCAGCGAATAGTTAAGTTTGCTTTTTTGACCTTTGATATTTTTATTACATTTGTTTTTTCCTCACATTATTGGTTTTAATTTCTCTCTTTTCCCTCATCCTCGTTTTCTTTGAACTTCTGGTTTTTTAAGTGTCGTTCATGCTGTTATAGTCCTGAAAACATTGCGTTAACATGTCCTGTAGCGTCACAAGGTCAGTCCCAAATCTTATGAAGTACAGGACATCTTTCAATGTTATTTCGACGCATATGACACATGTTTAAAAAAATATATTTCCAAGTTAAATAGTACATTTCATCTAGGACTTTATTCTAAACTAGGCTGTTTCCCGCAGAAAAATAAAACATGGACAATGCTCATCAGGGAAAATGTAGCATTCTAATGGTGAAATAACTGATCCAATCGGTCTAGTAGTTTCGGAGCCTATTCAATGCAAACAAACAAACAATCAAATCATTTATTATCATAAAACGATATTGCTTTTAATATCCTATCGTATTTATTAAACAATGTCTGCTGCTATTACTGACAATTTAACAAGAGCTACCGTACCGTTCACAAAACGATAATGGCCCTTCTGCACGATAGCCCATCATGGACCAACGTAAGGGACGCGTGTACATCTTAGAGCGAGCAACATATTTTTGCATCTCACTCTTACGTATCACTCCGTCCTTCCCATCGTGTAACATGTCTTAAGTAATATGGGTTCACCTAGAATAAAGGCCCAAATGATCCGCTACCATATTTGCTTTCTGTAGCATAAAAATAATCTAAATAAGCGTTTCTTTTAACGTGCCTTGAGAATTTAAAGTAAACCTGACCGATTAAATGACAGCGCCACACTTTATTTTGAGAAACAATATTAGGACAAGATGGCGGCCCGAGAAGTAACAGATGATCTTTATTTAAATATACGGGGGACGGCGGCGAGCGCTGTGGCACATTAGGGGGTTACTTTTTATTACTTAGTTAAAAAAAAATCTTTAAAAAATAATAATGTTGGCTTATGGATAAAATAGTGTAATGCTAAACCATCAGTGGCATATCAAAAGTTATAAATTGTAGATTTTATTATAGTGTGACTAGGTATTGATTTGTTGATCAGTTTGACATAATCTCATAGATTGGGCAAAACATTTGGTTTATTCGAAGAATATATTTTTTGACAGAAATGTACTTTATTTTTTCTTTGCCCCGCGGCGACTTGAACAGCTACTACCGCGGGAATATGGCGTTTCCACAATGAAGTGATTTCGCCAGTGTCAAGTATATACAGGGTTATTGGTAAGTCGACCTATTCCCGTTAGGAGGTGATAGGGGTGACTATTTGCGATAATTTTGACCCCCATATGCATTATGCAAAAGTGAACCATTTTTGAGTTATCGCGATTTTTAGTTTTTTTTTAAATTAGTCGGAAATTCAACTTGAAAAATTTATTACAAAAAAAGTATCAATTTAAATCTTTTTTTTTCTTCTGATTTACAAAACCGATTAAACATTGGTTATTTCTCAATATTAAAACAATAATTATCGGTCCAAATTTGAAAAAGCGAGACGGAAAACGAATTTTTTTCAATATTTTTTGCGATCGCTTTCCACTAAAATGCCTTAAAAATAAAAAAAAACGTTATGAAACTTGGCTTGCAGATTATTTTAAAAACTTAACTGTTTTCTTAGCTCTCCAAAAACGTATAACAAGTAGAAATTTATTTAAAAAAAACCTGAAAAAATAATCATCACAAAGGAAGCGGGCGGAAACAAAAGTCACAAATGCAACTTCAAAAATTAAAATTAAAAAACATACCAAATTTAAATCATACATTTTTTATTTGCTTTTGTACAAGATGAATTTGTTGTTCCTATGTAAAATTAAAAAAAATAATCTGTACACGTTTGAGAATGCGAGGCCGAAAACTAAAAAATACATGTTTTTTTATCAAACTCCAACATAAATTACACGAAAACAGAAAAATTTGCCAATACATTTGGCATAAAACATTGACGTTTTTCCAGCTTTCTAACGAGCTATTAAAACTAAAATGAGTTTTCTTAAAGATTGCTGGAAAAAATGATCACAAAGGAAGCAACAAGGAAGTCACGTCCGAACAAAACTTAAAATTAACTAACTAAATCTATCAAAACTAACTGTTATACTCGTAAACACAAATAACAACATTAACTTATGTAAAAAGTTACAAAATTAAAACTAATAAACAATTAAAATTAAAATAATCAGGATTTTTACAGTTCATTTTCAAAATGGCTACCTCCATTTCTTATTCTCACATAAGTTAATGTTGTTATACTTGTTATGCGTTTTTGGAGAGCTAAGAAAACATTTAAGTTTTTAAAATAATCTGCAAGCCAAGTTTCATAACGTTTTTTTTTGTTTTTAAGGCATTTTAGTGAAAAGCGATCGCAAAAAACATTGAAAAAAATTCGTTTTCCGTCTCGCTTTTTCAAATTTGGACCGATAATTATTGTTTTAATATTGAGAAATAACCAATGTTTAATCGGTTTTGTAAATCAGAAGAAAAAAAAAGATTTAAATTGATACTTTTTTTGTAATAAATTTTTTAAGTTGAATTTCCGACTAATTTAAAAAAAAACTAAAAATCGCGATAACTCAAAAATGGTTCACTTTTGCATAATGCATATGGGGGTCAAAATTATCGCAAATAGTCACCCCTATCACCTCCTAACGGGAATAGGTCGACTTACCAATAACCCTGTATAAGTATAAATCAATATAGACATAAAACACAATCCAATCTTCTCTAGGAAGATTGGGGGCAACGTTGTACGGTGATATGTAGGACAGAGGCCAAGATAGTTTTAATCTCTGTACCACTGCGAGTCCACTTGAAACGAGAAGTAAGATGCCAGACACACGAAATAAGTCCAAGTCTTCTATCACTGTGCAACACAAAGGCATTAAGTAAAAGTACAAATCACTAACAGAAAAAAACTTTGAACACCTAAATACACAAAAATAAAAACTAAAACAAATTACACATCCGCCATCTTTTGACGTTGCAAATAGCCCGACAGAAATGTTGTATACGACATATTTACTTCAAACCATAAGATAACCACATCAAGCTTTTAAATTGTCATAAATGTTTTGACCGTATTGTTTTATGACTTGCACACTAAATTCATTATTAGGTTGGTAGAACTGGTAGACCACATATTTGGCCGCCTGTTTAATTTGTAAACCAAAATTCTGATCTAATGCTGAAAACTCCTAAGGTTCAAAATGTTAGTGGCGAACAGAAAACTTAAATCAATAATTAAATAATTCTTACCCAAAATTGGCGCTACGAAAAACCACCTGGTGTGATTTTTAAAATGAGATGCAGGTCCGGCGATATCACGGGATCAAAGCGCGGCACTTACTGGGACTCCGGGACTCCGGGACTCCGGGGTATTACCAGTTTATAACGACGCAACGACAAAATAACTAACCAACAAAAGCTATTCGTAAGTCTCAGATAGACGTGCGAGTAAGTACGCCGTACTTGGGCATTTCCACGACAAAGTGTAGGTACGCAATTAAGGACTGAAATTAAGAAACTTTTTTTGTTTTGTAACGAAAATTAGCTATAAATTAACGGCCGCCAAAACTGACAAAATTAAAGTTCCCTAATTTCACTTCTTAATTGGGTACACTTTTTCGTGAAAATGC
Organism: Acleris sparsana; assembly: GCA_923062465.1. Taxonomy (NCBI): domain Eukaryota; kingdom Metazoa; phylum Arthropoda; class Insecta; order Lepidoptera; family Tortricidae; genus Acleris; species Acleris sparsana. The sequence goes on from OV281288.1 coordinate 1,152,020, forward strand.
CCAAGTACGGCGTACTTACTCGCACGTCTATCAGCCCGTTTAGCGATATTGAGGAAATGCTGTAGAAGAGGAGATTATTAGTGATTTTACTGATTTTACGCATCTAAATGCGAAAGTATTGTGTTGGCTTATGTTATCTTCACAGTTCAGTTTACTTATAAATTTAAAAAAGAACAAAATATTATTCAGTAAATTGGCCACATGAGGGCTCTTTTACTTTTTAATCTACTAGCGCTTCGGACAAGACCATCATTGCGGAGAAGAAGCGCCGCAAGAAACTCCAGCAGAAGGTAATTTTTTCCCATAATAAAACACAATAATACTATCATTAAATTATAAATAGTGACTTGGAGAACAACATTTCGAGGTCTCTAGAGGTACTTAAGTGATCGATGTGGCTAGTTTATAGTACGAAAATATCGTTATTATATACCGTTATGAAATTTATATCATTAAGATAAAAACCGTGTAAGGATCTGAGATTTATAACGTTATAAAATAATAACGTTATTGCGCGAGATATATAACGATATAATTATAACGTTATTGAAAAATAGCGATAGGTATTCAAAGGTCAGGAAAATCTTTTACTGATTAAAAACTCAAGCAAATAATATAGTAACTTAGTAGGTAAATTTCAAAACAGAAATTTAACTGCAAATATTCATTCATCGCATTACCATTCACAAAGAAACGTAAACCTGAAGTATCAAACGAGCGAAAGAAATCAAAACATCGCCTCCATTATACATGAAAGTAATTCTATCAAAGAAACTCGATTAGTAGATATTAGCATACCGCAATGTCGAGTGCTATAAATTGAAATAAGGTGGCGAATTAAAAAATAAATCAAAAGAGGATTTTCCTGACACGTCGTCGGCGACGAAATTGGAAAAATACGACGAGACGCGCGGCGCGGTGCGCGGGTGCACTGTCGGACACGGGACGGTAATTTTCCAACTTCCAAACAAATGCGTTTGCGGGTTTGCGGGTGGTAGGACCTTGTGCAGGGTCCGTCCGGATCGCTACCACCGTCTTATCCATTAACATACGGCCACCAGCAGTGTTCACATTGTGTTCCGGTTTGGGGATAAGACAGCCTGTGTAATGACTAGCATAGAGGCATTCCATCTTAGTCCTCAGGGTTGGCAACGCATTTGCAGTCTTAGGCTTGCAGTCTTGTGAATGCGAATGTCTATGGGTCACAGTCTCCACTTACCATCAGGTAGCCTGTGTGCTCGTTCGACTTCTCTATGCCATAAAAAAAATACATATACGTGCTGATATATACTGATATCTATTTAAATAAAATAGAATGTTTGTATGTTTATCCTCTATGTGTTCCTAAACCATCCGATTGTGCTGAAAATTGGAGAGTTCTGTGTATGCCCGCGAAGGTTCCTCGACCAAGAAATCTACCAAAATGAATACCTTTTATTTTACGTTGCATTGCAAGTGCAGCTAGTAAGTTTATAAAAAGCATTTTAAAACTGGTTAAAATAAATTCTTGGTCATTACTACCGTATGTTTTGTAGCTTGAAGAAGATAAACGAGTCCCAGGAGGCATACTACAGAATTACCAACAACTCTAACAACTTGTTGTTATTTCTATAGCCACATTTTGCACATACAGGCCAAGGTGTGTATATTAGTGACAGGTTGCAAGCCCATTGCAAAATATATGAAATTAACAGATAGATCGATCGTCAGCTTACCTCAAAGTCAATCCCATACATTACTCGCGAACGTTAGCGTTGAGAAGCGTCCTTGTTTGCGTGTAATAAGCATCCGGCGCAAATATCGAGTGTAGTGTAGCATTGTAACTTTGTAACGCTCGGCTCAACGTCGATACCATTCGAATATTCACGCAAATACTCTCAGACAGGACGCTCCTTTATGAATCTTGTCTTGGCCCCTATGGTAAAATTTAAAACAGCAATTTAAAGATTGCATATGCGTTTTCAACTCAAAGAACTGTGCATTTTATCTGCTAGGTATATATATTAACTTCACATGGGAACACAGCTATGTTAAGCTTTATTGTGTTAGAGGTTTGTAGTAACCTGGGCAAGCCCATTTTAAGTCCTTCCACAAATAAAACGTATAATTTTAATCATCTGAAAATATGAAATATAAACCGTCCCAATATTTAAACAGCGATTTTTAGTATCAACTATTAAGGGCCTTTATCCTAGGCGGTACAAACCATATTGTCTTTGACCTGTTATGTTATGTTTATATCTCGGCCGCCATTACTGTCAATTAAATAAGTTGATACTACTACTACGTTGATATTCCGATAATAGGTCAAAGACAATACGGTTTTTACGGGTCAAATCTTGCAAGGTCAATTTGACCCACTTCCCGTTAACGGACCTTTTGCAGGGTCCGTCCGGATCGCTACCACCGTCTTATCCATTAACCTACCGCCAAACAGCATTGTTCGCATTGTTGTGTTCCGGTTTGGGGATAAGACAGCCGGTGTAATGACTAGCATTGAGGCATTCCATCTTAGTCCTCAGGCCCTCAGGGTAGGCAACGCATTTGCAGTCTTAGGCTTGCAGTCTTGTGAATGCGAATGTCTATGGGTCACAGTTTCCACTAAGGGTGCCCCTTGAAATCTCGACAAACTTTTCATCGAATATCATTTCATCGAAAACGATTTATAGAATATTTAGTATAAATATTATCTCTTGTAATATTTTGGCTTCATCGACTATTCATTATAAATTAAAACAATTATTAGAACAACGGTACAAGGATTTTTAAATGCTTAAAAATATATTTCATAAACTATTCAAGAGACACAACAACTCAATATTACTAAAAACTAGTTTGAATTGCAACACATTGTTATGCGACAGAGTACACATAGGTACGACGACGAGCGAAGCGAGGAGGAGTGTGTTAGGTGAACTGCGACCTAACAGCGCGCGAAGCCAAGCGAGCGAAGCCGAGCGAGCGAAGCGAGCGTGCCGCGGTAGCGGCCGGCGAGCGTCAGAACAGATTTGTTTTATTACTAAATAATATATTGGATAATTAAGTATGAAATAAAAATCTGTCCCTTAAAGTATATATTTAATAATATTTATAAACATTAAAAATCGGTGTTTGAAAAATACATCATTTAATTGTTCGATGTAAAGAATATTCGATCAAATGAAAATAAGCGAAACGTTGACTTTGAACTGAAATTCGATTAAACGTTTGTCGATATTTCAAGGGTAAACCTTCCACTAACCATCAGGTGGCCTGTGTACTCGTTTGCCTTCTCTGTGCCATAAAAAAATAACGGAATGGGCTGAAATTTGGACGTCATATGTAAACCCGATGACAATGCAATATTATGGTATCTAAAAGGTGATCTGAAGACGAAATCGGAAGATGGCGACAGGATCTCCGTTATTCTTAACGTAGACCTATCGTGTTAGGGCTCAATAGTTTGGTCTTGATAAGCAGATAACGATTTTGTAAAAAAAAGTACGGTCAGCCTTAAAACCTTGTCCGAAAATGATTTTTTTGTCAGAAACTTATCACCGCCTAGAATCTCGGCCCAGACAACGTGACGTGTAACCATGGAAACGAGTGCACGAAAGATAATAAGAGTGTTCGTACATATTAAGGGTCCTGCAATACAGAGCTCATTTAAATATACAACACGAAATTGAAAGAAAGACGGGGTGGCTAAATAAATCTTCTTGTATATTCAGGTGGGTAGGGAAATTTCTGGAAGCGTGTTCGTAGCTTAAATTGTTCTTATAAATAAAAAGATACCTGCCCTCGCTTGGCTTAGATTTATATGAGCTTTTCTATAACACATGTATATAAAACAGAATGCAAACCACAATCATACAAACAAACCAACAAACAACAACAACAAGTTGCAAACTTTCTGAAGATATATCTTCACTTTAGTAAAACTCGTATTATAGTATTTAGGTGAAGTGAGCGGACAGACAGACAGACACAGATAGCGGCTTTGTTTTATATTATTTAGAGCAGAGGTCGCCAAACTTTTTTGTTTCTTATCGAAACCCCATTTTTTTTGTTTCTTATCGGTTTTCGGTAAGCCTGCTGCCTAATATTTATGTTGTCAGGTAAAAACCAAGCAGTAGCTAAATCTTTGGGATCTCTTGCACGAGTATAGTTGGAGGCCTATCCGGCAAAAAAATTACACAAGCTATAGTTCAGGAAATATGAATTGGCCGTCTGTAATCTTCACTAAGATCTTTTAGTTATATCAAACAAAAGGTAATCGTAAAACTGCCCTCGTTCTTGAAACAGCACAGTGGGTTGAAAGGTTAAGGTAAGGCCCGGTAAGTCTTAACCACAGAACTATATCGAAATAGTTCTGTGGTCTTAACGCAGAAAAAATGATCGCAAAGTAGATAACAGCCGTCTGTTATCTACTGCAAATCATATTTCCTGAACTATACAATCAATATTTAAAGCTTTTTATTTACAAAATAAAAACATACATGCAGAGAAAATGAAATAGTAATTTAAATAGATAGAGATTCATATATATATATAAGAAAGTTTCACGTAAGTAAGTAGGTACTAGCATAGCAGGGGTACCTAAAAACACGTTTCAGCGAACGTATCATTACGCTGGTTTTTTTTGCATTGCTCGCCGCGTGAGTTTATTTTTTTGGCAGACGTAAGTCAAACTTAACCTAACCTACGTAATTATATTTAAGATATCGTTAACATTCATCTCAATATGATAAAGTGAATTTCGATAAAATGATGGATTACCCCATAGTCTTGGTATCATAACACCTAAAAAGCCTTTTACTGACCAAACAAAGACAAGGTACTCGTACAAGGCTCCTATTTGCAAAATCTAGCTAAACCCTATCTAGAATTAACTAAATCAAAAAGCTTTTTCCTAACAAAAATAAAAGCTCTCAAAGCTTTCAGGCACTTACTTTTAGTACCCTACAACGTAGCAAATAATCCATCTTAGGCACTTGACATAGTTCCCGGACCACGCCCCCGTCCCCGCCCCGCCCACCGAATGACCACGCCCAGCCATCTTGTGCTTAGTGATTTTCTTTCAGGGTTCCGCGACTAAAGTTTCGTAGACGACGGATTTTTAACTCGCTTTAATAGCCAAGGGCCAAATGCAGCTTTTTATCAGAAAATCAATTAACTAGGTAATTGTGATCAGGTCCAAAAATTCTAAATCCTCTTAATCTTATTACTTATATTAGATTGGAAATAAACTTAAAAAAAAAAAAAAACCTACTCCTTAAAAATTAAAGACTTAAAAAACTTAAAGTACTTGAAATAGCCGATTCTTATCTGTTTTTTGTGAAGTGAGTTAGTTATACATGAAATATATCAAAATACAAATATTCGTCGAGTAAACAAATATCCATGTCCTATCGGCAAAATGGAACCCTGTCCCACCAAAGAAGTGTCACAGTGTCGTAATAAATCAAAACGTATGAAATTTTCAAACTAAATGTCACTGTAAAAGTCTATGGGGGGTCAGTCATGGATCAAGGCTCCATCTTGCCGATTGTATGTATGTAAGTTCTTATCGCTATAATTTCCATTCGGAGCTTACCAAAATGATGCTTTTGGAGTCTCTAACTATCAATACCTATGGCTATTCGAGTACGTGTGCCTAATTTTTAAAAACTTCCGTCGTTCCTCTTACATCTCGTCACCAGATCTTGCCAAGTTAGATTTGTCAATTTCTCTACGCGTGCTAAAAGGATTAGTGAACAAACGTTAAAAAAAAACTCGTAGAGATTGAGCAGTAACTGAGATAAAATAAAACAAAAATCAAAACCGGGCAAGAGACAAAAATGTGGTCTACCATCCGGGTCATACCCACCTGTTACCACCAATTTGTTACCACTGGTAACAGCTGGGATTTTTTTTCCCAACTGTTACCACTAAAGTACTCGGTGGTAGCAAGTGGGAATATTTTTCCAATTTGTTACCACTAAAATATTTGGTGATAGCTACTGGGAAAAAAAAATCCCCGCAGTTAGTGGTAACAGCTGGGAATTTTTATTCCCAGTAGTTACCAGTGGTAACAGGTGGGAAAAAAAATCCAGCTGTTACCAGTGGTAACAAATTGGTGGTAACAGGTGGGAATAACCCTACCATCCTACGGTTGAAGTTCATATGCTCGTCATGATAAAACAAATTCGATTTTCCTTTGCAACAATATTATGACAGTGACAAGTGTCAACCTTAGCGATAGTTAAATCTCACAGAAACTTGTCAAAACTGGTAGACCACTTTCTTCGCTGACCAACAATGAGATATGTTAGAGAGTATTCTAAAATAAGAGACACGTATTTTTTTTAGCTGCCCAATCTTAACCTGTTGGGAGAAATTGTCCTCCAAAGTACTGAAAAGTGACTGAACCCTCTAACTTCTTTAGATAATTAAAAAAATAACGCTATTGTCATACTTGTTTGATTATATGTTTAAGAACATGAAAAAATAATAAGCACGCGTTTTGTTATATCGACTAAAACTCATATTCAAAAAGAAAACCGTTCAAAGTTATATTTCTCATTGAAGATAGACTTTCATTGGTTTTTTTTTACCATAGGTACATGTTTTTCGTTAATATTGCGTTAACGTTGCTTACTCGATGAAAAGTAAAAGTTCATGCTCGGGGTACCTACTCACCTACCATTGTTGGTTTTCGGAAATAGAAGGCTTGCAGAATGAAGTAACGTTGATGTGGTTTTTTACAAGTTACATGGTTTTTATGCAATGATAGAACATTTTTTTAAATAGCCGAATTCAATTGCGAGCTTCCCAATACTATTTGTAAGTATCTTCGTAAATCTTGCATTCTTAGAACAACACTAATTTCGGGACGCGTCCCTAGCGCGTTTGACAGATAAAACTCGCTCTCGAAGTTCCCTTTTTGGCGGCATTGTGTACCCTCTATAACTAAGTTGTGTCCGGGAACGTATCAGAACGCCTAAAATTAATAAGCCAAATGTAACATAATATCTAATGCATTATTTTCTGAAACCGTTAACTTTTCGGGATTGTTACAAAATAAACGTAACCTAACCTAATGAAATCTAAACAATGGGCTTTTAAAAAGACCTGAAAAGATTACCGTTTCAGAAAAAAAACCAATAGGTATTATAAACTTTTATCAATCCAAATCAAAAATAAATATAATACATAAAAAATACAGCTACAAAGTTGGACAGTTGTTGTGAAACGGTCCCAACTCAGCATGTGCTGGCTGTGAAGCCAGCGCTGGCCTTCCGCTGGGACCGCTTTTAGGTATTATGATACGTCCCCGTTTGTCCTAATAAATAGTCTTTAAAACCAATTTGTATGGAGGAAGGTTCGAATCAATTTCCGGGGACCGATCGAGCTGGAATTTGGTAACTTCGAAGACAATACAATATATGGCACCATTGAGCTGGTCTGAGTTGGGTGGAGGACAAGGAATGACCGTAGGAACTCCTAAATTACACATGATAAAGCAGTCGCTGGACGGCCTCCCACCCGGTGGTCTGACGACCTGGTTAGGATCGCGGGGAGCCGCTGGATGCAAGCGGCTCAAGACCGTGACTTGTGGCGCTCTTTGGGGGAGGCCTTTGTCCAGCAGTGGACGCCCCCGGGCTGATGATGATGATGATGATGATGATGAAGCAGTCGTGTTAGGGCTCGTTAGAATCGTCTTAACGAGTAATTGATGACTGTGCAAAAAAAAGTACAGTCGGCAACAAAAGCTTCTCCCAAAAATATTTTTTTTGACAGAAGCCTATTTTATCCCATAAACAAACGCTTCGTAAACAAAGGGGTCTAAACTACAAAGTCGATGGCTATGAAGTTGGCAGTGTTGGCACGTGCTCAAATCTAGCCGATCCCCGCGGCTCTGCTGGCCTCAAAGAGAAATATCAAAAATACACGGAGCGGCCTCTTGGCGCTTTATTAAGAATAAATTTAGGGCGGACGGCGAGTGGCGCGTGGACGAGCGACAGGAGTGCAGCGGGCTGGGAAAATGTTTGGTTTACAAAATAAGGCGTCAAAAATTGTAAGTACTATTTATTTTACTGTGATCGAATCTTATTTAATTGTATCTAATAAACAATAAGCACTGGTAAAGCTACGAAATGGTGTCAAATGTTATGAGAATTTATCTTTTTGGGACGTAGTTACAGTGAAAACAATAGTAAGGATGTGATAGTTCTAAATACAAATACTTGCTTACATCGGAAGAATACTAATAAATACTGAATTTCTTAATTATTAATGCATTTCTATGAATATCTCAAGAAACCTGCTATTATATACTATAAGCAATCGCAATTCAATTCAAATTCAAACAAAAACTGTAGTAACAACCGCTGAAAACCAAAGTATCTATTTTTATAACATACTCTGACTCAACTGCGCATCTAATACTGTATTACGTGATACATACGTAGAAATAATAATAATTAACCTTACTAACCAAACCTCTAATGTATTGTTATGTTACTTGGCAAGTAAATCTCAATCCAAAATATTCCTACATCTAATATCCACAAGCGCAGCGGAAATTCCCCGCTAGAAGAATCGCTTATTTCTCATTAATCGGACCACAGTCAACATGAGGTGCCTATCTTCAGACTAATGCATTTATTCAACAGGCGTTAGTGGATCGATACACTGCGTAATTTCACCCGAGAGCAAGTTTATCCTCAGTCCGCTGGTTATCGCCTATTTGTTTTTCATTCGAATTCGATATCGAAGGACCCAGAATAGGGGGTCAGTGGGGTGGCAAGCTAGGAGGCGAGAATGTGGATTTAATTTGTTGTTTGTTGGGAGGTAAATAGAAAATATAAATAAATATTTTGGTAAGACAATATTGCTTTTGACATGTTATCGTATTGTCAACGTTAGTTTAGTTTAGTTTAGTTTAGTTATTTATTCATCAATGTAATGTTACAATATTAATTGCATTGCATGTCAAAAAATATGAAATTACATTGGTATCGTCAACATTAATACAAAAATAATAAAATGGTAATAAAATAAAAATAACACACAAATAATCAAAGACAGCATTAATAAGTACATAATCAACTAATAAATAAATGGTCAGTTTCCGAAGTCAATATGCAAGAAGTAAAGGTCAAACAAACAATAATAATTTTACAATATACATACATACATACATAAAATCACGCCTGTTTCCCAGAGGGGTAGGCAGAGACGACTTCTTTCCACCTGCTACGATCCTGACAAATGTCTTTCGCTTCTTCCACATTCATACATCGAGTCATGCACGCACGTCGGTTTCGGGTACTTAAGATTCGGCCCTTTTCCAGTATTTCTCCGATTTGATTCGAAAAAGTACGCCTAGGGCGGCCTCTTCCGACCCTTCCACTCACTTTCGCTCTTTATATCTCTTTCGTCAATCTTCTTTCATCCATCCTTTCCAAATGACCGAACCATCGAAGCATGCCCTTTTCAATCTTAGTCACTACATCTTCTTTTAGTCCACAATATAAGTGTCATAAATTCATCGACGGAGTTTAATGGATGATCCAATAAAAGCTGATGTTTAAATGCTTCGTCGGATGTTACGTTTTTAAGTTTAGCGGGTAGACGCTCATAGAATGTGGGACCGATGACACGCGGTACAATAGCTCTTATTTACTTAACAGTAATGGCGGCCGCTTTAAAAACATTACGGTAGCATTACGGCATGTTTTACCCAGTACAACGCAGAGTGACCAATTGAACTAATAAACTATTTAATACCGAACTAATCTCTAGCCTTGTACAGTTGGGCTTATAAGTAACTGAGCACTTTTTTACCTTGTCGCTTTAACTCCTTTAAGTGGTTAGTGCGGCCGTTCCAACACGACCTTAGAGTGACAAAGTACTAAAGTATGCTGCTACTTATACCGGCCGTACCTACTTTGCTATAGAATATTTAAGACTCAAGAACAAACGAACGAACTTGCACTCATCTTAGAAATATTTGCCCTTAATAGGAATCGAGCCCTATAGGACTGCTAGCGTGATAGGCAGGGTCACCACCAACTACACTCAGGAGCAAAAATAACGGGTCAGAGTGCGTTTTTCATACTAAAGAGCCTATTTCGAAGCCTTGGTTCCTCGCCAGGGAATGCTTTTAGTGAAATCTGATGATGAATACCGTGAACATCGATACAGGACTTCTAGAGTGCCTAGGATACCCAACTGAATGAATCTGCGGTTAACGCCGGAATAGTGCATGTTTAGAAAAACATCTAAAATGGCAATAAAATGTAAGGAAATCCAAATGCTGACCCAAACTCTCCCGCTGTGGTGTTAACTGGTTGTGCGATCAGTTAGGTATCTTAAGAACTTTTGACCTCCTCTATTGAGCCTCGTAGTATCCACCATTAAAACTCACTCAAGACAACCCCTGGCGAGGAACGAAGGCTTCGAAATAGTCTCGTTTGTATGAAAAACGCACTCTGACCCGGTATTTTTGCTCCTGAGTGTATATTACCTGCATCGTTAAAACTAAAACTCTAGATGTTGTGTTCGGGGAGCTATCATAAGTTTGAAGAAATCCTCGAACCTGATTCTTCTTTTCTGCCATAAAAACGGAACCCTCAGTGCGCGAGTCCGACTCGCAATCGACCAGTTTTTTAAAATAACACTTGCGTAACAAAAGGTTAATTTAGAACGGCCAAGCTGCGGGGAACCCCTTGTGATAATTTAATTCTAAACGTATAAAAAACACCAGCTTTTTAAAACTCAAACAATAGTCAAAAATAAACAAAAGCGAAGTAAAAGAAAAGTTGAGGATTCCCTTAACAAGTTTGCTGAGGCAATCCGATTTGGAAATTTGAATAAGGCCCAATAACAATTCTGTTTTACCTCGCGCTGATTTTACTGCGGAAGGCTTTGCTAAAAGGGAAGGCTTTTAAACTTTGCAGTCACAAGTTAAACAATAAATAATTCGAATAAGCTGGATGGGCTGGGAACTATGTTTTATATTACAAAGTTTCCGTGCCGGCAGTGAAGGTCTTAAAATCGAATTATTATAGAACAAAACTAAAAGAATCCCTGTTGAGAGGGTTCCGTACTAAACACTAAAAACAGAACCCTTATATATGACTTTGTATTCCATCTGGCTGTCTGTATCTCTGTCTGTCCGTCGGCCCATCGTCCGTCAAGTCCCTTTTCCACTGAATTTGGTTGGAATATGGTATATACATATATAGGTGTAGTATTTATAGTAGTTTCCATACAGTATTTCATAAGGCTACATCCCTTAGTTCAGTGAGGATGACCGGAGAATGATCGTGTCCCACAGACTGACGGACTGATGAAAATTTAAAATTTCCTACGATCCATTGTGAATGATAAAATAGGTGATGGGAAATGGAGCCAGACGTATTTATTTATTTATTTAAATACTTTATTGCACAAAAATAACATAGTGTACAAAAGGCGAACTTAATGCCACAAGCATTCTCTACCAGTCAACCTTAAGGTTAAACAGAAATCAAAAAAGTAGGTAGGTGCAATAAAAAGACAATACTTTCCCTTTACTAAATTAAATTTAGAAGAATTACGAGTCTACAATATATTATAAATAAATATACATACATATTTAATAATTAAATATATATACATATACGTATCACGCACCACAAAACATTTAACTGTCACCCGTTCAGACCGTCAATCCGTCAGTGAATGGGTTAAACGATCATTCTCCGGTCATTCTGACCAAACTGATGAAATACTGATCGTGTAACCTCTCTCTAAATGGCGACTGGCGTACATTATCAGTCTGATGTCATTCTTTGATTGATCGTGTAACCGTTCAAATCATCCATCATTCTCGCATCTGTCAAAGTTTGACCAGACTAACGGACTGAACTGATGAAATACTGAACGTGTAACCTTCCCCTTATACACCACGTTTGTTATTTCAGTGAACCCTACAATAACGAACAAAATATTGAACTAGTTGGTAAGTTTATTAGGAGCTAATGGATTGGTGCAGAATAATAGCTACACGTAACACAACACAGTCACCTCCGGTCGGCCTCGATTTTCCGTGATACACGGAACTACCCCCCTGACCGACCGAAGGGGGGTAGAAATCAGCAATCGGAAAAGTATCCTGCCTATTATTTTACACTGTCAGTAACATAGTTGACAATTCGGTGTAGGTACTTACATATTGTAGTTTAGAGAGGTAGGTAAACAAAACAAGTACATTTGATCTTGTCAAGTAATTTAAAATTATTCCTGGGTACGTATTTCTTTATCGAAACACCTTTCAACGATCTTACCCGTGAAGTTTCATTTCATCGAAAGGCGTTTCTTCCCTTACCTGAGTTGTGTAATTAATGTTTAAAATATCCTGAAAACATCATGGTTCAAGATAAAGTAGCGCTCGATAAAATAAGATTCGTTGAAATGGTATGAAGATAGATAGATAGATAGATAGATAGATAGATAAAAACTTTATTCAACATAAACACAAACACAGGCTCTTAAATTAAACATAAAACATTAAAAATATAGACAACAAACACGAGACTTAAAATATACATTGACTTATATACGGTGAGAGAGCCATGTGTTGCGCTGACTCAGCATAATGCTGCAGAAACTGCAGCGCTGGTATTCTGCCAGAACCATTGGAATCAGGTCTGTGGCGCCCGAAAGAAGCCGAAAGATGTGCCAAACGACCATGATAATATGAATATTAACATTAAGTTATCTACTCTGTATCAGTTTTTGCATACTGTATGTTATATTACTCTAGCCTTTAGTTTTTAATATAATTTCTAGAAGTAAAGAGAATTACGCTTAAATTATGGGGCATATTATTATTATTGTTGTTTTTTATGGCATAGAGAAGGCAAACGAGCACACAGGCCAGCTGATGGTAAGTGGAAACTGTGACCCATAGACATTCGCATTCACAAGACTGCAAACCTAAGGCTGCAAATGCGTTGCCAACCCTGAGGACTAAGATGGAATACCTCAATGCTAGTCACTGTCAGTCATTATTCCTCTGTCGCGTTAAGGAAAAGGATATACTTTCGAATAGGACCACATATCTATATACACTCAGGACCAAAAATACCGGGTCATAGTGCGTTTTTCATACAAACAAGACTATTTCGAAGCCTTTGTTCCTCGCCAGGAGTTGTTTTGAGTAAGGTTTAATGGTGGATACTCCGAGGATCAATAGAGGAGGTCAAAAGTTCTTAAGATACCTAACTGATCGCACAATCAGTTAACACCACAGCGGGAGAGTTTGGGTCAGCACTTGGATTTCCTTACATTTTATTGCCATTTTAGATGTTTTTCTGAACATGCACTATTCCGGCGTTAACCGCAGATTCATTAAGCTGGGTATCCTAGGCACTCTAGAAGTCCTGTATCGATGTTCACGGTATTCATCATCAGATTTCACTAAAAACATTCCCTGGCGAGGAACCAAGGCTTCGAAATAGCCTCTTTAGTATTAAAAACGCACTCTGACCCTTTATTTTTGCTCCTGAGTGTAGTTAAGTAATGAAGTACTAAACATACCAGTATGAGTCCTCATATGCCTTTTCAGTAGCTATGGTTTATCAAATGTACTTCAATATTCAGTAAACCAAAATCCTAGAACTGCCGAAGAAGATATTTAACTGCAATCTTTATCTAACATTTCATCCATAATAAAGAGTTTCACATAAATCTTGTCCAACACATCCCGTTTTCGCGACCACAATAAGCGACATAAACGCCTATAAATAAATTTTCACGCCACTGCTCGGAAATATGGCCAAAGAAGGATCGAAATCAGAATAGAAAGTTGCTCTTAGTAGTACAACACAAAAACAGTCCAACAATGTTGAGTTGCAAAGTAAAATGGAGTGTTTTTAGACCAGTTTACTTTCTACTCTGCTATTGGTCGGTTATTTATGACATTAGTAACTCGTTCGGAAATAAATAAAAAAATGTTTGACAAATATGACATTAGAACGTTTAATTAAAAAATTAAAACGTCAAATCCGCTGAGTGAAAGTGTATTTTTGCGATTGTAAACGTGTTTTTATGTAAGTTTTTAAGGCGTACGTGAAAAACGCCTTTGCATCTTTAAATAAGGTAAAAATTAAAAAAGTTAAAAAGGCGGGAATGAAAATTACTTGTGTTCTTTTAATTGGAAACAAACGCTAAACTTTTGAACTTTTGATTGGAAATTTGTACGATATTCAACAAAAATGAGTGATACAAGTACAGATATGGATCTTACACCGCCTGAAATTCAGGATACGGCAAAGTCGGTAATTCGGAATTTACTGCCAATAAAATCCCGTCGCAAATATCAGAAAGTGTATGAAAATTTCAAAGCATGGCAAATAAATAAAAAACATTTCCTTGTCATTCAGCAACTGTCCTAATGCTAATATCAATATTACTTTTAATTAAACTGTGTATTATGTCCTAACCTGTTTTATTTCCTTACATTAGGCGTGAAAAGCACATAGTATTGCCTCGGTAGAAAGTGCAATAGATGGACTCGTATCTTCGCGGTCCTCACCTGCGGCTCGGCCCGCGAACTAACTCGTCCATCTATTGCTTACTTTCTGTACCTGGGCTACAATGTACTATACTTTCCTATATTACAAACGTCCCTAATATCTCCGGGGTTACCATGTTTTTAGGCCTGAAACGGGACACTTTTAATCGAAGCCGTAGAGATCATATATGATATCTCGGCCTTTTTCTTATTTCTATTCTACGTTTTTGTTGTCGTAGGGCCAAACTGCAAACTAACGGCGCAGTCCGCTTGCAGTTGACGTGCAGTCCTGCAAGCGGACTGCTCAGTTTGTTTGCAGTTTTGATGCAGTTACGTCAACTGCATCAGAACTGCCCTCGAACTGCCGTTTTACACCTAGTTTGCAGTTCAAATGCTCTCCGTCTGTACCGGCCCATATTTGTCAACGATATGATGCTCTTATTCACTTGACAGTAATTTCGGTCGAGTTATAAACCACACGATAACAATACGGGTAGAGTAAAGAATAAGGCCCCAGAGCTGCAGCTGCAAAAGGAATGTTTCTGACAACAGTTTCATTTGTGAGAAAAGCTTCTGTTACCAACTGCATTTTTTATGCTGAGTCATAATCTGGTTCGAGATTAAAACTAAAGAGTTTAAACAAAAGCATTCGAGAATGGAATACTTTTTTGTTTTCTTTTTCAGGACAATTACGTTATACTTACGAGTATTACTATAGTGAACTTAAGTTCACCTAAGATCTTGTAGGTATGAGTAACCTATCATTGTGGAATTCCACAATGAGTACACACTGTACTCAATACTAGGACGGAAGGAACGCTGAAAAACGGGACAGTCTCCTAAGAATGGGCCCGTGTGGTCACGTTGCTAATACCGTGAAAGCAGTGACAACCCAATGCGGGTATACCAACAATATGGAGTGTCGTTTGTCACGGGCCGACAAATGTTTCGGCGCGTCACCTTTACCGGCGATTACGTTTTCTTGAATAGTTCAATACAATCCAACGAGCGAGTAGGAAATGGATGTGTTAATGAGGAATAAAAAGCCGATTTTTCCAGAATAAAGGATCAGAGGTTGTATGCTCATAAACAAGTGCACTATTAATATTATAATATCAAAAAAAAGTCTCCTTAACTTTTGTTATTTGCAAGAAATTCGAATTAAATGTAAGAAGTTAACTTTCCATTATAGGGCCGAATCTTAAGTAGGTACTCGGACTCGATGTATGAATGTGGAAGAAGCGAAAGAGATTTGTCTCTCGTATCAGGTGGAAAGAAGTGGTATCTGCCTACCCCTCTGGGAAACAGACGTGATTTATCCAATTACACGTTAAATGTTCAATTTTCCGGCTACGTCATCTGATTTTTTAGACGCCCGTATTCCAATTTTTAGCCCATTCCAATCACTGACCGGTAAATAAATCCGCAATATTCGCAATAAACATAGTGATAGACGAAGATGTGAAGGTAAATAAAAGCTTGGCAAAAATTGGTCGCCGTGGTAACATGACCTGTTTTGGTGGAACTACAATATTCTCAGTAGTGGCAACCACATCCTACCAATTAATAAGTAAAATTTAATCATGTTCCCAAGTTTTGCTATTAAGTTTCTTGCGGCGCTTTTTCTGCAGTGGTGTCCACTTTGTGTGAACGTGCCCGTAGGACCTGCTTACTGAATAAACATTTAATATATATTACCTTTCATTTTGCTCCAAACAGCGCCCTCATTTTCCCAAACTCTTTCGTAACTCCCGGTCGCACCTGAAAAATTGTCAAATCACGTCGATTAGCCCGGTACAATACGTCGCACACAAAGCACAGTTACACAACTCGATAGCCATTCACCCGGCCGCTATTTAAGGGAAACCCACCACCGCGTCCCACAGTCCCATATGGAAATTTGAAGGGAAATAGTCCTTTAATCTACCCTGACATTTATCAAGTGAATCTCAATAGTGTCCGATATTATCGTTCTGATTTTGACGTTATTTAACAGTCTAGTGTAAGTTAACAAAAAACCTGGAAGTCAAACTACTTAAAACACATTTAGAATACTGAAAAGTGTCAAAACTCCAAAATCAAGGATAGCGCAAATTTAACTAGGTACTAAACTCTGCACAAAATCTTTATATATTGTCGCTGTAGATCGAATCTTTATATCTTGTAGGAGTTATTAAAATCTACAAAGAACTTATAAAATACCCCAAAAAGTATTCATTCACTCGTACAGTGTAACAAAACCAACGGAACGCGTGATTTTACAACATGAATCACCAAAACTTTTCAAACCCAATTCAAACAGAGCCATTAGACCTCTCAACCAAGTGCAAACCCTTAAGCATGATAGACCTCAAGTTCCTGGCTGGCATCAACAGTCAGCTGGTCAAGCTGTATGAGAACAGCCAGTTCCTAGCATGCAAGAACCAATGCTTGCAGAGGGGGGGCAAGAATGTGCTACCGTGCCAGGTGTGCCTGAAGACATTTGATAGACCATCGCTGCTGAAAAGGCATATGAGGACTCATACTGGTATGTTTAGTACTTAACTAATACGTTTTGCATGCAGAAAGCCAGGCATGCACATATGCCCCTTGATGGTGAGAGAACCCTGATGAGGACCAGGGATATGTACAATTTCAAGATTCCAAATAAGTTCCATCGTGAATCAGCCTGTATCCTTCCACTATTGGGTAAAGGCCTCGTCCTTATCACGCCACTCTCCTCGATTCTGAGCTTATCACATCCATTGTCTCCTCGCCGTTTTATGGATATCGTCCACACATCGGGCAGGTTGTCCAACTCCAGATCTTTTTGTATTTCTTGTCCACCAACCAGAAACCAACTTCGTCCATCTGCCATCAGTCCGCGTTCGTTATTCCTGAAATAAGTTGGTAATCCATAAATTTAAAAAGGAATCAATTTCCTCCCTGCTGGTAATTAGTAAGTCTGTGTGTTGTTGTTGTGGATAAATGTTTTTCTTTCTTTCTTTTTTTTTTCTTCAGATTGTTGGTCCGCTTTGTAATTTTCCACCATTTTAACCCGCGACGAAACCGTTGTGTTATAAGTTTAACTCGTTTTTGTGTACCTGTGTATCTGTTTATGACATCATAGGTAGCTCTCAAACGGAATGACCTAACCCAGCTAAGTTTTGTGAAAATCAGTGGAGATGTACAACAATTACAAGCTCTGAAAGAAGTCGACAATCACATTTAAGGTTTTTTTCTATTTAATTTCTCTGTTACGGGGTCATCTCTTGAAAACTTTTCATTCCCTTTGACCTAACTATTTATATTTAGTGAATTCTTCAAGCTAAGCAACATTTACCAATTTGTCCATTATTCTAGGAGAGAAACCCCACATCTGTAACGTCTGCAGTAAAGGGTTCAGTACTTCGAGCTCTTTGAACACGCACCGGAGGATACATACAGGTACATAGTTGTCAAATCATCTTCCTGCACTTGTCCCACTCGTGGGGTCGGCACAACCAACATGTTTCCTTCTTCCTCTCTCCTAGTTCTCACACCTTTTATACACATGTCATGATACACACAATGCATCCAAACCTTTTTCGGTTTTCCTCTAGCCCTATCTTACCTCTTGTCCAATAATCAAGTGAATATGGTCGCTATTTGATTTTTTATGGCATAGAGAAGGCAAAAGAGCACACAGGCCACCTGATGGTAAGTGGAAACTGTGACCCATAGACATTCGCATTGACTGCAAATGCGTTGCCAACCCTCAACTAAGATACACCGGCTGTCTTATCCCCAAACCGGAACACAACAATGCAAACACTGCTTTTTGGCGGCAGGTTAATGGATAATTCCTAACACCCACGAATGTTACTCGTTTGTTCCAAGCATTCGCGTGTAATGAGCATCCGCGAACATCGAGTGGTGGAGCTTTGTAACGCTCGGCTCAACGTCCACACAACTCGAATATTCACACAAATGCTCTCAGTGAGGACGCTCCTTATTAATGCAATGCTTTGGTGTTTAAGCTAATCCGACGATGAGTCGAAACGTCGCAACAGGATCTTCGCCATACCCACTTAACAGCTAAATAAGTTTTTGTCCCTAAATTAGTGTTAACTACCCCGTTCTGTATTTAAAAGTCGCCGACTGAACGTGGGTCGTCGTAGTATGTCTTTGTTCTGTGTTTAGTTTTGTTTTATGTTTTATGTCGTGATATAAGCAGTGTGCCCTTAAGGCTTATTCACACATTGAGAGACAGGTACAGGCTGAAAAACAGCGCTGTGTAGACCTGTCTCACAGCATTTGCTTTCTGAACCTTTGGCCATAAATCTGGTAGACATCGTTAAGACTTGTTGTAGTTTTTGTATTTACTATATTAAGGAATAATATGTATAACTACTGTGCTGAGAGGGCAATAAATCTTTTTCTGTTTCAAATCTTTTTCTGTTTCTGTTTCTGTTAACATGGACCCACCTAATTTTAGCTTGTAAGGAAGTAATAAACAGTTGATGACTGTGTGAGTTTAATAACGCCGATTGCATTTTTTGACAAAGTCGTCGACATAATGTTAATTAAAATAACGCCCTCTTATTACTTTATTAAAATAATATATTTTAGGCATTATAACCTATGTCACTCCCACAACCAAGACAAATCTAACCACACGTCATATGTTAAAACCTATCAAGCCGTTTAGGCTTCAGAGCGTGCCACAGAAATAGACATACGATACATACACTTGAAAAACATAACCCCTTCTTCTGACCTTACCAACAAAAGCCGTTTTTTTGATAATATACCCAATTATCATCAAATTCAATGTTTTGTTATTTTTTTAGGAGAAAAACCACACAAGTGCCCAGAATGTGGGAAATGCTTCACCGCCAGCTCCAACCTGTACTACCACCGCATGACGCACACCAAGGTAACTACCCTGACAGGTTAAGATAGAAAGAAAGAAAAACATTTATTCGTGACAAACACACAAACCAAATCCAACAAAATACTGAAATAGACAACCAAGCCGACGACGATGGTTACTCCATCATTCATCTTTCTAGCAACAGCAACTCTGGAAGCGGAGTCTAGTTCTCCGGATGTTTTTTACAGGTATTTACTTCGTTACTCTGAGCATTTTTTTAAATGTTGTTGGGATCGGTACCTAAGGGGTGCCAAACGGGACCCTAATACTAAGCCTTTGTTGTCCATTCGTCCGTACTTCCTAACTTTAAGTAGGTAGGTATCTGTATCTTTTGAAGCGTAATGCCTAATGATAGCTGGTTTTTTTTTACACTATCAATATTGTTTAGAATACTAGCTTCTGCCCGCGACTTCGTCCACGTAGATTTCTTATTGTACCTTCGGGACTTTCAGGCTTTCTGGGATAAAAAGTAGCCCATGTATGATGCATGTATGATCCAGGGTATGATGCTATCTCTATTACAAATTTAACGAAATCCATTTTCCGTACCAGTTATTTCATTCGAATGACATTGATGAATGTCCACAGAACAAGCCGCACAAGTGCGTGTGGTGCCCCCGGTCCTTCCCCACCCCCGGGGAGCTGCGCGCGCACTGCGCAGCGCACAGCGGCGCGGCGCACGCGCGGGCGCGGTGGAACGTCGGGTAACCGTCGCGAGAAGACAACTAGTGTTTCCTAACCCCTGAAGTGTTATAATTCTTTTTCCGTAGGGCTGTGCGCGCTCGTTCACTGAGCAGATCCCTCCAAACTAGTACAATCACTCAAATGTACACAGACGATGCACAAACTTTCACTTTCTCAATTTCTCAAGGGTTAGCTGGAAGAGATCCCTTAAAGGGATAAGTTCGCCTTTGTACAAACTTTTCTAATAATTGTATTGTTCTCGTTTTTCTTATGTACAATAAAGTGTTTACATACATACATACATACATGTACTAGTTCGGTCTTTTAGTACACTAGTATACTGAAAGAAACTGGTTTGTTCATTGTCCTTATTCGTGCTCCTTTAACCGAATTAGTGGCCGGTCGGTCATTGCGTGTACCTACTAAATGAACTAAGAGCAAAATCTTTACGGAATAGTTCGTGACGGATATTCATTCTTTTTGGATCTTAGTACATGTACACATCACTATTTTTTCCTAAACAACTCGCGGGATAGTCTCGAGCTACATCACGAATGTGGCTCCCATAGAACCCTGTCGAACCAAGTCAATAATTAATTAAATAATCAGGGGCTGACTCGTGGTCACACCAGTTTGTCACACCACTGCTATTCGCTTTAGTCGGTTATTCGTCAGAAATCATTTTTTTTCCTTAAAAGTAGGTAGGTTAGGTTCTTAGGTATCTTAAGATGCCCGAAGGGCAAATAGCTCAGAAATAGGAGCCCTGCCATAGGCAGGGCTCCGTCGAAAGGCACGAGTGTGACAAACTGGTGTGACCACGAGTCTGCACCCAAATAATCGAGTAGGTAATTTTGACGTAATTTCTTCCTCAAGATTTGACGCTGTAATTCCAACAACACTTAAAGTTGATGGCCCTATGACCAAAGTTAGGGCAACACCGGGACATAATGCTAACACAAAGTTTGTCCCTAGCTTTGCCGTAGGTGCGTACGCGCGCGGGGTAATTTGCGGTAATTCGCGGCGGTGCGCGTGGGGTAATTTTAGTTCCCGTTTAATAATTTATCAACGAATTTAGTGCTGATTTTTTATGTACGTACGTCAACGAACTTATAGACTAGTTATTTAAGTGCATAACAGTAAAGTTCTACGATAACACATTAAGGAGCTCATCAATTGTGTTTAATAATTCACTAACTTATTTGGAAACCACAATAAAATAATTTAAAATCTACTGCATTTTTATTCTTCGCTGTTCCAAATTAAAATAATCGAAGAATACGAGTAATAAACGGGCATTTCTTCGAAACTCAAGTTTTGGCAGTTTTCTACGAAAGAATGGTCTATATAGTGGTTAAAAATGAGTCTCACGACTATGTTATATATAAAACTAAAAGATCTATCGAGGCATACATTAATATGTATGTCTTTAATATTAAAACATATTTTATATCAGACAGATAATAGTTAAAACTAATTAGTCTGGCGCGTCCTAATTCCAGGTTTTGGTAATTAAATTATGATAAGGTTCATTTTCAATAGTATTTCAACTTATTTATGCATCTAAATCAATACGTTAATAAAAGGTGTGTCTATTTTAATATTGATACATATATAAATAACATTTTATGTCTCAAATAATTGCATGAAAAAAACGTCCATACCAAAAAATATAATTAATCTGGCGCATTCATTAATTTGTGTACCGTGTCATATAGTGTGCAAGTAGTTGAATGACTAGTAACGGCCGCGCGGGCCAGTCGGCGGCGAGCCTTTGATTGAGAATGTCATTTGTTTGAGTGTTCTCTGAGCGACGCAAATTATTACGAAAGTGTGTAATCTGGACTTTGTAAGGTTAGTAGTATAATTCATCTGTCATGCTTTATGCCACTATTTTTAAAGTTCAAAATATGTCTTTTATTGATAAATATGTGCTAAGTGTAAGCCTTTTCGGTAAAATTGTATTTAAATGGTAATAATAATATTTCGAAGACTGCGGAGCATTTTAACGAAAAATTCTCATTAGTCTGGTTCTAATTTGTATGGTTTCATCTGGCTCGTTTAGCCAGATGAATTAGTAAAGTGCTGATTAATGATAAGTTGGTGTTAATTATGTGTTTTATTTATTAAGATATCGTGGGATGCAACATGGCAAAACCAAAGAAACAAGGAAGAGAAGAAAGACTACATAAAAAGAGATTAGCTGAGAAAAAAAGGTATCAACGTATAAAAGAAAACGAAGAGCTGTGGAAAGAGAAACAAGAAAAAAACAGACAATCTTACTTACGAAGAAAACAAGAAAAAAAACAGCTATCGATTGAGGAAATGAATCCCCGGGAACAAAGACTACAAAGGAAGAAGTGGAGAAAGAATTTCAGATCTTAATACTTAAGGCAAAAACAAGAGAAGAGAACGATTGCACTTTTAAACGAGAACACACCTCCTTCGAGTCCCATCAATATTCCTATTGACGATCTTATATCTGCACCAGACCTACAGGACCCACGTCAATTAAGTTCGCCAGGTCCTTTAATCCCACAAAGGGTGGCACCGTCACTGTTTTCGGGGCCGTCTACTCGGGCTAAGGTGCAGAGTTCTGTTTCGCGAAACTGTCGAGAGCACAGTATGTACATTGACGAGAGTCGACCAAGTTCTGTTCGTAGTTCGCCTTCTTGTTCTTTGCAAACAGTAAGGCAAATGCGTTATAAAAAAGACAAAGAAATCAAACACCTGCAACAAATCATAATGATCATGAAAAAAAAGAATGAATGCTTTCGCAAGCAAATAGGGAGATTACAAAAAGAAAAAAATGACACAACTCCGTCATCAATTATTTTCGGATCCAAAAAAGTAGCTGATAAGTTGAGAAAGACAATAAAAAAGAGAAGTAGAAAAGTTAAGAAAACGCTAACAAGGATGCCTGAAGAATTGAAAAAAATAATTCTAATTTCTATTATATCTGTTCTGAAACCGTGATGAATAGTTGCTTTAGTTATGTTTAATGGCTGTTATTTTAATCACGAAATAAAACATACATCAGTTAAAATTATTACTATTTACTTTAAGGTAATAAGAAGAAAAGGATAATAAAAATCAATCTAATTTCATTTTGTTTTTGGCTAGGAACATTAGTGTATTTTTCCCCATACAATTTTTAGTCCAATTAAAATTATTATAACCAAATCTTCTATTATTTATTCTCATTTCTGTTGTAAAAAATATGTTATTATTTGGGTTTAAAGTTAATTAAACTATATATTATATGATTTAATCTAATTAAGCTGACCAGAATCTCATTCATATGTTTATGATTCCTCATTATTCTGGCGTAATTCTCATTCATCAGATACTCTCATTAGTCTGAGCGAAATATCAGACAAAAAAAATGCAGCCATACATGGCCCACCATATATGTTTTTAAGTATGGTATTTTATTTATGTTTTACCTGCTGTACCGTTTCTATAATCAAAATTTAAAAAAGGCAGATGAATTAGGCGAAAATGGTCCTTCTCGAAGAATCACCCAAACAGTGCCTCAGTTATTAAAAGGTATATTTTTCTACGCTAAATTATATTCTGATTGCTGCAGGCTGTTCGCGTGGAATGGTTTTAAAAGCCTTTGTAATTAAAACTGTTCAATAATAAACGTAACTACACCCTGCTATGGGCGCAATTAAGGGGGAAAGGTTTTGAACCATTTTTTTCAAATGCCCTAATTATCTTAATAACTTACAAAAAAAGGTATTCAACTGTCTATATAAGTTTGAGGGTTTAGTCACTTTTCAGTACTTTGGAGGTTAATTTCTCCCAACAGGTTGAGTTTGGGCAGCTAAAAAAAAATACGTGACTGTTATTTTAGGCTACTCCCTAACATATATCAAAATGAATAAAATCGAAGTCGGACAGTTGGGTACCTTTCCCTGTTAGCAGTCTTAACAAATATACTCGTATATATTGAGATAGGTAAGTACTAATTGCTTATACAAAAAGTGTATTATTTTGACTGTTCTTCTCACCAACCAATTTGCCATTCAAAATGATAGAATATGTTTGTTGTCGTTGTACGTTACTAAATAAATAAATAACTTACCTTTTACGACGTACACAAGAAAAAAACGCAAATGACGACAAATTAAAAAAACCGGCCAAGTGCGAATCGGACTCGCGCACGAAGGGTTCAGTACCATTATCTATACAACATTAGCAAAAAAACTGCACAAAATCACGTTTGTTCTATTCTGTTTTTAGTATTTTCAGTTATAGCGGCAACAGAAATATATCTTCTGTGAAAATTTCTACTGTCTAGCTATCACGGTTCATAAGATACAGCCTGGTGACAGACAGATGGACAGACGGACAGACGGACGGCGGAGTCTTAGTAATAGGGTCCCGTGTTTACCCTTTGGGTACGAACCTTAAAAGGAAACATAAATGTACATTTTCATAAATTTATATTTATTTAAATTTATTAAATAGTACGAAATCTCGCAGTATAAAACACTTTCTTTCTGTTAAAAAAAAAACTATGCCGTCCACTAAGGATCCGCCTTAATTGCTGCTTTTATATCTTTTCTAATAGCACGGTACGTAATAATTGCAACATTGCATTTTTCCAAGAAAATTGCCAACAACCAACACAAAAGCGAATAATTACACACAAAGAACAACAATTAATAAAACACAAAGCCCCATTTCTCCTCAAGCATTCAACCTAGTAGGACATCGCTATGATTGAACAATTTCTAGAAAGCCTAAGGACCAAGGAGAACCCGTTCTTGGGGCCTAACTACTGGCTTATAAAAGCTGCCGGTCTTCTGCTTCCAAAGAGAAAACTTGGCAAATTTCTATGCGTTGTCATTCAAGAGAGCGTAACCTTGTTCGTCATCACACAATGGATTGAGCTGTTCCTCGTATGCGATGATATAAAAATCGTTATAGAAATCCTCAAGAGTTCTTCTTTGAGCGTCGTTTGTGTCATCAAATCTAATACCATGCTTTACTGGCAAGATCGTTGGAAAAAAGCTTTAGAGTACGTGACAGACGCAGACAAGTTCGAGCAAGAGACTCGCAACACTGAAAGAAGGGTCATTGTGGATCGGTATACTAAGCATGTCAAGAAGATTATATATTACTACTGCTTACTGTGTTTCCTCACGAACATTTCAGTGATTATGCTTAATTTCCTCACTTATATAACATCTTCAAGTTACAGATCAGCGATACAAAACGGAACAGAGTCATTCCCTCATATTTTCAGCTCATGGACGCCTTATGATAAGAACAAGTTCCCTTTAAATTGGATCACCGTTATGTTCCAAGGTTTTTCTTGTACGATGGGATCATTAATTGTAATGGCTTATGATACCACCGCGGTGGTACTGATGGTGTTTTATGGAGCTAAGTTTGAGCTATTGAGGCTTAGATGTGCGGAGTTGCTGGATGAAACTGAAGTCATCGACGATCAAGAGTTTGATGGGAGAGTAAAGTTGCTACATCATTTACACATGCAGCTAATGCAGTAAGTACATATAAGTGCAAGTTCTTCATTATAATAATATTATTACATGTCATCTAAAACAAGTCTACTGTTGAACATAGCTTCCTCCACAGACCGACGTGATCTGTCCTGTACTTTTGCGTTGTTCTTGGTTCAATTACTAAAAACGAGATGTATCGTAGGAACATCCGCCTATTGAACTCCCTGTTGTCTCCTGTCATGTTTTTGTACGTGGTACTCTGCGGAACGGTTTTCTGCGCAAGCGCCTACCAAGTTACGGTGAGATATATCAAGGATTTGTACCTCAGTGCATATAAAGTGCCATAGCTCTTAAAGAGACCTTCGGGTTTGTACTTTTTCTCAAACATGCTCGGAAAAAACGGTTTTCCGATTGAAAGGCAAGGCCGGAAAGAGCCTCATTTTACTCCTAGGAGTAAAAAAACCATATGAAAACACTTTCCGTCCATGTCTATATTTTTCTTAAAAATGCTGTCAATTTGCATACAAAATTAAAAGGACCAAGACAAAAATTCCAAACAGCCAAGGTAACTGCTCGCTTTTTTAGCACAGTGCGTGTGTTCCTTTTTGAATTTGCATTCCAATTTCTATGGTTAGTATTTAAAAACAATTGACAGTCGGTAACATTCGTTCATTCTGCATAATTAAATTACTTGCTTTTTTTAAATGTATTTGTATTATTTCCTCACATGTTTGAGAAAAGCATTATGTATGCCTCGGCGGAAACGAGGATTTCCTGACTCGTATTTTAGCAGGCCTCGCTATTGCTCGGCCTGCTAACCACCTCGTCAGGAAAACCCTTACTTTCCGCGCCTAGCCAACAATGTACTATTGTTTGCCTCGCTCCCATACGCTCTTGTGCTGCTAGTCTTTCCAACTCTACCCGAACAGAAAGACGTCTTAATAGCTATTGCACTTTACCTATTTCTAAAGCATTTAAATTTGAAAGATCACTCTTTGCATATAAAAGTCTTGGAACATGAGTGGTATTAGGGATTGCAATCCGGATTTTTCCTGATTTAAAAAAGATTTCAGTGAAATCTACACAAAATTATCCTTTGTTTTTTTTATATATTAGGGCACCAAAGACTAACAGTTTACCAGCAGTCCCAATTCTCTCTTGCCTGTCAGTCCAAAATCTTTCATAGAATGTATGAAACCTTAACAGAAACTCATATAGTCTGTGTTTACGATGTACTGACACGCCCAATATCGGCCAGCGGACTGTGGGTGTTGCCCTAAAGTGAAACTCAGTTGAGTTACCGCCATACCACAGGCCATACTCAGATACCGTTTTCTAAGAGATAATTAACTCGTTTCTTTGACCTTGCGTATGAAAAATCACTAAGGAACGACAAGGATCGCAAACAACAAATGAATGGGTTATAGAAATTATATGGTGTCACTTTAGACGGACCGTAATTTACGCACCGTTAAGCTCCGGGGAGGTCGATCCCTTAAGCCGCATTCAAATTTGTCTGATGTGTTGTGTTGTGACGCGTCAGAACAGTATTGGCGCGTGTACACTAGTCTGATCCAATCTGTTTGACACCCCCCCACCTCACCCATCCTGACGCAGACCGGGATTGCTTGTGATGCGACACAACAAAATCCATCACAACACACTGCGTCAGACAAATGTGAACGTAATCATATTAAATTTATGAAACCGATACTGTTCGGACGCATTACGACACAACACGTCAGACAAATGTAAACGCAGCTTCAATCGTCATTGAACTAGAACTAGCAACTAACTAGCAACGGCCTATTAGAACCCAACACATTATTATTTATGGGCAGATTGTTCAAAGCGTGGGAGAGAAACTAATGATAGCAGAATACTTGGGATTCGGAGTGGCGCAACTGTTCCTGTACTGCTGGATCGGGAACGATGTGCTCGAGAAGGTAGGCACTTGGTCGGTATGCTGAAACAGTTGGTAACCCAATTAAAGGGCATGCTTCTATGATTCGGTCATTTGGAAACATAGAGGATGGATGAAAGAAGATTGACGAGAGATATCAAAGCGAAAGTGAGTGGAAGGATCGGAACGGGCCGCCCTAGGCGTACTTTTTCGAATCAAATCGGAGAAATACTCAAAACCGGGCAAGAGCATGTCGGACCATACTCAGTGTAGGGTTCCGAAGCCGCTAAGTTCTACAAGCATAAAAACAACAATTAATAGCTAATTTTCAATTTAAAGTCATTTGGTGCCGTTTTAGATGATTTTAATATGTATAAACTTTAATCGCCTGTACTTCAAAAACCAATGATGTCTACAAACTTAGTCGTGATAGTTATTATATAAAATTCGAAGATATTTTTGAGATTTTTAGTATTTGTAGTTTCGGCTGTAGGGGGGGACCACTTGTCTCTAACAAAAATTAGCGCTTTAAAGCTTAATATTCCATAAACAACTGGATGAGTCGTTTTAACAAACCCGTAATATTTTTGAAAGTCCTATCCAACAGCATCACGCACTATGGGGTAGACGAGAAAAAAAATACATTCCCACGTAACGTGAGGTACACTAAAAAAAATATAGCAAGATTTTATTTTGCCACTTTGTTGGCGTGACTAATATGTATCTTCATGCCAAATTACAGCAATCTATTACTATCAGTCTCTGAGCTAGACCTGCGGACGGAGGGACGGACGGACGGACATGGCGATAAACTATAAGGGAACCCTAAAGACTCAGGAACCCTAAAAAGGGCCGAATCTTAAGTAAATACCCGAAACCGACGGGCATGCATGACTCGATGTATGAATGTGGAAGAAACGAAAGAAATTTGTCAGCATCGTAGCATGTGGAAAAAAATGGTTTTTGCCTTTCCCTCTGGGAAACAGGCGTGATTTAATGTAAGTATACTATTACCGTTCAGTTTGCCACCTGTTTTGGCAGGACGACAGCATTGCTATTGAGACTTCATGTCCCCAGAGCTCGAGGCTGATGTGGGGCCCGTACTCGTGCGCATGGTGGCGCGGCCCGCTGCGCCGGCGCCGCGCCGTGCTGATGCTGGCTGGACAGATGAGCACACCCTACGTGTTCCGCGCTGGGCCTTTCACGGATTTAACGCTGCCCACCTTCGTGGCGGTGAGCCACTGAACTACCAAACTACATGAGACAAACGGCTACACTGAGTCTGTTGTTTTTGATATATTGCGTAAATAAATGGACCAGTCGAAGAATGATTCGGTTACAAAATCACGCAAAATGACTACATCGCTTGTGCCTACATCTCAAAATATCTGAATCGCAGAAGGAACTTCGCGTTAAGATAGGTTAGGTTAGGTTAGGTTAGTTCGTTACGGTTAACTACTATTAAGAAATCAGTATACTATTAAGATGCTGCCTGGCATGGAATTGGCATGGCAACATGATCAAATTATTAGCTTAAATCTGGTGCTTAATGTGGTGGTTAATACGAGGGGCATTCAATAAATTCTCGGTATTCGTATCTTGCAAACCTTTTTAGTAAACTTCTTAATACTGGCCGCTAAGAGTCATTCATTGTCAGTAAATAAAAGTAAATTTGAAGCCCACACGTTCTTTTGTTTTTCTGCTACTGCTGAACAAACTTAATGACCATGAGTGATTTTACAATGTTAATTAAATTGGAGCATCGAGCAGAGGTGATGAAATTCATGACTAAATAGGGAAAAAATCTAGTCTATTAAAGAAGAAATGGATTTAGTCTACCGTGAGTCCGCTCCTTCTTTATCTACTGTCCAAAAGTGGTCAAATGAATTTAAGCGTGGGAGGGAGAGCATAGACGATGACTCCAGACCTGGTCGGCCTGTTGAAGCTACTTCAGCAGAAAACGTTCAAAAAGTGGAGAAAATTATACTGGAAGATGGTCGAGTGAACGTTAGGTCTATAGCACAAAAAAACAATATTTCTATTGGTACAATACATGATATTATCCACGATCATCTTCACATGTCCAAAGTTAGTGCGTTATGGGTACCGCGAATGTTGACACGGCTTCAAAAGCACACGCGCGTTGCTTGTTGTTCAGACTTCATTGATCTGTGTGGGAAAAACCCTGACGGTTTGCTCCAAAAAAAATTACCGGCGATGAAACTTGGGTTCAGCATTATGACCCTGAGAGCAAACAGGAGTCGATGCAGTGGCACGTTAAAGGAACACCTCATCCCAAGAAATTCAAAGTCGTCTAATATTCTGGGATTGTGAAGGGATATTATTAATAGATTACAAGAAAAGGGTTTAAATATTACAGGAGAGTACTACGCTAACATTTTACGCCAATTACGGGAAGCAATCAGGAGGGAAAAATTGACCAGAGGAGTGCCGCTTCTTCATGACAACGCCCCTGTGCATACTGCTCATGTTGCTACGGCGGCTTCTGCAATGCTTGAATCTGGGTTCGTAACCTAACTTACTCACCCGCCGTACAGACCAGACTTGGCCCCCAGAGACTACTATTTGTTTCACAACCTAAAAAAAGATCTTCGTGGACATCGATTTTCTAATGTTGAAGCGTTGAAGGCAGCGGTGGTGGAGCATTTTGACACCAAAGACAAATGAGGGGTTAAAAAAACGAATTGACAGATCTTATAAGTGTATAATCATAGAGGGGGGAATATATAGAAAAATAAAAATAAAACACTAATGGTATGCTTTTGTTTCCCTTCTCATACTGAGAATTTATTGAACGCTCCTCGTCGATAGCAGTCCCACCGTTCGCCACGTGTAAGTTTTTGCCATCGCGATCAATATAGTTTTGATATTAAGTCTAAAGCATATGCAAGAAGTCATATTCCTGACACTCTCCAGAACGATGAAATGTCTGAATATTTATATTGTTGCTTACTTTATTTTTTGCGTGTGAGGGAATATAGTAGCGCATCGTTTTCCAACCACATTATCAACATTCAGAAACTTCATGGTTGAGCAATGTGTCAGGATGGACTTCTTGCCAGCCAGAGCTTTAGACTTATCAATAGCATATTGTTTGCGATGGCAAAGTTTTACGTGGTGACTTTAAAATACAATCTAGCGGCCCGCCACATTAAGCACCAGATTTTAACATGTTGCAGTAAGCAACAATTTGATCATGTTGCCCTGCAAATTCCATGCCAGACGTCCTAATAATTTTTTGCCAACCTATACCTGCGTCACTATCATGGCTGGCATGGACATCGTGTAGAGAGCTACACCATGACCCGTCGTGGGCCAGCGTAAGTCAAGCATTTACACCTTAGATCGAGCAACATATTATTGTATTTCAATCATACCCATTACTCCATCCCTTACGCTGACAAGGCCACTGTGTAGTCGGACATCACGGGTAGGCTGAATAAGCGGGTGGGTGTTATGTGTGTAAAGGCAGCGCTCTTTTTTCTACCCTCATTTTTGAGCGTCGACTGCATGCACTCAGCTACCTTATCGAGGACGCTTTCGTCGTGATGACCTCACTCTACCCTCTTTTGTAGCTGTAACTCTTTTCCTTACCGTGCGTGTTGTTTAGCACGATCCTTTAACGGACCTCAAGCTGCCAACCTTTGCGGGGTAAGCTACCTTACTGAGGACCAAGGGTCGGAAAAACGCCCATCATTTCCAAAACTAAACACTGTTCCGTACAGTAGAGACTTCCTCAGAACTATTAGAAGTATTTTAGTATTTCAGCGACATAAAGTTATGTATGAATGACACAAATTAAAATGAATAGGATAGTTTATTCGTCAATGATGGATAATGAAATAAAAGCACTTCGCAAATCAAACAATTTTAGAAGAAATTTTACTCTGAGCAACAAGCTGCTGGATGAATGGTTCGGTATACACTGGGTCTGTGAACACTTTCGACTTATATATGGGCCCTGAATTTTTTGTCGATTATATTTTATTAATATACTGAACTGTAGGAACAAGTTTAATTTTTAAATAACGGGTGTTTTTTCCGAACCTTGTTGAGGACTCCTTTGTTTTATTGGATATAATAAATAAATAAAGTGATTTACATTATTTATGTATGAATGGGTGTATGTAAACACTTTATTGTACAAACAAGAGATAAGAATTATTTTTAATAAATAATAAACATAATAAACCAACCTCATAGCGATTGAGTAATAATGAATGACGACGGATAACCAAATCAGTACAACAATAAAATAAATAAGGGTACATTAAATCCGAATTATAATAAAATGATTAATTATTTTCATAAATTCAGTAAGAATAGTTTATTTTCGTAATAGAATAAAATTACAGAACTATAGTAATATTGCTATACTTATTTTCCTTGTTACAGATCCTCAAAGGAGCTTATAGCTACTTCACACTACTAAGGAACTAAACCTTCTATTTTGACACTGTTGCACATTAAATCTCTAAGCACCAAAATACATATTGTAAAGATGCAACATTAGCAAGTAATCACGGCAATACAGCCACTATAATAACTGTTTTACTAAAATCCTTTGGCTCCAAAAATGATATAATAGTTATTTATGTGACTGGGGCATAATGACAGGCATTAATACACGAGTGTGGTTTTATAAAACGAGCCGAAAGGAGTTTAATAATAAGATCACACGAGTGTTTTAATGCCTAATTATGCTTACAGTCGCATACAAAGCTTTATCTACGTGCATATCATACGTTACCTACAACATGTACAATACGGCCTAGATTTTCAAGTTGTAGATAACTTTCTTTTGTTATTCGAAACTATTCGAAAGTTCGAAACAAATGACTGTGCGCCTCAGCGGCGGGCGGGCGGACGCAGCGCCCTACTCACACGTTAAACCGTAGGACACGTTAAAAAAATGGGTTTGTTTGTTTGATTGTGTGAATCGATAGTAATATTCGAGATTAAAAAAAATAATTGTACAAGAATTTCTCACTAAACGAAATTACAAATCGACTAATTCGATAATCAATCACAACCAAATATGATTCCTTTTCTTTAAGATGTTCGAAATTTGAATGTGATTAGTTTTGGCTACCTATACTGTAATTTAAACATTACGAAGCAACCACAGATACAGGTTAACTAATATAGGTCATTTGCTTATCGTTTCTGAACATATTATAGGGAAGTTATGCCATGGATGTAGATAGAGGTTATTAAACTTCATCATATTTGCTATCAATGCTATCATTAATTGTGTATTTGTACACAAAAATACCATCATTCGGACATTTTTTTAAGGACACTGGCCTATTATAACCTATTCTTCCTTTAGAAGTTATAAAAACTCAGGATTAACTTCAGCTGTCAAAGTCGATTTACAATTATTTTAAGTTTTACGTTTGACGATTTACGATTAATAATTACTAACAAGTTAATAATTATTTAATCTTTTTAGGCCAAAATATCACAAGTGGCATAAAGTATCACTGGCGAGTCACCCATGAGCCATGACCCATGGCCAGGTAAACAGCGGGGTTAAACCATGACATACTAAAGCAATTTAGTTTAGGTTGAGAGAAAAGGACACAGCTATAACTGCTATAGCTCTGTCCCTTTCTCTCAATCTAAACTGAACAAACTACTTTAGTATGTCATGGTAAACCCAAAGCTCCGTTTAGTCAAAATAACCGTGAAAACGTATCTATATTGTACTTAATTATTATGTAAAATCAAATAAACACAACTGAATTAAAAATAAAGTCATTTACTCACTAATGTTTGGTCTTAATCTTTTAGCATCATCATCTTCAGTTTCTAACTTCCTTTTAAGATTTTCCTTCTGCCCCTCCTTCTCTTCATTTGCTTCTTTTTCCTTTACTTTGTCTAAAGAACCAATTTCAATAGCTTGTTTATCCTTTTCTTTGTCTATAGAATCGGTTTTATTTGCTTCTTGTTCCTTAGTCTTGTCTACAGAGTCTGTTTTATTTGCTTTTTGTTTATTTCCTTTGTCTACACATTCTGTCTCATTTGCTTCTTGATCTTCTCCTTTGTCCACAGGGTCTGTTTTATTTGCTTCTTGTTCTTTTCTTCCATCTACAGAATCCGTCCTATTTTCTTCGTGTTCCTTTTCTTTGTCAGGGTTTATTTTATTTGCTTTTTGTTCCTTTTCTCTGTGTACTGGGTCTGGTATCTTGTCTTTGTGGTAGTTGTTCTGTAGGGCCTGGTTATCTCCTGCCGTATCCACCTTGAGTAGTTCCCTGAGGGCCATGGTAGCGTAACAGCTGGCCGGGAGGGACATCGTTAGGAGGAGAGCCTTGTACTGACCGTCTGGAAATAAAGTAAGTATACCTTTTTTAGATTCGGTTAGAAAGAAAATCAAATAGAATTATTTAGAATTACAAAAGTCTGACAGGACCCTACAGATTGCCAGATGCCAGCTATTTTTCTAGTTTTCTGTAATTTTACAGCCTAGGGCTTTACCACCGTACTCAGAGACATTTAAGAGAAAATTAACGCTTTCTTTTTTCAAACTTGTGTGTACAAAATCCCCATTAACTGACACCAAGTGCAGGCACTTTTTTAATCCGTCTGTACACGTATTGTTATGGTATTATTTTTAACTCGGCTGCCATTACTGTCAAGTAAATAAGAGTTATCATAACGTTGACAATACAATGACATGTCAAAAGCCATTTAGGAGTAGAGTCGGTTAGCTTTTGCGTCCTCAATGATATTGGGTTCGGCCACAATATCTTCTCAGGTGATCCTTACGAATCTCTTTTCGTTTCCTTCTTTCGGCAACACATACGAGAGGCGTTTAATAAAAAATGAGAATGAGATGCAAACTCTTTCAATATTAGGAAATCAAATACTGGCCGGTAAAGCTAATCTATCTAGCCGATTGCTATGAAAAAACAGTAACTGTCTTTTGTTTAAAAATAATACGGTAATTTCTTCGCAATGCTATTGTGTATAGGTTTGGTTAGTCAGCGTAAATGGAGAAAATTGAACTGCGCGCCGTTATCAAATTCAAGGTGGGCCCATCTGCCGGTAAGCTCTGTTTTTTGTGATGGTAAAGGGGTTGTAATGATTGAGTATCTCGAGCATGGAGCCACTATTATATGCCAAACAAAAAGCAACATTGCGCAATGAGATCCGCGAAAAACGGCGAGGTAAACTCTCAAAAGTTGTGCTGTTCCACCGGGACAATGCCCCGGCACACAAGTCCGCCGTTGCAATGGCTGCAATTCGTGATGCTGGGTTCGATATCCTTAAGCATCCTCCGTATTCACCAGATCTCGCCCCCAGTGATTTCTCCCTATTTCCGAGATTGAAAGAATACCTGAGAGGCCAGAAATTTGAAGACGACGACGCGATAGTCGCTGCAGTACAAGATTTTGTAAGTATTAAAGATGAGACCTTATTTAAAAATGGAATTTTAAGTTTATAAAAAAGATATACTAAGTGTATATCCTAGAAGGTGACTATGTCGAAAAATAAAATGACATTTAATAAAAGTTGTTTATAACATACTCATCCTCACTTTTTATTGAACGCCCCTCGTATTATTTATTAAAATTATAAATAATAACTAGTATATTTCCCGAACCTGGTGTATGTTGCACGTCCAGCCCGTACATCTCGTCCATGTCTGACAGGATGAGGTCATCGATGGGCGAGTTGTAGCGCACGAACGACCACGACATGTCGATCGGCTTCGTCACCACCCGCCGGTACGCCCCGGACATGCTGAGACTCCTGGGGATTACAAATAATTAATGTAACATTATTTCTTTTTTATTACAAGGAGAAGGCACACGAGAGTACTATGAAAATTAAAGTTCGAAGTTAAGTAAGCTCCATCACTGTCACTCGTTATTCGAGACTAAATCGAGAAGAAGGGATGGAGCTAACGTACGAGTAATTTCGTACTTATATTTTAAAAGTTGGACCTCGGCCCACAAGTTGGAAAGTGGGATCTGAGAACCATAGACATGAGTTCTCAAGACTCCAAATACGTTGCCAACCCTCAGGACTAAGATGGAATGCCTCTATACTGGTTAATTTCAGCGGCTGTCTTCTCCCCACACCGCAACACAACAATTCGAATGATGCTTGGCGGCATATTAAAGGATAAGATGGTGCTAGCGATCTGCACGGATCCTACTGCACAAGGTCCTATCACCACTACTTGATGACCGGAATGATGAAGACTGAAGATGAAGTTGTTTACTGAACGGCGGGTAATGACGATTAAGTCCTTACTTACTGCCGTACTCAGAGACGTCAATTGAATTTAATGCTTGTTTACTGACGTGTTGTCTTATTCTATTGAATAGAATAGAATAGAATAGAAAATATTTATTCAACACACAAAAGAAAACAATGGAAAAAATTAAAGGACAATAATAATTATGTTGAATAGGATCCCTCTCAGCATTGTGCCGCAGTTAAACTGCGGCGCTGATTTTCAGAGGGACCCTGACTTAAAACTAACCTAAATTAGACAAAAAAAACGGGTAACAGTAAACAGGTAACAGGTAACATTACAAACATTAGCGACAATTTTATACATAGATGAATAAATAAAAAATATAATAAATTAATATTTGTTTTAAGCTTCTTATTGCTATAGCAAAGAAAGTGACAGCAGCAACTTTAATCAAGCATTACATTTAATTGACGTCTCTGAGCGCGGCAGTTAGTGACGATTATATTTATCATACACAACTTTAAAAAAGGAACGAGTGGACGTCTCCAAAATGTAACTGAGTACTGCAGTATGTATTCAAAACGATCCGTCATTAACCCAACAAGGTGAGCGACATCCGGTAAACGACTGGGACACTATGCTGAGGTCCTAAGGTCTCCGTCAATAGAACTTGTGAACGATGGAAACAAATTGATACTGTTTGACACATAACCTCAAATATTCACCAAGCGTGTTTTTATTAAAAGTAAGGTAAGGAATAGTTATTTCATCTTAAACTTAATATGATCGAGTAATCATGGTGAATTGGTTCGTTTGGTTTTGTTTACGTCTTTTGCAAGTTTAAACTTTTGCAAGGCTAAACTTGCACAACTGCCTATGAAGAGACCAATCTAACGAAACGGTTTATTTGAAGTAGAAACGGAGATCATATTGCGATCTTCCAACAACAGCATTAGATCAGCTTTTAGACACAGATTTTTTTAATCTTGTGATTTTCCAAATAAACAATACTCTACTCAAGAAATAACTAAGCACCATATAAATTAACATTTAATATAAACAATACGAGCTGTAGGTAGGCCTCCAACAAGATGGAGTGACGACCTCGTCAGGATCGCGGGACCGCGGTGGATGCGAAAAGCACGAGACCGGTCTGAGTGGAAAGCCTTGGAGGAGGCCTATGTCCAGCAGTGGACGGCTTTCGGCTGACATGATGATGATGATGATGATGATGATGATGAATACTAGGTACTAAACTCACTTGATTTTATTCTTCAACTCCAAAGTTAGTCCATCTTTCTTCAACAGTTCCTCATAATAGTCTACCATATTTGGTGGATAATCTATAAAATGCCCCGGCAAAGGCATTATTATATCAAAAATACTATATAGCCCACTATCAACGTCTTCTTGAGTTAATATCTTCACTGGAAACTTGACAGGGACTTTTTCGAACTTGGATTTGTTTTCTGGTTCTTTTGCCTTCTCCGTTGACTCCGGTTTTACCCCACTTTGACTATCGCCATCTTGTGTTGCGTCGTCATTTGGTCCGTCGTTCTCCGTTTCTTCGTCACTGTCGTCTTCAACGTCATCTGGTAGGAAACATTGAATTTAAAACATAGTGTTTGTGTGTATAGGTTTACGAAATTAACCCCCTTACTTATAAACGTTGAGTAACGGTGGTATAGCTAAACAATGTTTTGTCCTTATCTGTCTTTGTGACATGTGAATTTGACAGATAAGGAGAAAACATTGTAACATTGTTACTCAATGTTTATTAGTAAGAAGAGTGAACTTTATATTCCGAAAATCATTTTTCCGAGAGGCGTTTAATACCATTCGCATATTTTACCACTTTATTTTTTCTCAATAGCTACTTTACCCGAAGGGCTTTCTAACCATTCGTCCAATAGTGGGAGGACATGCGAAAATCGAAAAAACGAACGCATATAGTACACATAGTAAGGGGGTATCTATGAAAATGCGAAAGAAGCAAACGACATGCTAATTCTTACGGAAATCTGTGCAATTTAACTTCAATAACAATACAGTTAAATCTAAAATATAATACACGCAGGTTAGGTTAGACTCGTCACGATAACAAGATAACCTGAAATCAACACGGGTTTAGCAAAAATAGAACTTTCTATCAAATGAAAATTCTGCGAAATTAGTGTCGGTGAAACAAGGATAAACCGAGTAACTTCACCCAAAAATTGTAATTAATAGACCCCGGATTCTTATCGCGATGACGTCACAATAGGGTAATTTGGGGAGCAAATGGAACGGTGGCACAAAATGATATATAAAGAATAAGATAAGCTAAAATATATATTCATTTCACCAAATATTCATTCAGGACATGTAATATTAGATCACAGTGTAATATATTAAAATTAACTTTATCAATTTATGCAATCTATACTAACTCAATAAAGATTGACCTTATATAATGTCTATACAGTGTGTGGCCCAAAACCGGGGCGAAAAAAGTAAATGGGGATTCTTTAGAACATTTCAATTAACTATCACAAGAATCTAATATTACAAAGTCTATAATTTTGGAGAAAACAGCCTACAAAGTTAAAAATCGCAGGTAATGTATTTTCCCGTCGCGATATCATCGCTTGGTCACTTGGTACGCGGTATGTCTGAGTACAGGGTGCCATTGACAACACGCGGTAGATTTAGCGGTGTTTGCATTACATTGAATTTGCGATTAAGTTTGTTAGAAAAAAACTGAAAGCTAAGTTTTGATTTTAATTAGGTAAGACCATGATAATGTAATTACCGGTGATCTGTAGAGCCCCTGTTTTTAATATTATCCCCGGTTTTGGGCCACACACTGTATACATATGGATTATAAACTGTTTGCTTTATAGACAACTGCACGTCACATTGATTGTATCAATGTGTCAAGACATTGTCTCACAGGGCGTTTGCTTTAATGATTTGTTAAATTAAAATAAAATAATGTCTTTCGATAGATATCTTACTAAATTTGACTTTTTGAAAGTAATCGACAGTAAATTATATTGTAAATGGTGTATACAAATAAATCCAAGCAATCCTTACAAATCCTGCTTTGATAACCGCAAACTTTTCAAATACGCTCCAATAACATCTGTCGAAGTGGAAAGAAGCTTTTCCTTTTTGAAGTGGATATATTCTTCTAGAAGACGTAGCCATTTAGGCAAGGCATTTAGAACAACTTTTGATCTGTTACGGAGAGTCAGTTAACGAAAGAACAATGTCGATAATTTAATCAATTGACAATTGATTTAATTAAAGGAAGTTTCGCAGTAATATACCAAAAAATAATGTGTAACACTTTCGTATTAATTTACACCATAAGACATTGTTTTATCTTATCTTATCTAAATAAATCCGTATTAATTACTACCGTTCCATTTGCTCCCCAAATTACTCTATTGTGACGTCATCGCGACAAGAATCCGGGGTCTAGTAATTAACCACCAAAATTAGTTAATGATCAACAATAAGTAGGTACCGACGGTCAGATTCGAGATGCAAAATAAGGCTTTAGGCGACTAATGTCTATATTGAAAAATTACGAAGTATAATAATGCCCATTTTCCAAAAATAAAAAAGTCATAGTATAAAAATATCGAGTAATAATAACGACGAAATATAAAAACGACCAAGTATAATAATGTCAAAATGGAATTAAGACGAGGAGGAATAGTAAGGGATAGGTGGAACAGGGGCTAGGTAGGTTTAGGTTATGTTAGCTTTGCACAAGGCCCGGAGGGCCAAACCACCCAAAAATAGGAGCTCCGTCGACACTGTCTAATTGATTTAAAATAAGAGTGTCGACGGAGCTCCGCTAACGCAGAACTCCTATTACTGGGTGGTTTGGTCCTGCGGGCATGCTGCAAAACTAACATGACCTAAACCTACCTGTCGTCATTTTTATACATCGACAAAAAACAGATGGTCATTATTATATGTCGACATTTTTATGCATCGATAAAAATAATTCTAGTCTTAGTTATTTTTCGACATTATATAAGGTGACGATATTTTTATACCTCGTCATTTTTCAATATAGACATTAGTCGCCTAACTCAAAATAAGGGCCAAATCAAAAGCCCCTGAAACCGACGTTGGTGCATGAAGCGGTTGTAGATAGAGTAAATTGAAAGTTGTATATTTAGACCGGTGCACCTGGCGTTCTAGTCTCTCCCCACCTCGTTGGGTGACAGACGTGAAGGTATGTATGCATCGGCAAGGTTCTTTCACTTCGATCAACTAAACGGACCATCCAATTGGACAATTTGGAAATAACATAAATATGAGGTAGGTTTAAGTGATGTTAGCTGCTTAACTGGCCCGAAGGGCCAAAACATTAGAAATAGGAGCTCC
This sequence comes from Acleris sparsana, assembly GCA_923062465.1. NCBI lineage: Eukaryota > Metazoa > Arthropoda > Insecta > Lepidoptera > Tortricidae > Acleris > Acleris sparsana. The sequence continues at coordinate 1,192,121 of OV281288.1, forward strand.
GCTACAGTAGTGACTCTGTTAAAGTTGATAGAGTTGAAGCTCGCAGGGTATGTACGAGTTGAGACCCGAGTTACCCCTAGGGTGGAGTGGTCGAGTGCCGCCAGGATAATTTCAAATCATTTGTGGTGAGAGTACCGACCAAAGATCTGTCGACCTTTTTAAAGGCGGAATTCTGGCCGAGGGGTATGATATTTTGGCAATTTTGAATCCGGATAGCTGTGATTCCTTGAAAGTGTTATAGTAGGTTAGTTAATTTTTAAATTATAATTTATTTTTATGTATGTTAGCCTGTAAGGTATTAGTAAATATGGGCCTTGCTGTCTGAAATAAAGTTATTCTATTTTATTCTATTGTATAGAAAAATGGTGTTTCAGTTGGTCAGTTTAGTCGTCCGCAGTGGAAGAACAGGTATGTATGCATGGAACGACTCAATAGTCATGCCCCGAGTGAGCGCGAGTACCGACCGTCGACGTCCCGCAGCGGCACGAGGTCGCCGGGCGCGGCGCGCAGCCCGCGGCGCGCGAGCCGCTCGGACACGGCGCGGTTCCACACGAGCGACTGGTACGAGTGCAGGTACAGCAGCCGCGTGTTGCGCGCCAGCTGCGGGGACACCTCGCCTTGTACTCTACCACCACCAGGACAGAATAGCTTTGGGGACTTGGCTACTATTTACCCGACTGCTGAAGGAGGGGGGTTATGTTTTTACCCTGTATGTATGTCAAAGTCAGTCATGTATTTTGGTTAAAACGTGGTACAGAAGATGGTTTACATAGATTATCACAGAAACACACATTTTACCAGTAGCTGGTATGCATAATTGATACTTACAGGTTAAGGAAATACAAAAAAATATTACAATGTCAAAATTTACAATGTTATCGCTCATAAACAGTCAGGGTAATCGCTATAAAATTAAAATTGAACTATTTATATCTAAAACAAAATTCAACGTTTATAATAATCAAAGTAGTCACTAACGCAATAAAAACATCCCTTCTTATTATGACAAGATACGACGATGGATAGATCGTCAGCAAAAAGCATAAAATCCTGGTTCGTTACATTTGGTAAGCCGTTTACATATAATATAAATAGCAGGGGTCCCATGATACTCCTTGCGACACTCCAACTCTGTTAACTTTAACAGAATCACGGTATTGGTCGAATCGATTCAAGTTATTTGCACGAATTGTGTCCTGGTATGTAAGCAGTCCCTGAGCCATTCATTTGCCACTTCTCTTATTCCATACCTCTCACATTTGGCCAGAATCGTGGCAGACAAAATCAAATGCACCACTCATGACATAAAAAATGGCGGTTACTAAATGGTTCTTTGTTCTCTTGTAAAGGCTGAATGAATGCCGTTAGATTCGTCTTACGTACGTACGTACTGTCGCGGATGACACTGGGTACTCTGTTTCAATGTGAAATGGACAAAGGATTACATGATGTCCCAATAATCAACATCAAGCCGAAGTACATAAAAAATATAGCCGCTCAAACAAAAAACGAATAAATTTATACCCTATGATAATCTTCCAAGTGCGGTGCGGACTGCGAATCGAAAAATTAAAAAACGAAACCCTTATAAGATCACTCGTGCGTCTGTCTGTCCATCCGTCTGTCACAGCCAATTTGCTCATAAACTACTGTACCGATTGAGTTGAAATTTGGTACACATGTAAATTAATGACCAAACACAGATGTGCCAAGTAAATATATATTTTTTTAAATAAGGGTTATTTTCGGAGGACAAATTAGGAAATTTAAAAAAAAAAAGTTTTGCAAACCTGACTGCGTCAAATGAAAGGGCTTAAGGGAGTTCAACTCGCACTTGGCCGGGTTTTTTTTTAACCCCGAATAACCCATAACTACCTCAGTTTTAATTAAAATATTATTTTATCCCAACCATGTACTCCAAACTATTTAATCACCCAGCTGACTGTACTGAAAAACTATGTACTACGTTATTTTGGCAAGTAGCTTTAAAACATCGATTTAGTATGGATTCCAAAATGGTATGGCATGGGATTGTCTAATGATTGAGGAAATAAAAATGCTGGCACAGTACGAGCGTTCCTCGATCGATAATACCCAGACAGGTGGATAAGCCGGGCCGGCACTATTTCGTGGCCAGCCCGTTCACCCGACTTAAATACACTCGTTTTTTTTTTACTGAGGATCGCTAAAAGAAGAAGTGTACTTCAAACCAATAAAAAATTAAGCTCCTCTATCTATTGGTTTGAAGTACACTTTTTATTTTAGCCCTTCCCAGTAAAATATGTTACCTTGTTCAGCGCTCCCAGCAGGTCCTTGGGGTGCGCGGCGAGCGCGCGCAGCAGGCGGCCCTCGATAGAGTTGTAGGGCGCGGCGGGCGCCGCGGCGGCCGCGCCGTGCGCCGCGTACTGCTGCAGCGCGTACTCCAGCGGCCCTTCGCGGGGCTTTAGGATGCCGTTTATTGCCTGCAAGCATACAAGGGATTCATACTCACGAGCACTTATTGGTTGAAATGATTGGGTGACTGCCTCCATGTCCCTGTTTAATTAGATCCATAGATTCAGGGTCACCCTGTATATGGCTGACCTCTTGGAACTCCCCGCGGAGCATGTGCAGCCCGACGCTGTAGGTGGGCGCGTCGGCGCGCGTCCCGAACCGCTGCAGGCCGTAGTAGTTGATGAAGCCGCCCGCGCGCAGCAGCTGGCACGCCGCCTCCACGGTCGGGTCCGCCGCGGTCACGTTGCGGAGCGCTATGCGGAACCTGAAAAACAAACAGTTCCTGTCAAACAAACTACTCTATCTCTCTCTCTCTCATCTGTCCTCTTTTTGAGATAACCTTCGGTTACTGTCTGTACTTTTTTGTCACGGAGGATACCCTTCTGCCATCTTCCGACTCCTTCATCAGATCAGCGTTCGGACACCATAATGTGGTCCATCTAGCACACTGGCAGCGACACCGAAACGGAAAAGAAACGAACTAAAACGAAACGGGACGACGCGCTGGCCTAGTTGGTAGTGACTTTGCCTACGAACTAGCGGTCCTCTGGTGTGATGAGCGCGAATATTTGTTTCTGAGTCATGGATGTTTTCTATGTATTTAAGTATATATTTCTCTATAACTAGTATTCATAATATGGTTGTCTAGTACCCACAGTACAAGCCTAGAGCTTAGTTTGGGACTAGGTCAATTGGTGTGACATTGTCCCCTGATAATTATTTATTTATTAAAACACTAACGAACTACGAAATGCCGTCTAGTATGACTTTATGTTCAGCTTATCACGCGGCACAAAAGCGGAACGAAATCAATCTGTTTTACGTCCCTGTCAGTTAGTCGATAGGTATAGTTTTACAAAACAAATCAACATAGGGTGTTGTCTGACATCAAAATGGTATTAATATTGGTATTAGGAATTACTTTTACAACAGTCTTTTTAAGTCATAATCATCGGAATTCATAACGTATTTTTCTCAGTAACTGCTACTTTTTCAGGATTTCTATAAATCAAATCTAACATAACCTAGTCTTATGGCTACGCTAACCTACACGCTACTGCTAGGTTATAAGTTGAATATTTAAAAACATCAAAAAAGAAATGTAAATAAGAATAAAAATGTTATGTGAGTAAATGGCGTGTCGCAGGCGTCACTGACCGGTTCCCCTTGAGCATGCCGAGCTTGAGGTGCGTGTTGGAGAAGCGGAAGTTGCCGACGTGCACGTCGCGCAGCGCGCGGCCCGCCGCGGCCAGGCGGCGCGGGTCCAGGCGCCGCGCCGAGAACCACTGCGACGTCTTCGCGCGCCGGTCCTTCGTGCCCGCGTAGCCCAGCAGCGACGGCTTGATGCTGCGCCAACACAGACCGTTACCAGGCTCAACTTACCAATAATCATCTTTGTTAGGAACAATTTACACAAGTTCCCGGCACAGGAAAGCTCAAAACCACATTTTTCACTTTCCAAAGCCAAAACTTCAAAATAACTCTTAGGAAATTGCATAAAACTCAAAAAAAAATACTAACTCTAAATTTAAATCTGTCAGCACAAAAACTAATTTCCCGAACATATTATTAAGTAAACTATTATATCATGGATAGGGATGTTCGGCGGTGAGTCGTGCTTCCTGTATGAGTAATCTACGCTTAAGAAAGATACCACCTACTGTGCAAAAATACTGTGATATTGTAAACTTATGCATGATGTAATTTTTTTTATAAAATTATACCTTGCCGAGTTTCTTACACTGGTTCATCTCAGGGCAAAAGGTTTTTGACATTCATTGATACATTATATTATGCCTAAATTGAAGAATAAAGAACTTTGACTTTGACTGCGCGACGATGCCTAAGCCTAGAGCTTGGTTTCAGACTAGGTCAATTTGTGTGACATTGTCGCCCTGATATTTGTATATTTATACTGACTGCAACCGGAGCCGCTCCGCGATGCGCGAGGCAGCTTCCATGGTGTCACAATTCTCCTTATGCACCACGAAGTGCACGTGCTCCCCGCCCCACACCCACTTCACTCGATTGTCTATGCGCGCTGCAACATAACAACTTACAGTCAAAGACTTTTTGTGACCTTAGTTCCAAACTCAATCTGACATTCTACAGCAATAAGGTTGAGATTCCTATCAATTACAAATGACTTGGCATCTCTAATGACAGTGACATCTTCAAGCAGATTTTCTTTGAAGTGACATCTTTGACATACCAATGCATGGTCATAACAACACTATTGCGACCTACGCCGACGATACTGCCCTGCTTTCCATACATACCGCAAACCACAAAACGCATCTGCAAATCTACAAGAACACTTGTCAAAAGTTGAGCTGTGACATGAACAAGTGGCAAATTAAGGCTAATCAAAGCAAATCAGTACATGTTACGTGTGCACTTGGAACAACGACTACCATGGCAAAAACATATCTGGGCTAAACAAAAGTAACTAGATGCCAGGCTCAGGGAGATGTACTGGCTGACAGAATGTAGATCATAATTATCACATGACAGCAAAATTGCCGTTTACAATACAATCCTGAAACCTATATGGACTTACGGAATACAACTGTGGGGTACAGTAAGAACCAGCAATATTGAAGTCCTACAAAGATTCCAGAATAAGATGATCAGAATGATGTTGGGCATTCTATACCTACAATAATAAGCAAAAAACTTATACATCTGGATCTAAACCTCAACACCGTCAGGCATGACATAGCCACATACAGCAAATTACCAGAAAAGACTATCCAGGCATGTCAATGAGCTGGCAAGCAAACTAGAGGGAGCTGGGAGTGTGGTTCACGACAGGCTTAAATGACTCAGCTTGTCTGTACTGTCAGGCAGGTTTGAAGACAGAGATTAAGTGGAATTCAATGGAGTATCCCCTAATTAGATGACGAGTACAAAATAGACAAAGAAGAGGCTTATTGTGCCATTGCACAGATTGCAACGGAACAGAAAAAAGAAAGGTGGATTTTTTTTTATGTCAAAAGCAATAAGGTTTTACCAATTAGAATAGAGCCCCTGATAGTTACCTCCTTTCTTGAACTTGACAAAGCGCACCAGCTTCTTATCACCAACTGAGACGGTGCTCCCAACGATGCCATCACCAAATGCCTTCTTCACCGCATCATGAATCTTAGTCCTCTGTTCCTTAGTCATGCCTTCTACGTCAACCTGCAACATTAAAACAGTTCACTAATAAAAATTACATTATTACTGAGATCAGAACATTTCTGGATGAATTTGGTAAAGAGAGAGATCGTAGTCTGAAATAGCACATCTACACTGATATCATAGGTTGTGGTTATAGCTTGTGGCGGGCTATTTTCCACAACTTGACGACCCAGACATGCACTTATTTTGCGTGAGGGGATACTCTAATATCATAAAGAGGAAAGATTTGTTTGATTGTAATGAATAAACTTGAAAACTACTAGACCAATTTCAACCGTCACCAATTTCACCATTAGAATGCTACATTATCCCCGGGTAACATAGGCTACTTTGTAACCCAGAAAAAATAATGGTTCCTGTGGAATGACAAAAATACTAATTCCATGTGGACAAAATCACTGGCAGAAGCTAGTAGCCAAATACAGCTGCTTGGGAGAACTTTAAATGATAAGATAGATAATTTTTCATCTAGTTCAAGCATAAACAATTTAGTAAAAACCAATACATACTTCCACCTTCTCATCAGATGCTTCCGAAACTGCGAGCTTGTTGATCTTGTCCCACACCTCCATAGGCAGAAGTTCTACATTATACTTGCTCAGGAGCAGATCCTCATCCTCTTCCACCTGTTCCTCCATCGGTGGCTCTGGGGGCTCTTGATTAGTCAACTTCGCTATTTCACCGTTTAGATTTATTTCAGAGACTTGAAAGTCTGAATATCTGGAAAGTTCTGAAGTGTTATTTCACCAGTAAACCATGTCTTTGTGCAATTATATGAGAGTTATTTTCTTTTATTAATTATAAATTCCTACTCAAGGCATGTCAGATTGAAATCAGACTCAAATTATGGTCAGAGAAAAAAATCATATGACATAGTAGTACTAAATATTATGAAATGTCCATTCTTGGATATCGAGGTAAATTCACACGATGTTTTATTTGAGAAGTAATGCTAATTAACATATCTGTTTGTTTATAATAAATACAAGTCTATAAGAATTGGTTTATACATAGAACTCTTAGATCACTTTCACATAATAACAAACAAGCAATGCCTAATGCCGTAATTAAGTTCCATGTAATGTTTAGAACAAATATCAATCTATTACCTGGATTTTATGACCCCAAGGAAACCTTCATGATCACTGACATACTGTGTCACCCCAATCTGATCCTCCGACAGTCTCTTCCCTGGGGTATATCGAAAAGGCGCATTCTTGTTCCAATTCTGGTATCCTCTGCCGCCATAGTCGTTTGTTCTGCCGGTCCGAAAAAATTTCATATGTCCATAACCCGTTCCGTAATTCTTCTGGACGCCTCGTCCGGAGCCCCGCCCCCTTCCGCCGTGGCCTCGCTTACGACTAGGACGGCTCCCTCTCCAATGCTCCATTTTCCAGTTTTTCTGATCCGAATTACAACGACCGCCACTGCTCATGTTTATAATAAGATAACCTACAATTATTTACCATTCGTGTCGCTTAAGTTTAAGTTTTTTTTACAAATCATTTAATTCTTATTCTAATTGAATAGATACAAGTTATTCTTTGTTAATGTTATTCTAGTCATAACAATTCTGGACACATACCCCTTAAAATCTGTGGTCCATGAAGATAATAACCGGGCACCGACATACACGTACGGGCACGGGGTGGAAATCTGACCCACAGATTATTAAGGTATGTCTAAAGAAATCTGACTGACAACAGACTTTTTTTTTTTAATTGAAGCTTTGGCTACTAGGCCATTAGCTTAAAACGAAACAACAAACCAGTAAACACAACAGATTATTAAGGTACCACAGATTATAAGGTGACTGACAGCAGTGACTGACCACAGGTTATAAGTTATGGGTATGTCTAAAGTGACTGACTGAACTGAGGCCCCCTGAGTGGGTCTTCCGGTAACCTTCGGGAAGGGGAGATGGCCGATTGAAAGATGTCTGGCTGATTACTTTTGATTTATTCTATTTACTGATTCACTCTACACACTTGACACTGGCGAAATCACTGCAAAATAAGGAGGTGGACCGCCACAATAAAAAAAAATAGAAGACCTGAAGCCCTACATTGAACACCGAAGTTTGAAGTTATACGTTAGCTCCATCTCGGTCACTCGGGTTTCGAGACTAAATCGAGAGAAAAGGATGGAGCTAACATAACTTAAAACTTTGATTTTCAAATAGATAGCTCATTTTTCTTAAAGTA